>JAREIS010000005.1:475000-1075000 GCA_030060385.1 Muscicapa striata striata | reverse complement strand
ATGTCCTTTGAGGCATTGCAAGAAGCCGCACACTAATCAGGCAGCACCTCCAAAATGAAGGCAGACCCCTTGCACACTTTGTTCCTCCTGCAAGGAGAGGGGACCTGGGCAAGACAGCTCATTAGCTGGATAGGAGTGACACAACTGCTATAGTGTTGTAGCTCTTATTTCAACCATTTCAAAGGTTGTAATAATACTGACAAAGATTAAACAAATCATGTTTTAATTCAGTTCCTTGTTTATTTTAATGTAAATACCACCTATGCACATACTTTCATGTGCATACATACAAAGCGTATGTATGAAGGCTGACAAAGGTGCTAAAGACATAAATATACCACTGGCACTCTCTGAATTTAAGAAATCAGGTCAAGGGTAGCATTAACAAAGAACAATTTTATAATTAAAAAAAATATAATTAGATTCTCCACCCCCAAAAAAATCCTTGCTTTTTGTTAAGGAAAAAAAAAAGTAAATTTAATAGCCAAGTTCTGAGAGGACATCCTTCCTGTCTTTACACACATCATATAGGTATTTCCATGCTTAGTACATGACAGAAATGCAGCATTTTTCAGATGCTAGAATTACTCAAGCAAATAGGTGAAAAAATCAAAAAACAAAAAAAGTTTGGGGAAAGTGAAGGATGAAAACTACTACTGGGTCAGTAAGAACATAGACTGTAACAGTCAGTAAGAACAGTGAAAAGCAGGCAGATTTTACAGTCAAGCATGCAGTGCCACCATTTTGCATTTGCGTTTTTAAGAACACAGTGTCCTAGCATGCATACCGCTTAAAGCATCACTTTGGAATGGCTGAACTGATGGACATTTTAATGTTCTGCTTCTCCAGCAGGGAAAGCCAGGAGGCAGCACTCTGGACTAGCACACTATCACAGAGACAGCATCCATGGCTTGTGCCCCTTCAGACTGCCCAGACAGGGCCCAGTTCCCATGCAACCGACCAGCTCAGCTGAGCAATTCAGCAGCTCAAAGGATAAGCTTCCAGTCACATCTCTGACATGCCAAGACAGACAGCTACAGGACTCTTGTTCTCTTCAAGAGAAACTTCTGATCCTCCTTATAATAGCCTAGTTGCTGAAGTTACATATTTATTTAAACCTGATTATGTAATCTGATTATATCCCCGTCTGGTATATCACCTACTCTGGAAGTTTTTAGGGTTTTTTTTTGTATTTTTATTTACTTTACACACGCACTACAAAGAATGCATAGATTAATAAATAACTTCATTTTACTTATAAAGGTAATAAAACCCATAAGACAGTATCAATCAGAACTGAACTGAAATCACGCATAAGCAACACACTTTCCAAAGTTGCATGAAAGTATTGTTTTACTGGATTCTCTAACAATTCTAGAAGAAATCTCCAGAAATCCATGAACTAGATGGCATCCGAGTCACAACTACTGTTTTACTCAAACATCAGCTACTCTAGCCAATAGCACGTACCACATAGATGCAGATATGTAACTTAGGAAATGTCACCTCCTTTCTCTTCTAGAGTCGCCTCATTGCTCTGAACTCTTCTGAAATTACATGTGGCTTTCTGTTTAATTAAAGTCCACATGCTGTTGATTAGCATTTAAGTAAGTTATTTGCATTATAAATCCTTGTTCATCTGAGAGGCAGTTCTAAATTCACTTAGTAGCCTTAGTAATTAGGCTTTCTGTGGCAACAGGTTCTTGTTTTATGAACATTCATGAAATTCTGGTTTTCACTTGTACTTGCCTCTAGTTTCAAAACGATTACACTGAATATACTTCTAGCCACTTTCAGTGCTATGGTAAAAGATACTCAAGTGCAGGATAACACTAAGTATCTCTTCCTGTTTTTATTTAGTAGGCCAAAACAGAGATAAATTTAACTGTCACGGCAAAGAACTGTAAAGCAACTGCAGTTCACACAGGCACCAGGTGGCAGGGTGAAGGACTAGTTTCTATAAGCTCTTATTTTTCTTTCTAGAGGAAACTTTTACTTCCAGGAAGTAAACATTTATTTAACATGCCATTGACAATAGTCAAATAAGAAGTATTTGAGTCCAAATTTTTATGCTTTAGGCTACTAAAATGTTATCCACCAAGTTCAACGTTCTTTGTGATTTTTTTAAATTATAATTTTAGTTCAGCTAAAAACACCCACAAAGAAACAATCAAGGGCACATCCAGTTGTCACCACAAACCACAGAGTTAACCATCCAAAGTTAAACAAGAATTTACTTACAATAACCATAATGGCATGATGCTGAAAGGTGATTATATTTGGCACCTCTGTATCATCTTCTACTTTTGCATCATTCTTTTCATACCCTTGCATTAACAATAAAAAACCACAAAAACAAAACAACCCCCCTACACACACTTATTTTGGAGTTACACAGGCCTGCAAATGTTAAGGAGTCCTTCTCCATGAAGGTGTGGAGGAAACATCATATGAAATTCATTTGTTCATTTTTTTAAATACGTTCTTTGATAAAATGTAGTCTTTGATCCCTTTTGTACAGGGTCGGACTGTCTGAAAATCTACAACGAAGAAAACTCTGCGAAATCCAACAGAAGATACTAAAAATGTTCTGTTATCGGGCTTGTTCTAGGAGAAAGAAAAACAGGCAGAAAGAAACTACATGCAATAGCTTACATGATTAGAAAACAGCCCTCACCTTTATTTGTTTAAAAAAAAAAATCTCCACATCAAAACACCCCCATTGCTCTAAAGGCCTTGAATCTTGTGAAATAAAAGTTGGGTTTACAGAGAGTACAAATGCTGAAAACGCTAACATTTTTCAAAACAAGGAAAAGTATTAAGACAAACACCATTTTCCTACACTAACATCACAATTGCTAACAAATAGACCCTTCTACACAGCTTTCACTATTGTTCTGCAAAATTCGCAAAATCACCACCAAACACAAAGGTGCATGTTTTCTCCCAAACCCTCCAGCAGTAGTCCAGCCTCACGCTGCAGGTTTCTGATTTGCAAGCCAGGAGTGGAGAGCTGTGTGGAGCAGAAACAATTTCTGCCTGGCACATGATGGTGGAGCTGCCAGCCAGCTCTTCCCAGTCAGGCACAGCCTGGCCCTTGGGAAGGGAGTACCAGGAAAGAGTCCTTCTTCCACCCACTGACTAGAAGCCGACAAGGCAGCTTCCTATAAAGGTCATGGTGCAGAATCTATTTCTGGAGAGTTTTAAGCTCCCTCCCCAGCCTTCAAGTACAAACAACATGGAGCCATTTGGCTGCCTTCACACTGGTGATCGAGAGGTATCTGAAAAAGGAGGAGAGTGACACTTTCATCACCAGGAGACAACCCTCAGCCCACCCTTTGCAACACTTGTTTCCAAGACAACTGGAAGCCAGAAGACAATGCCATAGCCAGTGAGTTCTGAACTATCTTCTCCCTTTCCTCTGGTCAGTTCTCAGGTTTTGGGGTATTTTGCTGACTCCAGCTGTCTCATTTGTCATTAAAAAAAAAATCAAAGAAAAAGTCCAGCTGCTCCAATATCTGTATTATCCTACAGACCCAACCACCACTAGAAGCCTTTGAGCATTAGTAAAAAGTTAACCACCCTCTGAGGCTGTTCAATCACATGTACACATCTGGTATAATCAACACCTCACACTAATTACCATTTACCTGAAACAAAACACTTAAAACACTTAAGTGCTCACCAGGAAAAAGCTACAGTCAATTTTCTCTTGCAACATAATCTCCAAAACCATGTAAGCATTCTGACACTTACTGCATGAGGAAGGATGCTGGTCCTCTAATCTCTGCCACATGGGAACAAGTCCCAAAAAACACTATTGAAGCGTTTTGGGGATGGTCTTGAATTTGTAGAAGTTCTGGGAAAATGTTATCTACCAAACTCTAATCAACCTAATCAACTCTGATAAAACAATTTAGTTGACTAAAATATGCAGTTTAATACTACTTTCTCACTATGGCTGACAAAGAATAAAGCCATGGAAATGTATTTTAGACGACAGATCAGCAAATCCCAGATGCCCTGTGTTATTCCCTTTTTCTGCTCAGATAAAAATGAATTCTTTTTGATCTTCATCAGAGATTACCTATTTTGTTGGTCAAGTTTTCTCATGTCATCATTTATAAAGATGAAGAAAAATAAATTTTAAGGGCTTCTGCACAAGTTTTTAGAAACTAGCACTTTCGTCAAGTATTGCACAACTTCACTTCAAACTGTCAAATTCTTTCCTCAACAAAAACTTCGTAAATTAGAAAATTAAGAGAGGGTTTCCTACACTTTAATAAAAATTTCCAAACTGTGAAAATCACAAGAAGAGAAATTCTGAGTTGTGAGTGCAAAATTGTTCGTGCAATCTAAGTTTGCAGCAGAAAACAAGAGAAAATGAACACTATTTGCATAAAAACATGGATTTTTACACTATGCGGCTTATAGTCAATAATTAAATTTCAACTACCTGAGCTACAAAAAATTGCAAACCTTGTTGCAACCAAGAAGACCAAAGGTATGGTCAGGGTATTTGAAGGAAAAAACCCCAAACAACCTACCACCTCTCTCCAGCTTTGCAACTCACTCCTCGGCTGCCAGTAGTAAAGAAAAATCAGCCATATTTCAAAGAAATTAAGTTACTGAAGAGTTTAGAGAAAGAAATTAAAGACAGTGATAATGACCTCAGGAAAGGTTAATCATACCCCTCCCCCCTCTTTTCTCCTGTGATCCTTATTAAGGATTTTTTTCTGCCATCCTTACTCTTGAAGTAGTCCCAACAGATTACTGCAAACTATGGCCTTAATATGAATGAGGGTAAAAAACTGAGAGTAGACAAAGTATAGTGCACATCCATTTCAACAATTTTGGAAGTATTCTTGAATAAAGAGCGTCAAATGCTTTCCAAAATTCTCTGCCCGTCACTTAATAACAAAAAAATTTCTTAAGACAGGAGAGAGTATAAGAACAGAGTTACCATGGTGTGACAAGTTACCACAAATCAGCTGCTCCAAAGTAGTTTTTGCATGGGTAGCTTCAGTTATGTGCAAATGTCAAGTTTTATCAAACTGATTTCAGTCCTCTTTCATTTCAGTAAATCCTACTGCACTAAATAGCTAATGAGAAGATTAAATACCTTTAAATTCAGTCCTAAGAGGTGACTTCACTTATGTTACACCATATTACCAAATGAAGAAAAATTCATTTGAAGAATGAAGTCTGTAATTTTATAGTAACTACTTTATGTTTAAACTAAAGTAATACATGAAAGCAGAAGAAGACTTAAATTTTTACTCTACTACAGGTCTGCTGTTAGAAGTTTATTAACCTGCTTTTTTCAACTTCTACTTCAGAAACAATTATTTGGCAAGGTATTTTGTTACATCACACGACTAGGTGTACAGGTCATGATCTCATTTCTCTCAACATAGAGACGAAACATACATTTATCTGAATGAGAACATCTTAGCACAGTGTGGTTACATCTGTTTTGTGACATGTACCAGTCCTCTGAACAGTCCCTTATGAATGTGTTTATGTTACTGTTGTTAATTCTTATTACAAAAACAAACACTTAGTTGTTTTACTTAGTAAACAATCAAACAGACCAGTTATTAATGACCTGTTTCTTAATTACTTTAAAGGACTACTGACCTAACCAGTAAGCACCAATTACCACCAATTTCACCACTATTTTTCTTGAGCTTTTTTGCCTTCCTATAAATCTCATCTGCACGCTAGATTTTACTGATACTTAAGAAAAAAGAAATCCACATACCATTTTTCTACATGAGCTATCCATTTCAAATCAGTTATTAAAATGTTATCTTCACTGTTGCTTTGTATATATATGATTTTTAAAACAAAATGCAGTATCAAGAATAATCTCAGTGCAGAGAAGGTGCTCCATTCTGACCACATTTGGATTTATTCAAAACTCTGCTTACAGATTCCATAATCACACATCCTTTTTTACCCCATACCCTGCACTAGAAGTTGTGTTAGGCTATCTACAGTAATACATGGATGCTGTGACAACAACCTGGGACGAAGTGCAGATGCAATGTACATTATACTGTGTACTAACTTCCAATAACACAAACACTTTTTTTTTCTCAAACAATACATGACTGCAGGCAATCTAGTATTTGCTGAACTCTGGAAGGCATGTGAAATTCGAAATATAAGTTCTATTTTTTTATAGCCCTAAATACTGCGGCCTGAAGCCTAAATTAAGTATCTCAAATTTTTCTCATCCCTTGCGCAGGCATTTTCTGAATTACCAAAACTGAAATGCAACTATTTCTGTAGAAGAACACTATACAATTTTTATGTTGGAAGGCACCTATAGCACTGGGTTTCAGACTGCAACTAGTGACAGCTACTACATCACCAACTTAACTTCCTAGGACAAGGAGACAGCTCCTTTATGTCAATTACTGATGCATGGCTGTTGATTCATATGCAATACTGTACATCTGATTTAAGACTGTACAATCATAAAACAGACTTATTAAACAAAAATACTGATCTGACTTTTCCAAGGAAGGATTGCTAACATAATGCTACAGGAACAGATGTGTCTTTTTATATATTTTACCAGCAATTTTAGTTAGAACTTAATGCAATCATATAATTACACTACAATTTGTTTGCTCGAACTGATCATCTTTCTAATGAAATATGCTTTCCAAAAAGAAAATTTATACATTAGTTTGCTGCAAAGCCACAATAAAAAGTCTGTAATTCTTTCATTTGTGAAATTGGACATTAATGTTTTGTATTTCCATGTTCCATCAGCTAACAGACTATCTAGCTCCAGATTCAATCCTGCCTTACGAGTTTTTTAACATATTGTGCTTTCTCATTTTTATTTTATTCAAGAAACAACGATTTTTCTTCCAGCCAAGAATAGTACAAGGTCCATGGTGGTGAACTCTAGTCTAACTGTAGTTAGATCCTTTAGAGGGTCAGGAACCTCTTGCTTTCAGTACCATGTAACATCACCAGGCAGTATTTGACTGCTGTAACATTATGGGCTGCTCCCTTAAAAATGCAATTGATGGACTAAGGTTTATTTTTCTTATTTACTGTATGACAATTTCTGAGACATACTTCCCCAAGACTTCAAACATATTCTATCAACCACCTGATCAGAAACTTCATGTCTCTTTATTAAATTAAAATATTCTTTCCTAATTTTACTGGTAGCTAAAAATATCCTAAGGAGGGAGTAAAAGATAATTGTACATCAAGTTAAAGGCATCTAGCACTTTAAAGCATGAAAAAGTTCCATATGGAGTACTTTTATAGAATAAAACTGACATATGGGAAAGCCAGCATCAAACCTCTCATTGTAATGGCTCTCTTGTGTAGCTACATAAACCCTGTAGGTCAAATTTATTCTAAAGTTTCATGGATATAATGGCACATGCAAAGAGAAACAGAAGGATAGCTATTCTTTTGCTTCCTGACAAAAAGACAGCCTGCTCAATTCCTTATTAAGATCAAAAACATCTGTACACATCTGTTTTTCTGATGCTTCTGTTGAAGAGTATTGGAATAAATTGACAGTAGCTGTTACCATTAACTGAAACAAAAAGTCAAATCAAACAAAAAGGATTGATAATATAGATGCCAACAAAGACTCCGCCTAATCAAAGAATAAACACTCCTCTGATCAATCAGTTATGTTGCAATTTAAACTTACTGCAAGGTCCAATATCAAAAGCAAAGCAAAGGGGGAGTGAAATGTCATTAATGGTTCAGACAATTAAGAATAAAAAAGACTATAAAGAGGACAACTTAATCCAAGTTTTTTTGTATAATGGACTAATTACTACCGGCACTGAAACACAGAAAGAGAGACTAAGTAGCTCATGCTCTTCATGAAAATCAGACTTGATCAGAAGATGTTTCTCAACATAAATCAGCCAGCTTGAAAGAATTAATATTTCATTATCTCCCAGCAGTTACAGGGAAAGGAATATTCCTGAGGTGAAATGCAAGTTCCATCACTTTTATGTCAAGTAGCAGCCAATCACTAAGACCAGATTCTTTTTCATGTATGTAAAATGCTATTGGGAGATGCTTTGCAAACATAAGTATTTTTTTAGTTCAAGTGCCCTTAGCAGGTCTGAAAAACCACATAAGTATAGAATCTTACAGGTTGGGAAAGACCTTGAGGATCACCAAGTTCAACCATTAACCTAACACTATCAGGTCCACCACTAAACCACATTCCTAAGCACCCTCCAAGGATGCTGAGTAGACCACTTACCTGAGCATCATGTTCTAGGTGACAATCCTTCCCATGAAGAAATTTTTACTCATACCCAATCTAAATCTTCTCCAGCACAACTTGAGACCATTTCCTCTTGTCCTATTACTTGTTACCTGGGAGATTAATCCCCACCTTGCTACATCCACTTTCAGGTAGCTGTAGAGAATCCCTGAGCCCCCTTCTCTCCAGGCTAAACAACTAACCTGTAGATATAGTAAAGCTCCCACCTGAAACCATTTGCCAGTCTCTCTGTGGGTAGACACATACTAGTGTTTAATTCAAAAGTGTTCTTCTGAAAATAGCTCAAACATCCTCAACTGCTTCGCTGAATGGGCTCTTTCCCATTGCTATCAAAGTACCCCAAATGAGAACATGGATTTCTTCAGAAAGAAACCAGTAAAGATTGAAGTTAAGGACCACAACTAATGCATTCCAACCACAAATGAGCATTTAGTCCCTACGATCAGATTAGATCTGGCTAAAGCAAAAAAAACCCTTTGACCATGGACATCACATTCTCTGCACCTACTGTTCTGCTCTACAGATCCACTCTCATTCACAGTATTCGCTAACTAAGAAATAGCCTTTGTCTGCACTCCCCCACCTGTTATTTCAGGGATAATAATTATTAACTATATGGAGGTGACAGAGTGACTGATCAGCTAGTGGGTGGGGAGCATTTTGAAAATTTGCAGTGCTTTGTAGCTATTCTCCCCCTATTACAAATACTTTTGTGAATGTATCATCCAAAACGACAGCAGAATATAAACATGAATCAATCTGGAACATCCTTAGCTGCTCTACAATATGACTTTGCTCCTCTTGCTGAAGCCACTGTGGTGACAGCAGGTTTATTTCATGGAACATAACAATGATCTTAACATGTCAATTCCAAGTGCACATATTGATTATAGCTAGGATGCTGTTCAGCAGAAGTCTGTCTGGGAAATACAAGTCTGTCCATATAGCATAAGCTTTTCTTACCAGTATTTATCAGTTATGATCCAAAAACCCGTGAACAACTAAATGACTCCTCAATACTACTGCTATATACAACAGAAGCAACAAGTACCTACTGTTGCTCTCATGCATCTCCTGCTTATTTATTCTTGCTTAATAAAACCAAAGACAATGTAAAGACTTTATTAATAAAGTATTTTAGAGATTGTCATTTTGTAAATTACTATCTTTTATGTTTCATTTTGGCACCGTACTTATGCTTCCAAAGTTCTTTACCTCCCAGGCTTTGCAGTATGGCAATAGCCCCAGAGCACCTCACCTGAAGAGTCAGCCTACCAGAGCAAGCCTCACAAAGTGTGAGGACATTTTCTCTGCTTCAAAATACAACTATAGGAGAAAATAACCCTTCCTACTTCAAACAGCCTTTTGCTTAGCTTAGTTATATAGTACACAGAAGAACTTCAATTACCTTCTCTTGTTTTGCCTAATCAGTTCAAACTTCCAGCTTCAACCTCTCAAGAAAGATAACTTGCTGTCCAGCTACACTGCCATGTATCACGGATGCATCATCAGATGAAGGAAGGAAAGTGGTCACATTCTCACCCTTGATCAAAAGCTTCTGATCCTGCCAGTTCTAGCTATTTACACACATGCTTACTCATTCACCCAGGTCTCTCAGGGCTTCTAAATCAGCTCAAATGGTCTGTAAGTACTTCAGAGCTCACTAGCAGAGGTCACAGTTCTCTCCAGGAAACCTGCAATCTCTCTGAACAGATTCTTCACCTAGACAGTATGGCATGATGAACATAAACGATCAGGTGTCCAAGCATGCCAAAAGTCACAGTTTGAGAAACCAGTAACTAAAGAAGCTAGATGTGCTCCAAACAAATTAATGAATTTTAGTGCCCTTAAATGTTTAGAGTGACAGGACGTTTCATGTACACATTCAAAAATACTAGTCAAAATTATTTCCAAATACCAGTATGACTACAAAGTTTAGACCAAATAAAAGAGAACATTAGAATACATTTCAGGGTAAGTTTTCTCAGAAAAAATTAACTACTGGCACCATCAAAACCATAAGCATCTGACTGTACACGATAGAAAGAATGAAAAGGAACTTCTATAAATAGTCACTTTTTATGGAATTGTAACAAGATGTTCCCAAGATATTTAAATGTGAAGTTTAGTTCAGACATTTAAGCAGTATTGGTTACGACATGAAATACTTATTACTCCTAGGCAAGCATTTCCAGTCCAATGTAAACTAAGATCTGCCTCCTTGGTACCTCAGTTTCTTTTCTAATCTCACCCAGTGCACAAACTGGGTGATGTGCAAGAGGGGGAAGCAGCATCACCTATGAAAGTAACAACTACTGCCTTTCTACTTTCCCTACTTGAAAATTTAGTTTCAGTATGACATTTTTCCAAAAAGAAAAGCTATTGTGTGAAGGTAAGATAATGATCCACAAAGCCCTGAGTTAAAGCCTTTGTCATTTAGGAAAGAATCATGCATTATGATCCAAAGTATAATGATTATTTTTTTAAGTGGATTGCAGAAAACCAGCAAAATTGGCAACATGCTGTCATTCCCTAGTAATTTACAGCATTAGAAGCATTACAAAGTAAATGGAAAAAGAAAAAACCCAACCAAACCCAACCCTAGATCAGTCTGAATCATGATTTTGTTTGAGAAATGATGGTATGGATTCATTAATTGATACAAGAATAAAGCTTGGTGTCACTTCCAGTATAATTCTGAAATGTAATTCATAACACACTAATTACAAAGAGATTACTGGGAAGAGCAAGCAGGTCAAGATATTTAGTTACAGAGATACCATTAATTTAAGATAAAGAGGAAATACTCCTAGATTATAATGTCACAACATAGAATCAGAAAAATTATCTACCTTGCTTGCTGATGGACTTAAAGGGCTGCCTGAAACTGAGAAAGAGATTACTATGAAAGCAGTAAACTTTACAATTTGCTTTATGAGTTGCTCAGGAAGGTCTTCTGCTTCAAAAAAACTTCAGCAGAGAATAATTTTTCCCCTCTCTGAAAGGGGATCCATTAACAAGGTGAGTCCAAAGGAAGAATGGCAGGAAGGTTTCTTTTTCATCTACAATTAATTTACAATTGCAAAACTGTAAATTTCATTTACAATTCACTTTGTAAATTTGTACATTTGATTACAGTTCATTTGTACATTTAATTATAATTAATTTGTACATTTTATTACAATTTCATTTACAATACACTTCACAATTGCAAACTTGAGATATTTCAAGGTACCTACACAACATGGAAGAGGGTTGGTTTGTTACGTTCTCTGGGGTTTGTTTTTTCTAAGGATGTGTTCTTGTCTTTCTTATTTTGGATGGTTCTTGTTTTAAAGCATACCTTAATCTGAGGGTGAGTAGGTAAGACCAAAAGACAAATCTTTGTAGGAGGCAAAGGCTTTTGTACACTTAAAAGTAGGCTATTAAGAAAGGACAGGGGAAAAGAAAATTAAGCATTCAAATGGCTTTTATCCTCCTTCCATGTATTGGTTTTCACAAAGAAAGAAAAGACAGTAGTGTATCCCCAAACACCTGACTCATTACTGGAATTATCTCAGGAGAGCCTGGAAAGCAACGTCATCATTTGATTCTACAGGTTAAGATGCAAAGAAATCCTATAGGTTGAGAGCTCCGAAGACAACCAAAATCCAACACCAAAAAAACAAATTCCCAACACTACACAGCGTTATGACAAGAGGAAAATAAACCTAAGAGTCCATTTTCCAAAAATAACATTGAAACTAACATTTTCAGAAAGTAACAGCAAAGAGCCAAGCACAACTACATACTCATTTGCTAAGGTCCAGCCCTCCTCATGGATTTCAGTACCTAGTTTCTATTGGAGCACTGAGTACCGTTCTCTAAAACAGAGACCCACAGATGGGGCAAGGTTCCAACTCCAGTGCAGCCTGACAAATGTCCCACGTCTTGCTAACTGTACTGAAGGAGATGTTTTACCATAAGATCATGACAGTATCTCCATTTCTCCCTGAAGCACAGCCAAGGCAGACAGAGCTAAGGTGCGCTTCACAGACTCCCTTCACGCTTCACTGCCCCAGATATCACAGCCATCAGTGGACACCAAGACAGCAGATACTTTAAGGTACCAGAAATGGGACACTGAAGACGTGCTGTACCACATCACTCAACTGTAGGTGTGCTGGGCTGCAACACAGGATGTGGCCAGAAATGTGTATTCTACCACCATCTATTGAAGCTGGGTGGGAAAGTGATCCTTATCTCTGTGGCACATATTATCTACTAATGGGCCATCTTTAAAACCAGGTGGGCAATCATCTTTATCTTTTCCACAGCCCATCCTCCCTCCAGGAAAATATCATCTGCTGCTGGGCCATTAAGTCCCACTGTATGACTGATAAAATTACATCATCCCACTGGGAGATGCTCCAGCCAGGGGGAGGAACCAAGCCTTCCCTACTTAGATAAAAACTGAGATTTTGGACAACAAGTTATCCGTCTTTCCACTGGATTCCAGAGGAAAACTGGACCTTTCTACATCACCCCTGGACCTTCAGAGGAAAACTGCACCCTTTCTACAGGAGCACTGCTTCAGCTGAACTACATCTGTCACTGCAGGGGACTGTAGCCACCATTTAATGGGACTGCTACCAACACCCTGATTGACAGAGTGTCAGGTTGTATTCTGACTCTGTCAGTGTTTTTAGATTGTTGTTTGTAATACTGTATTTCTATTTTAATTTTTCTAGTAAAGAATTGTTATTCCTAATTCCCATATCTTTGCCTGAGAGCCCCTTAATTTCAAAATTATAATAATAATTTGGAGGAGGGGGGTTTACATTCTCCATTTCAAAGATAAGTTTCTGCCTTTATTGACAGACACCTGTCCTTCAAACCAGGACAGCAGGGTACAGGCTCATCTTCAAATATTAGCTAGAAGAGGCATTCTTAAAGCAATAAGGACTTTGGAACAGAACTATTACTTTAGAAGTGGGTACCGCTCCGCATAAAAGCCTCTATCCTGGCCTATCATTCCCAAAAATCCCCTACAGGAAGCCACCAGGCCCTCTAGCAGGCATCCACATTCTTAAGAGTGAAGTCCTGTCAGCTTAGACAGTAAAGCTATGCCAAGAG
Source organism: Muscicapa striata striata (assembly GCA_030060385.1). Lineage (NCBI taxonomy): Eukaryota > Metazoa > Chordata > Aves > Passeriformes > Muscicapidae > Muscicapa > Muscicapa striata. Next base: position 1,061,595 of record JAREIS010000005.1, on the reverse strand, counting down.
CCAAGGCAGGTGCTGGTTGCTCTGCTATTCCAGTACCTGGTCTGAGCATAGCAGGGCTATAGACTGGCAGTACACATGCTTCCTCCTTATCCCCAATCTTGTCAATCTTGACTGGACAGGCTGGTTATTTTAAAAAGTTATTTGTATGTATTTTAGAATACACATATTTGGTGCACAGTACTTTTGTAGAGAATCACAAGTCTTATCCATTTCTTTCCCTTATGAATGTACATACCGAGAGTTAACATTCACCTTTGCAAATAATCTGACTTTGCAGCACACTTCTACTAGTGATAAGCATTTTGAGGGTGGGAGAAGAGACTATTTTTCCTTCTGCAACTTTATCTAGAAATAATTTGTCTTCTGCAAAAGGAATTTGCTGGCAGGAGAGAGATCTGTTTGAGTACCACCAAAGCAACTGAGCTCATGATCACATCCATGTGCCACTTATCAGGATGCTTTGGTACTCACCTGGGCTTGCATGCAGTTAGTATGATGCACCTAGCTTACACGCAGTGTCAGGGCATTGCCAAAGCGTATGTTTTCAAGCTGGAGGGCTCCGATCTTGCTGTGTCTACTTAGTTTATAGTAATGTGCCAAAAACCTAAAACCACAACTACCTTATATAAGGATGCATAATGCTGGGACATTACCAGCAGCACTGACACTGGAACAAGCCCAGAGGCCACTCAGACTACCATCAACTACTTGAAGCTACGGCCTGTGTTAGTCCTGTAGCAATTCCAGGATCAGCTGAAAGACAGCCCTATATCAGCCCACAACTGAGGGTAACGAGTTACCTTGCAGTCTTCCCAGACAGACCTAAGCTGCACAGGTGGCTGCTCTGGGAAAAGTATACTGGCATATTGCCACTGCAAGACTTCTGAACTGCAAACCTAACATTCTCTCTGGATTTCCCCTCAGGCAACTGCTCACAGTGATCCAGGACTACTTACAAAATCATTAGGCATACGCTGCAACCTTCCTGGGCAACCAGTGCCAATGCTCAGTCATCCTCACAGTGAAAAAGTGTTTCCTGATGTTGAGAATCTCCTGTGTTTCAGCCTCTGCCCATTGCCTCTTGCCCTGTCACCAGAACATCACTGAAATGAGCCTGGCTCTCCCCACTTTGCAAGTTCCCTTTGGGTACTTAGACCAATTAGTAAGATCCTTCCTTGAATCTTCTATTCTCTGGCTGAACAGTCCTAGCTCTCTCAGTATTTCCTTACAGTAGAGTGTTCAAGTCCCTTCATTACCTTAGACATTCCTTTCTTGAATCCCTCCTCAAGTTCCACACCTATCTTTCTTGTACTGGCAAGCTTAACCTCACTCTCACTGCCCACCAGGCAAAAGGAAAAGACGGCTAAGTGCTTTCTCTACTTGATAACATAACCTTTTCCTCAGAGTGTTCAGGCTGCATCTGTACCAGTACAGTGTCAAGTTCTGACTTTGCTTCAGCTGTGTTAACGGACATCTGAAAATTATGTAAGAACTTTCTGAGCTTTACAGGTACACAAGAAAACACAGTCCCACAGGTAAGCAGTGGTCCTATGGGCCTCAAAATTCTCATTTTTGTGAGATTAAATCTATTAATGAAAGTCTGACACCTAGAGGGGGGTAAGCAGAAGAAAGTACCCTGTAAGCATCCCAGACTATTCCAATTGCAGTTAAGTCCTTGAACATCCAGTTCTTCCTTGGTATCAAGAAGTACTCACTTTCTAAGGATAAATCCAACTTCTCTGCAGAAGATGCAGAGCTCCTTAGAGCAGGCCTCTAGGGCCAGTGTTCTTCAAGGTGCAACCTAAAGCTGTTTTCATATTTCACACAAGAGCTAAGCAGCTGCTACTGGCATTCACCAAACACTGACCCTTACACAAAAGCTCTGGTGTATAGTCTGTACAATCAGACAGTGCTCCCAAGGTGGACAAGCCATGACAACTGTGCACGCATGCAGTACACAGGAGAATCCTGCAGGTACTGAGGCACAGGCACAGATGGCTGGGATTCTTATGTCATTGCAGTGCACTCTATTTGGACGCAAGAAAGACCCTGCAAGTAGCCTAAAGGGATTACTCAACACTATTTAATAGAAATAATGACAGCAATATCGTACATGTGCCTGAAGTATACTCCATCAGACAAATTACTCTGAATATTGTAAATTATAAATACCTAAACATCTAATGTTTATCATCCTGACACCCAGTTCAAACATTACTGTGCTACGCCAGAAGGAAACAGAAAAAAATGGAGGTAAACTCCTGGACAGGAAAAGAATACACAACAGAGTTCTAGGCTGGGGACTAGTCCCTGGATTTCTGTGGAAGACAGAAGTTGCAGAATCTGGGCAATTTCCATTGTTAGAAGAGGAAGAAAAGCATCCTGAAATAATGTTGACCAGAGAGATCGGAGTATTTTTACACTGTTGAAAGTGAAGGGAATGATGGGCAGGGATGTGCACTTATTTAGCAGAAAAACTGAAGATGGATTAAAATTAAATGAATAATCAAATAACATGGAGAGGTTGAACTGTTTGTACAAATATTCTAGACAGGCAATAAATTCACAGAATTGCTGATATTTAGATGTCAATTTGAAGAAGGAGGAACAACTAAAGAAAATATTTACCCAAGTTGAAGTCCAGTGGTTTGCTTTATTTTTTTACTTCAGAATTGGCTGGCAGCCAGTGATCTTTATACTTTTGGTTTAAATTCTAATAGGGAAAAAGTGAAACAAAAGCTGATGCCATAGCAGATGACAGTCACAGGTAATGTGACAGACAAACAAGTGGGGCTCCTCTAGCGCTTTCATGAAAATGGAAAAGTATAATCTCCTAAGGCCATGTAACTGATGGTAAAGTTCTAAAGCAAATTATCTTCGTATTTCTGCAAGTTTGAAAATTATGATTCCCAAACTAGAAAAGCACCATACAGAAATGCCTCTTAAGAAAAGTAGCATGTGTCAGAACCACAGTAATTGCAAGACCACATGATTATGACTGTACACAATTTGCTATGTGTAAACGGAAGAAGTTCAACACCAGTAGCAAAGGCATGTTATAAGCACATTGTGTTCATGAGAGCTACTTTAGCAAAAACTTGACATAATCACAAGTGTAAATAACTGAATTTAGATTTAAAACAGGAACAACTGGGAGTCATTTCAGAACATTTTATGAAGTAGCCTAGACAGCCACAATTATACAAAGAAAAATGAAAAATATAAAGCAATAAAACCATACTGGATAAAAGAGGAAGTAAAAGAAGAATATTGAAATAGATAAGCCAAAAATATGAGAAATCTCAATCATTTTTTTAACATAAAAAATAAAATTATGATCTCTGGGGCTTAGCATAAGACCTCACATTTTTTTTTAATGACAAACCACACTGGTCCCTCACAAAACTGTTTTTGTAGAATACTTAACATTTATTAACACAGAAAAGCACCCACATAATTTTCAGGTTTTTTTTCTTTTAGGGAAGCACAGACCACTTTTGCAATGCCAGAGTGCCAACTGAAGACCAACAACATGGAGGATTTATTCAAGTCAGATTGTCAGACAGAGGCTCCAAAGGTTTTAGAAGAACTGGCTAGGAAAGCATACAGACTTGAAACTCTTGAAGTATCACCCAAAAAAACCCAAAGGGTGAAAAACAGGCGAGGGAAAGAGATCGCATACTGAGACCAATGGAGTTACAGTATTCAGATGGTTTGCTGTACAAAGTCAGTGGTTTTGAAGAACCAGGCATCTGCTAAGCAACTGATCAAACAACAAACCAGCAGAGTATGCATTCAGTAACAGTTATTTAAACAGTTAAGTAGTAAACTACACAGGCAAAAGTCCTCAACAGACAACTGTCTTCCAAATAGGATCCCAACAATATTAAGACTTAAAAAAACCTTAAAAATCTTCACCCATGAGATAAAATAAAACCAAGGAATTATTACTGAGAGTACTTGCAGTACTGTCAAAGTACTGTGATGCAAAAGCTGTGAACTGGTAAACGATGATGATATGATGCTGAAAACCATATTAGAATAACCTGTAAAACAGAAAGAGGCCAATACTGTATGTCTAAATACAGTTAAATATAAATTTGTCAAACACCGACTAAACCCACCCTAAAAAGTAATTATTTAGAAAAGCATTTAAGTTACAGCAGCCACTTAAACATGAATAGTTTAATGTCATGGCTCAGTACACTGTTGCTTACTTGAACACATCTCAACAGTGGTATTCCACCTAGCAGTATTTACGTACTTGTAATAAAAAGCATATACACATCACTGTTTAATTCTCATGATCTGTACTTTAGTATTGACTTTAAATTGGAAAAAAGTCAAAAAACAGCTACAAAAACAATTAAAGGATCATAAAATCCACTTTACATTTACGAAGTTAGAACTGAACTATGGAACTATCCAGACTGAGCTCCAAGATACTGGAGTATTTTCTTTCTGTCCTCGAAGTTGATAGTAAATGTAATGTTCATGATTATGATGAACTTGAAGAAATGAGCAGTGCAGTTATTTTACCTCTTATGCTTTATCTAATGTCAGAAAACAAATTTCACAATATATAAAGAAAGAGCTTATCAGACAGGTCTCTAGCATTTTGTGCAACCATGTATTTTGGTTCAAAAAACTACATATCACCCTCTCAAAAGACACACACAACAAAAAAGAAAACCCCATCATAAATACCTACAAAAAGAAACCTTCCCAAACCCACAAAACAAGCTCAAGCTATTGAGCACAGTGACATACACAATTAATGCCACTATACCTAAACTACAGTCTAGATTGGTAGGCTGAAATACTGTTTTAAATAAGACAGCTATACTCAGTCAACAAATAAACATTTGTCTTGCTTATGGCTCTGTTTTGACTACTTCCACAGAGTTTTGACCCTCTGTGCACATAAAAAAAAAAGCTGCAAAGAAATGGGAAGGTATTAGAAAATTCCACACCACTAAGCAGAAGTTGCTCAGTCTCATGTAAACAAGACAAATAAACAGACACAAAAGGTGATTACATGTTTCTGCAGCTATAGGTTATTCCAGAAAATACTGTCACTCCTTGAAAATAACTAAAATGTAAAGCAAAAGCATTACAAAGTATTTTCATTATCATTTTTGCCCCCTTCTTAAGCTACTCTAACAAAAGATTATGTCCAAGCTGCCTGATAAGTCACATAGTCGTATATAGTATTTTGCATAATACCGGTTAAAAAAAATCCCACTATATTTTGTCATTTTAAACAACAAAAAGACAAAATCTCCTCCTGCTTTACTAGTTTTATATTACTTAATGGGAAAACTCCATAGATGAAAAATGTAGTGCATATACTTAAATCCATCCCTCTAACTTTACTAGAAACTGTAGACCAAAAAAGTCTGTGAATCAAAACATTCAGACACAGTATTTTCTGAGAGCAACCAAATGAAAACTGCACTAATAAAACTAACATGGTTGTAAATTTACAAAACAGAACAAACAAAAAAAAGCACAAGAATGTCATTACCCAGAGAATGCTTGTGTCATAAATTTCTCCAACAATCAGAGGTTTGCATTTGGTGTAGGAAATACAGTCACAAGCTATTTGCAAATTCTGCTCATGTTGCTTATGTAGTTTTGATTCAAAGGCCAAAATTCAGAGATTACCATGAGTCTAGTTCTTAACTCTAATAAAATCTAATAATTAATAGGAGCGTATAGTTATGCTGTGGAGCCCAACACAAAACAAAATCAAAGTGAATCTGAATTCACTATTATCTTGCCTTGCAGGTAAGAGGAAAATATTAATACAATTAAGTAAATAAACCCCAAGAGAACAAAAATTGTTCTGGGCAGAGAATGTTTCTGGATTTCAGTGAACACAAATGGCATTAAAATCCAAGCTGAAGGGATTTTAAGACAAGCCATTTTACTGATGCTCACTGTGGGGGTGGTGGGCCACTGGCACAGGTTGCCCAAAGGGGCTATAAATGCTCCATCCCTGGCAGTGTTCAAGGCCAGGCTATATGGGGCACTGAGCAATCTGGTCAAGTTGCAGGGGGCTGGAACTTTCTCCCCTACTCAAACCGCTCTGTGATTCTATGAAGCATGCTGTCAGTCAGTTTAACGAAATACAGTAATTCCAGTGAATCTTTGTTTCATTTGTAGAAAATACTGAGTTTTACATTTAGATGAAAGCAAATTTACACCCAAATTGTTTGCTCTGCTTTTCTATGAATTAAGCTGCTAAACCAGGAGAGACAGTCACCTAAATAAAACCCACATTTGCATCACTCAGAGTAAATGTTTATTAATTCCCTTAATTTATTTACCAATTCAATACTGAGATAAACAGAGATCAAGAGGAAACTGAGCACAGTACAAAAAAAACCCAAAAACCAAAAAAAAAACCCCACCTCATTTATTTCTTCTCAATATTCTCCTCTTACCAAGAAAAACAAGAAATATATCTAAGTGCATTTTGTATTTTCAGAGGGTGAAAAAATATATGTATAAAGCATTGTCTCTTCCAGCTATCAAGTTGGGAAGGTGCACCACAGCTTTAACTTCAAGAAATCACTTATTATCACAGCAGTCCAATCATAGCATCACAGAGCAATTTGGGTTGGAAGGTACCTTTGAAAATCATCTATGCCACTCACTACACCAGGATGCTCAAAGACCCCTCCAGTCTGGCCTTGTACACTTCCAAGAATAGGGCATCCACACTTCCCTGAGCAGCCTGTTCCAACGTCTCAACTGCCTCCCTGTAAAAGATTCCTTCTGTGAGTCCAATCTCAACCTACTCACTTTCAGTTCAAAACCATTGCTCCTTGCCCTCTTACTGACAGACTCAGGTAAAAAGTCTTTCTATAGCTTTCTTATTTACACTCCTGGTATACTGAAAGGCTGCTCCAAGGTCTTTCTGACGTCTTTTCTCCTGGCTGAAAAGCCCACACTATCTCAGACCCTCTTCACAGGAGATGTGCTTCATCCCTTTGATCACTTTTGTGGCTCGTTGCTGAGCTCTTTTCACTTTTCTAGGACAACTGACATGGATGCAGTATTTCAGGCCCCACCAGACAAGAATCACCTCTCTTGACCACCCAGCCAGACTTTTGATGCAGGCCTGGCTTTCCAGGTTCCAAGCACACCCTGCTGTCTCAAGTCCAGTTTTTCATTCACCAGTACCCCTAAGTCTTCCTGCCCAGGGCTACTCTGAATCCATTCATTCCGTGCATTGTACTGATGTAAGGGTTGTCCCAACCCACAGGCAACACACCCAGGACATTGGACTTGGCCCTGTTGAACCTTGTTGAGGTTCCAATAGGCCACATGCCTCCCGTCAAAGATACCAACTGTACCTCTCAGATTGGTGTCACCTGGGAATCTGCTGAGGGTGCAACTTCCCACTGCTTACATAATGAAGGAATTAAACAGTACGACTCCTTGAGGGATGCCACTCATTACTATTTCCACTTGGACATTAAACCATTGACCATAACTCCCTGGATGCAGCCATCACATCAATTCTTTATTTATCAAAGAGTCCATCTATCGAACTTCCTTCATTCCAATTTAACAGTAAGAATGCTGGGAGGGGACACCGTATAAAAGGCCTTACAGAAGCCTCAACAGATGACATTTCTACCTCTTCCTTTGCCCACTGATACAGTTATTCCATCATAGAGGGCCACAAGATTAGTCAGGCGCTTAGTCCTTCCTGAAGCCTTGTTGGCTGGCTCCACAGAGAACACTTCCACATCTTCCAAATGTTTCAGCAAATGTTTAAAGAATATCTGTTCCATGACCTAAAGGCTAAATTATAGCCTGAGTTTTGTCTTGAATTTTAATGTCGCCGAAGAGGTTTCCCCTAACTGGGGGGTTTAAAAAAAGTTTCTTGAGTGTCTGTCACAGGGGTTTATACTAAATCCTTTTGCCATGACATTCAATACCTCTAACTTCCCAGATCAAACCTCCTACAAAAACTACTTAGAAGAGGACTTAATAGAATGGGGCAATGGTAATGAGATAAACAGATTTTGATCTCTAAATCTCTCCTTTAATAACAGGCCAAGTCAGTCAGAGAGCCATTCGGTGGCCTGCACTCCAGGATTAACTACTAATCCCATTACTGCTGAAGATGACCAGGGGAATACATCATAACCACCCCTCAAAAAAATGGGCGGTCACAGGACAGGAGAGATTCAAGTGGCATGAAGACTGTTGATGTTTGAAAACAGTTCTAAGCATCAGGTTCTATTAACATACAAACAAGAAATTAAAAGAAGGAAAAGAAAATTTAACAGAGTTATTCAAATATAGGTGTAAGAATATGTCCTTTATTTTTTGGGCTTTTCTCCCCAGGACAACTACACAGCATCTCTCTTTCCAGGCTAATACTATTTTCTTTTTAAAAACAAACAAACAGAAATACAAGTGAGAAGTATGGTAAAGAATCATTATTTTCCCCCTTAAAAGATTAACTGAGTTAAAACAAATTTTAAAAAGGAGTACTTTGGGTTTGTTTTTTGTTTGTTTGTTTTTATTGTTCCTCGTTGCAAACCATCTTTGAAAGGTTTTAACTATCAACATAAGTATTTCATTTCAACACCATCTAGACAGCACACTCCAAAAACACAAGCATCAGATCCTCTAAGTACCTGGACAGCTGTGTAAGAGTATATTCAAGCTACATGATTGATGCCTTTATTTTTCAGCATTTAATTTCAATTGCTTTTGCTGTTCTGGTCTATAAGACTAAGAAGCACTTACAGTGCTTTGCAAATCCATTATCAGAGCAAAATATAAGTTTCATACTTGATCATCACTTTCCCAAGCTTGATTAGTTCCCAAAAGCATAAAACATGATGGCATCTTTCCCAACTTCTATGTGTTTTGTGTTTTCTGGCCTTCTGAGTTAGCAGCTGCTTCAGAAGCCTTCTGTTTGACTTTCTGGATGACTTTGTATACCCAGAAATGTGGGCTGGAGTACCTTTCAGAATTCTTTTTCAACATTCGCTAATCTAAGCAAGGTAACATTAACATTGAAGACTTAAAAACTCTCCTGTGATGGGCTTACGGAACAAGGAAATAAAAGCAAGTTTCCTTAGCTCACAGAAATACTATCATTCAGTATTAAGGATTCTTGAGAAAGATTATCATTAGAGCAATGAATTAGCCAAGGACCAAAAGCTTAAGCAAGTGTCTAGTGAGCTCAGGTACAGCGACAGACACACTAACAAAACTATTCTTCTGTGCCATAAAAATAAATACTATTATAATTAAAATATTTTTCCTAATGGATAGTTTCAAACTGTACCTGAAACATGCTCACTACATTATACCTTAGCTTAGAAAAGTATGATCAAGAATGGGATCTCTTTAGGTTTATTTCATGGCTATATAGTAAATAAATGAGCAATTTCTACCTTGATTCCTGTTTACTCAAAGAATCTCTAACAGGTTGATTTTCTTTCACATCTAGATACACCAAGTTCCTACAGAACAGAAACTTGTGCCCTTACCTTGGATTTAACTTAGAGGTGACTAACCCTATCTGAGTAAACACTATTCTGATGCACATCTGGTGGTCCTTACCAAGATCTGTGCTGTATTTTTCAACTAACTTCAAAAGACTTAAGGATCTAACTGCACTTAGCTCTTTATAGAAGACTGGGGGTAGAGGGAACAAATAAAACATATTTAAAATTTTAACTGCCCTTTCCACAATTTCCCTTGGGAAAAACAAATCTGCCTTCAATAGACTTTCAGCGGCTGGGACTGAGTACCAAAGTACTTCAACGAGCACCACAATGGCATTCACCACAACGGCATTTGACAATACAAAAGACACAGATAATCAGGGAGAACACAGCCTTGGTTAGATATCCTATCCATGTACTCTGAGGCAAACAGACTCAGGCTCTGGCAGTAGTCTGAGTCTCATTCATTCCTAACAGATGCTTCTTCCACACACAGGTCAATCTAAATGACAAATAGCAAAAGTCCCAAATGAAGCTGTCAATACACATCTCAGCTATGCTGAGGCAAGAGTCCTTATCTTTTCAATTTACCAAATCACTAGTTGCTTCCACTTTCATAAATTTTCTACTGTTCCACTGCTTATTCAAGCAATACATGTATTGCACATCACCTGATTTCCACAGAAAGATGAGCTGAATCAAGACAGGGGCTCACCTAAATCATACAGTTCATTACAGTAGTTTACAAGATGATTCTGCCTTAATGGATTGACAGAGGAATCTTGTTCGGTGGGGTTTATTTTACTTTCTGGAATAGCCACACCACCTTCTCAAATGCAGAATGAAATTAACAACAGCACTTTTCTGTTGGCAACTGCATCTGCATCAGGGTTGTGGGATAAAACTCCGCACTACTCATAAACAGTAAGCAGAGTGTACAAAGGTAGTTTAATTATTCCATGCCATCTGCCCTTTGAAAACTTGCAAAGGAAAAGATCTCTAGACAATCACGCTTCAGTTTAGTCTCAGTATCAGCACTACTTATTAAGGAAACAATGTGCTTTCAGAACATTTCAGATTTAAACTTTAGTTTAGCCTGAAAAAACATTTGTGCTATTCCTGGAACTCTCCCAGTAACTTTCAAAACTTAACTTCTAAAACTTTGGTATCTCTTGCACTTCTCTCATCCAGTTTTAACACATCTAAAATCTTTGCACAAAGTTAACAGTATTTAAAATCTGGGGCATGCTTCCTTCTTTTTAGCCAATACCATGTGTATGGCTTCCTAATGCTAATTCTTCCTTTGTTTTCTCCTGCTTTCCTGCTCTTTGCTCTTGCCAGTTTTGATAATTACAGTAAATAAAAGGTGAATTTCATCCATAACAGCTGTTCATACACAGTTGCATTTGTGTACAAGAAGAGATTTTATTCAGTCTTCTACTATTCAGTTTAAGGAAGTTGATAGAAAAAAATATTGTGCTTTTAGCATTCTATTGCTGAAACAAAGCTAACCACCATTAATTGGACATCTACCTTACTTTATTTCACACCTCTCTCTGTTTAGTTTTGCAGAGATTGCAAGGTAGTGCCTTCCCCTATGAAAGAAATTAACGAAATTAATTTAAAGCAACTAAAGGAGTAGAATTATTATTTCTTCATTTTGCAGCACACACTCAAACGCCCATTCTGCAAAGACTTCTCTGCTTAGCATGTATTTGTTCATCCTACATTTATTCAACATTGTCTGTCAATGTAACACACAAATTAGGGGTCACTTGGCTCTTTGATGCATAAATAAAGCTAAATTAGTCTGAACTCTTTAACTGTTCAGACCTTCCACTGGTTCCTATTAAATTTGGTGGATGTAGATCACTTATCAAGTAGTAAAAACAAAAGGGCAACAAACCCTTTTTAATGGCTGCACATAAGGTATCCTTTTGTGGTGCACAAAAACAAATGTTCCAAAATATTTTCTAAATATACATTATTCACATTATCACACTGATATCCAAATGATGATTTGTGTTTTCCTACTCCCCAAAATAGATGCTCTTATATATAGACATACCTGTGTATATGAGAATACATCAGGATGTTATGCATCCAGAATGACATTATATTTCCTTAGAAACAGCTTCTGCTAAATAAGAGATATCTAGCTAGCTAGCTACAATATGAATGAAGAGGTAAGTTAATTATTTGTTCATTTTACAGTAATAAATATGTACTATGTCAATTACCTAAAGTTATTTGAAAGAGTTCAATCTGAGTAGAGTAGACTAATAAATATACAAGTTACAAGAAAAATAAAGAAGCTTGTTTCTCCATCTGAAGAAGTTGTATGAAACAAGAGTCTGCCATTGTTGGCTTAACAGATCCATCTCCTCTTCAATGTATCTAACACAAAATCTGCCTCTTTGTGAATATATCAAATTCAGCATGTTCCACATCTAACTCTGCTGACACAGGTTTAAGAAATAATACATATATTCACCTTATGTTCAAAAGCATCTTTTGGCATAAGATTGACTGCTGTTCATGCCAATTCAAATGGCTTATCATCCATCTACTTTCTGTGCTACAGCCTGGAGAATAGAAGGATACTCGCACCAAGGTATGTCTCTTCACTGACAGATTCTCTGTCTCCAACATAAGAAGCACCTAACTCTTGAAAAATCATGCTTTGCATGTGACACAGTACCAATCAATATGCTGCAAAAAAATAGCACTGTCACACAGTACCTAATATATACCTAATATGGCCAGGGTTTACAGGCACATAGGCATAGCTAGCACAGCATTTGCAGATTATTTTCTTAGATACTCAAGGCATTGCCCAGTGAGAAAACAGAGTACAATATTAATATATAGAGTCTATAGGCAGACTACATCAAGGAATGATGGTTTATGGTAACAACCTGTCATACAAGCTCAAATGCTGCTGAGTCCCTGGAAAATTTATATTGATGGCAAAAAAATATTATATATGGAAGTATGACCAAAAAATTATATACGTAAGTACATAGCTCTTACTACATAAAAAAATACATACATACATGCTTAAAATAAATGCATGCAGAACACAGTGACATAGGGCAATATAGAACACCTCTTTGTCTTCTCCTCTAATTGTAAAAACAATGTGTTTTTACAGCTAACAGCAAACAATGGATGGATATCAACAACTGTAAGCTCTGGAGAACAATCACAGGGTTTTACAAACTGTTCAGCAGTAATGACAGCCAGAAGAGTTTGAAAAATACTGACTAAAACCAAATTCAGAGGTAGACTGAATTTGTTCCAAAGTGTCTCGAAACACTTCAGCCAAGTTGTGCTAGCTGAAACTACTACTATGTAGTACGCTCCAGTGCGTATCTATGGATGCTGGCTTTCCACAACTTACGATTGTAAAAAAATACTTCGTCCTGGTCTACTCAGGCTCAGATTAAACTACACTAGTATTCTCTTTAAAAGTCAAAGGATATTCCTTAGTCCCATATTTAAAAACCTTCAGTGCACTTCGGTTTTTCAGACTCATATACTTAAGAGAGTGGGACCAAGTAAAAAAAAGAAAACACAAACATGTTTACTTATGTTTATGTAAAATTAATTAGCATTAATGATTTCCCCATAAAAATGAGGAGAAAGAGATTAAATAGGACAATAAATGTCTGTCTATTCAGTATAAAAAAATCACATGACTTTAAGCATGCTCAGATGGCTTTCATACTACCAGCCTCACCATTTTTAATGAATATATTTTCATTTGAAAACAGTTTTGTCTGTCTCATAACCATGTGAATGACCCATACAAACAACAAACTAACTAACTGAGAAATTGCTTATGCTTGGGGAAGCAATGAAAGTGACTAAAAAAAAAAAAACCTGCTCTAAGGTACTTAAATAAACCCACTTATGAAAAAAGTTTCCCTAAAATTCTTTTAGAAATTGAAACTTGAGCCTAACGCAAAACCAAGACACCAAGAATCATTCACCATACACTGCACTATACAAGATCATTAAGTGTTAATTGATATGTGCACACACAGTTTCAGTCAAACATATGACTGAGGGTGACAAAACAAAACAAAAAACAAACAAACAACAACAAAAAAAAGCATGCATAGTAACGATTTCTGTACTGGTTTTATTATCCAGGTATATGGATGTGCTATTAAGTACATACAGCCAGAAGTTCACTCCTATAGACCTCTAGCCTCAGACCTCCACTTTCACAAGCCTGTTGGAACTCTCTGCTAGCACTGATGATGAACGCAGAAATCTTTTATACTGAAACTCAACAGAGTTTTCTTTAATTCTTTCTGTGGGTTGGCTTCTCCCCTGTTCTTCTGCAAATCACCACACATTATCTGCTGCAAAGAGATGCCATAACTGGACTCCAGTCTACTATCACCTACCCCAACAGTAGTAGGGAGGATCTTGCAAATCAGCTCAAGTTCTGCATTCCTAAATGCAGAAGTGAATCTCTGCATTTCTTCTCTAGGTAATATCGGTCTCATTCAGTGAATTTCATACATTTCTGAAAATCTGGGAGAAGCCGCTAGCACTACTGTAAGAAAAATCAGGAATATACAGAAAAAATCTGTATTTGAGTAACAGGTCAAATGGATGAACTGCCTCTACTGAAGCAAGCATCTATCAGTAACCATACTTAGACATCCACATTACTAAGAGAGGACAATCTATTTTATCTTCTTTGTAAATCTTGGAAGACTCACACCATGCACTGCCATAAACCAAAACCAGGCCAAAATCCGGCAGAACATTATTACTGGAGTGCCGCATCCATGTCCACTACTTCTCTCCCACATCAGTTAGAGATCCCAACCTTCTCCATATCCAGAAGATAACCTTCAGGAAATAGCATAATCATATGGAAACACTAAAATGTATTCAAACTTTTCCTTTCAACTTGCCTTATCTCATTGAGGAGGCAGTTTACTTCTCTCAGTATAAATCACTACTTCCATATACATGGCCCAACGAAAAATTCTTCTTCGTAAACATCCCTCATCCATTTGTAACATACCCATCCACACACCAGACTGTAGTGCAAAAACACTTAAAGGCCTGTGAGTCCAGGCAGGAACTATTACCAGGGAGCTACGCAACACAGTGCATCACACTGGACACAAGCAGGCATATTTTAATTTGAAAGGCTTATTTTAACCTAAGCCGAATTTATTTTAGTTAAATGTTGCCTCTACATACTTGCAGCTTTAAAATAGCAGCCTGTTTAATTAAGGAGAAATTATACAGTTAATTTTATTTCCTGACCAGTGGGTGGATTCCAACGGTATTAAAGATCCTGTAATCATCCTGCACACTTCAGGTTACCCCTCAGTTTGGCATGTGCATCTGGGCCTTTGTGGCTCCCTTTCCTTTACAGAAACCGATGCACAAGCTGAGCACAACCCCTTATCCTAATTCACCTCAATAAATCACAATAAAAAATGCAACCGGTGAGCTAACAACCTTCCCGAAGCTCACGGAACAATGCAGATATCACACCCGCCACCATCGACCTGCACAGCGACTCCCCCTGCGAATCCCTTCCCTAATCCGCTTCGCTACCATCGCTCTCCCACACACATCGACATTTGCCCCTCGTCCCCCAGCCCACTCACTCACCCGCCATCCGTTCCCTCTCCATTTTGGAAGGCCGCTTCCCGTTCCACACCGAACCCACCCGGCGACGATGCCCGCGGGCGGGCACACACGCCCCGTTTCCCGCGGCGGGGGCCCGGCCTGCGGCTCCCCGCGGCGGGGGCGGCGAGCGCCCAGAGGCACCGCAGGCATTGTCGCTGCCGCCCGGCACGGACCGCGCCGGCGGCGATGCCCGGGCGGCAGCCCGGCGGCACCTGGGGCGTGCGAGCCGGCGGCGGCCCGAGGCGAGCGGCCCGAGCCGGGCGGAGGAAGCCCCGCACTCACCCAGCAGCAGCAGCTTCAGCTCGCGGCGGGCGTCCCGCTTGTCTCGACGCAGCTGCCGCTCGATCTCGTCGTTGATCCGCCGGGCTTCCTTGGCTTCCTCGCTCAGGCAGCACGCCATGATGGACTCCAGAGTCATTCTTCCTAACTGGTTCAGACACAGCCCCCACCCCCCCTAAATCCGCACGCACACTCGCACACACGCACCCCGCCGCCGCTCCGGCCCCGGGGGGCACAGGCGCTCTCCGAGAGCCCGGGGGCCGCTGCAGGGCAGGCGCGCAGGCAGAGCAGCCTCGATGTCACAGAGGGGCAAGAAGAAAGGCAGGGCCGCTGGCGGCGCGGATCCCCGCTCCCTGCCGCTGACACCCGCCGCTGCCAACTCCTCCTCTCCTCTAAATCATGCACCGAACAACATGGAAACATCCACCGCGGCAGCAGCAGCGCTACCCAGCCGAGCCGCCCCTCACCCCGCTGCTCCCCTTCCCTCGCCGCCGCCCGCAGCCTGCGCGGTCCCCCAGTGTCCCTGGCGGCCGCCGACACCCCCGCCGCCTTCCGACGCGACCACCCCACCTCCCGTGGAAGCGGTAATGCCCACTAATCCCTCCCCCGCCCCGCACACGCACACATCTCCCCGCCGCTCCCCGCCCCCGGAGCCCGGCTCCTGCGGGGTGGGCGAGACCGCCGCTGCCCGGCAGGAAAAGCTTCCCCGCGGCCGCTCCTCCTTCCCGCCGCCTCGGCCGCTTGCCCTTCCAAGCAGGAGGCGGGGGTAGTGGTGGGGGAAAGAGGAGCTCGCTGTAAGGGAGCTGCCGCTGTTCGTTCGGCTCCGCTCGGTTCGGCCCTGACCGCGCTGCCCACAGAGCAGCGGAAAGGGAAACGAGTGTACTAGCAAGGGCCGAGCTCGACCGGCTTTTAAATGGTCGGGCTCCGCGGGCGTGGTGCGGCAGGAATATGGCGGCCCGTCTCCCGCCGCCGCTCCTGCTCTCTCTCCGCCCCGCGGCGCGGTGGGGGCGAGCGGCCGGGGCAGCCGAGCCCTAGCCCGCGCTGGGCCGCCCTCAGGATCGCCCGCCTGCCCTGCCGCGGCGGCGGAGGAGGGCACAGGAGGAGGTGCGGGGAGAGACGGAACGGATTCTTACGCCAAATGGCTGCGAGGAGCTGTGCATGCTCCGGTTTGTCCTGCCGGGCAGCGCCTTCCCTAACGCCGTGTTTGCTTACGCTTCCTTTGTTTTTAGTCGTGGGCATGCATTTTTATTCGCTTTCCATCCTAGGAGAGATGAGTTGGGTTGGCAGGGACCGGCGGAAAATGTGGCCGGCTGAAAGGAAGGAAGGAGTAAGGAGACAAAAATGCCTTTTCCACCTTTGGCCGGAGTGGGAAGGCAGAGCGGGGCACACGCGCCCCGTCAGGCACCCGGAAGGTTTAGCGCCCTGACTCCCTGCTGGGAAGGCAAAGCCCTGCGTTGGGCACCAACGCGCTGGGGCACCCCACGGAACGCCGCCGGTGCGGCCGATACTCGGCTGCGGTGAGTTCTGTTCGCCCCCGCCCCTGCCTCAGGCCCGGTCCCTGGAAAGCTGTCCCCACGTAGCTTTCGGTAGCCCCAGGGTGATGCCATACAATCGAGCAGAATGCACTGATGCATCTTCAAGTTTTTGTGAATTCATAAACTCCTCATGGAATTCCCACACCTGCACTTCCTTTGGCCACCTCCATCTTAAGCTACTTGTATCTAGGAATGTTGCCAAATCGGCTGTGAATCTGGTACTAGCCTACGTAAGTGGGTAGAAAGACACATCACTATCTTCTAGTTCCATGTCTGATACCTCACCAGCACCTGCTGACATCTGTTTTGAAATTCATGTGCTTTTTCCTAAAAGCTTCCATATGTACTGACAAAATTATTTAGGTAAGGTCTGCCCTAAAGAGTAAGACAATGAGGGAATTAAAAATAAACCAAAAAAAAAGATAATAAAACAATCAGGAAAATAATACATTCGATCAATTTTTTGAGCATTAAAAAAATCATTACTTAAAAAAAAGTATGATTTCCACATAGATCTATATTGTACTAGTATATCTAGTGTATAAATATGGTTGATACAACTTGGAATCTTTTTTCTTTATTCCAGTCAATGTCTTTTAGTCAAAATCAGGTCGTTCTGGCTGTTAAGAACAGATTATATTTCATTCAAAACATATTCTCTGTTTGAAAACCTGTATGTATATAAGTGTATCTATATATTTACCTGTATTGTTCTGGTCCCAGATGCATTAATATTACATTCAATTAAGATTTCTAAAGTGCCAACACTGAATTACAGAGACAAAAAGTAACAAAAAAGAGGGGGAGGTTACTTCAAGAAAATTATTATCTGGGTGTTTGGGATAACTACTACAGTTTTCTTCTAAATACCAGAGTCTAAAAGAGCGAAGGTAAAGCTCACAAGAAATACTTGCTGGATATTTTGTACACCATGCCCAAATCCACGGCAATCATCTCCAGGAATCACATCTTGAAAAAAGGTTAGGGACAGGTCAATGAGTTTCCAACCTTTAGGCAAACTGAATCAATATCCTCTCCAAAACTGAGGGCACCCTGTTCTGATAAAAACTGTAATAGTCTGCAGTAGAATAAGTTGGACTAAACTTTCTTGACTGTTTTGTACGCTCAGAATAGAAGGCATGAACACAGTATGTTCCGTAAATGCAGAACTGTCATTTAATTTTGCATTTTTAATGAGAAAAGACATCCCATAAACCATACGTGTAATCTGTATGTGCCATCTCTATTGATAAAACTAGGTTTGAAATCTTTACAGAATAAATGTCTTCAGATTTTTAATGGATGAGCCATCTAGTCCTGAATATGGCATCAGTAGATAGCCATTATATACTGTTTTACTCATTTGCTTCATGACTTAGTGGAAGTCAGAAGAATCCCATTATGAACAATTACATGATAATAAACCTATGAGGAAATTTCTTCCCAGACCTCAATTCCATAATGGCTGGCTTTTGTTTTGAAATGTGAAACATCATTTATAAATATTTTATCCTAATAACAACTATCAGTAAATGACAATCTTTATTGCCCATACAGGTAATTACTGTCCATAGATACAATCCATACTGTTACCCAATCATGGTCAGATACTTCCTGATAAACCTCCCTATAGCACTAATCTCATATTCCTTTATCCAAGTAGTCTCCAGTGCTTGGCTCATAACAACCCATTGCCTATGAGATGTTTTAATGTTGCTTACTGCCACGGGAAATTAAAAGTGAGACTGACAGAGGGAGAAAAGATGGTATAAAACACCTTGCGTCTTTGGTATCCTTACTCATAAAACACTAAAGATTTGGGAACTACCGCTATGTATTATCATGTCCATAACATTCTCTGCACTAATCTATCCCAGTTTCCAATTGCTTCCTTCCATATGCATGATGATATTTCTTGTCACTCTCCTCTGCCTCTTCTGCCTAAGACAGGTTTTCTGTGATGTTTTTGACAAGTTCCAAATGGTATCTGAACTTGGTACTCACATGACAGTAAGAGAGAAGATTGTGTAAAGCAACATCATAGGATTTTCATAATTAGTAAGCTTCCCATCTTAAGCAATGGGATATCTTGTGAGTGCTTTTTAGTTGCTATTGTGCATTAAGAAGACATTTCCACAGTGCTACAGACAAGTACATCCCAGTCTTGTTTGTGAATGCTCCCAGTAAATTTAGAGGCTATCAGTGTGTCTGAGTTGAGCAAATTATCCTTCCAGTATGCCTTCCTAGAAAGGTTTTTGTTTGCTGGTTTTGCTTGGGTTGTTTTTGGGTGGTTTGTTTTGTTTTGGTTTGGGGGTTTTTTTGTTTGGTTTTTTTTTGTTTGTTTTTTTTGTTTTATCTAGGGGGGGAAAAAAAAAGCCCAAATAAAATCTATCTGCCGTTCCTCTGCTATTATATGAATAACATCCAGTATTTGCAATTTCCTTCAACTGCTATCCATTGGTTCAGTGTGTGTAGTTTTGACAAATTATCTTCTGAATGTTTCTCAGTGTAACTCATTTCAATGCAAAAGGTGCCCGCCAAGGTGCTAAGGTACAGGCTTACAGCGACTAGGCAAGAGTTAACCCCCGTGTTTTTTCACCTGATTTATGTGGAATTTTAGAAACTTCTTTCCTTCTACTTATTTGCATGTCGAGTTCTTACGGATGACCTGTCTCTGAAAAAGCTCTAGTACTTTTCGAAACGCTTTTGCTCTTCCGAGGGGTGTCGTGCAGAGAAGCGCGTGTGGCAGCCCCGCCGTGCCCCCCAAGCGCGGCGCGGAGCGGGACGCGCCGGGAGCCAAACCAGCCTTGTGTCCACGGCGCTCCCGCCGCCCGCTCCAGCAGCACCGCCCGCTCCAGCAGCACCGCCCGCCAGCCGCATGATTTGGCTCCTTAACCGTGCGCCGAACTGATCCTGGTGTATTGTGTTGGGTGGGAAATTTGTTGGTCGTTAGGGTTTGTTGCTTGCTTGCTTGCTTGCTTGCTTGCTTGACTGCGTATTTTCCCAGAGTTTGCTGTTAGTTTAAGGATTTGCATTGTCTTTCACAGAGTTTCAGTTGACCCTTCAGTCCTTCTCCTGGAAAATGTCTGGTAGGCACAGTGTGATCCAAACCACTGCTTCTGTGGGAATAAGCTGCTGGATCACCTGCATGAGCCAGTTGTTCCAGTATTGTTCTGCACAAGTCTAGTGGAACAGGACCATAAATTTCAGCCCTGACAAAAACCAAAAACCCAAAGCAAAAAATCTCACCATGCTTGACATAGCCACATGACAAATTGCATTAATAAATTGGCAGAGTGTGAGCTGATACTACAGTAATATGGCCACTCACTGAAATACTTAATACTTAAGTCCTCAGTATTGGCACCTATTTCTCTGAATACTTTTGTCCTATTGTATTGCTTTTACCATGAAATGGATGCCAATTAGACATCCAGGCTTATTAGTATTTTTATTATTTGACAGTTATATAGGTTAAAATCTCCTCCCAAAAGTTTCAGCAAAGCCTGTGATTAAATGTTCAGCCCGGGATACAGTATGGGGGATACTAGTCTTCCACCTCCGTGACGTAAATTATAAATTCATCTTTTGGCATCATAGAAATACTGTTGTTTCTGTCAAAATACCTTTCATGTGCATTTATTATGTTTGTCACGTTCAAGCACATTTTTCTTTCAGCTTCTTGAATTTTTAACAAGGTGGCTTTTATTCATTATGGGTTTCTTTTTTTTGTGCAAGTCCAAAGTAAGTTATTCATATATATAATCAGATGTATTTATTAACCTAGAGAGACCTTGTATAATGTCTAGTTCATTTGCCATCAGTAGGACTTCTCATGCTCTGCAAGTTTCATAGCATAGCAACTCTATCATTTTCAATGGAATTGCACTGCTTTTCACTATCATACACAGTAGTATCAGACCCTGAACTCCCTTTAAGATATTTAACATATTCATTGTAATCCTGTGACTCCTCCAGTTTGTTCAGTGACAAATTCAAAAACAGTCTAACCATTAGAAAGGATAAACTGCTAGGCCCTCATTCCCATCTTAGTTCTCGCTGTGTCACAGGACAGGGAAACAAAAGTTACACATTACCCAGACAGAGGTAGTTCTTTTGGTATTTAATGGAAAAGTATTATTTGTAAATCTTCCCATCAACCAAAGAGTGCATCAGCTGGGGTTATTTTCTTGCAATCCAAAGTACATCACTAGAAGGACCATAGATAACCACCTCATTGCCCATAATTATATAATGGAAGACTAATCCAAAATCAAAGCATTCTTCAATACTTTTCACAATCTTGCACCAAAGTTTAGTATGTAAAGTGAAAAATTATTTTTCCAGTAAAAATGAACAGAAGATAAAAACCCACATGCATGTAATAGTACTTCATAAAATTATCTTTTCAATATGCAATTTATACACAAATTAAATGCAAGAATTTAGAAGCTTTAGGAATTAATTCTGTACTTTGTATATGCTTCATGTCTTGTATTAATAGAAGTATCAATGTATTTTGCACATTACTACCAAATCTCCTAATGAAAATCATGGGGAAATGTGTGAGGGATAAGTGACATAAGGATAAAAGTTATGACTAGTCAGCTGCATTTTCAGATGAGCAATTAAATTATTTTTATTAATATATATATATAATTAAAAAGCATTATAACAGAAGTCCATCAGGAAACTGTT
Organism: Muscicapa striata striata; assembly: GCA_030060385.1. Taxonomy (NCBI): domain Eukaryota; kingdom Metazoa; phylum Chordata; class Aves; order Passeriformes; family Muscicapidae; genus Muscicapa; species Muscicapa striata. The sequence goes on along the minus strand of JAREIS010000005.1, from coordinate 1,039,928 downwards.
TCAAGTATTCATGGTTTTAAAGTGAATGCAGAGAAGGATCTTAAGACAACAGGTGATCAATGTTTTCCTCTAAGTGGAAGTACAGTAATAGGGGAGGTATCTTTCTTTTTTTTATATAAAAATCTATTAGAAAAGCTTGTGGTACTTAGAAAAAAATGGTCATCATTAAATCTTATATAAAACCATCACAAATACTTGACAAAAGTAGTATTTCCATGGAAGTACTTAAAGTTACTGAGAAAACTGAGTTGGAAGATAGAAAAATAATTGGCTTCCATTTGATACTTTAGGAAGTATCAAGAAGGAATTCAAGGCACTCAGTTACATACTGAAGTAAAAATGTAGAGTTGAATTGTAAGCCTCATTTTATAACTGTAGTTACAGTTACATAACTTTAGTTATACGTATAACCTCAGTTTATATAACTATAAACTCAGCCACATAATATGTTTCCTGAACCAGTGGATGATTTGTGAACTTGAATTTGGGCAGAAATAGAAAAAATTCTCATACCGGAAATGCACAGCTAATAGTAGCAGTGCAATGATTGCTGTTATTAGTCAAAGTCTCCTGCAGTTAACATGGAATTTAGATAGTGCTCCACAGTCTTAAGGAAGATTGGCGAATCTATAATAATATTTCAGGGAATTACAGAAATTCATTAGTAGGGAAAAGGATAACATTTGTTTTATTTGTCCCAAGAGACAGAGAATAGAGACTTTTCAACACTTAGAAAATGCTGCTTTGGACATACATTGAGAATTGGATAGAGTCTAAGATTGTTAAATATCAATTTGGATAAAACCCACGTATTATCCTGGTGTGGGTATAATTGTGAAGCGGGCTGTCAGGATACTGTATTTCTATGGGACTGCTTCCTAATCTGGTTGTATTTTGAATGTGGGTTTGCGTTGCCTTACACAGAATCTAAATTAAAATCCTCCAAAATTTTGGTTTTATTTTGATGGTTATATATTTAAGGAGAAAGAAGATAATTTTTTTTACTCCCAAATAAAGAGTGTTTAACAGAACTAAAACTTCAAAGAGACTGGGAAGTTTTCAAAAGAATCAGTGGTTACATTTTAGTTTACTAAAACTGATACTGAGAGTAATTGTAGCTGTACTTGGAATTATATAGGATATTCAAACCTCTTGTATTTATGACGGAAAACTGTTGTCATTAATAGCTGCTTCTGCTAAGAAATTAGTCATAAATCTGAGATTTACAGGAGAGGGGGGAAAAAAAGAAAAGCTTTGAGCTCCCCCTACTGTTCTTTCCATCCAAAAAGCTGGAAAACCTGAATTTTGTTTTGATGGGTAAAATATTAGTCAGCTAGAAGAGAAAATGTAACAATTAAACAAGAAGTACCCATTTTAAGTTTCTGCTAATGTGCTATTAACAGTGGAGAGAACCAGCGTGTTTAAGTTGTTTTCCAAGTTGTTAGTACTCTCAAGGCTTTTGGCATTCATAGCATAATATGCATGAGAATGTATACCTTCACATACAATAATTTTCCAAGTTTTCCATGTGAAGATACAGTTTACTGTTTGTGTATGCATACACTTAATCTTGTTCCCTTTGAAACTGGTGGATCATAGAACTTATTAAATATTGGCACATTCATACAAGTGAGTAATTTAATTTACTTTTCCAGATAGCTTTCAAAAAGCTGTTTTTTATTCAGGTAAGTGATTTGGGAACTCTCACTGCAATTTACAATAAGTAACTACTTGTAAATCTAGTTTTTGAGTTCCTTTACATTATTACCATTGCAAGTAACAAAGAGAATTAGAATTCTGACCCACATCCTGATTAACATTACAAATACTTTTCACTCAAAGTATTAAATCTCATAATGGCCAGATTTATCTGTACTATATAGTTTCTGAGTTCAAGATGATCATCAGTACTCATGATCAAAGCACTTTTATCAATTTATTAGTATTTCTTTGTTAAATAAGACTCTTTTTTTCAAGAAAAAAGCCTGTCTTTGCACATAGGCTGAGCTTTATTTGGAGTTTTGTGCTTTCATTATTTTAACAGCTGAAAAATACTAATGTGCTGATTATTTCAAGTGTTGTTTTACCCATTTTCATAGTCTCTGCTAGTCTCTTTACAGGTAACCTTAAGGTTGTAGTATTGTAAAAAAAAAAAATCTCTCTAGTGTGTCATATATGTATTGCTACTTCTCCTTAAGTTTCCCTATGGAGTTCAAAATTCTTTTAATGAAATAATCTTCCTTTTTTACCACTCTGATTTCCAAAAAGTAGTTAAGCAAACATATATTTCTTTGGCCTGGTAACACCAAATACCATCTGTTCTGCACAGAGGTGTGGCGTGACGTGAGAGAGAACTGGTGCAAGGGTCTTTCTAGATTTCAGTGAGAAAAGCCCAACAAGTGGCTTAATAAGATTGCTTCAAAAAGACAGGGTAAGAAGAGGGGTATGGATAGTAACATCTTACATTTCCTCAGGTGCTGGGCACTCCATGCAGCATTGAATAGTGCCCCAATGAATTTTTCCATGGCACACTGACTGCACAGAGCAGATCATGTCTGGGGGAAGAAATTCACCATTTCAGTCATTTAAGGTCATCTTTAACTTCCTTACAAGAAAACAGATCTGTTTAAAAGGCAAGTCCATGCAGGAGGTATCATGGCCATGCTGAGCAGGAGCTGTCTGTAGCTGTCCCATGTTAGCTGCAGTGTACAGATCCCAGTCAGGATCAATACATTCTGTCCCTTGATCCCTTTTACCTTTTTACCTTTCCCAAATACATGTTGTAATTTACAAATCATATTAATAACATACGGTATTCTCAAGTGCAAGTTCCAGTAGGAGAAATGCAGCCTTCTAAAAATCAGCTCCTCAGGTTTAATGTCTTCTGCAAGGACCCTAGTACAGTATCTACCTGCACTCTTTTCAAGGATCACATTGCTCCTTTGTGATAGTTCATGGCAAAATAAACCAGTAAACCAAAGTGATTGATTTTTGATGCCACTGTGTGGTGTCATTAGAGAGACAGCACTCCAGGATTCATGAAGACATTTGTTTTTACCCTCAGATCCTTCACAATTTATCTGTTCCCTACATTGTCTAGAGAAGAGCAATGAAGCTGGTGAAGAGTCTAGAGGTAAGTAATTTGAGGAGCAGCTGAGGGATCTGGGGTTGCTTAGCCTAGAGAAAGAGACTCAGGGGTGACCTTACTATTCCCTAAAACTACCTGAAATGAGGCTGTAGCCAGGTGAGGTCAACATCTTCTGTCAGGCAACTAGGATGAGAGGACAATCTGAAGCATGCACCAGGGGTGGTTCGGGCTGGACATTAGAAAGAATTTCTTCACATAAAGAGTTGTTAAGCACTGGAACCAGCTTCCTGGAGAGATTGTGGAGTCATCCATCTCTGGAAATGTTTAAGAGAAGACTTGATGAGGCCCTTTGTGCCATGATCTGCTTGACAGGGTGATGTCTGGTCAAAGGTTGGATTTGATAATCTCAGATGATTGATTAATCTAATTGATTCTGTGATCAAGAGAAGTTCAATTTAACTGCAGTTTAAATTCTATTTTCCTGTGGTTTACATGCTCAGTTAACTTTCTTTCACCTTAATGATTACTATTGCTCTGTTTTCCTTTATGAATTGGAAAAAAAAAAAAGCTCCATGGTCTTCTCAAAAGACTTATCAAGTCCTACATGGAGGCTTATATTGGATATAATATTTCAAACAGCTGACAGGGCTAAGAATAGCCAGGTTTGAGCATTGAGCTGGGAGTATTATTTGTTGCTAGAATTCTATGTTATAAAATGTAGATCCTACTGTTTGTTTAATGGGGACATTTTGTCCCCATTGTCCTATTTGACAGCTTTGTTTATGTTGCATATTTTTATGCTTTAGTACCAGATCTGTTTTCTCATGCATATCGATAGACCATAAGTATAAACAATTTAGAAGTATATTTCCTTTTTTCTGTATTTCTCTATTTAGTGTCCAGACCATTGGGATTCCAGTCCTAATGGATAGTAGTTGTAAGAGAAATTCATTTGCAAAGCCCTGTGTGCTAATACATTTATTTCAACCACAAGAATTCTCTCTACAGGTATGTTTCCTTCCCTCTGTCATATCAAATCCCTCCTTCTATTCATGTAGACCACCTAAAAAGGAGTAGAACTCAGTTTGGAGAAAACATCAGCCACACTTCCCATAAGAGAGTAACTCACTTCACATTTACATCCATCACTATTAGTAAAAGGTCACCATCAGTTATCAGTTCCCTTGTTACAAAGCAAATATGACTTGTTTGATTCAGGACATTGTTTCCTCAATGAATATTTGGGATCTACTTTGCTTCTGGCTATCCATTTTTTTGGTATCCTTTTAGCACATACTGATGCCTTTTTCTCTCATCCTAGAAATATAAGCCAGACACAGGGTGATAAAAAGGGGTTGCCTTTATCTAAGGATCCTTAGGTACTCAATTCATCAGATGGAAAATGTTGAAGATGCACCCCCTGCATAATGCATGTACAATTTTTATAGATTTTGCAAATTAGCATATCTGGCAAGAATCCCCAATTAGATGTACACCTGGTGAAGTCATGCACCCCAGCTCTAGTACCTTCCAAATCCTCCCCTCTCAGATGAGGCCTAAACTCTGTTTATATAAAAAAGTCTTGAAGAGCTGGTTCAAATCTTGATTTCTAAGGAGAGCCAAGATAGCATAGGGGTCTTGGAATGTGTTCTGTCCTTCTGCCTAGGAAAATACTGAAGTTAAGTTGCAATAGTAGACTGCAGAGCTACAAATATTTGTGTAAAGAATACAGAATACAAAAATCAAGATGGCATCATTTCCCCCCTGTTTTAGAGGCGAACATGACCCTACCTTATCTAGTCTCTGCTCTGTGTTTAACCACAGCACTGGTTTACACAACTGGCTATCCCACTAAAATGCCAGCTAAAACTACGGCTACTATGGACACTTCTTTTATCCAGGCTGAGTTTGGTAACAACTAGGTAAGGGTTACCTAATATAGATATAGTAAAAGTTTAAGGTGTTATTTCTGAAAGCTACTTCATGTAAAATTTGAGTCTGCTCCCAAATTTCAGCCAAATCCTTCTTAATCTTCCACTTTGGTCCACGTAAGAACAACAAGTGGTATTAATAATAACATATATCTCCTTGTGCAGCCAGTATGAAATTGAGAGCCATTCTGTTCTGCACAACCACGAGACAGACCATGGACTTCTTCCTCTAAGGCCAAAATTATATCTACAGTCTGCCCTTCAATATGTTTGATAATGGCTGAGATGTTTATAACTCTTTGACTATATGTTTACGTACATGTATCTGTTTTTGACTATAGTCAGGCCCGCTGCAGCCTGACTATTCTGACAGAGGGAATAAGAGTTCTGATTATACTATGGAAACAGTCAATGAGATTCAATAAGGGGATTGATAGATCTTTTCTTCCTCCCATTTCAATTTTCAGCATGATCAAATATTGTTATATTTGGAATTACAGCCCCAAGGGCACAAATCTGAGCTTTATCTATAGGCAGGATTTTCCAGGCCTTATCATCACATATCCAACACCTCTCTGTCCCAAGTGGTTGAACTAGTCTCCATAATGTCAGTTTCATTTTTCCTCACAGTTCTTGGGCTTATTCTTTCCATGAATCTGGTCTTATGGCAGTATGAAGGAAGAATGGCCTTTTCTGTGGGATTTATAACTGCACAGGGAACTGTATCATTCCCATGATCTATTAGGCCGCTCAGGGGTATAGGAAGCAGAAGAGTCTTACTTATTCCCACCTTTCAGTGGAGTTTGCTTCCATTGAAATGCTAATCAGTGGCTAGTAACTACTCCCATCTAAAGGTGGCAGTTGAGTAGAAATCCAGTAATTATTCTTATTAAGAGCTTTGGATACATTTTGGACTAAAGTCCCATGCAAATCATGGGGACAACCTTGACTCATGGTTTCATCAGCAAAACAATTACCCAGCGGAGGACTTGCTTTCCATTTTTGATGACCTTTGCTATGCATAATAGCTATCTCCAAAGGCTTCCAAAGATTCTGCAATGTGAGGATCTGTTCAGCATGCTTAATTTCATTACCTTGAGCAGTTAGTAGCCCTCTCTCCTTCCAAATGGCTCCAAATGGGCATGGACACCACTAAAGACATATTTGGAATCAGACCATATATCCACCTTCTTCCCCTCACTCAGTTCTAGAGCTCGTCAGTGCAATGAGCAGCCTTTTGTGATAATACATATGATGGCAAGGTCTTTGCCTCAATCACCTTATCCATGGTTGTCACTGCACAGCCTGCCATTTGCTTACCCTTTCTTATGAAGCTACTTCCATTTGTATACAGTTCGCAGTCTGGTTTCTCCACAGGCACGTCCTTCAGGTCTGGTCTGCTGGAATAGGCCTCTTCTATTGTCTGTAAACAGTCATGCTCAGGCATGTTGTAAATTAATGTATATGACAAAAACATTGCAGGATTTACAACAGATGTTTTTAGAGTAACACCATCCTGTTCCAACAATACAGACTGATACTTAAACATTCTGCTAGGAGATAGCCAGGGCCCCTCTTTTGTTCCAATACAGTTATCACTGCGTGGGGCACATACTTGAACTTGTGTTGCGCAAGGGTGAATTTATGGGCCTCTTGTGTCAGGATGACAGTAGCCGCCACAGCTTTCAAACACCCAGGCCACCCTTGCCTAACACTGTCTAGCTGTATTGAAAAATAGGCCACAGCCCTTCGTTGATCTCCAAGGTGCTGCCAGTATCCCCACAGCAACATTCAGTAGCTCACATGCAAAAAGTTCAAAAGGCTTAGTCAAGTCCAGCAGCCCCAGACCTGGGGTTGACATCAAGGAACATTTCAGCTGTCTAAATGCAGCCCTTGCATACCCTGTCTGCATGATGGTTCCCTTTGCAGCTCCCTTAAGGGCTCCATACAGAGGTTTTGCCAGTAATCCATAATTTGTTATCCAGAAGAGGTACCAAGCTACCATTCCCAGGAAGGCTTGCATTTCTCTCACAGTGTGGGGCTCTGGAAGATGGCAGATGACTTCTTTCTATTCTATGCTGAGTTGTCGATGTCCACAGAAGATTTCTAGCCCCAAGTAGGCTACCATTTCCCTGGCAACCTGTGCTTTCTCTTTTGAGACTCTATACTCACTTAGTCCTAAAAAGTTCAACAGACTTACAGTGAGTTGGATACAGTCACCTCATGTTCTAGCTGCAATTCAGATATCATCAACATACTAAAGAAAAACCCCTCCTGGTTCTTGTCTTCTCCAGTCTTTCAGTTCCTTTGCAAGCTGTTTTACAAGTTTTGTTGGGCTGGTTTTGAATCCCTGGGGTAGAATCATCCAGATGAGCTGGGTTTTCCTCCCTGTCTCAGGATTATCTAATGCAAAAGCAAAAGCAGAGTTCTTGGCTATTACGCACAAGAATACAGAAAAAGGCATCCTTGAGATCTAAAACAGTGAACCACCCTAATTCATCTGTCATCATGGTCAAAAGAATGTAGGGGTTTGCTACAATTTGGTATATATCTTCTGTGCTTTTGTTAATTTCTCTTAAATCCTGGACTAATCTATAACTCTTACAATCAGCCTTCTTTTCTTGAAGGATGGGTGTGTTGTATCTAGATTCATATTCCACTACCCAAATTATACTACTAACCCAAATTTAAAGAACTTCTCTATTTTCCCTCAATCCCCTATGGCCTTCTAACGTCAAAGGGTATTGTTTCTACCTTACAGGTGTAGCCCCTAATTTGAGCATAATACTAACAGGCTCATCTCATTTGCATGTCCCAGGAAAATCATTGATCCACACTATTGGAATGACAGCATCTTCGACTTCTTTGGGAATTTCACCGTAATTCTCCTGTATGAAAATAGCAGCTGCTTTGACAAATTTAGTTTCAGGAATTATAACTTTCACTCGCACCTTCTTTGGAAAATGAAATTTCTGTTGCTAATTTCTCCAATAAATCCCTGCCTAATGGGGCTATGGGGAGTTTGGCATGTAAAGGAATTGGTGAGTCACCCAGTGTTCTCCTAACTTAAATTTTAAAGGTCAGAAGAAACACCTTATTTCACCAACCCTATGAAGGCCTTGTGGCACTGATCACATTTACAGCATCTTGACTCAGTTTCCCTTTTAAAGCATTTATGTTCTCCCATATTCATAAATTCAGCGTCATGTTTCCCTAGCTTAGTTGCAACCAAAGGTTCTGCTGGGGGGGATTCATAGCTAATTCAGGTACTGGTGGTGTCCTTTTCGCCTGCACCAGACACTTGTTCTTCCAGTCTCCCTTTTTCTTCCAAACAGCATATTAATCTTTGTCTAGAGGAGGAGTACTCCTTTTCAACACGCTAGATGACTTTCCCTGATCACTCCTTTTATTCTGCTGGCATCGGTCCCTGTCTGTTGAATCTCTATTTTGATAAACCTTCCAGACTGTATTCAACAATTTACCTATGTCATGTGTCTCATCCATCTTTGGCAGCTTTTTCTTTATGTCATCTGCAGATTGGCCTATAAACAAATAAGCTAGGTGGGTGTGCTTTGCAGGTGCCTTAAGGTCCAGACTCGTGAATATTTGTGCAGTGTCTGTAAGCCTATTAAAGAATTATGTAGGCGTTTAATTTCCAGTTTTTGTGCCTTCATATAATTTGGTCTGCTTTAGGGATAGCATGTTTTAGGCCAAATACTATCCAATTCTGAGAACATTTTAACTTTGCCATTTGTTCTGCCACATTAGGGTCCCAACCTGGGTCAGCTAAAGGGAAAAATATCATTAACTAGTGCTTGAAGATTTCCAGCTGTAATTAGAGTCTCTACAGCAGATACAGCAGCCTTATTAACCATCTTTTTTTTCTGTTTCATCTAGTAATGTGTCTAGCATTACATTCAGATCGCTCCAGTCTGGGTTTTGTGTTGTAATAGCCCTATTAACAAGATTAGCTATCTTCTCTGGATTGTCTCTATTATCGTCCAACTGAGGCTTCTCAGTGCTGCAGCTCTACGAGGGAAAACGGTGTTTTTATGTAAATCACACCTTGGTTCCCAACACCTTGGTTTAAAGGTGCTTGTATGGCATGCTCCTCCCTTACTGATATGGCCTCTTGGGCTTCTTTTCTCCTTCTCACTGCAGTGGCTGCAGCAGCTTTGTCCACGGTTTCATCTTTGGAGGAGCTATCCGTACGGGAGGCACGCCGACTTTCAGTCGGGGCTGTTCAGTGCTGGGTGTTAGTTCGGCGGAGCGCGGCCGGGGGCGCGCGGCCCAAGGTCTGGCGGTGCCCAGACCGGGCCTGGCCCGTCTACGCCCCCGCCGCTGCCGTCGGGGCAGCCGGGGACAAGGACAGCCGGGGGCAGTGGGGGCTGAGGGGCAGTGGGGGCTGAGGGGCAGTGGGGGCCAGGGGCAGTGGGGGCTGAGGGGCAGTGGGGGCTGAGGGGCAGTGGGGGCTGAGGGGCAGTGGGGGCTGAGGGGCAGTGGGGGCTGAGGGGCAGTGGGGGCTGAGGGGCAGTGGGGGCTGAGGGGCAGTGGGGGCTGAGGGGCAGTGGGGGCTGAGGGCAGTGGGGGCTGAGGGGCAGTGGGGCTGAGGGGCAGTGGGGGCTGAGGGGCAGTGGGGGCCAGGGGCAGTGGGGCTGGGGGCTGAGGGGCAGTGGGGGCTGGGGGCTGAGGGGCAGTGGAGGCTGAGGGGCAGTGGGGGCTCAGGGGCTGAGGGGCAGTGGGGGCTGAGGGGCAGTGGGGGCTGAGGGGCCAGGGGCAGTGGGGGCTGAGGGGCAGTGGGGGCTGAGGGGGCAGTGGGGGCCAGGGGCAGTGGGGGCTGAGGGGCAGTGGGGGCTGAGGGGCAGGGGGCCAGGGGCAGTGGGGGCAGTGGGGGCTGAGGGGCAGTGGGGGCCAGGGGCAGTGGGGGCAGTGGAGGCTGAGGGGGCAGTGGGGCCAGGGGCAGTGGGGGCTGAGGGGCAGTGGGGGCCAGGGGCAGTGGGGGCTGAGGGGCAGTGGGGGCTGAGGGGCAGTGGGGGCCAGGGGCAGTGGGGGCTGAGGGGCAGTGGGGGCTGAGGGGCAGTGGGGGCTGAGGGGCAGTGGGGGCTGAGGGGCAGTAGGGGCTGAGGGGCAGGGGCGGCCGGGGGCTGTGGCGGCCGGGGGGCCGGCGGCCCTGCCGCTGTCTCGGCTCCTGCCACCACAGGCGCGGTGGGGGGAACAATGGGGTGGGAGGGGGTGGTGGTCCTCTTCTCCCGCGGAGCGGGCGCCACCATGTCCACATCAGTCACGGTGAACTTCCGACACAGACCGGGCTAGCGCAAGGCTCGTCCTTCTTATCCTTTGTCTTTGCCCTTGGAACCATCGCAAAACAACCTTTTTCACATTCGTATGCCTCTGAGCTGCTCAAGAACGTTGCAAATAGCTCTGCGTATCTTAATTCTTGCCATCTTCTCTGAGACTGAAGTTCTGATAATAATTCTGGTATTAATACACTTTCTAGGCTGCCACAGTGAGGCCGCGCCCCTCCCTCTCTTAACATTTGGATCAGCCAGATTTCTGTACAGAGTCAAGTTAATTCTTCTGTGATAACAGGTGTTCTCCTGCCCGTGAGGGAATATCTGCGTTTTAGAATAAAATCTCTGTGCATGCCTTCATTGCAAGATACACATCTGATGTCCTTACTTAAAAAAAAAAAAATCCCTCTGAGAAAAGAGCTACTAGCTGCAGACTCTGACCCAGTATTCAAATTTACGCTTTCCTCTCCCAAAGCAAATTATTAAACTTACTGCAATCCTTCTAGGGATTCAGAGTAACCACCTTCATAAATACATGGAGCTCTAATTTATGGGAAACCATTTTTGCTTGCACTGCTGGAAGCAGAATTTAGTACCTGGCTGTTTGAATGGTCATGGGCTTTTTTGATGTTCCAGCCTAATGTGTTTGCTCATGGGCTGTTTATTCACCATATTGACCATGTAGGGGACACAGGAATTCATCAGGACTCTATGCCCCAGGTCCCTGTCTTCTTTAGAATCCATTTCTAAGCTCTTTTAGAATAACTTTTAATTTTTATTTGTTTTCTTGGAACCCAGATAGCTGGATCTACAGAATTAGCTACCCAATATTAGCCAAATACTGTCCAAACCCTCCAATTCAGCATCTTTCTGCTGTTCAAGAAAATGTGTGAACACAGTTGAGCATGGTAACTTTGTCAAGTGCTTACATTCCTGTTTTGGTAGTACAGAAAGGCATTTTCTCTGTCCAGTAAACTACAATAGCATCATCAACATGGATAATAACTTTGATCAATTTGAATAAAAAAATATTATCTCTCATTACCAGACATGAGAAAAAAAAAGAGTTGAACAATTATTACCTCCCTAAAAAAACCACATCATCCTCCATATTAAAGCTGTTGATTTCCCACAAAATTGAATGCTAGTCTGTCAATTAGTTTGATTAGTAAAACCTAAAGTTAGAAAGAAAACCCACCTGTAAAGAAAGACTTAGGTATTATGGAAGATCATTAAGCAAGTATGGTTCCGAATAGCCATGCCTTCTCTTGGAGTTTTTGAAATATGTCAGAGGAGAACATTTGACCTTGGGTCATACAGCATTAGTGTAGTCTTCACAATGATGTCATGTTGTGACAGTGGAAAGATGTCATGTTGTTACCTAGTTAATATGACGAGCCATTTCATTCAAACCCCTTTTCAGGTGCTTTGATTCCTTCCTGCCGTACTGCTCTTCCCCACTCTTCTCAGGATTGCATACTTGCATATGCATATGCATATGCATCTATGCATTCCCAGCTGTAGCTTTGCTTTCTCTCACTTTTTTCTTTTTTTTTCTTTTTTTTTTTTTTTCCATGAAACCATCACTTGAGAAATTAATATAGATTTGATTTACTACTCAGTGCAGGATATTCTCATCTTGTATTTTTGGGCTAAGTACCAAGTCATTACTTTTATAACTGTGATGGCAATTGTATGTAATTCATTGTCCAAAAAGATTTTATGTAACAAAATCAGGCTGTTACTGGTGTTTACTTCCTATATGTTTCATTCACTCTATCTCTAAGTTTGCTTTGCTCTTCTAACCTGGCTAGAAATATGGTAGGCTGTACTGACTTTCACTACTAATTTCTCTATACTCTCTCTGTGGATGCTCTTCCAGCAGAAATCCATTTGCCTCTGTTATACAGATAATAAGTTATCTTTAAAGATATATTGTGGATGATACAACAGTGCCTGAAAAAGGCCCTCGGGATTTTGTGCCCTGAGACAATGGAACTTTTCATGAGGAATGCCACCCCTCCCTGCCAAAACCCCTGTTATAATTTAGGATTTCTATTGGTTTATAACTTTACTAGATGATTGGTCTTTTTCTTACCTAGAATCTTAAAGTAATTGGATAGTTTCTTAACTCATAATCTTACTGGTTAGAATTTCAATCCCTTTGAAACCTACAAAGACCCCTTGCTATGCTGTGTAACGGGATTTTGCTAGTGGAACCCCTTCAGGGAATCCCTTCGGAACCTCTACGGCAAGTCTCGGAGTCTCTGTCTTTTGCTAGCTTGTAGCTGGCACTCTGCCTCAGGAGCCCTCAGAGCTATCCGGTCTCCCGTAACAGCTGGGGGCTAGAACCACCCTAGCCCCGGCAGCTACAATATATGGCAGTCTTGGCCTAGAGGTGGTATTCCCCAATTTAGTATTCCCACTAAAAAAACGAAAAACATATACTTCTCCCCTTCCCTTCCATCCAGCTGGAGGCACAAAAGGCAAAGAACAATTTACAGCAATGAGATAAGAAAATGAACAGTAACAGCAACAATATTAATAATAGTGTTCAAAAGAGAGTGATTCACATGCAAAAATGCTCACTGCAGACCCCGCGACAATAAACAACAGAGTGGCTTCTGCTACATTTTCTCCACTGGAAAAAACCCCATGTTACCAAAAGAGAGTCCCTTCACTCTTCCCTGTCAATGATATCAGGTGATAGAGAATAACCTCTGTGTCCTAGCCATTCTTCTCCTGTCTACTACAAAATTTAATCCTGTCCTGGCCAAAACCAGAACAATGGCCAGTTAGAAACAATATTTTTTAATTTGTTCTTAGTTTACAGAAACTTCAAAATCTTTCAAGAATGACAATCCTGTATGACTTACATTTTCCCAGTAATCATACGACATGCAACTTGGTGCAGGAGGAAGAAGGGCAGTTAAGAATGAGGGAGTGAAGTTGAGGCTGAGAAGAAAAGGAGTAGGTAAGTGTCTTAGATTCTTACCATCAAGAAAATTAATCTTTCCCAAGATCAGTCTGTCTTACCTATGATAATAATTAGAAAGCTGTCACTCTGTCTTTATCTCAGCCTATGAGCTTTTCAATCTTATTTTATTTTCCCTTGTTGTGTGAAAGAGTAGTGAAAGATTACCTGTGTTGGGTGGGTGTCCAGCAGCCAGCCAAGGTCAACACACCACATACAGCATGGGTGCATTAGTCCACATGCCACAGTAAAACTCGAGCCTTTTCTAGACTTTTGATGTGATAGTGTAAAATGTAAAAGGCACTATATTCAACAACTAAATAATTTAAATATAGGCAAAAAAATCTTGCATTGCCATGTCATTATACCTTAAAAGTGCATCAGAAACAATGTCAGTATGGTTTGTACCTGTAAGTGATCGTTGCAAGTTGGAGATCTGAATTTGCACGCTATTTGTACTTGATAACGTAAGGAAATGTAAAGAAATAATGCAATGTACTAATAATGTTACATAAAATACACCAAAAGGTATTTCATACAGTGAATTTATATTCTGCAGTTAACACATGCTGGAGAACACACAGAAATGCCATTTCTAGAATTACAGAATCATAAAATGTTTTGGGTTGGAAAGGATGGACATGGTTGCTTGCTCTGGGCTGCAAGTGCACATTACTGGGTCATGTCCAACTCCTCATTCACCAGCACCCCCAAGTCCTTCCTGGCAGGGCTAGTCTTGATCCATTCTCTGCCCAGCCTATATTTGTACTAGGGGTTGCACTGGACTGGATTCCTCTTTGATATTTTTCTCTGCCAGTATAAAGATTTATTTATGACTTCTCTTGTTAAAACTGAAACTGGGTTAAGCTGAAAGCAGGGGAAAAAGGCCATGAAATTATGTTGAGCAGAACAATGGAAAAATGAGTGAGAAAAGAACAATCTACTTCCAGATTGTGACATTACTGGCAGTGAAATCCAGTGGAAAAAAACCCCTTACTTGTTGATAAAAAAAAAAAATCTATTTAGGCAATTCATAAGTACCATCAAATAAATACCAGCTTTATTCTATTTACTCCTACTCCTATATTTCTATACTCCTAGTCTACTATTTCTATACTCCTCCATTCCATGTCCTCTCCTACCTCCACATGCACTGAATGTGATGCTGTATTTTGTCCTTTAACACCATCAAACAATGAGCCAAAAACTGGCTGGGTGCCAGAGTGCTTAATTTTCTGAGTTGGGCAAATTTTTTGGTAATTTAATATGTCACTGCTGTGAAAATGGGTTTCTCTTTGCCTAAAACTCTGAAAAACATAACTTCTTTTTGGAAAATGGGATGTTTTTCTTGGTGTTTTCTAAATGCTATCAACCATATATACATTTCAGATTATTGCTAAATTCCTAGTCTTCCAATTTTCTAAATGATTATCATCTTGAGAAAGTTCAAGCAGTATTACAGAATCTTTAGTGAGTCAAGTGAGTTTTATTACTGTAATAGATGAAGTCGCCTTATCTAGATGTTGTTCAGTTTTTAGTTTGGATTCTATAGAATAATGTCAGCTCTTGCTTCTGAAAAACTTCACTCTTTAAAATAATAATGTTAAAATTTTGCTGTAGTTTTTTACTTAATCCAAACTGCCTCATCTTGCCAAGTGAATCCAAAACAGTGTTATTTCAGGCTCTTTTTAATAGTTAACACCATATTAGATTAATGTTGTATGACCTCTAGAACAGCATCCAGCACACTATTAAAGTATTAAAATCCTTTATAAATAAAAAGAAAGTAAGTCTTCCCCAGAAGAGAGCTAATAACCAGAAAATTTGTTATTATATGTGTTTTATGAAAAAAACTGATTCTGTATTAAAGACCTTTTCTGTTGCCATTTATCTTTTTTTCTTTCTGGAAAACCACTACCACTGAACTCAAACAAATGGCTTTTCATGAAATGTAGGCCAAAGATGAAGACTACACAGAAGAGGTATTTAATTCAATAAAACAGGTATTTGTGGGAGTTTATTATTTTTGACTGAGGAAGCATAGGAAAATTTGGCACTGAAGAAATTATTCTACTCAGAACAAAAAATACACTAAGACACAATTAGATGCTCAAACTTACAGCTCAAAAGGGAGTTCTAGGAGTTGTCACTGGTAAGTCTAACAGCCAGTTGTGCTTTAGCAGCTGAAAATGCAATCAGATGTTGATAAACACCAAAAGAGTGCTGAAAACAGGTCAGAAACACCTGGTTGTGTCTAAATCTAAATGAGCCTGTGGGTTGTAGGTACAATTTCCATTGTAGTTTTCTGCGTTGTAAGAAGTAGGTAGTGGCAATCTCATGAGGTTTAACAAGACCAAGTGCAAGGCACTGGATTGGAGCAACCCCTGGTTCCAACTCAGTCTATGGGATTAACAGATGAAGAGCAGCCCTGTGGAGAAGGACGTGGGAGTGCTGGTGAAGGAGAGGTTGGACATGACATGGCAAGAGCACTCACAGCCCGGAAAGTCAAATGTGCTAGGGGCTGCATCCAAAGCAGTGTGGGCAGCAGGGGAGAGAGGGGATTGTGCCCCTCTATTCTGCTCTGGTGAGCACCTGCGGTGCTGCATCCAGCACTGGGGTGCCAGCACAGGAAGGACATGGACCTGTTAGAGAGAGTCCAGAGGAGACCACCAAGTTGATCAGAGGGATGGAATGCATCTCCTGTGAGGAAAGGCTGAGAGAATTGTGATTGTTCAGCCTGGAGAAGAGAAGGCTTTGGGATGACCTAATTACAGCCTTCCAGTGCTTGAAGGGAGCCTACAAGAAATATAGACTGTTTACAAAAGCATGTAGTGACAGGACAAGGGGGGATGGCTTCAGACTGAAATAGAGCAGGTTTAAATTGGATATTAGTAAAAAATCCTTTACTGTGAGGGTGTTGAGACACTGGAACAGGTTGCCCAAAGACGTTGTAGATGCCCCATTTTTGGAAGCTTTCAAGGCCAGGCTGGACGGAGCTCTGAGAACCAGTCTAGTGAAAGATGTCCCTGTCCATGGCAGAGGGGTTGCAACTAGATGATCTTTAATGTCCCTTCCAAAACAGGCTATTCTGTGATTTTATATCTGAAAGCTACCTTAATGAAAACCTATGTTTTCTATCCTTTCTTAGCATTGTTTCTGAAAGTTAGTGTATATTTCAAAATTAGTGTATAGTAGTTACTACTGTTGCTATAACTTACTCTGGCAGTTGAGGCTGTGCAGATTTGTGTAGTGAATCAGAAGCAAATGATGAACTCTGTGCAATGAAACTGCTGAAATGGTTCCCAATCTAGGAGAAAAGTTAGGATCAAGAACAGTTAGCTACAAATGTGTTATTTTCCTGCACGCAAAACCTTCCAGCTTAATTTCAGAAGGAAAAAAAAAGTGTTATTTCACATATGTTATTTTACATATTTAATTTATATGCTTATGTACACCATTATATATAATTATATTATATATATATATATTATATATATATAATATTATATATTTTCTTCTTTATACAATGATCCATATTGTATGTACAATATCTTATTTAATATATATTATAGCAATAGTACATTTTATTGCTATTTTTGTTCATGCTGCCTTTCTATATTCTCCACACTCAGTATTTACTCATTTCCTAAGTTTGGGAAATTAAATTTTCTGTGTGAGTTTTTCAGTATTGCTTCTTGTTACACTTACGACTTCCAGAATTCATCTAGATAATTTTCAGTACAACATTTGGAGGAATAATAATTTATTTTCAAAGACTTTTGTACCTAGATGGTTGATATGGTTAAACAGAAATTTTGAAAAAGAGAAAACAAATTTGAAGTAAGAAAAAGGGAGACAGTGATTATCAAGAACAGACAAAAAGAGAGCAAAGGTTTTTTGTACATACCTGACTGTGAAAGAAACAACAATCTTTTGAGAACAAAAAACAAGCCAGTGGTAGATAAATGAAAAAAACAATCAATTTCCACTGAACAAGTCGTGCTTTGCATTCAGTCTTTGTTACGTGGATGTGGAGCTCCCAAGTCTACAAAAAAGGAGTGCTAATCCATGGAATGGGGGGAATGGCTAGATATTTCAGGGAGAAAAGAACTGAATCTATTGCCCCATGTCCAACCCAAGATTTCTAAAACAAGGAGTATTCAGCACTTTTTTTCCTACTTAAAGTATGTTCTATTTTACCTTGGCCAAGTTTCCTCTTTCCTTTCAGGTTTTTTTGAAGCATATTTTGTTACCATTGCTTCAGTCTCCAGTGCCCAGTCCATGTTGCAAGAGATTTTGTACAACTGATGATTATCAGGAAAACTTCTGTCTTCAGACCAAGTTTCATATCTTTTCTTTTTAACTTGATGTGTCTTTAGGTTGCCCTGAAGTAGATACTGAGATTCTGTAGTTTGTCACATTTAGTGTGTGTTGAAGGGTCAAATCGTGTTACGGTATAATGCAAATAATAAGGAGCATTGGGCAATTGTCATTATGCAACTATGAGCTTTCCATAAAAACATCATAAAGCTATCTAATAATGACCAAATGAAATAACTATTTCCTCCATGCTTTAAGCAGATTTACGGGCTCTTCCAATACAGCTTTGCTTGATGAACCTTCGCACCTAGTCACAAAGGACCCTCTCAGCTTCTGGACAAAAGCTAGACAAAGCTGCCCTGTCAGCAGCTCATAAAACTTGTCAAATAGTTCTAGAAATTTTGGTTTTGTCATTTTTTGCACTTAGCATTCAACCCCACTGGCTTTCTGGAAAAGAGAGGAAAATAATTTTTAGCTATTTAGTTTTGGAATCAGACAGCTATTTAGTCTTGGAAGCAGGCTTTAAAAGGCTAGATAGGGAAGTTTTTAAAAAAGGAAAGGACAGAATGTCTAAGCAATAATGTGGAAGAACACCAGTCAAGTAGGATACCTTCCAGACATCCTCATAAAGTCAAGAGAAAACATATGCTGCCCAACCACTAACAGTGTAGAGTGCACAGCCCCTTTAGCTGTCTCTAAGAAAGCTAACATTGGTTATGGTGTGATACTGAGAAATGCTTGTACTTTAATTTAATTTAAAAATTAAATTAGTATACACTAACAAAAAAAAAAAAACCTCAAAAGAGCATATGGCCTAGAAAGATACAGGAAGAAAACACTAAGAACAAAAAGTGCTTCAACAAATTCAGCAAAATGATGGCTGGTGAAGAAGATACCATTTGCCAAAGTGACAGAATTGGGACTGTTTGGGACTGTTCTCTATAGAGACATCTGGTATCTAACCAAATTACTTTATGCTTTTGAAGCTCTAAAACAGTAAAGGGAACTGACTTCTACTACAAAAGAAAATAGTGATTATAGTTGCAAATGCAATACATAGGATATATTACAAAAGGAATGAGGTCCCTAGCCAAAGAGAAAACATAAAACAACAGTAAAAATTATGTGGCATCTGGGGTCTTCTCACTGTTCACTGGGCCTTGCAGAGGCTCTGGATGATGGCTGGCATTCCAGGATGGTGCAGGATAGTGCAGGCAGATTTGTTAGGCAGAAGGACAGCGCCCATTTGCAGCTCGTTTTTTGGGGCTGAATCTGCTTCTCACCAACAACAACCTGCACCTTGCACTCCAAGCTACCCGCACTAGGTGTGTTCTGCAACAAGTCTGTGGGCTGTGGTAGGCCTACACGAGAGACCGGAAAGCAGAACGAGACATCGTCCCAAGTACCACATAAAGCCTGTGTTTAGGGCCTACCCAATGATTGTTATACATAGAAGCTTTTGTCACTTCCTCAGTAATCCTTTGGAAGGTATACCAAAAACTCTGTGCTGTGTGTACCAAAATTCAGTGTAGCAAAAAAACACCAATCCAACCCAAACAAACAAAAAATCCCAAACAAAACCACACTCCCCCAAACTAACAAAACCAAAACCAACCCACCAACCAAAAAAACCAATCTTCCAAGAAACCTCACCCAAACCAAAATCAAAGCAAAGCAAACAAAAAATTAGAGTTGTAAATAGAATGAAAATCTAAAGCACTGAATCAAATGCTAAGGAAAGGGACACTTAGCATTATTTTTTAAGAAAACCAAGTTTGGTAGGGACCAACTTGAAGTAGTTTCTTAGCAAGATTTTGAATTTCAGTTTTGGAGGTATCTATGTAACTAATAGCATGAACAAGAAACCTTTAAAAGTAGAGATTCTTGGAAATATATTACTGTTATTTTCCTTGAGTTTAGTCTGTGACACCGAGAAGTACGGCAAGCACAGGAAATATTTTGTCAGTCACAGAAACATTGGTTTTGCCACTTCACTGATAACGGCCCTGTGTTTCTTGTCTTTTACATTCAATTCCCCAAATGTCACAGTGAAACAATTTGTACAGATGGTGATGTCAGACTTACTGAAATAAGTCTTGTTATGGTACACTTGATAGCACTTAAGGTGCTTCAGTTGCTTCTGATGTCAGTCAATGACAGTGAGTAACATTGCATCTGCATAAACACAGTGTCCTCTGAATGTTCTAGTGGCCCATCTCATTTCTCTGAAAAGCTCTCTGGAGTTCACTCACCTTAAGAGTTTAAATCCTGCTGCTTACCAGCAGACTAGAAACATAATTTTTAAAATAACCAAATTGCTCTTAGTCATCAACGACAGTAATAACTTTTCCTGATTAGATGGTGTCCTTATCCATGAATGAACTGCAAGTTCGAGGAGCAGCACCTGGACTCCATTTTGAGTTATTCTGCCTTGAATGTCACACCGTGTAATGCACTGTACTGAATGAATATTCTGTGATCCCATGTATGGAAACTAACCTAGCAACCTGGTGGGAAACAAAGCTGCGTTTGTTACCCTCCCTGTTGGACGGCTCAGGCCAGCTGGCTGTGCCTACAGCTGCATATCAAATATATACTGCTGCATATGGAGCTGCTTACACGCGTGCTTTGTCGATGGAAAACTGATGCAGGGCCTGCTTTCTTCTTGCATTGCACTGTTGGCTTTTGGTTTGTTTTACGGGTTTGTTTTTTGTGGTTTGGGTAGTTTTGTTTTTCTGTATGTGTGTTTGGGGGTGGGCTGTTTATTGATCCTTTTTCCCCCGTTTGTTTGTTTTTCTTCAGGGAAGGGAAGCGGTAGCTCTCCTGAGCGGCACGGTTGCTATGTGACCGCCCCGCTGTGGCGATGGCCGGGCGCGGCCATTTTG
Source organism: Muscicapa striata striata (assembly GCA_030060385.1). Lineage (NCBI taxonomy): Eukaryota > Metazoa > Chordata > Aves > Passeriformes > Muscicapidae > Muscicapa > Muscicapa striata. The sequence goes on along the minus strand of JAREIS010000005.1, from coordinate 1,019,439 downwards.
AACGCGGGCGGGAGGGCGGCGGGGCGGCGGCCAATCGGGGGCCAGCCTCGCGCGCCACGCGGCGGCCGCGCCAACGGCGCCGAGCCCAGCGCAGGGTGCGCGAGCGGCGGTCGCGGCGGTAATGCAGCGCCGGGTAACAGCGGGTAACGGCGGGTAACGCTGGGCAGTGCCGGTTAGCGCCGCCTGACAGCGGTAACGGCGGGCCCGCGGCGCGGAGGGGGAGCGGGGGGCTGGCGGACCTGGCCGTAACTCGGTTCCGGGAAGGTGGGGCCGGCGGGGCCGTTGTGGTGCGGGGGCGACCGTCTGATGCCGGGTCCCGGCTGCTTCTCCCGAGCCCGCGGGGCGGTGGCGGACAGCGCGGCCCCCTGCTGATGCCCGCTTAGCGGTGTGAGATCCGAAGTGGTTCCTTGAGTCAGTGTCGGGCTTGAGTGGGTGCGGCATAAACGCCCCGCTGGTTTTACACCTATGCTAGGCGCAGATGCGCGTAGCTGGGCACTGTGTTACATCCTTAGACGCCGTTGTGCCGCTGTGCAGGGAAGGGTGCCTGGCCCCGGCAGACGCCCCGGCCGCGCTGTGTCAGGCGCGCCCACCCGGTGAGCGCCGCTCGGCCTCCCCGTGTGCCCCGCAGGTCGGCGTGCGGCCGTGCCTGCTGCTGGCCGTGCTCTTGGGTGCCCTCTGTTTGCCCACCCTATGCATTTAGCCAGCTGGTTATCGCTACAAACTCATCGCTTCCTGAGAACTCCTAGCATGGAGCTGGATTTTTCAGTTTTACTATGTGCTGTATATTTCTTGTCGAGGTAGTCTAAGGTGGTATCAGATTGCTGATATCACTCCCTGCAGTGCAGAAGAGTTCAAGTTTGTATAGTTTTCCGTTTGGAAGGCATTGTGAGTCTGAATAGTTTGTCCCTTTTTTACTCTTCCTACAAGTGGGTTAAACTTCAGTGGTAGGGCCAGGAGCTCCTTTCTTTCAGAGGCGTGGTGGTAAGGTGTTGAAGTGAAAGTCCCCATGGAAAAAATATTGCATAAGCTCCGGAGAAAAAAAGGCTAATATTTTGTACATCCATACATCACCAAAAGCCATTGGTGTCTTAAAAATGATGGTCATTTTTTGAACCCGAAGTGTCGGATTATAATTCCATCTTTTCTGTTCCTGTGGCCGTAGTGTGGTCGTTAAATACTAGTAAATCAGAGCTAAAAAACAAGTTAAAGGGTGTAGAGGAACTCTATTATTAGAGTTTCTATGTTGTTATTATTACATTTCCAGTAATTTAGGTGCTAACAATATATATTTTTTTCTAAATTATGCTTCTAAAAATGGCTATCCTCACCTGCTTTTATCTGTCCAGTAACTTGTGTTAATTTGACATAAAGAATATTTGAGAAGATTGGTTAAAGCTTCCTAGTCTATGACGAAGAAGAAAAAAAGTTTGCAGTGTGAACAATACTTGGTATCATGTGTGAAATACATAATGCCGCCTTGAGTATAAATAAATAAGTAAATGTGTCTTCTAAATATATTGGCTGCTGTCCCTATTGAGACAGTAGAATTACTTAACTCTACACTCACTTACACTGCTGTGCCATAGCCGTGTATAGAGATTCTGCTTGGAAGTTAGTAGTGTTTTTCTGTGTCGGTACTAAAGTATAACAAAACCTTGTGCCTGAAAAGTGCTTACTAAATTTTACTGGGATATGTATATCCGATATACAACAGCCAAAATATTTAAGGAATTAAATTTTATTATGTGTAATGAAAATTTAGATTTTTAACTGAAGTCACTTAAAGAGAGAAGCAGTTAAAGAGAGAAACTGAGAGAAGCAGTTTTGTGTTTTTCCCTTGATGATGGGTCAGGGAGTGTCTTTTGGGCAGACCTTGATGCTACAAAGTTAAATCTTAAGATGAAAACAAGATCTCTACAGCAGTCAGTGCTTAAAGATCAGGGCTTTTGTGTTCTTGATACACCTGTTAGCTTAGGGAGAATAAAATCCAGATTAGTTGTTTTTTCGTGTTTGGGGTTTTTTTCCCCAGCCCTTTACTCACAAAGTTATTTAACATTACTTGCAAGGTAGTGAGCATCATAAGATTTTTAGCTGCACGTTAAAGATGTATAAATGCTATACAATATCCCGGAACGTTTCCATTTTTTGGGTATGTGTGAATGTATGTGTTGAATTGGCACTGTGATGCAAGATAGTTATATATTGAAAAAAATTACATCTTTTTTCCCCCTTTCTTATTTTAGAGAGAAGTTTATCACGTAAAAGAAATGATTGAGTCAGTCAAATTAAGAAGACAGTGCATGCAGGATTTCTACTCACATTATGAACATCTTTGTGAACTTCAAGGCTCTCTCCCACTGAAAGCTGTGAAGGCTAATGTGACTCGTGATGCTGTTGATCTAATTGTAGATCACATCAAAGCTACTGATTGGACACCGCTTCTGAATGCTCTCAGGCATAATAAGACTCTGACTTCTATCAGAATAAGAAGTTTACATCAACATGGTCTTGAAGAATCAGGTCTGTATAGAAGATAAGTATGTTGATGTATGCATATTGTAATTTGTTGCATAAAACTTCTGTGTGATTGAATACATGGGGGAGGAATTGTTACGCCTAAGGAATTATTTTAATTTAAGAAAGTACATGAGAAAATGAGTGATTATAATTGCTTTTAAGCTAATAGTGACTGAATTTTACTGATGTGTAGTTTCTTTTCTCTACTAGGTGTGGAAAGATACAAAACTTCCTTTAGAAGGAGAATTCCAGCAACTCTGCCAAAAGACTTGACTGGCCAACTGTGCAAAGCTGTGAAAGGCTGTCTCAGTATATCAGATGTACTAAAAAATTTAGAACTGCAGGGTTTGCTCCTGAGGGAAAGAGACCTAGCACTTTTAACAAAGGTGAGAATATAGTAGTATACAAATAAATAGAAAATATGCCCAGAACAAAGAATAGCAGCAACAAATCTTTAGAAGTATTTGTTGCAGACAAGGATATTTCTCTTCTAAGATATCCTTGTGTAGCCTTTACGTATACATATAGAATGATTGTGCGGAGATATTTAGAATAATGTAGTGTTAACTGGATGCCTCAGAATCCCAAGATTTATTACAAAGATCTTAGCAACATCTCTGCCCTGTGCTTGAGTCATATGACATGTGCTCATGAGAGAAGCCGCTGTGCATGTGTGTGATAGAAGGAAAGTTGTGGGACACCCAGGAGATAAAAACTGGTCTTCAGATGTGTTACTAAAAAGCTCCAGTTTGCTTGTAAGTGGCTTCTTGGAAGGGAGGTTGCTGCTGCTTCATCTGTGCTAAAGAAATGAACCTGCTTAAACTGAACTTGAAGGTTTGCTTGGTTTGACCTTTGTTTGGATCCCCTAGAGTTTCTCGTAAGGAACGGTGTTTGAGATATGTGGGTGACCTGGTGTTTTGTTTTATTTTGTTTTGTTTTGTTTTTTTTTGTTTTGGTTTTTGGGGTTTTTTTGTGTGTTTTGGTGCGGTTTTTTTCTTTTTTTTTTTTCTTTCTTTCTTTTTTTTTTTTTTCAAGCCAGATAACAACATTGTTTGTTTTATTCTTAAGGGCTTGGCCACAGCTTCATCTCTGGAGAGTGTCTCTTTAGCCCACTGTCCAATTGGAGATGGAGGGTTGGAAAGTAAGTTTACACACAAAACCTGTAAATATACTTTTCTCTGTTTAAGTTTTCAAATGAGTAAGCAAATTTTTCAGTATTTCTATTCCTGTTTTAAATTTGTCTACGGAGATTAAAAGAACAATCTTCACTTTACTTTGTGTAACTCAGTAGCATTTGAAGACTTGAATTTCTTCACTTCAGGCTAGTAAATAACTATACTACTTTATAATGATGTTTATACTTTTATTTAAAGCAGTGTTCATATTTCTTTACTCTTTCCTGATTTATTTAAGTTTCTTTAAGTAAACGGAAATCAAATATGTGCTAGCTTGTTCAGGTATTCTTTGCTGAACATTGCACTAGAAATGTATGAACTTTGAACATCTTAAGTGAATTTAAAAGATAATCTGTATTTCAGCACTAGTTCTCTGTCAAAGCTTTTGTCTGTCAGAGCTGCCTCTTAATAGGCCACTGAAGAAAAGTATTCTGATAATATGGAAATGCTGTGTGTAGATAACATGCATGCTTTTGTTTTCTTCAGCAATCTGTCAGAGTATAAAGAATACAGCTACTATCAGATTTGTAAACTTCACAGCATGTAGCCTCACATGGCGAGGGGCAGAACATATAGCAAATGTATTAAAGGTAATTTAATCAATTTTCTTAGAATGGAGTACTTGTAAGAACTTTATACATTTAATTTTTTGACTTTTACTTTAGAGCCCAAAATCCATGAAGGCACTTCATGAGGAGCTTGTGTGAATACCAAAATTAAGTGTGCATTCTTACGAAAGCCGTGACTTCGTATGAAAAACGTAGCTTAATTTACTGGTGTGGGATTTAAATTCACCATTTCTTAGAAAAAAACATAATAATAGAATAAAATATTTTCTTTAAATGAGGACTAGGCCTGTAAAAATGTAACACCTGTTTTGGGGGTACTTCTTTCATTGTCAGTAATTTTGAAAAATGTCTCAAGTATTCTGAAGCACTGGATAAGAATAAGCAAGTTTACAGTTTAGAAGCTACTGATTAATTTATCAGTAAGTTTCTGCCTAGTACCATGTTTTAATTAGTGTTAATTTTGATTTCCATGAAAGCACAAAATTTTGTAGTATGTATTTATTTCCTATTCCATGTGCCTTGAAAGTGTCTGTCAAAAGAAGGTGATAAAATAGTTTGTAACCATGTTTAATAATTTGCATTGCAAACTGGGCAGTGACAACAAACATAAGTTACAGATAAGGTTTAAAAATTAATTATGTTTCTTGAACTCAGGAATGGTGTACTTATACAAGAGTATATTTCTTATACCAGCTTTCAAGCCGTTGAATGTGGTTTACAGTAAAAGGTAACTTGTGACCATGTCATCAGTTATGTCTTTGCCATTGCATTTGTAACAGCTTCTTTGTTTGCAAAGCACCAGGCAATAAGAAGACATGGTGAAGCTTGGGCTGAAAGCCTACGTTACAGGAGACCTGACCTTGAATATATGACAGGTTTGAGGCGGATTACTTTGAATTGCAACATGCTTATTGGAGATAGAGGAGCAAGTGCCTTTGCAGACTGTCTTGGAGAGGACCTTTGGCTAAAAGGTATTGCTAAGTCTTTTACTAATGAACAGCAGAGTAATTCAGGAGTTTCCTAGTATAGTAACTGTAGATATATTGATATGATGATATTGAGATATTCCATATAACATAGAATTTTGCCTACAGCAGCAAATTTTCCATATACTTTGCATCTGGTTATTACTAGTTGCTGTAAGGATTTCTGCAAGGTCTCCATATCTGTACTACTGTCTTTTCTACATCCCTAATGGGCTGCCTTCACAAATGCTGAGGGAGCTGGCTGATGTAATTTTGAGGCCACTGTCAGTAGTCTCTGAAAGATCATGGTGATTGGGAGAGCATGCATGAGGACTGGAGGAGGCGCTAATGTCATACCTATTTTCAAGAAGTCTGGGATGTTTTCTGAAGTCCTGGGAAGAAGGACCCAGGAAACTACAGACCAGTCAATCTTACTTGGATCCCTTGAAAGGCAAGGATATGCTGCCATCCAGAGGGACCTCAGCAGGCTGGAGGAATGAGCTGATGGGAACTTCAGGGAGTTTAAGAAAAGGAAGGGCAAAGTCCTGCACTTGGACAGGAATAATCTTGTGCACTAGAACATGCTGGAGCTGTGTGGCTGGAATGCAGCTTTGCAGAAAGGGTGCTGCAGATCCTGGTAGACAGCAAGTTGTCCATGAAACAGTGCCTTTGTGGCAAAGAGGGCCAGTGGTGTTCAGGATGCATTTGGTAGAGACTTTTTGAGCAGGTTGAGGGAGGTGATTCTTCCTCTCTACTCAGCACAAGTGAGACTATGGAATCTGCAGTACAGGAGAGAACTGGAGCTACTGGAGAGAGTCCACTGAAGTGCCACTAAGACAAAGTGACTAAAGGAGTTCTGATTTCAGAAAAGACTGAGAAAGCTGGGACTCTTTGGCTTGGAGAAGAGAAGGCTCAGAATGGGATCAAGGTGTACAAATATCTGAAGGGAGGATGCAAAGGAGATGGAGACAGACTCTTTCCAATGGTGCCTGGGGACAAGGCAAGATGGAGTAGGTAGAGGTGAAATCACCAGAGGTTTTTCCTCAACATAGTGAAACCTTCTTACTTGGAGGGTGACTGAACACTGGCACAGGTTGCCCACGTTGTTTTAGAGTGGTTCATATTTACCTCCTGTGTAGATGTTAATGGTTATTTCTTGATATTGAAAAGTTGTAGTTGTCTTCTTTGAAAGTAATACTCCAGATTTTACAGGAGTTTTACAGTTGACTGTTACCTTCATGTCCTCATTTCTCATGCTTCATGTTCTATGAAATGGAGGTTTTCAGCAGGATAAATTTTTTAGGTATCTACTATTAAATAAAATTACAAACTAAATGCAGTACTACCTCCACTGATTTTTTTTTTTTTTTGCCTCCTTAAACATTTTAGCACTTGATTTGCAGCAGTGTGGAATATCCAATAAGGGAGCAAGGTCACTATTAGACGCTCTTCAAACTAATACAACATTAGTGGTACTTGACATAAGAAAAAATCCATTAATTGGTACGTATCTGCGTCTGCATTTATCTTCGTTTTGCGGTTGTTGAGATCTTTTTTCTTCTTCAGTAACTATATGGGGAAATGTAGACAGCTTTTAAGAAAAAAAAGAACATGCCACAGTAATTTGCTAAACATTTTTAAGATGGGAAAACAAGCAGGATAGGTAACATGTACTTATTATTCAATGACTTGTTTCCTCACATAAAGAGTTGAATCTTAGAGAAAATTCTTAATAAGGTGTTTTAATTCATTCTAGGACATGGTCTGATGAAAAGCATTATTGAAAGAGTTCTTAAGAATGGAAAGAGTGCTGATTCAGAGGTATGTTTTATGAGTTTGGGGTTTTCTTTGCAGCTTCCATTGCACTAATTTTTTTTAAAGAATGACTTTTTTCAAAAGGAATGTGAAACAACTATACTAGTTCTAAACAGGAGTTTGACTCAGTACAAATAAAAACCACTATCTAAGGGAAAACCTAAAACAACTGTGATGGTCATTTTACTGTATTGGGCTTTCTGTATGATTTCTTATGGAATTAAAGCTCTCACATGTAATAAAACCTCAATATACATTTAATGGAAGGAAAAGTAGAAATGTGTGTGTATTTGGACATTACCATAGAATGTTAATGAAATATTGCCCCAGGACTGCTGGAGGGGTTTCTACTGCATGTGTCATTGTCAACATAATAATAATTACTTCTAATTAAAAAGTAAAAGAAACCACAGTTTAAAATTTAGCACCTAATTTATTTTAAACCTTATTTCTTGTCTCTAACTTCTGTAACTTAAAAAATTTTTTAAGTTTCACAACACTGTCTTTTCCAGTGCAAATCATCTATGAAAACGGAGTTCAGTTAAAGCACAGTACCTGCTTTCACCTTTGTCTAGCAGTCCACACAGTAATGTGCATAAACTGAATATCTAGACCATTTATGATTAGGTATGCTATTGAAATATAAAGAAATCTGATTCAATTCTCAAAGGAGTCCCGGCAATCCCAGTTCTTGTGTTGGGATTAAATGCTCTTTTGGTTTTTAAAAAGACTAAATAAAGAAAGAGCTGTGGATGTGTAGGGACTGTTTAATAAACTGAAAATTTGTGTATAGAATTTCTGGAGGCTTAACGCAGTTCCCCACTTCAGTCTAGAAGACCTTTTTTGAGAAGTTGAGGTTGATTGTGAAGGAGTACTCTTTCTGCTTGGCAAATGCAATCAAAATTTGCAAAATGTCACAGGATCATGAAAATAACATCTGCCTGCAAATGCTAAAGATAATTACAAAGTCAAACCATGGAAAGAAACAACTCTGGGAAATCTCCCATATGCTAAAAGATGACTTGACTCAAGACATTAGTTTTATTCAACCAGTTAGTGTGGTATCTTAAGTTTTATTGGCAGGCTAGTAATTATTCATACCTCATTAACAGCATGGATGAGGAAATACTGACCACTGGCTTGCTAAGTAGCATTGCTGCTTCTGCCAGTCACAGCTGTCTCTCCTTGCATCCTGCTTTGTGTAAAAAATGGTTGTTTTTTTTCAGTAGCATGTAGCCAATTCCCTTCTGGGCTGTTTTTTTACATTTGCAAGAAGAATGTCTACTTTTAATTGATGCCTTTGCTAAAACAAAAACTATGTATTTTAGCAGCACTGTGTAGCAGTATAATGAACTTTAATCTTATATATGACCAAATGTAATAAGTGGTGAAAGTTTGTGCAGTTTCTGAGAGACTGAATAGCTTGAGGGAAAATCCATTGAAGGCATTTATAAAACAGGATGCTTTCAAAATACTGTTTTTGTATTTTGCTGTCTTTATGCTTAGATGTTGTACAGCAGCAGCAGTAGGCACCCAGATGAGACAGGCCATGGGCTACATGAACTTTAGTATTAACCTAGTATAGCTGCCCTTTTAGGTGTCTGGTAAAACAAAATTAAAATGATTTCTGCTCTTAGAAGCTTGCAGTTTAATTTTACTGTTTCTGGGTGTGTTTTAGTTTAAAATGATCAATTTGCTTGCACAGATCCAGCTGAAGACACTGTAAAGATTGAGTCCAAAGTAAAAAGAAAGTTTTTCTTGACAATGATAAATTTGGCTTAAACTTACTTAAAGCACAGTCATGGCATTTTAATAATTCTGATGCTTTAGATGGGAACAACTATGGCATACTGTTCCTAGTACATTTATGTCAGGTTTAGGGCTATGTGAGACAAGCTTTGTGTTAATATCATCTGTATTTCTTCAATGACTTCTTCAGCATTAGACCCTGTATTAGTGATGCACATTGAAAAAAAAGTGCAGAGTAATTTTGGAATATCTACCAGGAGTAATTAAATTAAACTTTTTATCAGGGCAAAGGGAGCCTTTAGGAATAGAGCTGTTACTGTAAGGAAATGAACTTTGAAGTACAGCTGTGGCCTTTAATCATCACTGTCTCTTAATTTTAATTCAGGGCTTTTACTTTGTAAGGATGAATTTTCATTACAGGCAATAAAAATAAACTTCATGTTTTTCAAAACACTGACTTTATCAGTAATACAAAATCACATTAGGGAAACTTTTATTACTCTGGGGAGCTTTGGCCTGAGCCAGTCATTCCTATCAAGCCAGTTTTCTGAGGATGAAGTGCAGAAGTCAGGGTTGCCTCTTTATAGGGTTGATCCTGGGGTTTTTTTGCTGTAGAAGGATAACAGTTTTATGCAGGAGAAAGGGGGATAATATTGGATGGGATATTACAGTGGTGTTTTGGGAACACTTGCTAGTAATGTAGACTATCGTTTGTGAGACTCGTGGTTTTTTCTTGATTTTACAGCTTATAAAGTTTTCTGTTAGTAGCAGTGTTCTCAATATCTGACAGGCTACCTCTAAATTTAAATAAGCACCTCTTCAACTGTTGTTTACTAAACGGATTTATTTTTTGTTTTAAAAATCCCAACAAATTTCAGTTTAAGTGGCTGCTGTCTCCACCTTCCAAAGATGCCTTGAAAACGAAGCCAAAGAAAAGAACTATTGTCCTGGGAAGTGGTCGGAAGGGAAAAGCTACTATTCGTATTGGTAATGCTTTGTTTTTTCTGGCTGTAGTAAATTTTGTCTGGAAAATTTTATCTTACTGCTTAAGAGCTTAAATTAAAAAATGTATGATGTGTCTAAATGCTAAATGTTTTACAGAATGCTTGTCTCAAAAAAAAAAAAATCTGTTTCTTCTTAATTATATCGTGCATCTTCTATCATCATTGGTGTCTGTAGGAAACTTGCTTTTGTTTTTAGTGCTGCTAGATACATGGCTGGAAAAATGTAGGATATGCTGACTATAAAATGTGTGGAAGCATTGCACGTATTTTTTTGTATCGCCACAAGCTTTCTCTTCTGCAAAGACTGGCAATAGTAAGTTGTCTAGTTCTCCTGCTGTTGTAACCTTTCTGTAGCAGGCTGTCCTGTGCCAGAACAAACATGCATTTTTTAACTGATCTACAAAATATACTAAGGTGTTTTTTTCAACTTCATGTAAACCTACTATAAATAGTAGGTTTAAGGTAACATAGGTATCTTGAATGTTTACAGTTAGGTACTGATAGCTGCAACACTAAACATTTTCCAGTAGGCTACCAAAAATTTCACTGTAGTACATTTCACTGTCTCTCGTCTTTGCTCTAGTTATCTGGGAGCAGAGAGGTAAGCATAAATCAAAAAGAAGTCTTTGTACAAATAAACTATGGGGATCAGGGTGGTGGTGGGAGATAAAATGCTTGGCAGATGTGGTTGTGGAGGGTTTTGTGGTTTTTTTTGTTTGGCTTTTTTTCTGTTTTGGGGTTGTTCATTGTGTGGGGGTTTTTTATGTGTTTTGGGTTTTTTTTTTAAGAGAGGGAGTCAAGATGAAAACTATCCTGTTTATTATGTTAAGAATGAATTGAGATTTTGAATCCCATTAACTAAGTTATGCATTTCCATACAAAATCTGTTATTTTATTGATCACAGAGAAACAATAACCTGAGCTCTCACTAGTTTAACTGTAGCAAATATTAGGCAATTAGTTTTCTAGACTTACCAGTTTCTGGGTTTGAGAGAATGTGAGGTAGAGTGATCATCCACATTAGGTTTCTTTGCTTAGTCTACTTTGATGCTGTATGATTTAAACAATAGAAGACCAGACCAGTGAACTACCTTTTCTTATTAGTCCTCTGAAGGGAAGAGATTGCTGGTGTCCTGTACAAGTGATTTGCATGAGTACCAGCTTTATTTTTAATTATTTTGCCCATAAATAAATAAAAGAATGTTCTTCACTCTAAAGCCACTAGAGGGCAGTTTTAATCATGTAGTTACCTTTATTGTCTAAATGGATGGTCTAAATTCTGACATGACACAAAGTAATTAGGTATCTGAAATTAGTAATGGGAATAAATCTGCTACAAAACTTTACCTTCTTTTTTGAAAACCAGCTTGCCTTGTATCAGCCTAAAAGCAGTTAAGTGTATCAGCTTCTAATTGCAAGTTTTTGGACACTTTAGTAAAAATAGACTGAGTGGCAGATTTCCTACAGTCCTTATTACAAAAGAAATTTTATGAACAGTAATCTGTAAATTTGTATGTGAATAATGAGGTATAATGATTTCTCCTTTCTTCTGATCTTGATCTTCAATCCAGGATTATCATCTAAAAAATCTATAAGTCCTGGAAAAAAAAATTCCACTGTGAGAGAGAGTTACTCACCAAAACCACTACCACCAGGCACAAGAGGCTTCCTTCCTTGGCGGACTGCAGAACGTGCAAAGAGATGCAGGTGAGATTTTCATAGTACAAGGTAAAATACTGAACCATAAAACTTGCATGATAAATGTGGTAGAGAGCAATGTTAGCTTTTTCAAATACTGTTTGAAAGTTGCACACAGAATGTCATCACAGTTTTTTCTGTTTATCAATTTTGAGGATTTTACATAAATTCTTCTCTGGTAAGTATTTAAAATACACAAAAATACATGATAGCCATAGGAATATTCATATGCAGCAAAAAGCCCCCACCACAACCAAACCTGCCTTATCTGCTTGTTCTTTTGTTAATAATGATTTATCTGATGTTTCATAGGTGAAGAGGCAAGTTAATACTCTAAACTTTTAGTATAGTTGGTTTGAGATCCAGTTCAAGATTCTTAGGTATTTTCCTGCCTCTCTTTTCTGCTTCACCTCACCCAATACCAGCATAATTATTGTGATCATCTAAGACCTGTAAATTAAAATAAAACTGAAAAACAACTTACACATGGAACCTTTTTTACACATTTTTGAAACAGTTCTGTTTTTTTTTTTTAAATCTATTCTCTAGATCTTGATCTCTCAAAATTGAGACTATATATCTAGTTAAGCAGAAAAATTACTTAATGCTCTATTGCAGCTGTGGTTGTTAAGCTTGTTTTTCAAAATGCTGAACACCAAACTCTCCTGTTGACTTTATTTCAAAATAATTAACTAAGTAACATGCCTATTGAAGATATTAATGTTAGCATCCAGTAGTGTTGCTCTAAATCATGATTAAGTAGGGATGCTAATCAAAATGAGAATGTAATGAGGCTTAAAGGGATATAGTACAGTGTCTAATGCTGTTTATTTACTCTTATTTCTTTATCTGTCCTAGATGCCCTCTTGTCTTTGGAACATTATAAACTTATTTTCCTCAAAAGTATGGTTTTGTTGTTTTTTTTTTCTCCCTAACTTCAGAGGCGGGGCAGTGGATTGTGCTGGAGAATTGCCAGTGAAGATTCAGGTACTAAGTCTCTCACGTAGTGGTTTTGTTTTTAGTGATTAGATGTCTGAGAAAAGGGGAAAGTGTTCTAAACAGAATCTCATTGTCTGAAGGCTAAGGCTGGAACATTCTTTCAAAGATTCTCACTCATAGAAGTGAAAAAAAAGTAGTTTAAATCAGCATTTGGTTGAAGCTTTTTTGGTACTTAGTTTACTTCTATTTCTATTTCTGTCTTTTGGTTTTCTAGTCTTACCAGCTGTAGTATAGGCACAGTCCTTCCATAGCCAATAAGAATAACTTAACAGCATTTTTCTCTGAAGGCTTTTTGCACCATCTTTTCTGTCTTGGATTTGCATGATACACTTTTTTGCACCTGTCTGTAAGCTGCTCTAGTAAACCTACCAGGAGAAGAAAAGCCCCATCTTCCTTCCTTCTGCTTTGCTTCTCGTTTTCGTCAGAGAAGGATCTGATGCTTGCAGAATCCACCAATTACCCTCTGCTCTGGTGTAGGCTTCCCAAGGTTTGGGAAAATATCGACTGGCATGGGATGCCTGTGGCAGCAGCTCCTTTGACCCATGTCTCTGCTTTGACACGAGTCTTCCCTGGCTGGAATGAGGGTATTGGCTCCATCATGGAACACCTCTTCCTGCTCCCAGCCTGAGGTTCCCTCTGCTTTTTCTCACTCTTTGTTCCCACCTGTTGTGCCTGTCTGGCATTTTTGCCTTACAGTGTGTCAGCTGCAGCTGGCTATGTCCTGCATGGGGCAGCCCTGGCTGTGCCTTGCAGGGGCTGCTAAATCCTCAACACAAATACTCAACATAGGCACACATAGGATTGGTTTTTTTAATAGTTTTATGCAAATTTATGTCAATCTGTATACATAGTAAGAGACTCTGGGAAACAACTGTATTGAACTTAAGCTTTTGATATTATATCATCTTTCATTTTTGCTACAGATTGTAATGCTATTGAGTGGGCGTGTTTTTCTTTCCTGATGTAACTAGACAGGCGTTCCTGTGAAAGTGACGCTAGAAAGTGCTTCTACATCTGAAACTGAAGATACAGAAGATTTAGAGGATGTTATCCAGCAGCCTGATTTGGCAAAATCATTAGATAAGACTGATGCAGCACGATATCAGCAGTTAGAGGTAAGAATCATGTTCAGTGCCTTGGACTCCATAAAGGTAAATTATATCAATTAAACCATGTTTTATTCAGAAAATCGTAATTAAACAAGTTACCAGTTTTGGAGCAGAATTTCAGAATAATTTAATACAACTGCAGTATGTGTAATTTCTCTGTTCCAATCTTGAATCATGGTGCGCAGACCTTTTGATCAGTGTTATTGCCTGTAATACTTTCAAGTATTTTATTTATAAAAGTAATATAACCTTATTTCTAAGAGCTAAAATATACTAATGACTGTTGTGTAAAAATAGTTACAAAAATAGCTGAAAGTGCTTGAGTTCCATTTTATAATTGAGCCTAGTGAACCTTTTTCATTTGCTTTTTATCATTCCTTCTACTTCTTTGATACTTAAAAAACTTTGCAGCAGTGAAACCAGGCTATTTCTGCAAATGTCGTGATTGGGAATGTTTTTATAAAAGAAAGGGGTGGAAAAAAGGTATATATCAGTGGTTCAGTAAGGCTGCTGACATAATCTAGTACTATTATAAAGTAACACGTTCAGGCAGAATAACTGAATTGTTTCTGAAGTATTAAGATTTGATTTCTGTTTGAAGAAACTAGTGATTTCTTCTGTAAATAAGGTCAAAAGTCAGTCTGGATTTGCTGGCTGTCAGAGCACCACACTGGGTGAATGTACTGTTATATGTGTAAATATTGGACTGTATTGGACTCTTACACCTGTCTTGGTGTAAGAGGAGTGAAGTTAAGTTTTAGCTTGCTGTAGGTTTATCAGTAGTGGGAATGTTTAGGGTGGGATAGAGTTGTGGAAGGCAAAAGGACTGTACAAATACTGTGTAATTAACTACCAGCCTTTTCAGCTGATATATGTTTTTTTCTTTAAATCTTTTTCTCTCTAGAACTTCCACTCAGGAAGATTTCAAGGTTTTCACGTGTCATTGGAACTTAGTTTTATAGCAGCTTTTACTGTTGGTGTGCAATGAATTGACATTGCACTGTGTGGTGGCTTCAACACTCTTAGCAAGAGCAGTGTGTCTGAAATCACAGAATTCCGTGTCATGTGCAAATTGCTCCAAAAACCTCTATGTAGGAACTACCGTGCTTGTGGAAACCTTTTGATGTATTTATTCTTGGTGTTTGGAGAGGAAAGAATTATCATATTCAGGACACACAGCAGAGGCAGGCAGTGTTTTGAGCTTTGGGGAAGGGTTGTCATACTGACCTGTTATAACTGCATGTAGGGCAGCTATAAGGAAGAGACAATTTGTGATTAATTTGAACTTCCTTGGAGGGACATGCACAAATTTTGGCACCTACCCCAAAATTTTTATTTTTCTGTGCTTGTAAAGGTCAAGATTTTCTTGACTTTCTGAATTTGAAAACCAAAATATTTTTTTAGGCCATGGTTGCTTATCAGACAGCACCATTTAAGCAATCTGCACCTGGTCCTGTTCCTCACCCATTGTTTCTGTTACCTTGACACAAGGAGGGTTTCTCATTATGGCAGAATCAAACTATCAAATTGGCACCACTGAATTGTCTATTTCCCCTCTGTCACTTTCAATGCCTTTTCATTTCTTGCTTCAGTCTTTTTCTCTTGTGCCTTTTTCCATTTTTGTTTGATCATAAGACTGTCATTAATCAGCTGTTACTGCACAGCAGCTTGTGAGGACAGGTGCTTTTGTGGAACTGATCCAACTGAAAAGTAGTCCAGTGTATTTGGTGGTAGCAGGCCTTTCAGTAAATGGGACAACCAGTTGTGTTAGAACAATGATGGGAATGCAGAGTGGGAATAAACAGTAAGAGGTTGGAGTTCCTTAAACTGCTGCTTTGTCAAAAAGGCTCTCCAAACATCTCTTGATGTGGCTGAGTGACCAGATTTTCACTTAAGTCTGCAAGTCTTGGAGAACTTCTCTACATCCTTCCTATCAAAAAGGGGCTTTAAGCATAGTGCTTAATGAAACAAGTAGTACTTTGTTGTGTTGCATTTAAAAAAAAAAAAAGCCTTGGCTAGTGAAAGCCTAATTTCTGCTTAAATGAAAAATAAGAACTGATAAATATTCATTCCTTCCACTAGAGGGAATCAAATGTCACAGTTGGTTTTGATGAAGTCTGTAGTTGAGGTAACTCCAATATTTTTAAATTTTAACTAGGGATTTAAATGGTGGACTTCACCCTTAATCAAGTTAACAGGGCAATTCTTTCTACATCTCACTACTTTTTGAATTACAAAGAAATAGACATTGTACTGTAAATGTTTTTTTTTTTTTAAGTACGATGCAGTCAAGTATAAGAACATGGCTGATTAGTTAATAAATTTTTTTAAATAGAATTTAATTTTTTTAACTTCAGTTTTATGCCAGTACCTAGTGTTGAACAGACATACTAGTTATGGTAATTCTGAGGGCTGCCCATATTTTTGGTATTCAGTTTCATTTTAAAGTCTATCAGCTCTGTCTTTCTGGCTTGTAATACTTGAAGGCTTGGTTTTGTAGCTTGGATGTATGTTTAACTCTCTGATATAATTTAATATCTTTTTTTCTGCACAGAGACTAGGGCATTGTGTCAACTAGTGAATTTCTTAAAAGCAAATCAAAGATTAAAGTGTACATATACCTGTAATATAATGGTGACAAATTAGTTTATTTAAATGCTGGGTTTGATACTGCTTGTGAGGAGATGCAACTGCAGTGTCTGGTTTTGTTATGAACTCAGCTGTGACCATGAAATATTATGTACATTTAGAATGTGATAGATCAAGTTTAAATGTTACTACAAAACATCTACATTTCTGTTTAAAAACACATGATCATTTGATTACTAAGCCATTGACCTTTGGCATTTCAAACCAGCAATTTGAAAAAAAAAGGTCAGCGCTTTCATCTTTAAAATGATCTAAAATCTGTCCACAACAAAAATACTAGAGAACTATAGTTTCTAAAGTAGAGTTCTTAGCCTGCATCCTAGAAACTTCAGAATACAAATGATTATACATATGCACCTGCACTATAAATTGAAAGTGATACAGACTGTGATAGCTGTAACTGATCTTCAAAGCTAGGTTGGGGGATTCCAGATTGCATGTCTTGTCAGTGCAGAACATTATGGTTTCTTTCTGTGCTGTGCTTCTGTGTCTGTTAGAGATTTTACAGCTACTGTTATTTCCACATGTTAAAAGGTAGATGGCAGTAAGACTGGTATTTGTGGATAGTTCTCCTTAGATATTTGCCCCCCACCTTATGCCTGCAGGTTAGATAGTGCTAAATCTGTTCTGATGCTCAACTATGAGTATGATAAAGATATGACTAACTTTCTACTTTCAGTGTTTGCTTGGTTGATGCTAGTTTAGGGATTTTAGGAATGGGCTTCACTGGAGTAGTGACAGACCCATAACCATCCCTTTGAGTGATTGTCACTAGAAGGGCTATATATAGAGAGTATTCTAGAACCTGCAGCTTGGAATCAGTTGCAAAAGCACCTTGGAACTTAGAACACCTTTGCATTTGTAGGAGGTTTATTTTTGCTATGCATTCTGTTGCACACTAGTCTTCTCAGTTCATTTGCTTATATGAAGTGTAGTAGTATGCTCTTGAATAGCCTTTTGCTAGTGAACCATTTCAGTACTATTTGAATCTTGGATTCTCTTCATAACTGCTTGATACGGTATGTACAAAAAGCAGTGTCCTTTTACATGTATGTGCCTGTATACAAAGTGAAAGGGAGAAGTTTTGTATACTGTTACTTTGTATAGTCTAGTCTCTGAAAAATAGAATAAGTTGATAATTGGAACAATTTTCAGCTTTTGAACCAGAAGATTGTTGAGGTGTGCAAGAACAAAAATTCTTGCTTGTTTTTCCAGTTCAGATGCTGTAATGAAAGATAATGCTCTGCTGGGATGCAAGAAAATGGGATATTGCAAATTCTGACTACTCTTACTGAAACTGAGATTTACTACTTAGAATTAATAATTAAAATACAAGTTTAGGCATCTCTTGAATAAGACTAGAATATATTTATTAGGTGTTTTGAGTTTATTTTTGTTCTTGTTAATTCAACACTAAACTTGGAATTGTGAAAAACTTTTTACTGAAGAACTAAATTAAATCAATTAGTAGGAGAGAAAGAGTACAGTTTTTACACTTCAGAATTTTGTATTCTTACTACTGAGAGTACAGTTCTTCAGAATTTTATATTCTTACAGCTGTAGGAAGGAATAAAATCCTGGATAAAGAGTACAGTTGGAAAATCTAGATATGGCTGCTAAGAATTTCTTATTAGACCCCAAATCGACCTTTTGATGATGTACCTATATTTAGTTAAAAATTATGCTTGAAAAGTGGGGGGGAAGTAGAGAAGAGCATGGTTGATGGTTATGTCATAGGCCAAAGATACTTGGGCTGTAATTTCATATGATCTGTTGCAATCTTACAAATCTGTTAAGTGAATAACACTTATTTCTACTTCTCTGTCTTAATATTTTGCATTCTAGAGTTATGTGCTAATAGACCTCTGAATTGTATTTTTGAAGAAGATATGTTTGGAATGCCATTTACTAGTTGTTAAGTTGTTTTTTTTTTTATTGCATGTTAGTCTGACATTTTGAGATATATTTCATGATAGTTTATCTGTGTTTTGATAGTTGGAGCTGGAAGAATGCATGGAAAAACTAAAGGAAGAACAGAAGGCTAGAATAAAGGCTGAGGAACGATTACTAGAGGTAAAGATACTTAACTATTAATGATCTTTATTTTTAAAGGAGGCACTGCTCAGAGAATCCACTTGCGTAATTAGGAGTAATTATCAATGACCACTAATGTGGTAGCTTCCAGAGTTTCAGTTCAAAGTCACGTGGATTGTTTGCTGGTCTTAAGGGCAGTGATGAAATCTGTATTTAGTAATGTTTGTTCTACTGATCCTGTTCAGGGCCTTGAACTCCAGCTCAAGCTACTCTTTCAGTGTGTTTTATTCATTTTCTGAAACACTTATGATCTGGGGCATTGGCATCCTGATACTTGTTTTTCTGAAGAAAGTGATTAAATCTGTTTCCAGTATGTACACATGGATAATTCTTTGTCCCCCATTTTGCTTACCATGACTTGTGCTGAAAAGCTGTATATCTCAACTCTTGCTCAATTTGATTTTTAAGTTTTGTTTCTGCAGGCAATAACCATATTGGATGATTTTCTGCATGTTGGTTGTTGTGAAATGCAGTTCAGCTTTGACAAAACTGAGCAACTTATCACAGTTAAATTGTGAGGTCTGTTTCCCCTCTGCTGTTACTGACCTAAAAATATTCTTCTGCTTGAATAAGCAGGATTTCATGTAACATAGTTGAGTGTAAGGTAGTATAAACAAATGGATTTGGTCCTTACATGTGATTTGGAGGGGAGTGAAAGTAGTGACATCCTTTGAAATATGAGTAACAAGTGATACCCCACAGTACAGGGAGCAGATATCCACAAAGGACTCTGCACTTCTCAAAGAGAGATTGTAGCCTTCTGGTGTGACTGTCCCCATCTTCCTGTAATGTGATGTGCACCAGTGAGCTTTGCTGAGTGTCTGTTGTTCAGATGCTTAAATGCTTTTTAGGTTATACACCCCTACAAGAAATCTTTCTTTATCAAGTCTTGGCTGGTTGGACTTAGCACCTTGTCCCTGAGGTGATGGAATAGACCATATAGCATTAATCTCTAAAATTGTTTATTTTGTTGCTTATTTATCAGGTACAGTGCACTACACAATCTATTTTTTTTTTTGTGCTCTCATAAAAAATACAAGATGGAAAGCCTGTGGTAGTACTTGATTGCATAGCTGTAATCTTAAATGAGTGAGTTAATGCTTCCCTCAAGCACAAAACCTTGTATATCCTGCAGTTATCATGCAGTTTTCAGTTAAATCATGGATTTGATTAATGGTCGATGTGAAGAAAAATTGAATCATCTTAAACTTTCAGTTTTGGGATGCACAGTGCAAGGGAGGGATGATAACAGTAGTATGCATTCCCCCAATACAGAGGGGTAATATAAGGAGGATATCAGCCTTCATTAAGGCTTTTTCACTAGTAAAATAAATTCTTTGTGCTAACATGTCATATAATACATGCAAAGTAAAATTATATGAAAGCTATATTTTTCTGCTTGTACATGCTCTATAACATTCTGTACATACTACAGACAGTGCTGAGCCAGTGGTTTTGAGCACTTGCAGGTATATCTATGGTAGCATAGTACTGCAACTGTGGATAAGCAGATCTGAACAGAGCTCATATAACTGTGCCCTGAAAATGTGTGGTACAGCAAACTCTGCATCTTGTTACGTCAGTTACTTCAGATACTCCTCTTCATGATGCTGCTGTTCAGGCACACAGAGGTGAGGTTTGATATTTTGGGGTCTTTAAAACTGAAAATGAAAGAATTTTTTTTTTTTTTTCCCCACATAGCTGGAAATTGAAAATGCAAGATTAAGGAGTCTAAATATCTCCCTATCCGAGGTTCTTCATGCACAGTCAGTAACCAGCATGATTTTGGAAGATGAAGGTGTTCTAGGCAGCATTGAGAACTCTTTTCAGAAGTTTCATGCTTTTTTAGACCTCCTTAAAGATGCTGGGTAGGTTATCACTTTAAGTCTTGCTGTTTTTCCTGAGATCTTTCCAAAATTATCCTCACAATGCCAGATTTCTAGGTTTGTACTCTCAGAGAGCAAAGGAATATAAATTAGCCATGTACCTATTGTTTAGTCTTTTCCTAGTGGAGGAAGTGTGATCTAAGCACTGTTCAGTTGAGTTCATGCATCTCTCTTTGGGAAAGGCTTTCAAGAAGCCTATTCCAAAAGAGCAGAAAACTTCTATTAAGGCACATTTCCAAGTCTTCAGTGAATCACCTTTGGCTCCTAGTATTCCCAAAGTATGAAAGGCTCAAAATGCAGTTGCCTTCAGAAAATGTCCTGTTACACTGTGCTCTCCACTCATTAATTGAAGTATGGAAGTCTGCATGGATGAATCTCCAGCCTTTATATTTAAAGTCTGTATTTATTGTTATTATTATTAGTAGTAATACTACTACTACTGCTATTGCTACTAGTTAGTTCAGAGAGTATTGATTAAAGTTTGTGTTACCACTGCACCTGCAATTCATCTGCAAGACGATGGTTCATCCTTCCCATTTTTCAAAGAATTTCAGCTTGAACCCAATTTGTAAAGCTTGTATGACCAAGCATGGCAGTCACATCCACAAGAAGAGAATTATATGAATAATGTTGTAGTCTAGTCTGTGTATTCAGAGAAGATCACAGAAGATTTTATTTGCTCTCCCTATCTTCCACTTCCAAATAGTAGTGATATAAACCAGGATCTAAATGACAGTGGCCTCAAGTTGTCCCAGGTGAGGTTTAGATGGGATATTAGCAAAAATTCTTCTCTGAAAGTGTTGTCAGACATTGGAACAGGCTGCCCAGGGATTTGGTAAAACGGCCATCCCTGGAAATGTCAGAATGGATGTGGTGCTTAGGGGACATGGTTTAGTGATGAACCTAGCAGTGTGAGATTAATGGCAGAACTTGAAAGAGGTCTTCTTCAACCTTAATGATTCCATGATTCAATGATTCTAACTTACTGTAAAGTTCACCCTGAGGCTGTGTTCTAATTTTGTGACAATCAGTTGGTAGAGTTGCCATTTCTACAGGAGTTTCAAACTTCTCAGAAAGGGAAAAAAGCATTTTCACTACATGAAAAAAATTTCTTCATATGGGCCCTATGTCTATTCATAGTAATAAGGAGCTGCTCTGAAAGTTACAGAATTCTTATCATGAAGAATGCTCTTCGGAGTAAGCTTCTATACATCATATGATGTGCTATCAGTTAATGATTGCAACTTCTCACTTTTTACTGAGTCTTAAAACCCACATGTGATTAGTTTGCCCAATTTCCAAGCTGGCAGGTGATGCAAAATCATTGTATTTATGAAGCTTGTCATTGATGTTTTAGAGGTTATGCTGTTTGGAGATGTGCACCAATTTCTGCTTGAATGACGGAGTTTTAATCTTTGTCCTGCCTGACATGGAATCTGATTGCCAGTATGCTGCTCTGTATTCAGTGCTAACTAGGAGAACTTCATTCTCAGCCTTGTAACACTTTCCTGAATCTGCAGGCTGATCTGTGCAAAGACAAGAAAATACCTTCAGCTACTTGTTTTCATCTTGGTTAACATACTTTGAGCTTCACATAAAATAACGGAAAACTATGTTCAAAGCTTTATGCAGATTTTACTTACGATTTTGAATATTTAATCTTTCAAAAAGTAAGAATAGTTTGTGTGATTTTCTATTAAACATTTATTTTACAGGCTTGGACAACTTGCTGTATTAGCTGGGATAGACCAATCAGATTTTGGCATTTTGGGGCATCCACAAATGAATTGTACTTTTGGTAAACCTGTGAACATGGTAAAGGAGAAGTCTTTTGAAGAAGAAAGACAGGAACATACCCAGAATAGCAAAGTAAGTCTTTAGAAGGAATGCTAGAGGCAATTCTGCTTGATACTCTGTAATGTACTTTTTCAGCTGTTAATCTCCCTCTGATTCCTGAAGATGTTACTGCACTCCTTTGCTGTAGCTGCATTTATACAGATCATAATAATTCACTGATTAATATAAGCTTTTTTTTACCACTTGGAGCACAAACGGCAGTATTTTGTAACATATTAAACTTGGGTGGTAATTGTGCTGTTTCCCGTCTGAACTAGGAAGTTCCCATAGTGGTATGCATCCATTCAAGTTGGAAAATACCATGATCAGGTTTTCTAGAAACATTTAATAATGAAGTATTGTGTTTTTAAGAAACCTACAGGAGAGGCTATACAATTAATGTACTTTCTGAAAATCATAAACTATCTTGTAAGTAATTGCAGTGTAAGTAAGTCCAGTGCTGATAGATCTCTCTGTGGCCATGACATGAGTTCGAGGCAACTACAAATTTGTAGTATTTGTAAACACTGCATAAGGTTTTAGATTCTGCTCTCTGAATTAATAGTAAACCTTCTGGATTTTTCAAAGGAGATACTAAAATTCCTTTAACAAAGTAAAAAAAACAGGCTTTTTAAAAGGCTGTTAAAAATTTAGATACCAGTGGCCTATAGCTATGTCCAAGTTGAATAAAACTGTTGTACCAAGAATCACTCTGCATTCCAGTGTGTTTCTTATATCCAGTGTCTTCCCCTCTAAATGTTCTGATTTCCTCAAGAGCACGTGAGCTTTTTAAATACAATGGTAAAAAAAATTGGGGGTTGTTTTAACAGAGTGGAGAGAATTTCAGGTTTTTCAGTTTGAAGACTCTTGTTCTTACCTCCTAGTATTGGTGATTAGTTTGGATTCTTGTAGCAGCTAGGTGTTGTGGTACAGAGTGTTGAGGCTACACTTCTGTGAATTGCTAGTAAACATAAGGAATTGCAGGTTTTTCAGAGTGATAGATATGATTAAGTTTTGTTTGTGTAACTGACACATCTCTGTAGTATAAACTTCAAGCTAGATGTGAAACTGTAACGAGCCTACTCTGTATCATTATCACCATAGCAATCTTCAGTAATGTGTTTTGAAAGGTGATAAAGAATGTGCAATTGCTATTACCTCTGCATCTTACCTATATTAAGTAAAGACTATTTTGCTCTGCAGGCTCCAGTATATATGGACGTTGCAAAACTGGCTTTTTTTTTTCCTCTAGTTGCCTCAGTTTCTTCATTGGAATCTTTTGTTTCAGAACAGAGCTGGGGACATCCAACTTCCTCATCCTGGCACATTTCAATCCCAGATGGTTGTGAATAATGCCTTTTCATCACTTAGAGAAATCAGAGAACTTCAGGCTGCTGGACAGCAGTATCAGCCAGGTTCGTGGAAGGAAAATGAAGCTCAATCAATTAACCAAAATAAAGAGGATAAGCCTCGAAGTAGTACTCCAGTATTATCTGAGAGGAGAGTCAAACAAAATGAACAAGCGAAAGGACGTCACTCAGCAAGGCAGTTGGCTACCAGTCTCCATTCCTTTACTGATTCCAGTGTACAGAGCAAAAGCGATGATAGCAGAATATCCAGTGGTACTCCTGGTGAAAAATCCAAAAATTATTCCTCTAAGAAATACATCCCTGTAGCAAATGAAACAGCAACTCCAAGTAATGGAGTGAGAGGAGACAAAAGTAGACTGCAGGTAGTAAATATTATCTCTGGAACTGATACTGTAGGATCTGGTTCTGAAATACAGGAAAGTATACAAAGTGTTTCCAGCATTTGAAATGATTCTAAAATGTTTGAACTGTTTTTTACACTTGCAAGATTAGTTTTTGGATGTCTGAATTAGTAAATTTTTTGTAAAGTTTTGTAGACTTTATGACTTTTTAAAACACTGCACTGCTCAGTATTCCTGTTTCATATTTGCATTTCTTGTCACGAGATTTTTAGTTTTGAAAACATGTGATAAACCTAAAATGGTACCCATCAGTTTGTATTACATATAAGGGACTCTTGACATATGGATTTCATTATCACAGATTTTTAGCTAATAAAGTTAATTTGAGTAAAGTTTTTTCTAGTGTTAATTTTTAGTGTATTACGCAGTGGGAGCACAGAAGTGGTTTTGCGGAAACATCAATTCCTGCATAACAGTGTGTGTGTATGAAATTCTGAAAATTGGTGGAAGTTTCAGACTCAAAAATGAGCCCAGAAACTTGTCTATAAGAAACCTTTAAATACAACCATCATTAGTGCTATGACTGCAGATCATAGGCACATGTTGGAAGGGGCCTCTGGTGGATCTGTAGTCTAATTGAGATTGCTCTCAGGACCTACAGAAATGTGAGAATGTAAACATAAGAGAATTACCATTGTTTTAAAACTCCTGGGATTTACACGACATCTTGTTCTTGTCCTTGTGCACAGGCAGCTGGTTTGCAGCTTCTGAGGTAGAATGTACTTACTACATATAGGAGCTAGGCAGGATAATTTAGGTTGAACTGGGGGGGGAAAAAAAGCCTGTAACTATTTTTTACTCAGTCATCTGTTATGTGATTTCTGGAACACATAGGATCTGTAGAAATTCCTGACTCCAGTTGCTTGACAAATATGAAAAAACTCATGAATCCTCAAATTCAATCCTACAGAGCAAATAGCACAAGATTACCTTAGCTATTGCAATATTGCACAAGTAATTGCACAATGAAAGCATGTTCTTTGTACAGACTTTGTAATTTCAGAATATTAGAAGGTAATATATTAATCTTTTATTTTTTACATATTTTCCCAACTGCTTGTCTAATTCTTCAGTCATTCTTTTTTTTTTTTATTTTGGTTTGACTGAACAATTATGTGCAACCTCTATATTCAGCAGTAAAAGGCTACCTAGTCCTTTTTAAAATCTAAAATTCTAAAGCTAATCACTGAGAAATGCTGGATAAAATCATAAATTTGGAAGTGTTTTATTTGTGAGATTAGAAGTTAGGAATCTTACTTGTCCCTAAAAATACCATGAAGAACTTAGAACAATTTATGTATTACATGCCCAAAAGCAGGTGATACTAATTACCTTTCATGTTAAATACTTGCTTTTCAAGTATTTAGAGTATGAATTATGTCAAAAATAATCTGTTAAAACAAAATTGACCAGGCAGTTTGCAATTTAGTTTGCATACTTTTTTTTCAGTGGACTAATACTTCACCTTTTTTTTCCTGTTAAATCAGAAACATGAAGGATTTTTCATGTTACTGGTGCTATGGTATTGCACTTTTACTGAAAGAATCTGTAGAGCATACTTTATATATAGATGGATCTGAAATTGGCAGAGAAGTGGATTGAAGCCACTAGGGGAGAAGTACTCTTTTTAAGACTATCATGAATACATCAGAAGTTTCAAGGTTTTGTCTGACATTTAAAAAAACTCATTTACAAAAAGTATTTTACACAACAAATGTACATTTTCTATATATATTTAACAGCATTCTAATAAAAAGTAAAAAATATTTTTGTTTTAACTTATTCGGAAACAATTTCCTACCCTGAGTCTGAATAGAAACTTTCATTCTCTTGCTGTTAATGTTTTACGTAATTGTCTGTGTTCTTGTTTGACATAGAAGCCTGAAATCAATAGGCCAGCTATTTTCTAGAGAACATAGTACTGTTTACTCGTAAAGCTCAATAATCTTTTCTCTTTTCACTTATTCTTCCCAAGACCTGCTCTTCACAGTTCAGAACTTTGATCTTTGAAAAACAAAATAGCCCCAAACCCTTCTTTGAACCACCTAAGTGTAAGGTTTCACCAAAATTAGCTCATCTCACTAGTTTGCTGGACCAGACATCCCAGCTGCCTTCTGGAACACTTGCCAGGTTGCTATGTCATCAGCATTATTTGTCTTTTAATGATGACGTCTGTTTGTCAGCTGTGGTATCAGACAGAGAACTCGTGTACATATGCTCTCCTTGAGTGAGCTGATTCTCTTCCAGCAGTAGTTGATCAAGGTTTTGCTGTCCCGCACAATATGAAGTCACAATGAACCTAATAAAAGTTCACTGAAAACTCTTAAACTTTATTTACACCTTTTCTTTTAACCTGTCTTGTTTTTCCAGTTATGCATTACATCTCTCTTTGCTTTTGTGTTAATTATGCAATTCCTCATTCATCTGCAGGGACTGATTTGTGGCACTTGAAGGGTCAAATTCTTTGTCAAATGTTAGAAGCCAGAGGCATTCCTGGAAATCATGATTTTGAAAGCTTTTTTTGGGTGACTATGAATATTGGTATGATTCCATGATGGAATTAATGTTTTTTGATGTAATTAAAACATTAAATCAAAATTGCTGCTAGCAAAATACTCAAATAGGAGAAATCTCAATCCAATACGAACAAAACTGTAATGTGACCTATACTGTTTCTCTTTATTCTTTCCATCTGCAAAAGCATAATGATCCCTTGTCCACAGCAAAAATTCACGTTTATACATTCTTTCTGATTTTATATACTTCCTATCAATGCATAGCGTGAAGACTTCCAGCAGAGTTGTCCTCTGATGTTGAGGGAGCTGCTATTTTTGACCCTTCTGGTCAGGATGGGACTTCTGTGAACTGAAAGCTCCTATACTTGGTATTTACACCAGTGCTTTTCAGCTGATACCAGCAGTAGCTTGCCTCATTTCTATTTTTGTGTTCTAGCTCTTTGTGCCAGAAGTTGAAGTACCTTTTTAACTCCAAAGTTTTAATTTCCCTTGTGGTTTGTGCCGCACAATTAGGATTCAAGACTGATCCTGGTAGGATGTTGGAGCACTTTCTGTAGTAGTGGGCAGGTTTCCTGACCTGAATTCCCAACCTATACTATTTCTGACTGCTTCTCCTACCTGCATTACCTTGGATACCATTTTCCTAGCCAGACTAGAGTTTGCCTCTCTGGCCTACATAGGTGCTTTAGATTTAATACTGGAAAAAGCCCATATGAGAAGCCCGTGTCTTTTGACCTTATTTCTACTTGAGACACTAGTAAAAATAATTAAATTTTTAGTCATATCTATGTTGTTACTAATAATTTCAGTAGAGGTTTCTATTTATAACTAATTCTAATAACCAGAAGTAATGTAGTTGTTCTGGGTGTTGTGGTGTGAGACATACTTTAAAAATACCTTGGTGTTTTTAAGATAATGTATCCAGCCTGTGATGCCTGTGAAGTTTCCTATTATCTGTTAAGACCCGAGGAGGTTTCTGGTGTCTGAAAGCAAGTTTGGTAGGTTTTTCTTAAGCTGTAGCTATCACTGAAATGAGTTATCTTAGCTCTAACACCAATGTTTCTGTTCACAATTTTTTAAACAAAATTCCTTTACATGAAAATCTTTCAACTAAGCACCAGATCAGGCTGTGAATTCTTTTCATGATTCCAGATACCACCTTGCTTGATGGGAAAGGGAACAAATTCAAGTCAGTATTTTTTTCAGTGGAATAATTGGTAATGAAAAATGGTATTTTATATACATCTCAGTATTCACAAAATAGGACATCGATACTTCCATTATTTAAAAAAAACACGCAGATTTCTGCACAGATAATTGGTGATAACCATGGTTAACACCCATGAGACTAACATAGCATTACAGGAAACACTGGGGAAATTAATGTGTTCAAGAGCTGTGCTTTGTACAGCTACATGTAAGAATTGTCCTGGATACTTGGAAATTATCAGACTCTGTGATGCCCATCATCTGTTCTCAGTCATGCTTCACGGCTTGCTTTGTCAAAATTTGTATACTGCTACTGCCTTTAAAATAACATTTGAAAACTGATTTGGGCAGAATGTCTCTCCTTGAAACAGTGAGAAAAAACTGAACCAAAGTCTCTTTCCCTCAGTTACCTGTACTACCTATGTGTTTTCAATGAACCAAGGTATCTGGGGATAGAATGCTTAGTATTCAGGGATATTAGCCTAGGATTTGGCAAATCTCAAGGCAAGTCCAAGCTATGCTATCCATTATGTGAAGGTGATCGAGTTTCACAGCTCTTCTGTTTTAATTCTCTTAGATCAAATTCAAATAGCAATTTGCCTGCAACAGACTTTCTGGGGAAACTGCACAACATGCAGGCACTTCTTGGCTTATAGAAGACAGGGATCCTCCTCCACTACAAGGTAAGTATTTAACACAAAATATGGGTACTGTAAACAGCTCTTTCAAGATAAATCACAGATACGGTCTAGTTGGATACAGTGGGGGATCTGCTCCAGCTTCACAGCTTTATCAGGGATGTACTAGAATACATGGCACAGGATCACACCTGGATGGGAGACTCCACAACCTCCCTGGGCAGCGTGTTCAAATGCATCTTCTTGCATAGTTAAGTTCTTTCTCTTACTCAGGTGGAACTTCCTGTGCATCAGGTTTTGTGTGTGGCCTCTTGTCATTTCAAATGAAATATGAAGGATCTCCTAAAGTTCACTGTAACTGCTCTTAAGTTCTCACGCATTCCGAGAGCATCCCGGCGTTGCTGCAGCACCCGCGTGGGGGAAACGTTCAGGCAAAAAGTTAAAGTAGGACACGCATTCACCGTGCGTCTGCCCACCCTCACAGCCACCCGCCAGGGCTCGCTGCACTCCCCGCGGGCCGCGCCGCTCTGGGGTCCCCGCCCCGCCCGGCTCCCCTCCCGACACCGCCCGGTCCGGCCCTCACACCGCCCGGCTCACCCACCGCACCGCCCGGCTCTCCCCTCACACCGCCCGGCTCCCCCCTCACACCGCCCGGCTCCCCCTCACACCGCCCGGCTCACCCCGACACCGCCTGAGCCTCCCCTCACACTGCCCGACTCCCCGCTCACACCGACCGGCCCTCCCCTCGCACGGCCCGACTCCCCCTTCACACCGCCCGCCCCTCCTCTCACACCGCCCGCCCCTCCTCTCACACCGCCCGGCTCCCCCTTCACACCGCCCGCCCCTCCTCTCACACCGCCCGCCCCTCCCCTCACACCGCCCGGCCCTCCCTTCACACGGCCCAGCCCTCCCCTCACACCGCCCGGCTCCGCACTTTATGCCGCCCGACCCTCCCCTCACACCGCCCGGCCTACACGCCGCCTCCCCGCGGCCGCGCTGCCAATGGGCGGCCGGGACTGGGGTGGAAGGTGCCGGGCCCCGGCGGCCGCGTATTTATAGCGGAGGGGTGGGAGCGCGGTCGCAGCAGGAGCGGCAGCATCGCGGCGATGGAGGGCGGGCGGCAGGTTGCGAACTTCGGCGCCGGGCCGGCGAAGCTGCCACGCTCCGTGAGTAGGGGCGGGCTGAGGCACGGCGGGGCTGGGTGTCCTCGTCCCCCCGGCTTCCCGCGGGATTCCGGCTGCAAAGCGTGGGCTGGGGAAACTAGCAAATAATAATTACAGGAGTTTACACGCACAGCGCCGAAACCTACTGCCTTCTCCCCTTCTCCAGCGCACGGCCCTGAAAAGCTCGGATTTTTGGAAGCGAGCTCGACTGTGGTTCTTGGAATACTCCCTAGGGTTTTGTGTTTTGGGGTTTTCTTTCCTGCTAGATGATACGGCGCCAGCACCTATGTTTTGGTTTTGGGATGGGAAGTAGGACCAAGCGCACAAGGATAGCTCTGTGGAGTGTGGGATTTGTCAGTTGATAAATGGCATGGTAATTCCCTGAGACGCCTTTTTGTAAGAAGTTATAGTGAATGTGGTGTACGCTCAACTCTCTGGAAAGTTGCATCAGCATCCATGGATTATCCAGTTACGTATGGAGAGGGTACGTTTCTGCCGAGTTGTACGTACCTGACTTTCAGTTTAAGGGTTATCTACTGTGGAATTACTGTTGTTGTTCTCTTAGTTCCTTTCATAGTATTCTTCGTTATTTTATATGTTCCTTCTTTAAAAAAACAACCAACCAACAGCAACAAAACTTTAGATTAACAGATTTGCTGCAGAACAATTGTTTTCATGTGTTTGGGTTTCTTTCCCCTCCGTCTCGAGGAAATGTCTTTTGTGGATAAGGTTGCTAAGAAATTTGTTGTTCTGTGTTGAGCTCTAGATTCCAAAAGGGGCTCTCACAGCCACTGGCTCAGTACCCAGCTCTCTGACAGACGGCTAAAACCTGAATTTAAGGTTTAAGCAATGCAGGTGGGCACAGATGAGCTCCCTATTATTAATCTGTTTACCCCCTTGAAAACGTAGTGCTCTTGTGTGGACTGTTGTATCACCTCGATGGTTTGTTTCTCTTGATTGTGGGCTGATGCTGCTCATAAAGCACTCAGACTCGATGAAGCAAGAGGATTGATTATAACGGATGTCATAGATATCTGTTGAGGCATTTTGTGCAGATTTTGAGATGGTGAATGTTACTAGCAGAATTGGATTTTATCAAGCAGCTTGGCAAGCACTACTCTAATAGTCTGTGTGTTCTCCCTCACTTTTTTTTGCCTTCTTCTCTGTCGTGGATAAGTTAGCTTGTAAAAAGTGGTGGTTAAAACTTCACAATCTTTTAGTTGACCTTTTGGTAGCCAGCTGTTACAGTTGACAGGCCATGCAGATCCGCTGTCAGCAAGGTAGATTTCTTATTCCTGGAATTGCACAGAGTGTGCAGTTTCTTGTAAGGGTGCATGGATGCGGCATTTGTTTGGTGACTGTTCTCCTGGGGCTCCCTCTTCTCCTGCTTCCTTTAGGAGCAGCCAAGAGTGTTCTGGCTCTCAGACAAGAATTTACCGAAATCAGAAGCTGCAGATCCAGTGGTTAGAATCTTATGCTACTTTGTCAATACTCAAGAGCTAGGGGAGAAAGCAGGAAAAAATGGATGGCTGAAGCACTGCTTGGCTAGGACTTTTAGTGACCTATTTTTTTGGTTATTTCAACATTTTGCCTAATTTCTTTCTTAATTCTCAATAAGATAAAGGCTTGTCTTCAAAAAGTGTGGAGCATCATTTTGTGAAACAAGTCATTGTCATATTGGCTCAGTTTAAAATATTCCATTCCCCAAGCTGATCTTTCTTGTTATGTTTTCTTCAATACTTTGGTTGTTGTATTTGCTCAAGCCAAATGTGACACAGGATGGAGTGGTGGGAGTGGGTATTTAGGATGCTTGCTTAGAAAGAGTATGTATAGAAATATTAGATGTTCTGTAAAGGTTAAGAGTTCCATTCAACTCCTAGAAATTGTTCAGAAATATAGCATTTGAAATAATAACTTGATCTCCACAACACGCATATGATTTAAGTTTGCTATATTATGAAAAACCTTAAGCTTCTAGTTAGAACAGAATTGTATTGGTGGCTATACTTCTGTTAATCTCACTTGGCAAGTGTCAGGTTACTACAATATGGGGCAGCTGGCATAGGCGTGATGCATCAGAGACTTCAGATAGTGGAAAATTCACTTAATTTATTTCTGGATTTTTTTTTTTTCTTTTGATAGGTATTATTAGAAGCACAAAAAGAATTGGTGGACTACAAAGGACTTGGTATAAGTGTTCTTGGTAAGACTTAAATTACATTTTTCATGATTTCAGTGTTTAACTGAATTGTTTAATAAGACATTCTGATCTTGGTATTTTGGCTCCATATATAATACCTGTGTGTCTGTGTAGATACCATTTAGATGTATAGCATTCTTCCCATTAGGAAGGCAGTGCTCTCCTGCAATAAGGAGGAAGTCTTCTGTGCCATATGGGTAGCTGGCTGGTTTTTCAGCTCCAGTTGCACTAAAGATCTATGCATCAAGATGGTGAGCATTTTATTAATCTATGAAACTGATTAGTTGCTAAAAGTAAAACGTACAGCTGTCTCCACAAAATTCAGATTAATGTTTAAATTGTACATTTACACGTGGAAGACAGCCTATGGATTTACTGTGTAATTGTCCTTAAGGTTTAAATAGTTTTACTGTGTGAAGAAGCCCTGCTAAAGATAAGAGAACAAAACAAACTCCTGTACTTTACTATCTACTCCCTGCAGCATTAGCAGCAGAGAAGGTTCTTACCATGAGGAAAATGAAACCTTTCTAGAGACTACTTTTTTACCTGCAAATGTGGTTGTTCCTAGTGGTAATGAGGTCTTATGAGTGCCAAATGTCAGTGCACAGGATTTGCCTGTATCTGGGCTGCAGGTATAAATCATCTGTGGGTATTTAGGAGTATTTATGTACTTAAAGAGAGGAACTGGGAATGACAGCCTTCGGGCATTTTGGGTCTATGGTGTAAAAGGCTTAAAGCTTAACACAATTTAAAAATCAAATTAACGTACTACCATCTTGTTTCGTTTCTTCTCTCTCTTCCACCAAAGAAATGAGCCATCGATCATCAGATTTCACAAAAATTTTAAATACAACTGAAAATCTCATGCGTGAATTGCTGTAAGTGAATTACTTTCTGCTTATTTTTATGTTGTGTGTGTGCTAGTTGCATCAGTAATGTCTAATGCAGAGATCTTTTCTGGAAAACACCTCTTTGATGGTGTTTTTCATGCGTGGGTACTGTGCATTGTAAAGTAATAACCTTGGGGAGGACACTGATCTTGTTTGATGCTTATATTGTTGAATGTGACAGAAGGTTCTTATAGGCTAAGATGTTTTTTTATATGTCTAGCTGCATTTGGTTTGAAATTTTGATTTTTGTCACCTTCATAGAATTAATGAAGGACATGAACTAAAAGAAGTAAGTGTGAACAATAAAGGTCAGCTCTCTAGTGGTGTAAAAGTGACCTGCACATTGTCTGTAAGTCCTATTTTGTTAACAAAAGCTCTGTGGATCAGTGTTGGAATCATTGATCAAGAGCGCTTTTCACATTTGTAGAATGACACATTTTAAAAAATTTGAAATAAATATATAATGGATTAGAATTACTGTTCTCATAGTAGTTAATAATGTTGATCATTTAACAGTTAACCCTCAGTTACAGCTAGAATCATTGACAAAGGTATTTTAATGAATAATTTGAATATGTAATTTTTGTGATTGTATGAGCAACTCTTTATTGCACTTGCTCTGCATCATATTTACTGTACTGTTGCACTTTGAAATTGAAAGGTCTCTTCTGAGTGCTGAGTGCTACTGTAAGCACTTTGGTGTGATGTTCTTTGCCTGATGGAAAAGTCGTGAAGCTAGCAATATATAAAATTAAAAATCAATAAAAATCAATATCTCTCAAGTTTGTGTGTACAGCTACTCAGGAGTGAGTTTGTTTAATGCAGTGCCAGGGTTGGGGAGGGAAAGCTTTTTTTCAGCAAATTTTTATCACTGAAATTCACAGCATTTACTCTTAAATATTTGTTTCTCAAGACCAGTGCTGAGGTAAGTTACTGGGACTTGATCTAAGTTCTAGACAAAAAGTCTTCTAAAATGACAGCATTCTTCTTCAGTCGCAGTTAAATGCATAGTATCAAGTTGTAGGCATCCTGTGTCACCTGGGAATAACATAAATGGTTATTTCTTTTATGCAGAAATATACCAGACAACTACAAAGTTCTTTTCCTTCAAGGAGGTGGATCTGCTCAGTTCAGTGCAGTCCCGCTTAACCTTATTGGTTTAAAGGAGGGAAGACAAGCAGATTATGTGGTTACTGGAGGCTGGTCAGCAAAAGCAGCTAAAGAAGCAGAGAAGTATGCCAAAGTAAATATCGTTCATCCCAAATTAGGAGCCTATACAAGTAAGTTGATGATTGTATCTATCTATGCGAATGCTTAGCTTTTTGACTGGCTGTAAAAATGGATCCAATGTAGCTATTGGGCTGTTGAATGTTAACTACAGTTGACTGCCCGGCACTCAAAAGAATGTTTGCCACATCTCTCTTTGTTCACCACTGGGAGATTAGTGGTTTAACAGTTTCCACCAGAAAAAAAATAGTGAAATGGGGCTGAGTAGGCGCCAGAAAGTGAGTTGCAAGAAACCAGTGACTAAGTAGGGAAATGGTCTGGGCTGTCTGTGTTTTTAATATTTAACTGAGTTCTTAAACTATTCACAGGAATATTGTGAGGTATTTAAGTTTCATGTACACTCAATAATGAGATTACTCTAAAATTCAGAAGCGGGTCTCAGATTTTAACCTTGTTGACCTAAGGTATGGGAGACCTGAATTCTGTTGCCTGCTTTTAAGGATTCCTAAATTATTATCTTTCCCACCAATGTGACACTGAATGTATATGAATAATTCTTGAAGCAGGAATACATGAGATCTGGTTTCTATTCTGCTAGTTTTGCTCACTTCTCTCTGGTCCAAGTTACGACACCTGAACTAAAAAGAGTGGCAGCAAGAAAGACAAAGAATATCCCCATATAAATTACTGTATTAACTAACAATGAATAGGACACCAACTTGGAAAGTAAGTTTAAATTCTGAGAGGCACAGGAAGGAATTGAACCTACAGCTTTCCAGTCTGGGGGGGTGTAATTTACATTTTGTAGCTGTAGATAAGAGGAGAGGCAGTAAATAATGAATAGCACCATCTCCCACCCCTCCTTCCACCTCCCATCAAGTCCTGGAGGAGAAAAGAAGGGGAGAGCAACTATTTGTTCTATGCCAAACCTGTTCTGTGCTGTCAGGACATGCCTGTATATTGCCTGTTGACAGAGGATATCTTAGTTTTGTAAATCAGTTGCAAGCTGAAAATGGGAGAAAGGTAGGTAACCTTGTTTGTTCAGCTTGGGCAAGACTTAAATGCTTCTGGGATTGCACAGAAACAGAGCTTTAGAGAACTTTGCCAGTGAGAATTTGGTTCCAAAGGCAGCAGGAAGATTCTTGTACTCAGTGTCTGAATTACTTTGAAATACTGTTTTGAACCCCTAGGGCAGTAGTTTGTAGTCTGGAATTGCAAACTGGATGAAAATAATTTGAAGAATAAGGGATGAAAATTAAAAGGTTTTGCATACTTGATGATGGCTTACTGGAGAATTTTGGGAATGCACTGATGTATTGGCTTTGCAGAAACATTTATCTTCCTGGTAACAGCAAGATTAATAGTCTATATGGCAAAATTGTTCTTGGTTTCCACTTAAGTTCCATGTTCAGGTAAAATTGGATTCCAAGAAGACGACTTGTCTCCAGTGACCTCTAGTTTTCTTTTTTTTCTCTTAGGCATTCCTGACCCAAGCACTTGGAATCTTAATCCAGATGCATCTTATGTGTATTACTGTGCTAATGAAACTGTTCATGGTGTGGAGTTTGACTTCATACCTGATGTCAAAGGAGCAGTCTTGGTTTGTGATATGTCATCAAACTTCTTGTCCAAACCTGTGGATGTTTCCAAGGTAAACAATTGGACACAGTGACTGCACTAAGCATTTTCAAAATTTAATGCATATAGTGAAACACTTTGAAATGTCTGGGTGGCTAGAGCTGCTGAACAGTGAAATTAAGGAAGTCCTATTTTGTTAATTGAGTATCTGATGATGGATAGAAGTGTTGACATTTCAGGTTTAAGATTTCAATGTCTATTTGTTTTTCTTTTTTTAATAAAAACATACTTAACTATGCTGAAATTGTTCATGGTAATAGCTGCCCAAGATTATTTAGCTACTGTATGATCTTTACTGATGAAGATACCTGCTAAAAGAAAAATAACAGCTAAAATAAATATCTTCCAAATCATATTTAGTCTGTATATAGTGTATAGCTACAGCAGAGTACTGTGAATCAGTTTTTTTAATCTTGCCTCTTACATGAAAAATCTGTAACCTCTTTTAAGCTGCTAAAGCTTCCTCTGCCTCATGATTATGATGTCTGTTTCATAGATAGTACAGAGGCAGAACACAGGCAGTTACTATGTTTGTAAAGTATACTATGAGTAGAAGTGTTACTGTCTAGTGAAAGAGCATGTTTGACCTCTCTTACCTGTGTGCAAAAATGTAGTAGTTGTTAAAGCTTTCAACCTGGCCTTTCCTGATCTGCCTCTTTGAACAGGTGGATTTTATGATGGTTGTTCTGAAATAACAGATGGGTTGAAAATACTGTGAACTGTGTACGAATTTGTTTTTAGTAAATTTGCATGGAGTAATGTGAAATTGCAACAGGCTGCCTTAAGAATTATTTGCAGCTGTTAAATAAACATTTAGCCAACTGTTGTGAAATTTGTTGTGATTATCTTCCTCAGTTGAGTAGCCATAAGTGCACTTTGAAATCAGAACTTCTGCTAACTCTTCTTTTAACCTATAACTTGTTAATTTTCAACACATTTTCAGTTCTGTTCAGCCTCAGTAATAAGATCTACAAGTGACTGCATGTACCAAGTTCTTTCTTCTTCCTTTTAAAGTTTGGCGTGATTTTCGCTGGTGCTCAGAAGAATGTTGGCTGTGCTGGTGTTACTGTTGTAATAGTACGTGAGGACTTGCTGGGATTTGCACTGAAGGAATGCCCTGTTGTACTGGATTACAAAACACAGGCAGCAAATAGCTCATTGTACAACACTCCACCGTGCTACAGGTAACTCACCTTGCTGTGTGGCATCCCTTACTCGGAAAGCTGCTGCACTGCCATCTGCTGCTCTTACCTAGAAAAGCTTCCCAAGTTGTGTATTGGCCCTCAAACCACTGATGCATTGGGGTGTTTCACATGATTCCTGTGAAAACATGGAAGTGTCCGGCCATGTGACTAGTAGGCTTTGCGTTGCCTAGTGCAACTCAGCCATAGAGGATGTAGTCTTTTTTAAAGCTGTATGTTATATGTATCACATTATATGTATCACATTATATGTATCACAGCTCTATTGTAAAAGTTTCAGGATGCAGTTCTGGTTTACATGAGCTCTAGTCAATTCAGTGGTGATGCTTTTCTCATTGCAAGGAGGTAATTTGGCACTTAGACTTGCTTCTTGATCCGTAGATACAGTTTAATTTAATTTCTTACTGACATTGTTCTCAGCATTTGAACCTCCAGATCCCCACTGACTTTATTTACATAAAATGGTAAATATTACTGTGAATAGAGTTTTAAATAATACAAGATATTAGGAGAATAAGAATTCTTTTAATCTTTAAAAAAATTTCCCATTCTTTCTACATCTTTCACTACTTTTGGTTTTGAAGTGAAACTGCAGAAAATTTTTTTAAAAGGCATTTGTCATCTCAGTGTTTGGTTTGGCTTCCGAAGATAAAATTGATATAGCTTTATAATCATTGCTAGCAATCAAAATCATAAAATTGCCATGTACACGATGATTTAATTATGCAAGAAGCAGATCAGACTACAGCTTGCTTTTTTTAAAATTTCCTCTTGTATTTTCTGATAACTAGTGAAATGGTGCTTTGCTACTAGAATGTTTAGATGTTGTGCCAATAGTATCAACCTGTTCTTAAACTAAATAGTTTTTCTACTAGTGTCCTCTGAAATGGGTTATTTAAAGAAGGATCTTCAATCTAGGTATCTTTTTTTCCCCCAGAAGCTTTTTAAAATTACCTTGAAAATAAAGATTTTATTTTCATTCAGATAATCTGTCGATGCAATTTTATACTGATGTTTAGTCTCAGCTCCTATAGCTTGTTTATGTGTTCCAGAATTGCAAAATTAGGTTGCCTAATGATCTTTGGCACGTATTAAATGTATTGTACAGGCTAAAGATCAGTGATTCCTGTATATAAACCCTATAACTTAATTCCATCATTACAATTAGTATCAATTCATATTTTGATTTAAGTATTTCTGAATTTGCTGATTGTCACTGTAGAATGTACTTTGCAATGACATAGGAGCAGCTATTTTTATCAACAGAACAGTAAATCTTGTGAACATTTGTTTTTGCCAGATTCTGTAGTGCAGAACTTGTTCCCCCAAGTTGCATGCTTACTGTACAGTATGTAGTACTGTAATTATGTATTCTTACTGGCAGTCTGTCTGCCCTGTTGGCTGGGTACACTCAGTAAGAATTAGCTATACAATATTTCCAGATTTTGGTCTGCTCAGTGTAACAGTGTAACATAGGCAGTATATAGGTCTTTCTTTTACAGTGCTTGATGAAACCTCTATTTTGTGATCAATTATTTGCCTGACTGCCAAGTCATACATACTGTTTTTGGACACTGTATAATTGAATATGCCAGGTTTTAAATCCAGCCATTCATGTTTTCCAAGTACAAAGCTATTTCCATTTGAAAAACTGAAGTTCTACTTAATCTCAGTACTTGGACACAGTGTTGTTCCTCTGATTTGAAAAGCAAAACAAATAAAATTCCTCAGCCTTTTTTTTAGCCATTGCAAAGAACTTCTGAAAAGAAAGTGCTGCTTTTGCTGTTACTCAGTATCTGACAGTAGCCTTAACAGAGTAGTGTATGGTTAAGGGAACTGAAAATAAAGTTGAACTAACAGTCTTCCTCCTTTCTCATCACTGTCTTGCTGGATTTCACTTTATGCTACAGACTTGCATTGGAGTACACTCCCGAATCCAGAATGTAACAGATTGAAATGTTGGCAGGATGCACATCTGTTTGGCTTGGCCCTAACTGCCTGTTCCAGTTTAAGGAACTGGCAAAGCTTCTTAGTTCTCTTTTTCCCTGGTCTTTTCCTTACGTCTGTTAATGGTTTGCTGGCAAACAGGCTTGAAATACTATCTGAATTTGCAAAAGCTACTTCAGCAAGATGTTAAATTAAATTAAGGTGATGCTAATGGCTTTAACCTCATGGCATTACATAGTTGACTCTTTGACCCTAATCTGTTTAGCTAAAATTAACAATTTGCTATAAAAATCTCATTTGCAAGCTCTGAAATGCATTTTGCACTTAAAATTGTTCCAGAAACATTATTTTGATTGATGTAAAAGAAGGATAAAATGTTTCAGCTGTCTGGGTTTTTGTGAGTGACTCTAAGGCTGACTTCTAAGAGTTCACTTGTCCAAAAAGTTTTGCATAAGGAAGTGAGGGCAAGAGGTGAATGTGGCCCTGTATATTTGCCAAGGGCATAGTCTATACTTCACTTAAACCCTTTACACTGGAGTAGTTAATAGTGTGCTGTCATAAATGTGACAAGATTGTGCTCTCAGAGCTGTCAGGCACTTCCTATAAATGGCAGTCTGTAACCTTGGTTATTCTGGAGCCTTTCTGAAGTGTTCAAGCATTTGGTACTGGCATCCCTTTAGTAATAAAAAGCAGCAAAATTTAAACCAGCCTCCTGCTTAGATATGCGTTAGGGAAACTTGTAGGGTAATGTTCTCTGAGCACTCCCTTGGAATCAATAATGAAGGGATTCATAAGAAAGAACTTGTTGGATATAGGCCATAAAAACTTGTGAGCAGGTTTTTATGTAAATTGTTGTAGTCGTGGGAAATGTCTGAACTTGAACAAGCTGAGTTTTGTAGCAAAAGCACAAAGGCAAAAGGCCTCAAGGATTTTTAATGTTGCACTTAGTAACTAGCATTGAAATTCTTGGTCTCAAGCCATGTGATGCCAGTAGGCTTCCAGATCTCTACTAAGAACTTGACTGGTAACAAATAATTGTGATACATTGTAATTTGTTTCACCAAACTTCACTGTTTGGGTCTGCTAAAGGTTTTTGTAGATCGAAATGATATTAAGGGTTCTCATTTTTAACATTTGTGAAAATATGATTAAATTTCTGGCATATTAATGTACATATATTTGAGATTTACTCCTGTATTTTTCCTAGACTAGTTACACCGGGCAAATGCTATTAACTTTTTTTTCTGAATCTGACTCCTTCTAGGCAGTTGTGTAGTCCTTTTAGGCAGGACCTGACAGGAAGTGGTGTGGGCAGTTAATTGGCAGTGCATGCATGTCTTGGGATGTCTTGGGAGCCCTGCAGGGCTGGAAGAAGGCTTCAGAACATGTCCTTCTGTGGTACAAAGGATTAAGCTGGGTCCAACAAATATGAGTGGCTTTTGGATTTCAGGATATTTCTTCTGTGTCTAGAAAACATTGTCTGTTTAGAGTTGTCATAACTTGTAAAATAGTCCATATTTTGATTTGTTAATCTGAAGTGCTCTTAAATCAAGCATGGCATTTTGTTGCTGAAACATTTTGTATACTATTAGACAAGACTTATGTTTTTCCTGTTCAAATAATTTTGCTGAAAAATGTTCTTTCCTTTTGCAGTATTTATATCATGGGATTGGTACTGGAATGGATAAAGAATAATGGTGGAGCTGCAGCTATGGATAAACTTAGTTTAATCAAGTCACGGATGATTTATGATATTATAGACAAATCAAATGGATTTTATGCGTAAGTTGCTATGCTTTTCTATTTGCTACATAACCAAACATTCTTAACTTTTGAGAGTTTAATTGTGTTTTTGAAGTAATCTTTTTGAGGTCTCCTAGAGATACTGTTTGTGCAAATAATTTGCTTGGTAACTGTCCAAGGATAAGTCTCATTCCAGTAGAAAGTTATTTCAGCTTACCTTGTATATGTCAGTAGTGAACCCTACTAAAAACATTTTAAACTTAATAAAATAGGAGTGTGGGAGAAGAGTATACAAAATACAGATATGCAGATTCTGGTTTGTATGCTTACTGAATCTCTTGGGGAAATATATGCAAAAACAGAGAAAATTGCCTGTAAGAAACTGTAGAGACCTTTTTGCATTGTATTTTCCCTACCACCTTCCAGGAGTTAAAGACTCTGCTTTTTCTCTGTCAAGCAGAGCATTTTTATTAGCTAATTATGCTAAGTTTTGAAACACTTCCTGAAATAAAATAGAAAGATCAGACCTCAAAATAGAATACATTTTCTTTATATACTTTATGCACAGTTTATTTTCTTCAGTTATTTTTGCTGGCTTTCCAAAGCAGATTTAACCCTCTTGACTTCTACATAGTGTTGCAAGGTATTTTTGAGCTCACAGGACCTGTGGATAGTTAAGAGCTGATATTGTAATAATTTTAATATTTGCCAAGCTCAGACTGCTACTTGACCATGAACCTGCAAAATGTTTTCTGTCACCTTCAGTGTAAAAGCAACAGTGTGAGGATCTAATTTCCTTTCAAGTCAAAGTTACGATAGAGCAAATTAAATTTGGATTTTAAATTAAAGCTGTCTGCAATCATTATTGGCAGGGATAAAGTTTCACCATAATATTTAATACATTCTTCTTATCCATTTAGTTAATAAGAACAGCTTTGCCTTTAGCATCACCATGATCAGGATTGTGATCCTACTCCAGGGAAATCCTCGGGGTTTTTCGTAAACACAGAAGGCAAATGAAACCTTGAAACATTTGGTGACAAACGGAAATCTGTATCTGGCAAGTTTGACTGTAAGGCAGTGAGTGGGAAATGCAATGCAAATTGGATGATAAATAATCAGCTGGGAAAGCAGAACAAGCTTCACTAACTGAGCTGTATGCAGCTTCCTAAGCAATACAGTTAAGACTGAATTTTTTAATCGTATCTATAACTAAAAGGAAGACTTAATTTGAGGCTGCCTTCCTAGCTGTAACGTTGTACTTAGTCTGTGGCGTGCTTCCCTGAATAAGCCATGTGACAAGCCATTTAGCAAATGGAGCCTTTCTTCCATTAAGTGCTCTGTGCCATTTGTAGTTTGTTTTTCAATGCCTGTGCACCGATTTACATCAGATTGCCTAGTAGCAACTGGATATTCTAATAACTAAGGCATGGCTGCAGTAATTCAGATGTGGGAGTTCTTAGAAGCATAGGCCTTTTTGAACATTATTTTCCTGGTTAAACCTGTAGTTGAACATTTGCACAGGCAGGTGTTACGATAGATCTTTTTTTCTTTTCATCATGGAGATAGCTGGACAAAGGAATAAGACAGGAACTCTAAAAAGAATGATGCTCGTTCTTTCCCAAATAGTGTAATAATAGGTATGAAATTCACATTCAGTTTATGAAAACTCATTTAGATTGAATACCTGCAAGAATCTACATCACAGCCTTAGAAAAAGATAGATGAATCTGAAGGCTTCATATCTCCTTTATAAGTAGAAACACTAGAAAAAGATACTTAAATCTTGTCTTCCTCCCCCATAATTTCTTACCTTCGGAAAATAGTTGAAGAGAAATTGCACATATCTTGAGTTTTCTACTTCAGATTAAATGGGATTTTAAGATATTAAGGAGCTGTGATACATCTCATGTTGTGGCCATGTATGCAGTACAAGATTTATTCTAGAGATCCTCTTCTCTACGTCATGATTCCAAGTAATGCTAATTTAGAAGATGGACTCAAATCACTAACTGAAGTTTCTAATGTCTATGAAAATTTACTTATTTTGTGTTCTTATACTTCCTTTAGTTCTGTTTAACTGAGTGTAATTCTGATAGCACTTTTGACTAGTTGAGAAGTGTCAGTCTTTGAAGAGGAAGAGATGAAACTGCTTTAGACTTAGTCAAAATTCCCTGTTATTACCTCACCTATCCTAAGTAACTGCTTTCTTTATTTATTTTTCTTTTTTTTTTTTTTCTTTCATTTGGTCTGTATACAAGCCTCGTGTCCATTCTTCTGCCACAATTTTGAGGATGTCAGAAAGGGTTAATAAACCTTCCACTTTACTGCTTCCATTATTATACTTGGTTAAGAAAGGAAGGTTGCTTTCTTTCCCGGAAAGTAATGACAATTTCGATTAAGAAGGATTGATTTTGAAGGACAAACAGATGTGATTATTCACTTTCTCAAACTGCATAGAGCTGAAATATAAATTCAGCACAAAGTGGGTTAAGCATTACATTCTGCAACCTTTCTAGATGTCCAGTGGAGAGAAAGAACCGAAGCAGAATGAATGTACCTTTCCGCATTGGCAGTGTCAAGGGCGATGAAGCCCTGGAAAAGAAATTTCTTGAGAAGGCTGTGGAACTTAACATGATATCTCTGAAAGGACATCGGTAAGTATTAGTCAAGTGAATCTCTGTCCTGTGCAGAGTAAACTATTACTACAGTGGTACAGCATCAGGCATTGTGCATTGACTTAACAGCCTTTCTCATGTATGAGCTGTTCCTCATACTGGTTTGGCAACACTTGAGAATAGCAGTCTAGAGATTGTAATCAGAGACTGCTGGTGGCTCAGCTACTGCTTAGGTGAAATGGTGGGCTTCAGAGAGCTTTATCGTTAACACTGCTTTCTTCTGCAAATCTGTCTCTGTGTGGATGCCAAAGAAGATAACTTTTGAGGTCAGATTGTATCAGTATATAAAGCCTCTCAGGTGGCTTGTCTACCTGGTTGCAAGAGTTCTTTCCCATGTTCAGTAGTGTTTGTGGGATTTTTGTTGTCATTGGGCTACAGCTTTGGAGCTGTAAATAACTAATCAATACTAAGCTTCTCTAGATTTCAAGCCTGCCTTGACGAATTAAATATTCTCATGTACATAAATATGAGTTTTATATTTTAGAGTAGAAATAGATTCAAATGTCTGTGACTGTTACTAATGTCTTTCTTAAGATATACAAAACTTTTCTGGTTCTTTTTTTTTCTCCCGTCCTATTTTCAATTCAGGTCTGTGGGAGGAATCCGTGCCTCTTTATATAATGCAGTGACTGTAGAAGACGTTCAGAAGCTTGCAGCATTCATGAGAAGCTTCATGCAGACACATCAGTCATAAATGCCCATGGGTTAGAGTCATGCTGCACATCAATGAAATAAAAGCTAAAGGGTTTTAACATTACTGTGGTACTGCATGGCTGTAGAGCACAAGCTTTATTTTCCTTTAGTTCTGTAGCAATTTTAATTAACTGAATGGATCAGAGGCCCAGTCTTGCAATGATGTGGCAATTTTGGCTTTGCTGAAGGTGAGGATCCTCAGACTGATCGTGATTGATTCCAAAATTTGAAAATGTGTGGTTAAAACATGAATAACATTGTAAGATGCTAGGATCTGAGTCTATTTCTCTCACTTCTAGTTACAAGTGACTTCAGCAATGCCTTCTTTTTAGTGAAATTCAGGAAGCAAAATTTGTCATAAGCTCTCTGTTATGCTTTACAAGTGCTCTTTGCATAATGAAGGTAAACTAACACAGTCTCTAGGGACATCTAGTTGGTTTATGGGGTACATTCCAGCAGTGTAGCATTGATGGTATTTAGAGTTAACACCAGCATTCCTAACTTGAGGATCCAGCCTTCAGTCTACTGCTCCAGTGTTAGAAGAACTATTATAACAATTGCAAGCACTTGTGGTTAAAGTCTGCAGGACTGGGCCTTTCTTCCTATTAACATTTATTAGTTAAAAGCTGAGATTCACGAGTCTGATTAAATCCATTTCTAAGCCTTTTTGATTTCTCTATGCATTTTATATATTAAACTCCTAGGTTATTAATGTTATATTCTTATTTTGGAGCATGGATATTTTCTGCTGCAAAAAATTTGCTTCTTGTTTGTTAACCTTGTGCTAGACTGGATTGCTGTATTCCACTCAATGGGCCTGTGACTTTCTCTGCATTGACTTTCAGCCCAAAGTGCAGCAGACTTCTTTGTCTGGTGTTGCTCAAGTGTTTTTCCTCTCTACTTGCTCCAGTATTTGTTCTACCTTTTCATTCTTTCATTTCTGTAGCCTTTTATATATGGAACTTTGTCCCGCTGGAGAGAATAATAGTCTTCTCTGCCTTTTCCTGACACTGCAGTGTACTCACTTTCTCACTTGGTCCTTCTAGCTTATTGCAGGCTTTGATGCTCTGGGCTAGAGAGGTCACTGTGGTTATGCAAAGATCTTCAGAAGGTCTCCTATTACAGAACTCTTGAGTTACTGTTTTTTTTCTCAGCTTGTGGCTTTACTGCCAATGCCCATATATCTCCAATTTTAACTTGTGTAGAATCTATCTGCTACTGTCAGTGTTTAGCATTACTACAGCTGGTTTCAGACTAAACTCTTTGGCAAACAATGGGGATTTCTTTTTTTTTCTTTTTTCTTTTTTTTTTTT
Source organism: Muscicapa striata striata (assembly GCA_030060385.1). Classification (NCBI taxonomy): domain Eukaryota; kingdom Metazoa; phylum Chordata; class Aves; order Passeriformes; family Muscicapidae; genus Muscicapa; species Muscicapa striata. The sequence goes on along the minus strand of JAREIS010000005.1, from coordinate 974,546 downwards.
TTTTTTTTTTAATTTTTGTGTAGCATCAGTACAGTGGTAACAATTTATTAATGATAATGGTGTACTATCCCTTTGTTGATGGAACCTCAGAACAAGTCAGTAGAATGTGCTGGGGTTGAGTTACATTCCTATCTGAAAAGTCATCATTTTATGACTACTGTTTGGAGATTTTTGTCAACTTAGTGTAATTCAAAGTGAGTAAATTATGTGAAAAAAATAAAATTTAATCATGTCATGATGTGAAGTTCCATTGTGTTTGAAACTTTTTGATTTTGTCACTTTCAGGAGGAAAATCAAAACTAATGTGTGTTATAATTTTAGATTCTGGTATATTCCTTTTCTCTAAAAAGCAAGCTTACCTCATGTATGTTTTATTTCTTTCCAAGAAGAGTCTTTCCTATAGGAGCCATGGAAACAAGAATATTATTATGAATGCTTAAGGAACCCTTTTTGCCCTGCCAATTACGGATATCTAATATCTAATATATAATATTAAACTTTTAAAGTTTATTAATTTCTTTCCTTGAGTTTTGTATACTTGCTTTCGACTGTAGCTCTGGCTTATCTCTTTCCAAAAAATAGCCAACCTTTCTATTTTATAATAGCCTTGCATTCCTCTTAGCAAGCATGCTTTTGTGTATGCTTACAAAAAAACTTGCACTGATTTGTGCAGCTGATTAATGAGTCTAACGAGGAGCCTCTTGCTGCTTCTGAATTGTGCCTAGGATCTTCTCAATTGTTTTTTTTAACCCAGGAAGGCAAAAATCATGTAGAATTAAAACAGAGTGAAGACTGCATTAGGCAGACAATGGTTGACTCAATATCAAGTGAGGGGCATACAGGAAAACTGGGAATACAGAAGCATATCTTGAATTAATTATTTACTTGAGGCTTGTTTCAGACTAATCCATGCAGCAATTCTCGCCTTCCAAGCTGTTTGTCTGTATTTGGGGTTCTGAGCCTTTGTGGACAATGAAATCCTGATTCTCCCACATCAGATTGGTAGAGGAATTTCAGCAACCTGTTCCTGAGACTCCTGGTCTTTTTTTCTCATCAGCACTTACAAGCTGGGTCAGTAATTTCAGTATTTGGAAGAAGGGCTCTTTTGGAGTGATATGAATACTCCAGAGATATTAAAATGTGTTAAAAAGTAAAAAAAAAAAAAAAAAAAGTCTCAATTGAGTAGGCCCATACAGAGAGTTCTTTCAATTCCTTTTATAGTGAATCATCTCTATTTCCTAGCTCTTGTGTTTGATTTCACAAAAGCACGTTCTAGCATTCTGCTTTGTATTATTAAAGTCTCTGGCCAGTATCTTTCTGAGACCTGGCCTGAAAAGAGAAAGCTGCGTGTGCCCTCTGTTCTGCTCTGTGCAGTGAGGGATGCTTCAGCCCAGGTGCCAACTGTCCTTCAGGAAGGTACCATGTCCTAGAGATTCCTGTCAGTTGTCTATGGTAAGAACTTCCTATGGTAGTTACCATCTGTAAGCCAAGCAAGAATTAAATAGGGATTTGAAGTTTGGGTTGCCACATCGTTATTTAAGTAGTAATTCCAGTGGACAGAAGTTATTCATACAGGCAGCAGTGTGGGGAGTCCTGCTCTTGTGTCAGCTGCTACTGTATATTTTTGCATGTTTTCCTGTTTCTTTTTAAATTAATCCCATTTTTTTTCTTTTCAACTCATAACTGGCTTAATATTTTTCAATGCACCCAGGGATGTTTGGATGTAAAAAACCTAAGCCTATTCCTGACATTTAAGTAGGTGTTTGGAATGAAACAGGAATAAAAGACATCATATACTGATGTTTTAGTAGTTGCAAAGGTATGCTGAAAGTGTTACTAGGTCTGGCATTATATTGGTGTAAGTTTAATTTTCACAGTATTTCATCCACTGGGTAGAGAATAAAATGAAGATTAACTTTTTTTTGTACCTAATTATAATATACCTAGTTAAAAAGTGAGATGTTTCAGGTTTTTATATTAAATTAGTCCATTTAATTGGAAAGAAGATGCCCCATTCTAGTCAGCAATTAGACTCTTGATAATTTAAAGCCAGGATTCATGACAATCTGTGATAAATACCACCCTTTTAGGCTGAAGAAACTAAGAAGTTATAATTACTGATGGATTACTGAATGGTTAGAGGGGAGTGATTAAGAGATGCAAGGATAGATATGTCTTTTGTAAGTAGCTGAAGAATAAATGTGTATTTGATGTAAGAAAACCAAAAGGTGTACAGTTTCTGAAATCTGAGATAACTGGAATTCCATCTCCTACCTTTACACTATGCCTAAAATGCAAAGATTGTATATTTTTGATAAATTAGTTGGATTAACTAAAATTGGATTAGTTACAAAAGAGATTTAAAGAAATCATGTGAGAAAGTGGAAATTTGCTAAATTATTATAAGAGAAATTGCCATTAAAGTGCTTGAAATTTTTAATATAATGAACCAATCTGGGTATGATTCTATGTTGTAGTTCCATAATGCAATCTGAAGAGATTTGAGAGACATATTGCTAAACTAGGGATAGTAGTAACTCTCTACTGTAAAACTTGTAAATAATCTTCCATAGGGTAAGCAGTATTCTTTGGAATTTAAGCAACTCTATAGAAGCTTGAAACTCTCGTGCTGGGTTTTGAAGCTTGGCAAACCAGACCTAAAGAATTATAAAAACTGGAAAACTTCTGGGCTGGTAGTGCGCTGTCAGTATAGAGCCATACTTGGCTTATGGCTTTTCTTGCTTTCCAGGGCAGCAGCCATAATGCTTTTGGGCGTGTTTTCATTGTGAAGACACACCTCTGGCCTTAGTGTTAGACATGTTAATGCTCGATTCAGTTGTGGTTGTGCTTTGGCTGATGTCGCAGTACTGAGTTGTATTGTCAGGTCCAGTCTCACAGAACTGAAATAGAAGGTTTTTGTCTGTGGAGGTATTTCACTAAGCCACCTAAATGGTACCTCTTCCTGTTTGGTATGTCATGGAAGCTTGTCTTAATATATCTGGTGATGTGGTTTGGTGCAAGACAGGACATTGCTCTAGTTCTGTGAGGGGTTCTTAGCTGTGGCAAGAGAAGGACACTGACACCAGAGCTATGTGCTCTGTGACTTCTGAAGGAAGCATTGGACCAAGTTAGTGGTTGAGGTATGGGCAGGGTAAGTCTGGGTGACAGTTGGTGAATAGGAGGATATACTGCAAGGCTGAGAGTTAGTTTGTGTAAATTTAAAGGAGAGGAATAGAAACAGAAGAAAAACATTAGGGATATTGTACAACAATAAGTTGTTATTTTGTCACCTATTGATATACCTCTTCAAAGAGGTGTCCCTCTGTCTTGCTTCTCCACCCTCTTCAGCCAGGAGGAATACTGCTTATTTTGTGGCTCTACTACTATCACCATAACGGCTGTAGCAAAAACCTGGCTAGATTGGGAAGCAAGACAGAACACACTTATGTACTTCAGTTACATGTCAGGAGTGAACTCACTTTTCCTGCACAACCACACAATGTACCTCCTGTACTTGATCCGTGTTGTAGCGATAGCTGCAGATGAACAAAATTCTCTATTCAAATACGTCTTTGCAGCTCTATTACAATCAGAGAAGCAGTTCCATTGTGTTCCAGATGCCCACCAGCAGCAGTTTTAATTACAGCATTACTTTGAAATCAAATTGCTTGTTTGATTTGACAGCACTAGTCAGAATCTAACTGGCAATAGAGTGTACATTTCAGTAAGTGAAAAATAATCCACTGTATTACCACCAAACCTTTAGCTTTTTTTGTGCAAAATTCACACATTTTTATGTGTAAAGTAAGCCAGAATATTACTTGTATCCCTATTATTTGGCACAGAAAAGACAACCACATCTGGAATTCTAATGGTAGCTCTCTGCCGTTTTGGTTGGTTTGGCATCTCACTGCTGGTTGGTAGATGCTCTAAACTGCACCTGAATGGAAAAAGAAAAATAAGTTTTGCCTTTGTGACCAAGAAGACCAGTGGTGTCCTGGGGTGCACGAGGAAGAGCATTGCCAGCAGGACAAGGGAGATCATCCTGCTCTTCTGCTCTGCCTTAGTGAGACACATTTGGAGTGCTGTGTCCACTTTTGAGCATCTCAGCACAACAAAGACATGGAGCTGCTGGAGCAAGTTCAGTGGATGGCAACAAAGGTGATGAGGGGACTGGAGTATTCCTCTTATGAGGAAAGGCTGAGAGAGCTGGGTGTGTTCAGCCCAGAGAAGAGAAGACTTGAGAGGGGACTTCATCAATGTCTGTGAGTCCCTGAGGGGAGGGCATCAAGAGGGTGGATCCAGGCTCGGTCAGTGGTGCTGAGCAATAGGACAAGAGGCAATGAACACAAATAGATGCACAGGACCTTCCCTCTGAATATGAAGAAGAACTTGACTGAGCACTGGAACAGATTGTGCAGAGGTTGTGGGGTCTCCTCCACGGGGAAAATTCAAGAATTATCTAGACACAATTCTCTGCCTTGTGCTATAGGATGACCCTGTTGGAGCAGGAAGGTTGAAACAAGTGACCTACCACAGTGCCTTTCAACTGTATTCATTCAGTGTAAGGGAATTTTCAATCACATTATTATTCATTCACATATGTAAGGGAATGCACTTCAAAAATCAACTACAGATCCTTTATATTTTAAAAGATACCATGTAGAGGTGAATATTTGATACCCTTGTTTTATGAAGTTTTAGTTTGTGTCTGATAGTGTAAATTCCCATGGACCTTTAAATGTGACTTACTTATCCAGTATGGAAATAGTTCCACAGTTATTCCATTGACACTGCTTTGGGGACACCTTACTGTGGCCTTTCAGTATACAAAGGAGCTTATAAGAAATACAGAGCAAGGGTTTTTATAATAATCTGTACTTAGAGGGCAAGGGGATTGTTGCTGCAATAGAGGTTACAGAGTGGCGAAAGGAAAAACAGCAACAAGGCAACTCCCTTGCTTGGTGCAGGAAAGCAAGAAAGAGCAGTTTATTGAACAAAGCCATTGCTTTTTATAATACAGTTCGTGCAAAACAAAATACAGACAATTCATTGGGCAGAGAAAGAGACACCTCTTGTCCCAGGCTTTCTCATGGATTCAGCAGGTGTTTATCTATTGTTATGATTCTTTCTCTCGTATTTACAGTACAGACAGAGGCCCTAGCCTGGGAAAGGTTTCAGCTAGGCCTGAGAGAGTTTCACAGCCTGAGAAAGGAACTCAGACCCTGTGAGAAAGGTCTGGCTGAATCTGCCTAGGCCTGCAGCAGTGTCCATATGTCCCCCTTTTAGTTTAAAGAAAAAGGAAAAAGAGAAGTGTTTGTAATCCTTTACAGGATCCTTTTGCAAAGGAGAACAAACACCACTCAGGAGATTTGTGGACACTTCCAGTGCCCAGGGAAATCTTCACACTGGTGCTTTTTCTCTGCAAAACTTAATTTTAATACAATAACAAAACCCATCACCATTCACCCGACTTATCAAACAGTGAAAAATCAACCACTAAGTGATTATTCTAATATAACAATGAAAACTATATTAACAGTTCCAACATGAACAGATGAATGTCCATTCCCTGCTTCTAGAGTGATGATCTGCTCAGTGTTTTCATCTGGTCTGTGTTTGGTGAACTGGTCAGCAAGTGAAAGCTGAGCTGTGATCACACTGTGCCCCTGGTGCAGGTCAGGGTGGATACCTTGCAGGTCAGCAGGAAGGACCTAGGCGTGTCTCATCTGAAGCCTGAAATGAGGCAAAGGTGATGCACAATAACAGGATCGTTTAGATCTTTTCTTTCTCTTTTTCCAGTCTCGCTGTTCTATCATAGAGACAGCATCAGGCACAGGAAAACTCTGCCCCAGCACTCCCTCCTCCCTTGCCCATCACAGGAATGAAACCAGCCCCCGCTGCTCCCCCCTCTAAAGTGAGGACAAAGCCACCGTTGCTGTCAGCACAGGGTGGGGGCGGCGAAGCGGCTGGAAATGCCGGTGGGAGGGGTCCGTTCGTGACCGGCCAGGCGGGCAGAGCTCCTCTGGTTGATGAGGGCAGCCCTGGGGTCGGCACCGCTCCCGGGCGAACGGACGAGGCTGAGGGGAAAAGAAGAGAGGGCGGCCCTGCCTCTGCTGGAGCAGAGAAGGGCGGCGGAGACCCTGCCTGGGCAGGCAGGCCGAGCTCCGACATCAGAGAGGAGGGAGGAGCCGGCACCACCTCCTTCTCTGGGGTGGCTGGCGCTGACAGCTCCCTCTCTGCAGGCGGGTCGGGGTCGGCCGGCATCTCGGACAGACCGGCCAGCACCACCCCCACCTTTTCAGGGGGTGACACTGCCCTGGCAGGCGGATCGAGCGCTGGCCCCGGCACAGTGGAGGTGCAGGCTGACGGTGCCTCCCGAGCGGCCTCTCCAGAGCGGGGGGCCGCCCCTCTCAGGCAGCGCGGGCTGCATGGGGGGGCTGCTCCCCGGCAGCACCTCATGCAGGGCCGCCGTTTGCTCTGACACGGCCGCGAGCAGTGTCTGCCCCACCACGTCCCGCAGAATAGCTGGCGTTAGCGCTGCCTTTGGCGGCGGTCCCGTGTAGGTGATCAGGTAAGGCAGCAATGCCTCACGGAGGCCCGCCGCGACCGCTAGCGAATCGCGCCACCGCATCTAGCGGGATAGTTGGCATTTGCGCTGTCTCTTTCATTAAACTTCAATTAATGGTTACCTCTCTTGACAGGGAGAAAACAGTCCGGCGCTGCCCGTGGCTCCCTGACAGCTCTTGTCAGCCGCTGGCTCTGCTGTCCGGGTTCCCGGTGTGCCGATGAAAGGTGGCACGGCTCCAGGCTGCTCCGCTCCGCCCGGCTCTGTGCTGCGGGACTCCAGGGCTCCGCGGGCTGCTGGAACTCCACGGGCTGCCGCCGCTCCGGAACGAGCCGATACGCTCCTGAGCTATAAGCTCATATTACCTCTCTCGGTGGGAGAGGAGAAAAACCGACGACTTTTGCGAGTCCTGCCGTAGTCAGGCGGGTCTCCACAATGTCCCAGATGGCTCTCTGACTCCGGCCGTCTCCTGGCTCCGGTCTTGGCCCCAGGTTCGCAGTCCTGGTTTTCTGGGATTCAGCATGCTCTGCAGGCTGTCAGCTCCGAGTTTTCTCGGTGCTGTTCGTCGGTCAGAGATCGCTTAAGGCGATCCCGATCCACTGGAGTAACGATCTCTCGGTGGGACCTCCAAATGTTGCTGCAATAGAGGTTACGGAGCGGCGAAAGGAAAAACAGCAACAAGGCAACTCCCTTGCTTGGTGCAGGAAAGCAAGAAAGAGCAGCTTATTGAACAAAGCCATTGCTTTTAATAATACAGTTTGTGCAAAACAAAATACAGACAATTCATTGGGCAGAGAAAGAGACACCTCTTGTCTCAGGCTTTCTCATGCATTCAGCAGGTGTTTATCTATTGTTATGATTCTTTCTCTTGTGTTTACAGCAGAGACAGAGGCCCTAGCCTGGGAAAGGTTTCAGCTAGGCCTGAGAGAGTTTCACAGCCTGGGAAAGGAACTCAGACCCTGTGAGAAAGGTCTGGCTGAATCTGCCTAGGCCTGCAGCAGTGTCCATATGTCCCCCTTTTAGTTTAAAGAAAAAGGAAAAAGAGAAGTGTTTGTAATCCTTTACAGGATCCTTTTGCAAAGGAGAACAAACACCACTCAGGAGATTTGTGGACACTTCCAGTGCCCAGGGAAATCTTCACACTGGTGCTTTTTCTCTGCAAAACTTAATTTTAATACAATAACAAAACCCATCACCATTCACCCGACTTATCAAACAGTGAAAAATCAACCACTAAGTGATTATTCTAATATAACAATGAAAACTATATTAACAGTTCCAACATGAACAGATGAATGTCCATTCCCTGCTTCTAGAGTGATGATCTGCTCAGTGTTTTCATCTGGTCTGTGTTTGGTGAACTGGTCAGCAAGTGAAAGCTGAGCTGTGATCACACTGTGCCCCTGGTGCAGGTCAGGGTGGATACCTTGCAGGTCAGCAGGAAGGACCTAGGCGTGTCTCATCTGAAGCCTGAAATGAGGCAAAGGTGATGCACAATAACAGGATCGTTTAGATCTTTTCTTTCTCTTTTTCCAGTCTCGCTGTTCTATCATAGAGACAGCATCAGGCACAGGAAAACTCTGCCCCAGCACTCCCTCCTCCCTTGCCCATCACAGGAATGAAACCAGCCCCCGCTGCTCCCCCCTCTAAAGTGAGGACAAAGCCACCGTTGCTGTCAGCACAGGGTGGGGGCGGCGAAGCGGCTGGAAATGCCGGTGGGAGGGGTCCGTTCGTGACCGGCCAGGCGGGCAGAGCTCCTCTGGTTGATGAGGGCAGCCCTGGGGTAGGCACCGCTCCCGGGCGAACGGACGAGGCTGAGGGGAAAAGAAGAGAGGGCGGCCCTGCCTCTGCTGGAGCAGAGAAGGGCGGCCGAGACCCTGCCTGGGCAGGCAGGCCGAGCTCCGACATCGGAGAGGAGGGAGGAGCCAGCACCACCTCCTTCTCTGGGGTGGCTGGCGCTGACAGCTCCCTCTCGGCAGGCGGGTCGGGGTCAGCCGGCATCTCGGACAGACCGGCCAGCACCACCCCCACCTTTTCAGGGGGTGACACTGCCCTGGCAGGCGGATCGAGCGCTGGCCCCGGCACAGTGGAGGTGCAGGCTGACGGTGCCTCCCGAGCGGCCTCTCCAGAGCGGGGGGCCGCCCCTCTCAGGCAGCGCAGGCTGCATGGGGGGGCTGCTCCCCGGCAGCACCTCATGCAGGGCCGCCGTTTGCTCTGACACGGCCGCGAGCAGTGTCTGTCCCACCACGTCCCGCAGAATAGCTGGCGTTAGCGCTGCCTTTGGCGGCGGTCCCGTGTAGGTGATCAGGTAAGGCAGCAATGCCTCACGGAGGCCCGCCGCGACCGCTAGCGAAATTCGCGCCACCGCATCTAGCGGGATAGTTGGCATTTGCGCTGTCTCTTTCATTAAACTTCGATTAATGGTTACCTCTCTTGACAGGGAGAAAACAGTCCGGCGCTGCCCGTGGCTCCCTGACAGCTCTTGTCAGCCGCTGGCTCTGCTGTCCGGGTTCCCGGTGTGCCGATGAAAGGTGGCATGGCTCCAGGCTGCTCCGCTCCGCCCGGCTCTGTGCTGCGGGACTCCAGGGCTCCGCGGGCTGCTGGAACTCCACGGGCTGCCGCCGCTCCGGAACGAGCCGATACGCTCCTGAGCTATAAGCTCATATTACCTCTCTCGGTGGGAGAGGAGAAAAACCGACGACTTTTGCGAGTCCTGCCGTAGTCAGGCGGGTCTCCACAATGTCCCAGATGGCTCTCTGACTCCGGCCGTCTCCTGGCTCCGGTCTTGGCCCCAGGTTCGCAGTCCTGGTTTTCTGGGATTCAGCATGCTCTGCAGGCTGTCAGCTCCGAGTTTTCTCGGTGCTGTTCGTCGGTCAGAGATCGCTTAAGGCGATCCCGATCCACTGGAGTAACGATCTCTCGGTGGGACCTCCAAATGTTGCTGCAATAGAGGTTACGGAGCGGCGAAAGGAAAAACAGCAACAAGGCAACTCCCTTGCTTGGTGCAGGAAAGCAAGAAAGAGCAGCTTATTGAACAAAGCCATTGCTTTTAATAATACAGTTTGTGCAAAACAAAATACAGACAATTCATTGGGCAGAGAAAGAGACACCTCTTGTCTCAGGCTTTCTCATGCATTCAGCAGGTGTTTATCTATTGTTATGATTCTTTCTCTTGTGTTTACAGCAGAGACAGAGGCCCTAGCCTGGGAAAGGTTTCAGCTAGGCCTGAGAGAGTTTCACAGCCTGGGAAAGGAACTCAGACCCTGTGAGAAAGGTCTGGCTGAATCTGCCTAGGCCTGCAGCAGTGTCCACAGGGGATAACTGTTTTAAACTTTAAACTGAAACTATTAGGTTTAGATAGGACATAAGAAAGAATTTTTTTTTATGGTGAGGGTGCTGAGACACTAGAATAGTGCCCAGAATAGGCTGCCCAGAGAAGCTGTGGATGTCCCATCCCCGGAAGTGTTCAAGGCCAGTTTGGATGGATCTCTGAGCAACTCGTTCTAGTGGAAGGAGTCCCTACCCACAGCAGGGGAGTTGCAATAGAGTAACTTTGAAGGCCCCTTACAACACAAATCACTCTGTGATGAAGCAAACATTTTATTTTGGAGAAGTGCTAGTGAAAGTCTTAGTTCAAGATTTGTACCTCCATCAGTGTGACACCTGGCAAAATGATTGATGTTTGTGTGACAACTGATGCTCAGAATGGGAGATATGAACAGTAGGGGCAGTTTACAGCACAGAACTGCCACAGCTCTGCAATACTGAAATAACACCTTTAAATATTGAGCCAAAATGCTGCTGAGCATTGCTAAATCCTTACTGAAAGAAAATGAATAGCAGTGGAAGACTGTTGTGCCCAGTATATTTGCTTCCAGTTCTCACTTTCCTAAAAATTTTCTTTAGACAATTGATTTAAGATTCTCATTCCTGATTGTAGTAAATACAGAGCTTTTTATGTTAAGAATGGTCATGCAGAATGAAAAGCATTGAGGAATTTACTTAAAGCTTTGGATGTCTATGGATGCAATATGAAGCAGCATACACTTTGTGTGGCTCTCCCCTTGTCTGTGAAAGGAAGGTTATTTTGCAAAAAGGCATCTTTTAAAGCAGTTTAATTCCGGAATAAGACTGAGCCAGAAGTAGACAGGAAGTATATGTCTGTAGAATAATAGAACTGTATTCACTCAGGAAGATGCTAGAAAGACAGCATAAACAATCTGGAGTGTTGATACCCATTATTCTCTGATAACCCCCAGAGAATGTGAAAGGTCCCTTGTAATGTCCTTCACACTCAAAGGATAACCTTGTATAACAGTTTTATCTCAGTCAGATAAAATGAAACAGGTTAACCATTCAGAAAATGTGAAAGGCTGGGAAGTTCTCTATCTCAGGAGATGCTGGTGGGAAAGATCCACAAGAGCAGAATGGGATCAGTGATTTACAGTATCACATGTCTCCTTGCTCTCTGCTGAAGTGCTTGCAAATGCTCTATGTGCCTGTCTATGTATAAGACATTGGGATGGAGCCCTACTCAGAATAAAGCAAATGACCAGTGTTTAGGTGTGAGTGAGTTTGGAAAATTCAATTCCAGGCAAGGTCATAAAAGCTCAGAAAATACATGCTTCAAGGCTTAACAAACTTACATGTTGCAGAGCAAATTTTAGTTCTGGTTGGGAAGAAATCTGTTTTGTGGACAATTAATAGCTTACCCCAATCCAGCTCTATGTAGAGCAGAGGTCCAAGAATACAAAAGAGGGTTTATAAGCTGCACAAGAGTGAAGTGCCAGGTGAGCAGTATTCTACTTGAATCAGGGCCTCACCAGAGATGGCCACAGCTCCGATGTGACTTGCCAAGCCTAAATCTCTTGGCTTAAGCAAGGTTCACAAATAGGGAAGGTTCCAATCGCCACAGGCAACTAGGGGACAAGTTGCTGCACATCCCTGAGAAATCATGAGCTCCCAGTACTGCAGAAACTGTGAAACTGTGAAAAAGAAATTTATTTCTGTCTTGGTTTGAAAGACAGGTGTCTGCTAAGGAAGGCAAGAGCCTCTCTTGAAATGGACAATGTAACCCTCCCCTGCAAATTATTATAACTTTGAAATTAAGGAGCTCTCAGGCAAAGATATGGAAATAGGAATAACAGTTCTTTACTAGGAAAATTAAAATAAAAAAATACAGTAATACAAAAAACCAAAACACTGACAGAGTCAAAATACAACCTGACACCCCATCAGTCAGGATGTTGGTAGCAGTCCCATTAAATGGTGGCTACAGTCCTCCTGGAGTGACAGATGTGGTTCAGTTGAAGCAGTGCTCCTGTAGAAGGGTGCAGTTTTCCTCTGAAGGTCCGGTGGTGCTGTAGAAGGATTTGGTTTTTTTCTGGGAATCCATTGGAAGAAAGGCTGGTCTGATGTTCTGAATCTCAAATTATATCCAGGTAGGAATGCTTGGCTCCTTCCCCTGGCTGGAGCATCTCCCAGTGGGATGATGTAATTTTATCAGTCATAAAATGGGACTCATACAATGGCCCATTAACAGAAGATATCCTCTAGGAGGAAGGATGGGTCATGGAGAGGTAAAGGACACTGCCCCACCTGGTTTTAACAGATGGTGATAGAATACATACTTTTGGTTATATACGTACAGCATTTCAACCCAAGTCAATTTCATGTAAGTATTTAAAGGGCAGTGTATTGGTTGTTACATATCTGACTGATTACGTTTGGATTATCTTTAGGCTGTTTTACAGAACATATTAATCAAGCAACCCATCTCAAAAACCTATGATATAAGGGAGCTTAGGAGCTAAAATGCCCTAGACTGCTGAGTGTGGATGTTGCTTTGAGTTTATTCTGAGAGTGATGCTTAACTTATGATTTTTTTTAATCTGTAAGGGGTATTAATGTTGTCTAAAATGAAGTCTCAAAGTTTCCAGTCCCTATATTAAATTACTGCTGTACTATTAAAAGTTCAGTTCTAGAAAGTAGTGATTGTTCTCTGAAAAGAATATAATTACTGTTAAAATGTAGGATAAAATAGAATTTTATGACCCTCATTCCATTACTTATGCTCATTTAAATGATTTTGATTACTTCTGTTTTACATTGCTATTAAACAGATACCAGCTGTTAGTTTTAGCAACAAGAGCCAGAGACCTCACTGGCAGTGGGCCTTGGTATGTCCTACTCCAGGCATATTCTGAGTCATGGCACTTGAATCTCTCCACATTCACACCTTCAGTCAGGCAGGTTAGCTGACTGAAGATGACGTGCTACTGATTACAGTATATTGCAGGATACTTCGCAGTTCATCATAGAGATAATAATGCTTCCAGAAACCTTGCAGCTGCTATCAGTACTGCTGCTCCCACTTTTGGTTCTGTTGAGTGGAATACACGAGGACTAATGGAGGGAGAGGAACACAATCAGAATTTGGATGGCCACACACTATGTCCCATGATAGGGTAAAGGAAAATGAAAAATAATTTCCATTGGTTGAGGGACAATAAGCATAAAAAATATTATAAATTAAAGCTGTGCTGCCTATGACAAAATATTATGCAGTATTTTATTATCCTATTGCAAAAACCATTATTCAATAGAACATATTTAAGACAGAGGTAGTTAGGATTCACACTTGAGACAACATTCTCAGCAAGAGAAGATAAGGGACTCAGAAACTGAGCTGGAAATAGTAGCAAAGATGAGAGGAATTGTTTAGCTGTTTCTGAATTCCAGAAAGAATGTAGATCTGTTGGCAGTAAGGAAGAAGACGTGACCAGTGTTATTTAACTGGCAAGTTCCTGTATCACAGTGCAGGAGTTGTAAAAGTCCTTAAAATGAAACGCTCAAACTTCTTCCCTAAACTTGAGCATGCTATGAGTTTTTCAGAAATCCCATTGGTGGCTTAGTTCCCCAAAGAGTCTTCCATTTGCAGGCAGATAGATCAAAATGGTGTAGGAGATACAAGGCTAGGTGACAGCAGTGTGGGAACACAGAGACTGACAAAGTGCAAAAGAGAAGGAATGAGTGGGGTGGGTGAGAAGTCATGGCTTGGGTACCAGTGTTAGCAAATGCCGTTCCTGCTGCTGATTGTTCAGCCAGGTGCTGACAAGTTCAGTGCTCTTGGAGAGGAGCTGCTTTAAAGGCCAAAAGTTCAGGTACGTTTCTTAACAAGTCTGTATTAACACAGGGAGAATCTGCCATTGGCCAAGGGGTGAGAAACAGACAGGGTCCAGCCACATGCTTTCCACCAGCCCCTCCAAAGTGCAGGTTGCAGCAGGCTGAGGGTCCTCCTGTGAAGAAAACCGGCTCTGCAGAAGTCTGTAGCCCTGCATCCTGGTGGCATTCTTGGCAAGAGCTGTGGAGCAAATTACTTGGTTATTCTTTCGCTGATGCATACATTTTTTCTTTTTCCTAATCTGCGACAACTGGGGACAAACTGACCAAAGGGCAGATAGCTCAGCTTAGCAGCTGAGGGCCTTTTATGGCTGTAGCTGCTGTTTTGTGGAGAGGTGGATGAATCTGTGTCCTGCATTTAAACTGTCATGCCTATCTTGTGATTTTTTTCCCTTGAGCTATAATTGAGAATATACAATGAAATCACCCAAAATCTTGAGACTAAGAATATGGGCACTGATGTAAGATATCTGTAAATATTTCAGTGAAGCAAGGCTCTAGACAAGGCAGTGTATTTGATTGGAGTCACTGAAAGTTATTTCAGTTTCTTCTTTATAACAGATAGCAACACTGTGGTGTCCCTGTTACCTGCAGCTGCACCACTCCTGTCACTAACTCTAAGGGGAGTGTTTAATGCTCCAAATATGATTTTCCTGAGCCCTGAGGTACACGGCTGGAAGGTACACGACTGAGTGAATGATAAAGGACTTTATTGACATGTTATTAATAGTAGCGTAGATCTTTATGATACACCATGTTTTCCAATATTCTGCATGATAACAACTTAGTTTTCTGAAATACTGTTAAAAAACTTCTAAGACCAAATGAGCTAGTTTAGGGGAATTCTTTAATTGGTCATTAATTAAGTGTTTAATGATAGAAAGTAAGGCTGTCTGCCACATAGTTATACCATGCTTCTATTAATAGTCCATTAGACCATATTTGTAATATCTTACTGCACATATCTTTTTAGTTCAGGAATAAGTGGGTATAAACTGAATTTTTATAATTCTTGGAACTCCAAACCAGTTATCTTCTTATTAATCTGTTTTTATTTTGCTTCACTTAAAATATAAAGGTCCCATTAACAGGTATGTAAAAGTAATTGTTCAGGACTTGTGACACATTCTGCCTTTCTAAAACTTACGAACAGAATTACAGGCTACTGAGTTTTCCTTAATGCCTGTCTGTTGTGTCCCAGACCAGAGGAGGGAGTACAAGTGCCAGAGCACATAGGACTGATCTGTTCTAGGGATTATCTCCTCTTAAAGAGGTCAACCTCAGGTTATCCTTCTCTTGTTTTCCCACAACCTTAGGTTACTCATCTCCTGTTTTGCAGGTTTGTGCTGTGAGGTAAACATCAGACTGCCCTGCATTGCAGGTACATGGAGTGCTGGGACATTTTTTGTGAGTAGGGCAGACATAAGATGGGGCTGAACAAGTGTAATACTCAGACTGTGAGATCTGAAAAAATCAGGGTGATTTTTTTTCCTAAGGAGTGCTCTGCAAGTTGCTATCTCTGTACCATGCTTCTTCCCATGTTAGGCTCTGATTTCCAAGTCCTCTGATTGTAGAGAAGGCACTCAGGATTTCGTCAGGTTGATTGAGAGTATTAAGATGGAGTAGAAATGCTGAAGTGGCTGTTCCCTCACTGTAATAAGGCTTTGGTTTGGTTTCAGATACCCTTTTTCTCTCCCATTGCTGGAATTGTTGAAATAAGCACCTGCTGCACACAACAACCTAGCCCTCAACTTCACTTTCGGGTACTACTCAAGGTATGTCTGTTTGATATTCTTTATAGAGACTAATTCCTTTTTCTACTGTCGAAGTGAAATGATGGCACTTGATTGCTGAAGGACACAGAGTGACAAATTTCATATCTGATGGCTTTTGTTAGAAGTAGAGCTCTCTTGAAAGTGCTGCCCCTCAGCAGGACTAATTTAGAGTGGCTTTTTCTCACAGATTGATGTAACTCTTGTAGTATGTTTGTGGTGCAGCTCTTGCTGATGTTGTGGAAGAGCTTTCAATTCCCAGGCAGAAACTGAGGAGCAGGACAGTGGAGAATCTGTACGTGTACTATGGTCCCTGACTCCCTGGTACCAGGCTAAGCAAATCACCTATTGTATATTGCAGCAATAACACAAAATAAAAATGTTAAGGGATTTGTCATCAGCTGCTGTGTTTTGCATTGTTATTCTGTATCCTGCCCTGCACAAAATGAGCTTCTGAGCCAAAGAGAATACTGACACAGTAAGGTAAGAATATAGTGAGGCTAAAACTGGGCTTAAACACAATTCTATGCTTCAAAGTACTCTTTGATTTTAGAAATAATAAATTTATTTTTTCCATCTTAACTTGTTTAGCTTTGAAAGACAGGTGTCTGCTAAGAAAGGCAGGAGCTTCTTCTGAAATGGAGAATATAAACACCCTCCCTTCAAATTATTATAATTTTGAAATTAAGGGGCTCTCAGGCAAAGATATGGGAATTAGGAATAACAGTTCTTTACTAGGAAAATTAGAATAGAAATGCAGTATTACAAGGAACAATCCCAACCCTGACAGAGTCAGAATACAACCTGACACCCCATCAGTCAGGGTGTTGGTAGCAGTCCCATTAAATGGTGGCTACAGTCCCCTGCAGTGGCAGGTGTGGTTCAGCTGAAGCAGTGCTCCTGTAGAAGGGTGCAGTTTTCCTCTGAAGGTCCAGTGATGATGTTGAAAGGTCTTCCTCTGGAATCCAGTGGGAAAAGGCTGCCTTGGTGCTCCAAATCTCAGTTTTTATCTAGGTAGGAAAGGCTTGGCTTCTCCCCCTGGCTGGAGCATCTCCCAGTGGGATGATGTAATTTTATCAGTCATACAGTGGGACTTAATGGGCAGCAGCAGATGATATCTTCCTGGAGGGAGGATGGGCTGTGGAAAAGATGAAGAACACTGCCCCACCTGGTTTTAACAGATGGCCCATTAGCAGAAGATATCTCCCACA
This sequence comes from Muscicapa striata striata, assembly GCA_030060385.1. Taxonomy (NCBI): domain Eukaryota; kingdom Metazoa; phylum Chordata; class Aves; order Passeriformes; family Muscicapidae; genus Muscicapa; species Muscicapa striata. Next base: position 957,813 of record JAREIS010000005.1, on the reverse strand, counting down.
GAGATAAGGATCACTGCCCCACCTGGTTTCAGCAGATGGTGATAGAATACATACTTTTGGTCACATGTTCTATTGAAACCTAAGACATTACTATAGCTAAAAATAAGCAATATTTAGAAAACTTACCATTTATGCCCTGTTTACACAGTCCTCTGTCAGTTGCTACTGTTGACTTCTAATTCAATCCTATATTATGCCGTAGTCAATGATATTGAAATGCCCTATAAATATTAATTAGACATTCTAATAAGTTAGCCTGATTGTTCAAAATATTTACTATCTTTATTGTGCCTCTTGTAACACTTCTTACAGAGACATAGATATATCCTTGAATGAATCCTTAGCCATAAACAAACTAGATGTCATCATAGATTTTTTTTTCTGTCAGTCTTGAAGTCCTTTACAGAAGCCTCATTTTGTTCAATGAAAAATTAAAAGGCATTATATATATAGTTATTTATATTTAGAGTATGAAAATGCCAATATGAGATGCAAAAATCCTGATGCATGATGATGGTAAACATTTCAAAACTGCAATACTGATGATTACACAACACTTACATTTAAAAGGTCCCCAGTATGAATTATAGAGGACAGCATCATGGAAGTACCCTGATAGACCTGGAAGTCTTCAGATGCTTCATGGGTTTAGGGAGTGAGTAGTACAATTAAAAATAATTAATGTTTTCTCCCACTTCCAATGAATTTAAGATGTTTTTCCACTATCCTGTTTGTTTTGGTTTTTATTTTTTAATTATGTAAAATTCTGGAGATTGGTTTGATTTAAAGCAGTGAGGAGTTTTGGAGTTCATGGTGAGACTTGATCGCATTTTGAACCTGTGTTCTTTGCAAACTTTTTTTTTACCTCTGACAATGCGTCTTACTGATTAGATTTATGTAGTGCTTGCAATTATGTCCTTGTCCTGGCAGGAATGTGGCTTTTACATTTCTTACTACTGTATTTCACTCTGAGTTAGTGCCTGTCTCAGAGGTATCTATCTATTTAGTAAATCTGAGACCTAGTTATGAGGTGTAATAGCAAAGAAATCCTCTAGTGTGCAATCCTAAAACCTTCTTTTCTGAAATCCCCCTTCAAAGAAACACAATTTTTAGGTTTTGCTTTGTATAACACTTCTCATTGCTAAATTGCTAAATAAATAGAGAAAATGTGCCTTAATTTAAGTCTCCTCATTTCATGGTATGTTCCAACCATAAAACCAGCTATGCCTAGTCAATGTTTGACCTCTTTGATAGCACTATAAAGCAGGGATTTCTGTTTAACTGCAAATGTCTCTTTGCATTTATGATGTCATAGTAAGAATAGTAACCACATATGTAGTATTCTATTGATTTTTTTACCTTACAGGTTTCACAAATATTTTCCTACACAATCATATTTTTTATAAAAACGCCTTAATAATAGCGTTTAGATATTATGCCAAAAGGAACAGCTTCAGGGCAGAGAAGGAATTATGTATTTTTTGTATTTGAACCCAGGTTCAAATACACGTTGCATGCTGAAGAATCACTTCTGTTGAGAAGCATTGTGGTGTCATGAAGTCAATAAATAAACCTTTCACGCTGAACTTAAGAATTTCCATCAATGTGAATACTATTAAAGAAAAAAGAAAAAAAAAAAGAAAGAAGCATGTAAAGTTTTTAAATATCAGAGTACTGTCTTTGTGAACCAGATAATAAGACAGAAAATCACCAAAATGCCAGGAGGGCAATTTGAAATGAGAAGGCTGGTTAGGAACTGGACTGTAATTTGGGCAATAAACCCTGTTCATGATAGTCTTCCAGTCATTAACTGTGTCTGTTGCCAGAGGAAACTGGGACTATTAACTTCCTCTGACTGAACCAGAGGGAGAAAGCAATAATTTCTTTTACAAGCAGAAGGAAAGGTTCTGCTCAATAAAAAACAATTAAACATTTCCTATAAAAAAGAATGCTCAGGAGACCTCATGTCACTGTCACTGTGGCTATCAAAAGCTTTCTCTTGGCTCTTTGAAAGATATTCCATGCTGTTTGTGTATTTATACATCTCTGCAATTACAAACTTGACTGAAGACAAATTTTGTTGGGGTGTGATTCCATTGAATGACTAAGGATCTAATGAATTTCTTTCTCATGCCAAGGAGGCAATCTTTGATCAGTTTTCAGACATGAGAACTAAAGAGATATTCCTGTATGCTTATCTTGCTTCAAACAACTAGAGATGACTTTTTAATTATTCAGATAATTTCTTTCTGCCTCTTTAATTAATTTTGAACATTTTTTCTCAGTAGGATATTTGCTGCTTTGCTATCTTGAATCAGTTACTTGTTCAGGAAATTAGACTGTATCATTATATGCTGTATAAAGAAATGTTTCCTTTCAACCTCCTTAGGCTACAAAAATATTTTGGTGCTATTATTTCTGTTAAAAGATTTTAATCTTGTGATCCTTGTCTGGATCATAGCATTCTGTGTACCACAAAAAGAAGAGAAAGAGCATTCTTTTTTGCATGGAGTTTAGAATTGAACAGCAGCAAGAGATGCAAAAATAGCAGACATGGCTCCTAGCTGTAAGAGGAGTAGCCTGGGAAGAGAATGACTTCATTTTCATAATATACTGGTATCATTTAGCTGTATGAGTAATTTTCTCTCAAGGAAAAGGGTCATAAATTATTGCCAATTACTCCTTCAATTTATCATTATCAACATATAACAGTCATATCACTTTAGCAGTTCGTAAAAAGGTGGTATTTCATGGGGTTTTATTAGTAGCTGGATTGTTGTACAAAACGACTTTCAGAAGAGAGAGTCTGCATCATTACACTGCTTCCCATCCATCACCAGCTGGCTATCAAAGGATACAGGAGTAAAGCAAACAATGAAAATTACTGCCCACATGCTGGTCCTCTTTCCACCATGGTGTCTGCAGTAATTGAAAGCTTGGCTTGTCTAATTGCAACTGAGTTCACGCAACATCTATTGCCAAACAAAGCACTCATATTGCTTCTTATTTCAAAGCTAATTTTCAGCAATGTTACAACTCAAGACTATTATTGAGTGGTGGGTTAAGTACTTCAGCACTTAAGCAAAATCATCTCTGAAGGCCAAAGAAAAGCCTACTTGACTCTACATTTTGTCTAAGATCATTCTATCACATTGCATTAGAAAAGGTGTGTGACAGAAGTGTGGGAGCTCTTCCTCACCCCACAGGCGAATCACCCCATCAGTATCTGTGTTCTTGTGACCTACTTAGCATTCACCCCCTCAGGATGGGTTACAAACCCACCTTACACGTTATTGTGGTTGCATCTGCCTTCTGAATAGTATAAAATGGAAAAGGAGGAAAGCAAAGATTCAGGGAGAAGAAATATATTTAAATGCAGGTATGCTATAGAAGTTAAGTGCTGAAAAACCTCTGTGAACAGGCTTTATTCTGGCTCTACTACACTTCCTTTCTCTTTAGCTAGGTAAGAAAAGGTTATAGTGAGAAACACTTCAATGTACTCTCTATCCCCCTATTGGAGGGATTTCTGAAGCCATAAAACTAACACCACTATTTCATTTCTCCTTGAAACAGGAATGGTGATAACATACCAAGGTGATGGGTTACAACTTCACAAAGATGTGTCCCATTCTGCAGAAGCCAATGAAGGTACAAGTTTACAGAAAACCAGATTGCAGACTGCTGAAAAAGAGAGAATTACAGTGACTGAAAGAATAGAAGGATTTGAAAACTGCTAATATTTTCTGTTAGAGCAGGTGAGAGTTAGACACAGCAGAAAAATTTAGACTCCTCCTTTGGGTCAAAAATGTAAGCATCAGGTAGCATTTTAGAGTACAATCCTCAAAAGGTTTGTAAGGATTTAATGTATGCTAAGAAATTCACAATAATAGTGAGAGTGCGCAAATTTTATGTAATTATTGGCTATGTTATACCAAATTATTTGCAGTCTGGTGGTTAAAATAAAAGATTTTTTGCCTAAAGATCTTTCTGTCCAGTTCCTTCTTTTTTTACCAAACCAAAGTAAGAATTATATGGAAGGTTTTTGTGATCTCCTGGGCAGACAGGAAGTGGGAATAGAAATGATAGCAAAAATATCCAAGCTCTGCAAAAGGGCTGCAAAAGCAATGTCCATTTAAAAGGGTATTTTTTAATGCTTTAAATACTTTTAGAATTGGATCACCTGCCTTGGCTCACTGGAAAGGAATCTACCAGGCTTGACTCTGAGAGGTGTGTCTGGCTAAAGAACAGGTGAATAAAGGGTTTGGCCTAATGCCTTCATTCTCATTTTGGAAAGGGCTAGACACATAGCAAAGAGAAATGGAAGACTACAAGACATTGCTGATGGAATAGGCTTACAGCAAGTAAGAGACTTGTAACTCGACAGGTATCATGTTGTGGGTTTATCTCAGACTTCCATTAGATTGAAACAATGGTTTTTCTTAAAAATCTTTTTTACATGGACAGTAGCTGTCCAGGGGTACCATCTTTTTTTTTTTTTTTTTTTTTTTTATTTAGTTGGAAATATTTGGAACATTCTTCTACAAATTTCTAAGAGCTCATAAAAAAAGGTGTCTGTTTTTTGGAAACACTTTTTCTACTGCCCTGGGGGTTATTAAAATATCACATGCAGTGCCTTCCAAATAATGTGACTTGATTTGGAAATATGTTCCCTTACAGCAAAAGAGAAAGACTCTGCTATACAGGTTCTCTTAAAAAGGGGAACACATTCAGCACTAGAAAATGTAAAAATACAGCAACAAACCACATACTAGTAATTTCACAAAGACAGTTGTCTTGGCTGTTGCAGATAGGAGGAAAAGGAAAACAGAAGAGAAATAAAGGAAAAATAAATGGGTAGATTTTATAGGACATGTTTGAGGGTCTTTGCCACATACATGTATATTTCTTTTAAAGCAGTCTCACACTACTTAATGAGTGAAGCATAGATATGTGTGTGCATCAAAAATGTATGATATATCCACCTTAGCGCCATATAATCCCTTTGGAAATAAAAGCAGGCAACTTTACTAAGATATTGCAGGATTTAATAATTGATTAGTTTAAGATTTAATGATATGTTTCATCTATGCATTAATAATTTCTCCCCCTTCTGATGTTAATGCTTTTGAAAGTTATTGCTTGATGACACCATGTAAATTCAGCAGTCTGACAGTTAAAAGAAAAGCTTAGAGGTCTTGGATAAGTTTTTGAAAATTAGTATATTGCAAGTACCAAGAAATTTTAGATGCAATATCTTAGCAGGGAAAAAAATCATACGTCTTGAAGAAACTTTATTGTTTGCAATTTTTTCTGACCTGCTTTTATCAGATGTGAATTAGCCTTTATCTGGCAAGTATTTACTTTATCTGAGAAAAACAAATGTTGCTTTACATATAACTTGGGTTAAAAAAAAGATTTTAAAACAGTGACTGTAAAAATTTGAAAGAGATCTTCATTTCTGTCAAATTCATGTTAACAAGAGTCTGAACACAGGAGGGAGACAAAGACTTGGTTAAGATAGATGCAGAGATGTCCTTAAAAGCTAAGATCAGGGAAAGAAAGAGTAGAGTGAATAGAGCTGATCATTTACAAGTATTATATTTGATCTAAAATAATATTTTATTATATGCCATATTGCTTTCTAAATTGCCCCCTAATACTATTTGGTAAGAAATAGTTCACCCTACTTCTTTTTCCTCTATTAATTGCTTCAAATGGGATACTTTCTTAGCCTATTTCTGGAACTGATACCATGGATAGACTTCCCTTGTCTGTGCCTATGCTGGTATTGACATATTTTTGCCAACAGAATAATTACATTGAATCACATAAAAGTTATATTGTCTCTGCAGATCTTGCCACTAATATTTGAAGTAAGATGCACTTATTCTTCTCTATTTTTTTTTAAATTGAGCACCATTTTCCATGTACATGTAGTATTTCGTAGTTTTGTAGTGTTTTGATTTGTTTTGTTTGAGAAGTCTTAACAAAGAGTTGATACGATAGAGGAAGATTTTTAAACTGTTTCCTTCCAAAATGTTTTGGCATAAAAAAATTAGCAAACCATGACTGCACGACTTTTACAGTCTTTTGCAGCTTGCAGTGGGAGCAGAGCTGAGAAAACTTGCTGGATGTTGATAGCTGGGAGCCCTAAGCCCTCTTTCCCAACAGCAGAAGTACAACATGCCTGGCTTTGCCAGTGTGAGCTCACCATACCTCTGAAGAAGCCTATCCAGAATTCATTCTCCTTGTACACACGAGGCCTGTCTGCTGAGATTGAAGGTCAGCTCATTTTTCTGATTTCTGATAAGATTTCCTACCTGCTGAGAGGTGAACTGAGACTGCTTACACTGGCCAGCAAAGAGTCACAGGGTGGACGTTTCATTGCAGTCATATAGTAAAGAAAATAAAACTGACTGGAAGTGAATCCTACCAATTGTCTTAGAGGGAAAGAGCTGGGTATGATAAGGCAACAAATTGATAATATGGACAAACTTCTGAATGGTAGGAATAGTTTTCTATGTGGGCTTTACCAAGTTGATTACTCTGTCCTTGTAATACTGCTTTTGTGCTTTATATCTGCTTACAACATTTTAAAATGAAAGCACCAATTATTCTGTACATTTTTGTATACTAAAAATGTGAAAATATAATTCCAAGAACTCTAAGGCACCATTAAACTCAGGGGATGATGATTTGGGTAAATTGGTCAGTACTACTCTGTACTCAAGATACCAATTCAGATCTGAATGATTTTATATCCTTCTCTCAGATCCATAATCTCCAAGCCTTCTTTGACTTGTTATGAATTGTAACTAGGAAATCAACATTTCCAAACCGTATCAAAGAGCTGTCTTACTGCCACACGTGAAAGTAATTCATAGTTACAAGAAATATACAGAAATAAAATTAAGGACTACTCTACTGGACAATTAAAACCTCTTGAAACACAACTAATTTCTATGCTATTAAAAAGAAAATGCAAGCCAGATGTTTAGTGTATGTATTTGGACTACAAAGATGCAGTATCTCTGTGACTTTTAGATCAACAAAACAAATAAAAGTAATTTTGTTTTTAGTGTAGGGAAGGTCACTGTACTCTAGCAGAATCATAGAATTATAAAATCATAGAATCATTGAATGGTTTGGCCTGGAAGGGACATAAAGATCATCTAGTTCCAAGCTTCCTGCCATGAGCAAGGCTGCTCAGACCCCATCCAAGACCCTGAACAGTTCCAGGGATGGGGAATCCAGAGCTACTCTGCATAGGAGAATCAGTATCAGGAATTTTTCCTTAAATAAGGACAATATCGATTGTAAGTTGATGGTGGATCTGTTGAGCTATTTAATAACTATTGTTGCTGAAACAGTGCATAACCAGAACCCATACCTTTCATATACATGGCAAAATGAGCTCTCAGGCAGTCTAGGAATAGCTGCTTGGGCTATGTGGCAGAGGGAATGCTATTCTCTCTACAGTCTGTTTTCTAAAATGAAGCAACTGCTATGTCAGCTCTGCATTAGATCTTTGCTGGCAGTAGTGATTAGCAGGGCACAATCTGCTGGAGTTTTAGATAGCTGGGTTCAGAGCAGCTAAAAAGAGCCATAAACAAGCAGGTAGAACAAGAAAACCATTGCACCAGTGGGAAATTTTAAGAAAAGGTAACTAGACACTTTCTGCCAGCCTTCCTGCCTAGGTGAGATGACCATTCTGAGCTCTAGCTGAGACAACACTAGAGCAATGTTTAAAAACTCACTTTGGGTAGCATTAGCACTTCAGTTTCTCCCTTCACTGATGTTTAGGTCTCCTTTTCTCACGTGCAGCAGTATCTTTGGTGCCTTGTGGAGGAGTGATCTGTGCTGCTGGGGTACCCTGCCTGCCTGCAGTTCATGGGGGTGACTGATGGTTCCTGTGAGTAATGGAGGGGTCTGCCCAGTCTGGGCTTTTGCCTCATAGAAAGGGGAACAAAAGGAATAGTCAGTGAATGGATATCACTCTGGATGAGTGCTACTGATTGTCCAGATCACTGTCATTATTCAGAATGAATTAAGATTTTTTTTTAGGGCAGCACAACTAATCATGTAGAGTGAAGAGGGGATTAAGAACACTACTTTCTGCATCATAGCAAAGATACGTCATAATAATAAGCAGAGAGACATTAAGGCTATCACATCAATATCAATGATTCTGTCATGTAAACCCTGTAAGCAATATTGCATTATTTTGAAATATATAATACTCCACACAGAGACTGCACATTAAATATGCTTGAGAAGACAAATAAAACAAATGCACAGAGAAATAAACAAGATGAGCAGATCACATGTTAGCACTAATTCAGTAGTTTTTAGGTTTTAGGTTCCTGGGAAATGGACAAAAATTTACCAGTGTTAAACATCAGACATATAGATACTTGAAGAGAAAAAACTTGTGAGGACCACATCTTTCAAGAAAGAATTAAAATGGGGACTGCTCTGTAAAAAGGCTCATTTATGGTCTCTAGCTGGCAAAACTACATGTTTACATATCTGCTTGTTTATTTGAGCCTGATCATGTTCACAGTTATAATAAAGGTTGAAATTCTGTGTACTTAATGGAGCTGTTCACAGGTCCTGATTTAGACTACTTGATGGCAAAATAACACAAATGATGACACAAAGGTCATGTCTCTCTGAAGGCCAGGAATATCCATGTCAAGTGGATATTCCTGTGGTTCAAGTCTTGATGGAGATAATGTCATTAATTTACCCTAATTTGTTAATACTTTGCTCGTGTTTTCTTTGTATCTGCATATGTTCTCCTGCTCAGTGTCAATAGAAGATGGAAGGCAAAAATTATATAAGAAAGCTATGCACCTAATTTTTAAAACTAACTTTGTGTGCTTGTGAACAGAGAAAGAATCAATTTTGCAGTACTGAATGTTACCTGATATTCCTTGGAAGTACCTGCACAAGTGGCAGAGTTGCACTTTGAGCCCATTTTAATTTTAAAAGACTTATGCATCTTTAACACACCAAAGTTGAAACTTACTAAAAACTTGAGGTTATTGATTACTGATGTATTAGAACCATCTGTATAAGTTTTATTTTGTTTCTATAGATAGCTTTATAATTAAAATATTTTGAAATATTAATAACATTTATGTATGAATTACAAGTATTATTCAATAAACTCATTGGCCATTTTAAAAAATTTTAACTCTTTATACATGTATTTCCTTTAGACTAAAAATAACTGAACTAAAGCAATACCATGCAAGAAAAGATAGACTCAGTAGGAATGGCCTGAATGAGATAAAAAAGGAAAAAAGAGCCCTGCAATTACAATTGACAAGTTGGTTTAATATCCAGTGAAAGAAGAATGCAATTCAAGAGCAGCTGGATTAATTAAGTAATATGGCAAAACAAACCATGGGTTATTATCATTTTCAGTATGCCCCAGGACTTAGGGAGGCCTGAGGGCTCAGAGTTCAACTTCTCTCCATGCAGGAAGTGCTGATATCTATAATGAACATGGATGTCAAGATATAAAAATGTATTATATATGAGATACATAATAGAAGTATATACCTGACAAAATTGTACAAAATACAAAGAAGGTGTATTTTATCTCATAAATCTTATTATGTGAATCTCCTATATCTCCCTGTATATACAGACTATATAGATAATAGATTGCAGTGATTATGGAACATGGGCTAAAAAAAAGTGGGGGAAAAAAAATCTCAATGTCTAATATCAGAAATAAAACAATCTGAGGAAAGAAACCAGTAAGTGGTCTGGTGGAAGTGAGTGAAATAAATGATGTGACCCAGTTTGCTTTTACTAAAAATCTGCTGCTGCCTGGGGCTTTATAAAAATCAATCAGACAGGTGAAAATAGAAAGTGAATGACCAATGGAAATTCGTAAAAGTTTCATAGAAAACCTGGAAACCCTGAAAATGATTCTGTGTAAATTCACATGCCAACCACTAAAAGACACACAGATCACATCCTAGAAAATTACACTTTTAGTAGACTGACAGACTGCTTTGAAAGTCCCCTGCAGCCCAGAATGTGCAGGGTAGGAGTTCTCACTGTAGTGCAATGTGAGGAACGTACAAAAGAGACAGTGTCATGATACTCCGCAGAAGATGGAAAAAACTCAGTTGTCAGGATGAAATTAAGTATGGCAAAGTTTTGTTAATTACAGGGCCAAATTTCTTTCCTAATTGGAAGCTGGTCTTGCTTGATCTGTTGTGGTGGATCTGAATGACTGATGAAGTATGATCAATTTGTGGAAGAACAGTGGATATGCATTAATTTCTATTGATTGATGATAGTGAAAAGCAGAACAATCAGAAGCAGCCTGACACAGGTTTGGAAAGGATGCATTTGTTGTTGTAGTGGGAATTCTGCTGATTAGTGTCTAGGAAGCACTCCCACTGAGGAAGTCTTGAGGCAAACCTGCAGGCAATGTTTGCCTGTGTGTACAGACCATGAGCACAAGTGATAATTTTGTTCTTCCTGTCCAGACTGGCAACTGCCCCATACTGTCTTTCACTGGGCAATAAACTGTGGATCTGCTTGATCTTTGAATGCATTTGGAAGCACGTGGCTTATGAGTACTCAGGTGGAAGCTGACTCCCAAAGGAGACTGAATGAGAAAGGTGGCCAGTCCCTACAGCTTTGGAAATACAATCCTTGACAGAATGTGTAAAAGTGAGGACAAAGGCAAGCTGTGGCAAGGGAAATTCAGGCAACTGGTAAGTGACAGTGATAAAATCCTTTGTCAAACTCTAGACAAAAGTCACCAGAGACCTGGATTTCAACAACTGGCTTGTTGTAAAACCAGGCAAAAAACAGACCTGAAAAGAAAATACAATATCTGAGCAACAGAAAGTACAGTCTAATGGTATCCACAGGCAGATGACGTGAGCAGAACTGTGCAAAACCATGTATTTCCTTTCAGAACAATAAAACCCAAACATACCAGAGATTACTAATAGAGATAGGAGTCTGTATGAAATGTTGGCATGTATGAAATATCTTTTAATAGAAAGTGAGTGCATCTTGAAAACCATCATGTTCCAGACCAGAAAACATATTAAATGAGTAAAGATGCAGAGACAGTTCTTACATTTTGAGGAGAACAGCTGTACTGAATGGAGAAGAAGGTACTCAGTCAAAGCCACCAAGGAAAACATCAGAGCAGGAAATTATCAGGTAATGCTTTGGAGCTAGTGAGTGAAAAACAGCTAATATCAGAAATAAGCTTAGCATGGAAGACCAAAGTAGTAATTCTGCTGATGTAGGTGACTTAAATTAGAACATAAGCCTTAATTGCTAGATATTTGTGACTGTTTCTTACCATACTTGCAAAAGTTATTGTTTACTGCCTTAACAGGCTAAACCAATGTAATTTTGTGTTAAATTACTACATTAGATACAGTCTTATTTTCATGAAATTGGTGGCAAAGCTGTGAGAGAAGGTTTGAATTTCTGAAAGTAAACATTAAATCTCAGAGAAACATCCCAGCCTGGGCTCTGTCCCAGGTAATAAAGTAGCAAAAAATTGTGTCTGAAGGAGATGAAACATAAACAGCAATTCTGTCATCACACTGTAATAGGGAAACACAAATACCGCATCTGTATGTATGTATGCATAATGGGAATTGTGTTCTTTATAGTCAAGTTACATTCAAAAAGTAATCTACATATTCAGTCCTAGCTTGATATACATTACTGCTCAGCATATATGAAAAACCACTTGCAGATTCAAGATCATGATTATATTGCAAATTCTGTATTCAAATTTAGAAATTCAGTTTAGGACTATCTGCTCTTGCACATTGTAAGCATTTTAAGCTTTCAGTTCATCTCAAAATAAATGTAGCTACATATGTAGCGTAAAACACATATGAAGATCACAGTACAGCTTTTTTTTTGGACTCCAAAAAGTAAAAATGCCAAATGTTTACATATGTTGGCAGAATATCTTATTTTAATGGTGCTTATCAATTATGGCACCTAGAAATAAATTTAAAATAATATTTGAGGGCAAGCTTTCTTGAACAAGAATGAGATAGCTGTTCCACAAATCAACAATTTCATTGCTGCTCTCTCCACTGTCAAGTCCCACTTAAGGAAGTGTTGCTGAACACACACTTTCCCCTAAGAGAGACTGTGAAAACAGTGCTGCCATGCTCCTTTCTAAAGCAGCCTGAGAGCACTGCATGATTGCAACTCTGCCAGAGACAAATGAACACCAAGGTGATTACATGAATGTACATGAATGGCTACTGCAACCTGTTTAATATTTTATATTAGATTTTATTAAATTGGGAATGACCAATACAAACAGTAACAATAAGTATGTGCATGCACTTTCTTATTTAAAACACAGATGTATGCTGTGATCTCTAGTTTCTGTGTGATGACATCATGCAAGAAAAATTATCTGCATCATGTAATATTTTATCTCTTGATGTGCTCAATCTCTTTAATAGAATTCATTATATATATATGTCTCTGTGCAGTTCATCTGCTGCACAGGATCACCCAGGAAATTATTCCCACTCATGTTTGTCAAAATATAACCAGTGGCCAGAAAAGGAGGATATTTTATAATAAAAATTTGTAGTTAGAGTGTAAGTAGTACCATAGGCCAAGACTACCTTGGATAAATTTTGGAACAGTTGTAAATGCTCTATACATATGCCTTATTCAGGCATTTTTATAGAGGTATTTAATTACAATGCCATATCTATCTTGTTGTGATGCAGAACAAGCACTCAGATTGGTCAGATACCTCTATTTAGCTACTTCTGAAAAATATAACCGAAAACTGATGAAGAGTTATAAAACTTAGTATGCCTTGGCATGGAGGAATTTCACAAAAAACTGTATTTACTGTTAATGGATTGCAACTTCACAGTCAGCACAATTTTGGAATTGGCACTATAAAGTAGTTAAATGTTACAAAGCATACAATATGGGACAAGCAGCGGGTTTGATTAGCTGCATCTCTCCCATCCTCTCCAGTGAAGGTTTCAGAGATTTATGCAATTTATTCACATAGAATTTGTGTGTAAAAATTTATACACATTTAGTTGATTTTACACAATATTTCTAGACTTTTAGAAAAACTAAGACATTAATTGTAGATTACTTGATTTCAAAGTAAAATATCCTAATGAAGATTTGTACACCCAAATCAGAAACCATCCAATATCTCAATAATGAAGAAACCAGTATTTAGCTCGCCTGTCATTTTTGGTGCTGGGAAGTTTATTAAGAGCTTCATAATCCAGATCTCTGGGAGCACTTTGTAAATAAGGAAAAATTATAACTGTGTCTATATGATCACTGGGATCAAACACACTAAACAATATGTGCAGCTGAAGTCATTCTGAAATACCATGATTGTCAAAAATTAAAATGAAAGTAATAAGATTTGTGGTGTTATATTCTACCTGCCTTCTATTCTTCCTACCTTGGAGGTTGTTGGACCAGTAGGAAAAGCGGTCCTTTGCATAAAAAGTGGAGATAGAGATGGAGTATATTGGCCCAAATTCCCAGTACTCCTGAGATAAAAAAAAACAGAGAAAATCAAAATGAATGGTAGTAATTAGAGAACTACATCATTAATTTAGTACTGGTTCATGATCTACTGTTTTAAGGTCTTAGATCTCCAGCTGTTTGTCAGAGATGCAGTCACAGAAATAAGAGAAGCAGCTTGCATTTTTATAATTTTCTCTGCTTTTAAATGTGGAAATCTGGCAGCTGTGACCATCTAAAATGTTTATCTAGTGGTTCCTTTTTTTTTTTTCCCAAAGTGGATGTCTAAGGAAGACCTGGTACTTTGGGATTCTGAGACTTGTTCACTTCCTACTAGAGATAGGGTTGTAGCTTTGCTCACCTGAAGGTGACAGTCAAACTCATAACGACTCAGGCATTTGGCAGTGAAAGAGGTGGTAACTATTTTGTGTGGGGATAGAGATAAATTTTAAATGTTCGACCAATATGTTTAGGTAGCAGTTTGGATTGTAAAACCTTTGGCAGAAGTTCTGATCATGGCAGCTGGGCAGAAAAATATCTTTATTCTGATGCATGCAGCACATATTGGGCTTATTTGAATAGCAGTGTACAAACTGATGTGTGCTCACTAACCTGTTCTACTACTTCAAGAACATCTTCATCTTAACATATGTCCCAGAAAAAATGTCATTGCTTTCCAAAAATGAAAATTGGTAGTAGTAAAGATTGATAGTCTTTGCTTCTATTAAACAAGTTAACACATAATCTGAATTAAAAGCCCAGCCTCTCCATGGGAAAATGCGTATATTAAAGGTTTTGTCTCAAGGATTTAATGAAGCTGTTTAAGTAGGTTCTCCTTCAGAGAGAAAGAGAGAGCTTACCATGGGTGAAAGAAGATCTTTTTGGTAAGAAAATTTCATCAGATGCTTTATTAATAATGAATGCTTTCAGAAATTCCAGCAGACAGCATAAGGTCAGTTTGTATAGGAAAAAGGTTCCTTTCTAACACAGTGACTCATGTGTACACACTTACCCATTCACTCGGTATTTTTTGATCCATGTTCCATCACAAATTTCGAACAAGGGTTTTTAAAGCCACTGTTAAATTAAGCTGCATTAAATTATTTAGACTCTTTTTCCAAACCTCTTTAAGAAATTCACTGGACATCCCAAATTTCTGGGCATCACCCCTACTCACCTCATTAGAGTGGAGAAGAAATTTTGTGGGGGAAAATGTGCTAAAAGTGCCAGAAAAATCTGCATGCAAAGACTGGTCTCCAATAATTAGCAAGTAATAAGAAAGAAATCATCACATATGTACAAATGGCAAACTGAGTCATGCCTCAGCAATATGCCTCTTCACTATGATTGAGCATGCCAGTTCATTTTCAAAGCAGTAATTTGAATGGTGTAAAGGGACACCCATTTATTTGCTTTCTTCCCCCCTCCACCCTTCTCCAGAAAAAGACAGAACATTAGTTAAAAAAACAAATGGAGGAAAACTCCCCAAAGAACCTTAGTGAGGAACAAGAAAAACATCCATTGCAAACAGCGGGTGGGTCTTCTGACAGGCTTTGTTTGCAAATGATAACAATTACAGGTAATTTTTCATTTCAATTGGAAGAACAGGTATTAAAAAAAAAAAGGAGAGCAAGAGAAACAGAGAGTGAGTGAGATTTCCCAAGTGCCTTATTCCCTCCCAGGTCTACAACCTAACAGGAGTGTAGAGAGCTCAGTAGTTTCTTCTTATTCCATTAAGTGAGATCTAATTGTGTCTCTTCTGTCTGTTGGCAGATGCGGTTTCTACATAACAACAGCCCAGAGACAGAGCTGCCTGATTAATGCCTCCAGCTGTCATATGCCCCATTATCTGTGCATTTGCATAACTTAATGGTTTAGGACAGGGGAGAGAGGATGCTTAATTTAATGTTTAGCAGGCCCTTGATAGCTGAATAATTTAAGAACTGTCAAGGGAGGTCAGTCCTACAGCGATTCAGCAAGACAGCCATGATTTCTGAATATCATTAAAATCCTTACTTAGGATAATTTGAGGGGGAAAAAAAAGAAAGAAAAAGAAGGAGAGCATAGAAAAACAACAATGCCTAAAAGGAGGCCCTGCTTTTCTGTTAACTACTCCTGCCCTGAAGATTAGGAGAAAGACTTATGGAAAAAATCACATCACAAAATAGGATGGACAAGAGAGAAAGGGGTTAACACTATGCAAGCTCTCTCTCTCCCTCCCTCCCTCCCTCCTACTCCCCCTCTCTCCCCCCATCTCTCCTCCCTCCCCTTCTTGTCCCATCCCCCAGTCTTCTCATAACTGAAGAGTGGAAATACAGAATTTTCTTAAACTCATCTAAAAGCCCAACATGCTTTGAACACGAAACACTCTTGGTTTCGCTTGATGCTAATGAATATTATTAAGCTAATCTTCTATTTGTTTTCTAATTACATGTCAGAAAGCACTTGCAGTGGCAGCTGAGCAACTGCCAGGGTGCATTTATTTATCTTCCAATCCTGTGTCTGCTGACCGCCTATAGCACAGAGTGATTAGGATCAAATAAAAAGGGATAAAAAATATTGGATTTTTTTGCAGCTTGATTACTGTTCTTTTCCAAGTTCATTAAGCTCTGCATGACATTTGACTTTATTTTAAGAACTGATAAAATGGAGTTATTTAGGCTTCCCTGTGAGGCATTCTGTCGTAATACAAAAATGAATGAAAGAAGTAATCTACAGCTGGACTGATCCACTGTGTTGGCTCTGGCTGAGAGGAAGCTAATTTTCCCCACAGCAGCCCTTGCAGTGCTGTGCTTTGCACTGGTGGTTAGAACGGTGTTGATAACACACCAGTGCTTTAGCTACTGCTGAGCAGTGCTGGCACAGTATCAGTGCAGGCTCTCCAACATTCCCCCCTCACCAGTGAGGATGGACAAGTTGCTGGGAGAATGCAGCCAGGGCAGCTGACCCAAACTGACCAAGAGGATATTCCGTACCATATGGCATCTGCTCAGCAATATAACCTAAGTGAAAAAGGGAAGAGGGGAGCAGGCATTTGTTATTACTACATTTGTCTTTTAGTGCCACCACTACAAATCTGGAAACCCTACTTTCTGGAAAACAACTGGACATCGTCTGCAATGGGAAATAAATAATAAAACTTTGCTTTTCCTTTGTTTCCATGAACAACCTTTGTTTTTGCTTTATTAAACTGCCTTTATCTTGACCCACTTTTTTCCCCCATGTTATTTTTTCTCCCATGTTCTATGGAAGACAGGAGTGATGGATAAGCTTGGCAGGCAACTGATCAACCCATCCATCCCACCATGCCCTATCTATTTGGTAGCCAATTCAAGGACTTGCTCAATGAGTCATGGAATCATAGAAACCCTAGAATGATAGAATGGCTTGTGTTAGAAGGGACCTTAAAGATCATCTAGTTCCAATAACCCTGCCATGAGCAGGGGCTCCTCCCAATAGACCATGTGGCTCAGTGCTCAGCCTGGCCTTGAACACTTGCAGGGATTGGGCATCCACAACTTCTCTGGGAAGCCTGTTCCTGTGCCTCACCACCCTCAGAGTGAACAAGCTTTTCCTAATATCTGATCTGAACCTATTCACTTTCAGTTTGAATCCATCCCCCCTTGTCTTGTCATTACATGCTCATGTAAACACTTTCTCTTCATGTTTTTTGGAGGCTCCTTCAGTTACTGGAAAGCTGCAATTATGTGAACCCAAAGCCTTCTCTTCTCCAGGCTGAACAGTCCCAATTCTTTCAGCCTTTTCTCACAGGAGATGTGTTCAACTCCTCAAATCCTTTTTGTGATCCTTCTCTGGACTTTCTCCAGCAGGTCCCTGTCCTTCCTGTGCTGGGGCCCCTGATGCAGCACTGCAGGTGGGGTCTCAGCAGAGCAGAGCAGAGGAGCAGAATCCCCTCCCTGCCCTGCTGCCCACGCTGCTCTGGATGCAGCCCAGGACACGTTTGGCTTTCTGGGTTGGGAGTGCCCATGGCTGGGTCATGTCCAGCCTCTCATCTACCAGCACCCCCAAATCCTCCCTAGTGCTGCTCTCCATCTGTCCATTCCACAGTCTGCTAGAACTGGTGATTGCTCCAAGCCAGGTGCGCTGCCTTGCACTTGGTCTTGTTGAATCTCATGAGATTGCCATGGGT
Source organism: Muscicapa striata striata (assembly GCA_030060385.1). NCBI lineage: Eukaryota > Metazoa > Chordata > Aves > Passeriformes > Muscicapidae > Muscicapa > Muscicapa striata. Next base: position 940,124 of record JAREIS010000005.1, on the reverse strand, counting down.
GCACTTCTTGATCTTGTCCAGGTTCCTTTGGATGGCATCTTGTCTTTCAGATGTAGCAACAGTACCACTCGGCTTGGTGTCATCAGCAAATTTGCTGAGGGTGCAATCATCTAAATCATTATCTAAATCATTAATGAAGACATTAAAAAACACTGGTACTGATGCTGTTTTAGTTTGCCCTTTTCCTTTTATATGTTCTCTCTATTCTTCCCACATATATTTGTAGCTCTGTAGCCTATTGTATTAGTGGCTATTTTCCCCAGTAATTTTCCATGGCTTTTCCCTAAGCAGAAAGACAAAATAAATTCCAGAGCTCCAAGCCCCGGGGAGTACAAGGCCCCTGTTCTACCTTGGTTCATCCTGGGAACTAAGGCTGAAAACAACTCTTCAAAGTACATCTTCATAAACAAGGTAGAAATAGCACCAAGGTAGGGGACTGCAAAGAAGGAGTTTGACCTGTGTGGAGGCTCAATGGTCAGTCATCCCTCAACCTTGGAAAAATTCATAAGTAATATACTCTGAGGTTGTGGACAGAAAAGCCTCTTTCCCACAAACCTTCACACCCATATGTTAATTCCCTCTCAGCTTTGATGTCCCACTGGCTTGTTGGCGTTGACCACCCCTGTTCAGCCCCCATCTTCTATTCATGTACATCCCCTAGGATGTTCTCCCTTCCCTAAAGCTCTCTTGGTTCTGTTCTGTCCATTGTCCCACCCTGTCAATCCCCATTGGCTTTCCCTATCCCTAACCCCTCCTATGCAGTACCTTGCCCTGTCCCCATTGGACCCTAACCCCAGAACCATCCCCTTTTGCCCCAGATATAATCCTGTACCCTCAGCTTGTCCCTGTTCTTGTCCCTGGACTGATATTTGAAGCTGTGCGTCAATAAACCACCCTTTGGATTTCCAAACAAGAACCCATCCCTTCACGGCTCGTCAACTCCTAGTAGCCAGTGCCCCAGACCTGATTGTGCAGGCTGCTTTCATAGGGCGTCACTTGAGACCTGGGGGGAAATTCCATCATCACTTGTCCTCCTAACTGGTGCTTTTTTGTCAATTATGCTAATTTGCTAAACATATAAAAACTGTATTCACCCTGTGTGGGCAGGCTTTTGTGGATATCTTTCCATAACTGCCCCTGAAGGCCTTCAATAAAGATCTGCTTTTATATTACCTTCCATAATAAAACTATCTTTAGTATCATTTCTAGGTTGAAAAAGGCAACAGCACCATCATGGACCCATGAAGGACACCACTTGTCCATTATGTCCATCAGAACTGAGCCATTTCTAATTTAGAGTGAAGGATATTTTGGGGGACTGTGTCAAAAAGTTTACAGAAATTCAGATCAATGACATCGGTAGCCCTTCTCTTTTCCATGTAGTTACCCTATCATAGAAGGCCACTGGGTTGGTCAGGCAGGATTTGCTTTTGATGAAGCCTTGACAGCTGTCCTGAATCACCTCTCTCTTCTCCTTGAGCCTCAGCACAACTTCTAGGAAAATCTGTTCCATGATCTTCCCAGACACAGACAGGAGTGTGTTGAGTTGATGTGGCCAGAAATGTGTATTCTATCACCATCTGTTGAAGCTGGGTGGGGCAGTGATTCCTTATCTCCATGGCACATACTATCTGCTAATGGGCCATCTTTAAAACCAGGTGGGGCTCTCATCTTTATCTTTTCCACAGCCCATCCTCCCTCCAGGGAGATATCATCTGCTGCTGAGCCATTAAGTTCCACTGTATGACTGATAAAATTACATCATCCCATTGGGAGATGCTCCAGCCAGGGGGAGGAACCAAACCTTTCCCACTTATATAAAAAACTGAGATTTTGGACAGTAAGTTAACCTTCTTTCCACTGGATTCCAGAGGAAAGCCAGACTTTCCACATCATCCCTGGACCTTCAGAGGAAAACTGCACCCTTCTACAGGAGCACTGCTTCAACTGAACCACATCTGCCACTGCAGGAGGACTGTAGCCACCATTTAATGGGACTGCTACCAACACCCTGATTGACAGAGTGTCAGGTTGTATTCTGACTCTGTCAGTGTTTTGTTCCTTGTAACGCTGCATTTCTATTCTAATTTTCCTAGTAAAGAACTGTTATTCCTAATTCCCATGTCTTTGCCTGAGAGCCCCTTAATTTCAAAATTATAATAATTTGGAGGGAGGGGTTTTACAGTCTCCATTTCAAAGAGAAGCTCCTGCCTTTATTGGCAGACACCTGTCCTTCAAATCAGGACAAGGAGGCTGACAGGGTGATAGTTCCGAGTGTTCTCCTTTCTACCCTTTTTAAAGATGGGCATAATATTTCCCTTTTTTTCCAATCCTTTGGGACTTCACCTGGCTGCCATGACTTTTTAAATATCATGGAGAATAGCTTGGAAACTATACCAGTGAATTCCCTCACGACTCTGGAATACAGCTCATGAGGTCCCATGGACTTATGCGCATTCAGGTTCCTCAGGTGTGAAGTAACTGATTGTTATTTACAGTGGGAGGGACTTCACTCCAGGAGAAAGATGCTCTGCTATTTCTGTTGAGTACACTGCATTTGTCCGGCCCTGTTATCTCCTCTCCCCAAAACAGAGCTCTGTACTTCCTGAGATCTGGCACTTTGAAGTCAACAGATTTAGTATTTAAACAACTTCAAAACACAATGATTAATGATTCTGTTTAGAACACTATTTGATAGATTCAATGTAACTTAGTGGAATGACATGATATACATTTACTGGATGAGTCTGTTTTTCTGCTTTTGGTAAGCAAGCTGACTTTCTAGCCAGCACTTTGGTCTTAAGCACTTCTTTTTGCATATGTTTCTGGGCAACCACATATTTGCTGGTTTTACCCTCTTTCTTCAATTGCTGTCTGTTCTGCTTTGCCCAGCTCAGTTCACCTGGCCCTAACAGAAACCCCCATGAGTTTTCCTTGGGTTCATTCTGGGATCCTTCTTGTAACTGGCTTTTTGGAAAAATGTGCTGTGCTTTAGCTAGTTAATTCTATCAAATATCTGAACAGCTTATTTGATTTCTGATTTAATTCCCATGTGTATAGGCAATTGCAAATGTGCTGATGGTAAAGAAAGAATATGTAAAACTACCAGAACCTTATGTCAGTGTGTTTGTACACACAGTCCATATACATCTCTACACACAAAGCTATGTACATACAAGTGGGTGAGTTACCTCAATTTCCCCCCCCCCACCATGTTCTTAAATCAACAGCTTGGAGCACAGTCTGACATTGGAGCACCTGGTGTTTTTCTGAGATTAAGAAAAAGGTGCAGGGAAAATTGAGTTGGAGGATTACACTGAGTTGAAGGAGAACAATTGCTACGGCTGGTTGGCAGTTGCCCAAGATTTTATAAGGGATTGAACACCTCCTATCTTTCTGCTTTTGAAATTTCCTTCTAAGCCATTTTTGTCTTGACATTTTATAAATATGGAAAAGCAACCATTGTCAGCTGAATTAATTATTCAGCTGGTTTAGTTTGTAGATAGCCTGTGTCTTCACCAGGCAGTTACACTTGACAATGACATTTGGTGGGGTGGGGTAGTTAGAGCTGTAACAACATGCAAAGGAGAAAGAAATCTGATTCTCTGTTTGGTGGGCTGTTTTGTCTTTTTTATGATCTTTCACCAAAGTATGCAATGCTCAGCAGAACAGGATGAATGGCACCTTTGTTGGGTGTTGTGTGGTGAGTTATACACAGAACTGATCTGTGGTAGGAAAGTCATGGACAGCTCTGGTTTGTACTGTGGAGGAAAAGAGAGATGGTGCTGGCTTTTTTATTGCTTGTTTGTTTAGCTACATTACTGTTTCTTTCTCCCAGAAAGCAAGATTCTTTTGTCATTCACTGGTATTTTTAATGTTTTATTTTCTTTCCAGTTGCTTTGTTTTAAAAGGCGAAATTTAGAAACAAACCTGCATTGTGGGGTTAAGTTTCTGAGAGGTAAATTTCCATAAGGTTCATTTTTGGCCACTGCCTTTTTGTAGCTTCCTAGCAGGGGATTGATTAGAAGCAGTGTGAAGCTGAAGTAGAAACTGGGATCTTTCATTTGGTGGAAAATTGTAGTTCCAGGTTAGAGAACTCAGTTTTAAACATGAAGTCCTGTTCTGTTTGCCTTACAGTTATTTTGCTCATTTTTTTTTTTCAGAGACAAATTTAGTATTAATGCTGGAAACCCCCAGTGACAAGGTTGTCCATTTCTAGGCTTCTGTTATCAGAACAAGAATAAGAAAAAAATGAGAAGGCAAAAAATCCTTATGTTCGCTAGCATAAATCATCACAGTAGTTCAAATCAGCACATATGGTATGTAACATTGCCCATTGCTTTGAGACCCTCTAATGGAAGACCATATGGGCTTCTGCTGCATCAAAACACAATAGACCTGTGTTTAGGACTCCACAGTGACCTGGATTCAGAACTTTCTTGCTTTTATTGGTTTGTGTGTCTGCATGAACATTTTTTCTTCCAGAACAGTGGGTTTTTTCCTTTTTCTTTTTTTTTCTGATTCCTTTGTTCAGTGGCAGATTCCAATGGGTTGAGCAAGACAATGCTGTGTGCCTGTGGTTTTTGCATTTCACGTGATTGTCTTTGCGCATTTTGTGATATTTACAGATTTCAGAAATAGTAAGAGAATATTACAACCCTGATGGTGACTCCATCAGAATAAATTATTGGAGAAAAAAAAGTATTTCCTTTTTTCCTGCTGTATCTTTTTTGAATGACAGAATATTTTTTCAAATCATGGTATTAGGGTGTCATTCTGACAATTTCCAATGGTTCACTAATGTGGCTATAGGTAGAACATAGGTCCATGCTTTTGCCACATTCACTGATCACTAAAAATAATCAATGAATCAATCAATTAATCAATCAATGAATGAATCAATCACAACCTCTTTTCCCCTCCCACAAAAACATGCAAATCTTCTATAGATTCCACACTGTTTTCATTCAAAAGGTTATCTTTCTTTTCAGTCATGTTTTGGCTAGTCATTTTACTGCCCCCCCTTGGCTGACTTCAGGGTCCCTTAAATCCGTTTGACTTAGATCCCACCAACTGGCTAGAGGTCTTTAGTTGAGTCCTCAGGTGGAGTAGGATAGGTGAGATCTGCTCCCTTCCCAGAACAGGAACAGATAGTTGGTGGCGTTTCCAGGACCTTACTGTGATATGCAGGTGACAAATGTCTTGGTATAATAATACTCCTCCTTCTCCTTCTCTTAAATTATCTGTTATGCCTGGATCTAGGCTAAATCTAATCAGTTTTTTGGAAGTATGACAAATGTATGGTCACCAAGGGCTAGGCATTCACCAAGGACCTTCCAAACCCAAGGTAAGACAGAGGACAGCAGATGGATGTGGAGGACAGATGGGGACATGGTTATTAACACAATGATAAAGAGTGGTTGGCTGGAAAATGGTTTCCCTTTCTGTTCCCAAAGTGGACAGGTTTTCTCTGGCAGCTGAGGCTAGCTGGTGGGAATGAGAACAGTCAGAGGAGGGCAGATGTCTTCACATTGGTGAGCAGGGAAATAGGGCATAAAACTCCCTTCAAGTGATAGTTCTTCTTCATCCAGGATAGGTTTAAATTGATTTTGCAGACAGTGGTTTTGAGAGGCACAAGGTTCAAATGACAGTGGATATATATGGAGGCAAAAGGGGCTGAAATTAATTGTGAAAGGGCTCAAACCAGGTAGAGGGGTGTGTGGACTGAGGCATAAAAGTCTGGTATATATTGCTAATAACATAAGAATATTTTGTCAGCTTTCTATAAGAAATATTGCTGAGCAAGAACACAAGTTTAGCAATCTTGCAAAGTTAGATTAGACAAAATTATCATCATTTCAGCATCAGGTAACTATTTATTTCCTAACTACTTCCTCTGTAAGTGCTGTTGTTTTAATGATCATGCTGTGTGAATTAAAATTGAATTGTATTGACGTTACTTTACAATAGCAAGTTGTCACGTTCCACGGTGAGGAAGCGTGAGAAGTTATTTTAAGAATAGATGGTCAGGAATGAAATTAAGCCAAAAGAGGCAAACATCGTATCTGAGAACCATTCACTGATAACAAAAAACAAACAAAAAAAACTCCACCAAAAATTAAAACAAACAAGCAAAACAAACAAACAAAACTCACAAAACCCCAAATAAAACAACTAAACCAAACCAAAACCCCCCAAAACAAACAAAGAAAAAACACCCACTAACCTAAAAATAAAGGAGTTGCCAACTGAAGAGGGCTAGAGAAGACGGAGCAAAAGGAAGAAATATGGGAGAGAGACAGGGACAGAGCAGACAGAGAGCAAAGAAACAGAGCGGTACCAGCGGAGGTCAGGCAGTGCCGCCGGTGTCCCAAGGGGATCGGGCTGGGCTCCATGCCAGGGTGGGAACAGCGCCCGGCGGCCGGGAATGGACACGGGTGAGGGGATCGGGCAGGGAATGGACACGGGTGAGGGGATCGGGCAGGGAATGGACACGGGTGATGAAGGGATCGGGCAGCAGGGAATGGACACGGGGTGAGGGGATCGGACCGGGAATGCCACACCTATCGAGGTCCTCTATTCCTTCCCTTTTTAAGTTTTGGGCTAATTCAAATAAGTCTAGTGTAATTCTTGATTCTGAAACATGGGCCCAACAGTTCTGTGAAAGCTGGCGGAATGGGAAGTAATTGCTGATATAGACCTATTCAGGAGCAGAAAGGAACAGGGAATCTGCTTGTTTCTCTTCTATCTTTCTGAACCAGAAGGGTTTCCTTCAAATCTCAAAATTAGGTTTGGTTTTAGGGAATAGCTCCAGTCAGCATTTGCTCTTCTAAATCAATTTCAAAACACAAATCCTGTGATAAATGCTTGATCTCCTGCATATAGATTCAAAATCACTTTTTGATTCTGTCTTTTTCTGTCACACAGAAAACAAGAGAAACCTCCCATTGATTTCTTCCACTCACACATGTAGTGGAAGACAATGCAAACATCCTTCAGCTGCACTAGATATTACCTAGATGAAAAATTAAAAATAAAATGCCATTTTCCCTCTGTTTCTAGAGGCGATTAGGATGACAAGTTAATCATCTGAGCCCTGCATTCTTCAACTCATCACAGCACATCTCTTCTGATGTAGCTGTCCATACTATTCAAAGCAGGCTTTTAAAAAGGACTCTGGATATGTTGCAGATTTACTTTTCTTAAGGAAAAATCCCTTAGCCTTTTTCTTAACTAGCCACATATGAATTAAAACCCAGGAAGAACTGCAGGTGTCCCAGAGAGGTGGCTATTAAGAGCATAGCTGGAATGACCTCAGTGCCCTGAACTGAAATCTAAGGAGACTCAGAGAAAGCTCTTGGCAAAGTGTCATGATTCCCAGTGACCTGGGGGAAATCACTTACACTCCCTCTGCTCAAGGCTCCTCATTTGCAAAAGAAGAATTTCTCCTTGCTTTAAGGGTCCTGCATCACTAACGACAGTGAGTGCTCAGCTTCTGAGCTGCTGCAAGTCAGTCAGATATATACTGGTAGACTTTAGCCTGTGTTGTGCTTTTTGGATTTCAATGTGCAAAGAATACAACTTTCCTATACCACCCACTGTACTACATATAATTTACATATAATAAGTATTTATATATAATAAGTATCCAGAGGATTATATTTTGTGATGGGATTGACAGTTATGAAAAACAGAGGTGGTTAAAGATAATCTTTCAAGAGATAGAGCAGTCTGATTCAAAGACCTGGGTATTTGAAAACTACCCATGAGCTCAGAAGAGAAGCTAGTTGCTATCTCCTGCTGCCTCAACTGTATCCTGCAGTCTGAATGAGGGAAGAGACTTGTATTTCGTATGTGTTCAACTCTTTTTTTTCTTTTGTTAGCATCTTCTGTAGCTGGCATAGAATGAAAGAACATCTATTTAAAAGAGTAGTTTCCCTTCTGAGGTTTTCATGACAAACGCACAGATTATGGCAAATTTTCTTCTCTCACCAATATGAAATCTTACTTTTAAATGGACTCTAATGTTAACAAAATCTTCATAAACCCTGGCAGTGTAACAATAGTGATTTATTTCTCAGCCATCAAAATAAAAATGTCCAAAATAATTTTTTCTAAGGACCTTTAACAGAAATCTCTTAAAAATATTACACAAAATAGATGCTGTGAAGGGCTGGGCTAAAATAAAGGCTGGCCAGCTCAGCCTGAGGTGGAAGTATCTCTGGTCAAATCACTCTTCCTCTGTCTTTAGTTTTATGGATTAAAGCCCATCAGGAATACAATTCTGTCTTAAATCTTCTGGTCTCTTCATGAGTAATAGATTTTCAGTTCCCAAGGGATCAGAATAATTAAATGTATTCAAATTTAACTCAACATTTAATGCCTAATTTTATTATTGAATTCAGGGTTTCTTTTGAGTAGCATATGTGGAAATCTAAGGGAATGGAAATGGAGACCAATAAAATCCATCTAAAGGTCCAGCCTGTGAAGTCACTCTGTTTCTCTGTTCTGGTCTATGAGAAGATTCCTTAAAAGAAAAAAATTCTGAGCTTTCATCTTTACACAGATACATATTGTAATGAAACTCTATGAGCTGTGAGGGTTTTAAGTACTTGTTTTTACTGACCACATACAAAGTTAGTTACATACGTGCATTCCTGTGCTGGCAGCTTCTGTTAACTTCTAATTAAGCTGCAAATGATTTCTTCAGCAGTACCTCCTTGAACAATATTTCATTTGATATCTATGTGAAATGAGCCAGGAAACATGAGGCAGTTCTGCTCCCCACAATAAAAATGCTGACAGAATAGAGAATAGTTAGCCACATGATCATGGGATCAGAAGAGCACACAATGTGTGAATAAGCATGGAGACTGATTATTAAAGTGTCTATGGCTATTACTTTGCCAAGGTGATATAGAGAAGCTGGTAGGCAGCTTGAGGAAGGCTGAGGTTTTGTTTTTTTTGTTTTGTTTCTTGCCTGAGCAGCGGCTAAAAAAAAAGTGATAGATTCTTGACCTAGACACTGAAGAAAAACTGCTGCTGAATGTCACTTGTAATATTTCAGTTGTATCCTGAGAAGAATATGGTAGGTGCTAATTATGCTGAAAACCTGGTGATCTGTTTTTCACTGTGAATGTTAGCTTACAATTTGTGCCCATCCTAAATCTTTGAAACACGGTTCAATAAAAAATTAAATGGTTGCCCTGTCACCTCTGTCAACACAATGCTCTGTCAACTATGGAAGTTTGACCCCACTTTGCAGGCATTAAAAAGTATTAGTACAAGCAGAACTATTTTGTTCAGCTGAAGAAATTATTCCTCCATTTACCTTGCCCTCAAATTCAGGTCTGCGAATGCACTTTTGATAGGGACGGAAAAATTCTTGGTTTATGCTAATAAGTCTGAGTGAAAAGAGTTCTGGGTTTAAAGAACCAAGTGCAGAAATTAAAGTCTTGCAAGCAATTGTACAGTATCAAATTAAGGCTGAGAATGAAGCCAAATTCTTACATTGCAGAGATGCTGTTCAGTTTCTCCTGATATGTAGCTTTCCAAATCACATTCAAGAAAAAAAAAAAAACAAACCCTGCAATTTTTCTTCATCTGCAGAGTAAGAGGGTCTTGAGAGATCTACATGTAGGTCTAACTGCAAGAAAAGGGTCAGACTGAGAATGCTCCTGGCACAATGTAATATTGAAACTGTGCTGCTTATTCCCAAATGTATTAAAAGCTTGTTTTGTGTGGAGGTATGTAGTGACAAACAAATATGTGGTAGAATGGGACACAGGAATATATTTGTCCTTTTCTTACTCCTCCCTGACTGCATGCCTGTTCCTGTCCAGGAACAGGACACTGGTTTAAAGCAGTGTTCACTTATCTGCTACATGTGTGTTTTTTTTCACAAGGGTGAAAAAACACTGAAAATAGTAAATATAGTCAGCATTTCATTTAGATTTTTCTGTTGCATTCATGCCAACTGCTAATTAACACTGATTAGTGTTAACTTCCCTCTCTCCTAACAGGGCACTGTGCAAGGACCAAGCTTTGTTTTTTGTTTGTAAATTACTTGTCTAAACCAAAGCAATTTAAAACCTCCTCCTCACTTGTGTCAATAGAAAAGATATGTGCTGTTATTAACTTTATCAGCCAGTCAACAATGCTGCTTCAGAGCCTGATCCAGAGTCCATGGAAAGACTTGTACTGGGTTAAATGTGTTTAAGATCAAACTCTCAGTAATGGCAGCACTTTAATAAATCACAGTATTGCAACCTGTTTGACAGACTGCATACCTTTGTGCTTCTCTGTGGCCTGCTAGCTTTGGGTTTTCTTTGTTTTTTAAGGATTTTATTCTACCCAAGCAACCCTGACTTATGTTCTGTACAGCCTCACTGAACCTAAACAGAGTTTTACAGATTGTAAGTCAGAACTGACTCTTATTCTCTGATGTTGTCTTTTTCTGATCCAAAGTTCACTGTTATGCTAGCTTGTCTCTTCCCCTCATCTGCTTTCAAAATTTAATTTCTCTTTTATTTCTGTGTTTCCAGAGCTCTGGCCCCATCACTCAGCTGCTAAATCTCTGTCTCTGTCTATTGGGCTGCCTTCTTCCTCTCAATTGCCAGATCTTTGCTGGCTCCCAGCAATCTTCTTTCCATCCTCAAGTGCCATAATTTATTTGCTGCTATTTAGTGAGTTAACAAAGATGGATAAGCCCACACTCTTATTCTGTCCCCCAGCATTCCTAGATGGAGAACACGATAAGTATAAGCCAAACCAGTATTTTCTTCAAAGGAATCTTAAACTTTTAATAGGCATACCTTTCCAATTCTCCAAATTAGACAGGCCCATATCCTCTGATGGTAGTCCATTGACTTCAACAACTTTACTTTGACTATGACTGAAATTTTCACATTAGTATAAATGGAGCTTGTGTTTCACATAAATCACTAGAAACTAGTTAGATGTGTGGCAAATTAAATTAAATATCTGATGTCAAATTGCTGCAAGTTTCCAAATTAGTGCTGATTAATATAAAATCTTAAATTTGTGTTTGAAGTGAAATTAAAATTGCCATTATCTAATGGAAATAGCTCTGTACTATATCTTCACTGACAGTCATGAGCTTAATAATCTAACAAACCACTGGATGTCTCTACTGTGTCATATCAGTCCAGTTAAAAAATATATATCAGGCACAAAAGCCTACTTACGGAAGAAGGCTGTTTGAACATGGAAATATTTGAAATTATGGGACAGACATTTGAGATTAATCTCTCACTGGATATATTATGAAATGCAGACATTACCTATACGGCACAGTAAAATTCAACTGATTCTTACAAATAAGGAAGTTCCTTTTCTCTTTATAGTTTAGGTGGTACCTGTTCTTCAGAGGTATATAGGTGAACTGACTGTTTTTGTTTCTTTAAATCAGCTGAATGGTATTCATATTTAAACTTCCTTCTTCAAACACCCTTCTAATCCTTTATTCCTTTGCTGTCCCTCTCCATGGATGAGGGATGATGGAGATAGTGCTCTGGAAACTCTAAATGTTAATTAAGTAACACAATGCTACATGAGAGCCAAGGCAATTTAAAACAGGAAGGATAAAATCATAATGGCAGGAATACCTAACAGTGTCAAATGTATTACATGGGCTATGTGCTTATATATGTAAGGGAAAGGGGATGAACCCTCCAATAGGTACCAGCTGGATTTAGTCACCATGGCTACACAAGATTTGTTCTGGCTGTCCATTCAAGCTGTTTTTCCAGTGAGAAGGCTTACAGGGCTGTGAGGTTTCTGTGGGGCAGGCGCTACATTGCTTCTGAGACAGGCTGGCAGCACTACATCCAGACACCTGATGAGAAGACTACAAGCATTTACTCATTCAGACACCTCACCAGGTACAGGAAAGGCTGTGCTTGAAAGTGAGGCTGGTTCTGTTTTTTTGGCATCCCGTGCCACTCCCTTGGGGGCTGCTTGTATTCTGTATGAAGTGTGTTCATTTGCTAAAGGATTTCAAAAGCACTTAGTGAGTAGCATTGTACAGGGTGGGTGTTCTGTTCACCAGATTAAATAGCAACTATATGACCCAAGTTGTTCCTTCCAGTCTTGTTTTTATTTGAAGTAAAAAAAAATGAAGCATCAAAATTAATAATAAACACCACCACCACCACACGATTTTCAATTTATCACAAAACTACCCATCTGTCAGAGTAGTTATAAGTCATTACGAATATGAATGCTTTTGCTTATTTGCAGTCCCTCACACAGTCACTTCCACTTCTGAAGATGAATCAGGATGTGAAAAATGTGTGCCTGGTTTGAGAACTGGGAGTTATGACAGTCAAATGCTTCTTTGCCATGCCAGCAATGACGACTCACTGGCATCTCCAGTATAGCTGCTGGGTATTCATGCAGAAGAGATGCCATGTGTGATGCTAGAGTGTTGAGCTAGCAAAGTGGGAATTTACAGAGTGTTGTCAGATACTCATGATTATTCTTACCAGAAAAAAAGGTAATAAATGGGGAATACATACTCTTATCTCAGTCTTAATAATTGTGACTGTATTTGGTACTTCCTTTTGGGTAGGGTTTTTCTGTTGGTTTGTATGTATGCATATTTTTATTTTTTAAATTATCTCAAATGCTGGTGAATTCAGTTTTACTTCATCCCACAACTTTGCTCTGAGCAGAGCAGTTGAGTTTTAAAAAGACTGCTCTGCCCTCCTGTATCTATAATAAATTCCTGAATAGCAAAGTTTAAATGTGCAGCTTCAGGGAACAAAGGAAGCCACTAAAATGTAGATAAATCAACAGCTTTTGTTCAAAAGAACCTTTTCACCTCTTCAATGGCATGGAACTTGAAAGAAAAAAACAGTATTTTGAATTTTATCTGGCCTTTCATCCAAAGCACTTTGCAAAAAAAAAAAAAAAAAAAATAAATTAGTTTCCCTCCTGATACAGTGTTTGCAAATGTTGATATTTCACTTTGAAGGGGAGCTAGGTCAAGACAAAATGAGAAGCAATGTTTTCTTGAAAATCTGACATAGGAAACCTATACTAAGAGTCAGGATTAGGACCTGGATTATCATAAAATAAAAGTCCTGTTTACTGGGTTTTGGAAATGAAATCATGCAGAGGACAAATCTCTAAAGAATCTAGTCTACTGATCATGGCAGAGGATGGAAACTCACCAGTTGACTGCAGGTGTTTCTGCATTGATACTAAAAAAAAACCATATGTTCACTCTATTGGCAAATACACTGCCAGTAGAGTGCTCATGGCTTGAGCTAGGTCAGGTCTGTAACTATGAATATGGCAATTCCTGATCTCATTGAGGATTTAGTTCTCAGCCTCTGTATCAATTTGAGACCCATAGAATGCTAATAGATGTGTCCTCTTACCTTGCAGAACAGTTGCAAGGATGACTATATGGATATTAATGGATTTCAGGTGCTTAGCTGAATCTGTCAAAATGAACATTGCGTATCTTTTGCCAAATATCTTGCTTTGTCCAGATCCCAATGTACCTTGACTCATATTGTGCGTATCAGACACAAAAATTTACTCCTTTTTCCCACCTGTGGCATTTCTCTAATATACATTTCTTAATATTAAATTTATACACATTTTACTTTTCAAGAATAATCAGGTTTGCAATTTCCATTGGGGAGAATATTTGCTACTTCAGCAAATTTTCTGACACCCATTCTGAACATCTTCTTGATTCAGTATGCCTTCATACTACTATACTTTATGCATTCCCTAAATAACTCCATTTATTACTTATGTTTTCCTAGCTTTAGAATATTTGACACCTCCTATTATGTCCCCCATAATGCACTGAGGTGTCACTTAGCCAGGCTATGGCGCAGAATTAGCTCCTATAATTCTGTCTCATTATTCACCTGTGGAACCTTAGTTTTTGGGAAGCTCTGGTGTAAACTCCCCACCTGTTTGTCAACATATTTTGGCTTTTGGACTGAATGCAATGTATCAAATGTGAATATATGAGAATTGTACAAGGCAAGGATAAGCCCATTTCATTTTCTGCCTGTGACATCCAAATCCAAGCACTTTCTTCTCTTCACTGCTCTATATCATAATGAACTCTACTTTTCCACGTCCTACCTCTTCTTCATCCTGCACAACCAACTCAGAGTATTTCTGCCTGTAGAGTATATCTACCACACCGTAGTGAACACTTATGTCTCTTCATTGGCTTTCATTAAACACACTGAATTGTTCCCAGTGAATTACTAAAGAATCTTCCTTCTCACCACTCTCTGGTTCCATCCAGAACAGCTTTAAACAGCTGCTTCCAAACATCCATTCATTTTTTTGTGTGCTTGTGCTGTCCTTAGATTGCGATGACTCATTCAGCTATTCTGCCTATGGAAGTAATGTCTCTAGACGCCTTAATCCATTAGGGTTGGCCTGTCTAGGAGAGCCCGGGGCTCTCTCTCCAGCTGCAGTGAGATTTGCTTCTGCTGTGCTCAGATCTCTGCTGTGAGCCCACAGCATGACTAAGGTGAAAGTAAAGGGTGAACTGCAGCCTGCACCTCTTGCCTCAATGCCAAGGACAGTCTCTACTGAAGAGTGGTAGTTCCTTGTGCCTCCTGCATTGTCAGGCTTTTGGCATGGCTCCAAGGGCTGTTCCACTCCCCTGAACAGGCTGTAGGGTAGGATGCTTCTGCTTAGATTTCTCAGAGGCACTGATGATCATCAAAGTCTGATTGCAGACAAAGTGAACTAACGATATTGCCAGAGGGTATTGAAGAAGGAGGGGAAGAGGGAGCAGAGCTGCCTTTGAGACAGGAGGCTGCAGGAAGGCTGTGAATTTTACAGCTCTTCTAAAATACTTTTAATGGTTTGCCTCATGGCCTCATTAAGAGAACAGTGTTAGAGCTTCAAAAAGAGCCCTCTGCAATTCTTGTGCTGGGTAGGTAATGCATGTCTCAACATACATATACAGCAAAGCAAAGGAGTGCAGAACTATGCTGTATGGTTGGACCCCAAAGAAAAGAGCTAGAACATTTCTTCTTTCACCCTCTACTCTGAATACTTGCAACAATTAGCCAAAGCAAAATGAATATTAGCTTATGCTTAACTGCCTTTTCAGCATGTTACTCTGCATTGACCCAGTAGTGCTAAACCAATTATTTTTTGAACTTTATGGCTTTAAATAATCCACTGCTTTAAAACTCCCTCTACCCCTCAGCTACTTAACCACAGGCCCGACTGCCCTAAATCCTTTTCTTATACTTTGTAGCTTTTTAAGCAAGCCCCCTCTTTAAGTAGACATAATCCCTTCTCTGTAGAAAACATGAAAGACCTTGAACAAATCAAGATTTCTCCATGGAGAATTCAGCTAATCCTCTACTTAGCTCCTAACAAGGAAATCCATCTCACCACCAAGCACCCCATTACTAGAACTAATGCCTGACTTGAATAACAAGCACATCATTGTGCTTTAATTGTAGCACTGCTCTGTCACATGGAGAAGTTGGAGAGAAACGTGACTCAGCTCCTCCAGGAAAGACAGGTCACGCCTTTTTCTTGTTGTTCACCTTGCTGCGATTTAAAAGCAGATTAAATTAACTATTAATATGAACTGCACATGCTTCATATTAGATGAAACAGCTGTACTGTAGCTCTCTAGTACACTCTATTATAAAACAAGTGCTGTTGCACTGGATTACTATTCTCTTTTACGTTGTCTTTTGACTCTTGTGAAATTCGTATGCCTGGGTTTGAAGGGGTATAATCATGCCTTTGGGGAGAGGAAGGCATCAGACATTTGGTCACAGAAAATTATGTTAGTGTTAAATCAGAGTGAAAGCAAACTAATCCACAGCATGGATGCATGGTCAGCACTTTTTCCCAGAAAGGCTCTCAGCAGTATCAACTGGCTACTGCTGCAGCAGTAGAAAGGAGACAAAACATTTTGTGGGAAAATAACTGTACCAATCAAAAAGAAATAGAAGTTGCCTCTCCAGCACTGGGGTAGCAGCGCTAGTACTCGTGTAGCTGCTCACTGGTACCATCACAAAATGGAAACAGGAAGAGGATGCCTGGTATGGATTCTGGCACAATCTTGGGTCTGACCTCATGGGCCACTGGCATGGGGATGGTCTTTGCAATTACTGCTTGGATCCTTGCAGTCCAACAGCCACAGCTAAATCAGAAATGACCAATACTGTGGCTGTGTGCACCTCACCGTGTGCACCTCACCATGTGCACTTCATGAGCTTGGGGGGCACATAGCTTCCTCCTGGGCTTGCCCAGGTTTGGGGAGAGGTGTCCACTGCATCCTGCCAACAGCTACAGAGGGAGATACACAGCCAGGAGCCAGCGTGTGAGGCACGAGCCCTGAACAGGAGATGCACCTCCCGGCTGATGCACTCATGTAAAGCCACATCACCTCTGATTTAGTCTCCTAATCAGCTCCATGCCATGGAATAAGTGTGCTGCTTCTGCCAATGTGAAACTTCCCTAGATGCCCTGAAGCAGTATAGGTGGTTAGCACTTAGGACTCTAGATGAGTCCCCATTTTTTTCTGTATTAGGAAGAAGAAAGTAATTTGGGAGATGTCTGGGGGAAACTCCTGAATTAAACAGGGAAATATCTTTGATGCTGTTTCTCAGAGAAGATAGAATTAACTATGAGAATGGCAACTCATTTCTATGCCTGATAAAAGCATACGTGTATTGCTACACAAGAGTGATTGCAACAAGAGAAGAGGAAATGCTGTCTATTCAAATGTGATGAGAAATTAGGATGAAATACTTTTTTCATTCAGGCAGGGTTTATCATCTGATGTAGAGAGCATAGGCTGCATATTTATTCTTGTGGTTTATAATGTGCTTTTTTAAGGACATTTTCCTCTCTGTACAACAAACTCAGCCGTGCTTGCTGCTGTACTTATGTCTCTTGATTCTAAAGTATAAAATGAGAGATGGGTGGGATGGGGGAGCAGCAGCATTATATGGATTTAATGTGACATTACGCAAATACTGAGCAAGATTTTAATTACTGTGGTTATGGCAATTTTTCCTGCTGTGGGAGATGTCAAAAATCCACCTATATTTAGTAACTTGAACCTCATTGCCTGCTCTTCCCATCTCAGGCTGCATGTAAAGTGCAGAGCAGAAGAGTTAAAGGGTTGTAGTTTAAGGGGAGTTCCACTAGATGATGGTATAAATCTTCATAATGAGAAAGATCAAAGTGGTCAGCTTAAACAGGAGCTCAGGAAAAGCAAAATGCCACACAACTAGAGGCAGCAACACGCGCCCTAGTCTTCCCCCTACTGCATTATTGTGAGGCTGCAACAACTGCGTCTGTCATGAACACCAGCATTGACCAGCAGCATCACAATGGGCTGTGGCACCATGCAGGCAAACTGAATGGAGGGGTAGATTTACTTGATTTAAAATCAAGTAATAATTTGCTTAATTTATTTTGCAAATTAGACTAAGCTAACATCAAATCATTTTTAAATGATTACTATAAATGAGAGTAATTGCGTAATTATCAGCAAAGTAATTACAGAGCAGAAGAACCATTTACATGAATCTGAAATAAAAAAATCAAAGCTGGGTCTTATATTCCCCCAGCTGACAGATCTCAGGATGTTATTGGGGCACAACTCTCAGTCTGTTTGCCTGAGGAGAAGAAAGGATACAGCTCTTTGTACATCTAAGTAGCATCTTCTGTACCTCACTTGGATTGGCAATGGAGACCTCGGTGGGGAGTTTCATGAAGATCTTGTCAGGCAGGAAGAATCAATTAGGAGGAAGGGCATATGGGAAAGGACATATGATCAAGAAAATCTGCTGGGCAGAACAACCTTTAAAATATATTAGCCATGGAGAAAGGCTTGCCTTAGTCTCTTGGGAGAGTACTAAAGGATATGCCACTTCTGGATGCCAGAATACTACCCAGATTCTCCCTTTTGTCTTGGGGCCAGAGCAGCACTCCCAGACTATGACTGCTCCTTGCAGCTTGAGGAATGAAAAAATCCCAATTCCATTTTCATTTCCATTCCTCATTGCACTGCTTCTGACTGAGATGGAGTTCATTTTCTTCAGGCAGCCCAGAAAGTGCTGCTTTTCTGATTTGTGCTGAAAGCAATCCTGAAAACACAATCCTGAGCACTCCAGCTACTGGCGAATGCAGTGCCAAGGCTTTCTCTGTTTCTCATCCTCCCTGTGCCTTCCAAATGAGCAGGATCCAGGTGGGCAAGTGCCTGGGAGGGGACACAGATGGCACAGCTGACCCCAAGGGACAAGGAAATGCCCCACGGTGCTCAGCAAGAACAGTTCCAGGAGGAGGCAGGAGGAACAGTTCTGCTCATGGCACCTCTGTCCCAAGCCCGTGTTAGGTGTGCTGAGCCCTGCGTGCTGGGGAGTGGCCGGAGTCCGCTTGCCCAGGGGAATCCCTTGTTCTGCTTTGCCTGCACGTGCAGCTTCTGCTTCTCAGGTTAAACTGTCCGTGCCTCCATCCATGAGTCTTCTCCCTTTCCTCGTATTGCATTCCCACCTGGCAGAAGAGGGGAGTGAGGGAGTGACTGGAGTGCTGTTTGGCTGATGGTGGAGCCAACCCACCGCATTGTTCATGTAGTGGATTTATTACCCTGTAGTTAATTAAATGCTAGTTACACAATTCCTTTAATTTACAGTGTGAATGAAACTCACAACCAATACCACAGAGTGGACAAAGAGTAAGTCAGTGATGAAACAGAACTCAAGGATACGGATCCTGGTGTAACCAGTGTAAAGATGATACTTTGAGTTCTGGTAATTTTCTGCTTTCTAAATCAGTGTATTTCAAAAAGAAATAAGAAATCCAGAATCTTGAATTCCACAACTCTCTGCCATACAAATATCTACTTATCTATAAGCTCTGACCAGTTCAAAAGTGCAACAAAGAATTACATGCTCATCATATTGTTTCTGAAAACATGACAATAGATATTGGTTTAAAGATCTCAAGGCAAAATATTGAAAATCGGGGCTGATTTTATGTAGACAACTTTTGCACAGACTTTTTTTCAGAGGAGCTGGGAAAAAAAAGACCATAGCTAGGAGAGGTTTGACTCTGTGCCACACACCATCTGCTTAGCCTTTCATTTTAGCTCTGGGTGCTTTTGAAAATGGTGACCTTGATGATTCTTTTTACTTGCACAGCTTTATAAAACTGTCTTGTTACATCCTGTGGGGCTGTAACTTCTAAGAATTGAGAGCCAGACAGAATCAGCTGTTATTGTACGTGGAGGTGCTTGTTGTACAGGGCTGATTGGTTATAAATTGGACATTGAGTGCACAGGCCTCCATAAGGCATCTGAGTAATTATGGAGCAATTTGCATCCTTTCACAGATCTGCTCAGGAAAGCTGTGAATCTCTAAGCCCAGCTCAATATGCAGAGGTGTGTGTGCAGAAGCTGAACAAGTGCATAAGCAAAATGAAGTGCTATATTTGGGCTCCTCCTCTCTGGCAGCAGTGATTCAAAGCCTCTAAGATGTCGTGGTGCTGCCATTCTTTGTATGAAAATGATCAGCTGAAGTATGAGGGCTGTGGTTTCCAAATGGAACTGGGTTAAATCATAGTAGTTGCTGTACTGAGATTGTTTTGGATATTGGCTGCCCAGCAAGAGCAACTTGGATGGAAACCATGGGAAGAAGTCGCAACTTGGACCTTTCCCCTCTTCCTCCTTTTCCTGACCCTTTAATGTAGCCAAAATTTATCTTTGAGAGAGTCGCCATGAGCTTGGAGCCGAAGACAACTGCTCTGGCTGCTTGCCTTGGAAATCAGCTGTCTCACAGCTGCTTTGTCCTCATTAGTGCAAAACTGGATTTCTTTCACACACTGACCTGCTGATCGCTCCTTACTGCCATGTATTGAACTTAGCAGTAGCACACTATTTCTGTGGTTTATATAATTAAGCCCCAAACCAGCAAGGGAAGTGGCAGCTGCCCCATGTTTAGTGTCAGAGCTGTGTGCTGCCAGACCCTGCCAGACTGAGCAGCAGCACAAGTGACATGAGGGCATGTGCCAGTGCTTCTGTCAGTGTCAGAGCATGTGGGATGAAATGTCTCCTGGTTGTAAGCAGATAGACAATGGCCTGCATGCCCAGTAAAAACTCATCAGAAAAACTGTGGAGAAATGTGAAGCAGTGGCATGAGTTCTTACTGGTTGGCTACCTTATAACGTGTGGCTGCAGTATTTCTGATATGGTGATAGCCAGACCTTCTCTATTGTCAAACCATGACCTATGCAGAGGGAGTATTGTTAGTTTGACCTCAATAACACAAAAGCAAAACTAAAAGCTTTTTAAACATCTTTTGCCAGCTAATGGATCTTTATTTTCCCATCCCCTAACAACAATTATCCTTCTAATACTTCCACAGAGTAATTTCTGTGGTTTTCTCCATTTACTGTAGGATGACAAAATTAGTGCCAGGAGTTCACTGTGTATAGAGCTTTAACGGTTAGTAGTTCATAGATTTTTACAAACATAGGCAGCAGTCTAAAGTAAAGAGAGAGGAAATTCATGACTTGACATCTGAAGTATTCCCTGACTTCAAAGAAGTTTCAGCTGGCCAAGCAGCCTCATTTCAATAACTCAGAAGAAAGGTGTTAGGAAACGTGGGAGTGGATGAGTTCCCACCAGGGATAGAGCAATGGAGAGAAGAAAGAAAAGAAATCCCTCCTGGTGTAACTGGAGTTGAAGTGTCAAGGAGCTGGAGTCCTGAAGGGGCCAATGAGGACTTCATATTGAAGTATATATAGAAGTATTTACAGAATATATTTTGCCTTGGCCAACTCTGAAATAATAAAGCAAGAGCCAGGCTTGGGAGATAAGAGAATAACCTTGGAAGCTGTTGAGAATGTTGCTGATGTCTTTTCCCCTATGTATTTATTTATTTATTTAGAGGGTGGGACTAGAATCATTCATCAATTTCAAGTCATCCAAGAGAAGAAGGTTTCATTGTGTCTGATTCATGAGAAGTTAGCAACTGCCTTCTGGGCAGAAACAAAGTATGTCTGTGTGTTTGGCCCCAGGGAATCTGACAACTCGGCACCAGCCACGCATCACCTAGGTTTTGGCAGAAATGCTAGTGGCAGCATGACTTATCCTTGTCCTCCTGGGGGTGACTGCCTTCCAGAGCACACACTGGCAAGGCAAGGAGTGATGCAGAAGAGTGGCAAATGAAAGCTGTCCTCCCTGTCAGAAGGCAATAGAAGTGTGTTTCTGTGTAGCAGAGAGAGGTGTAGCTGAACTCTCTTTCAAACCCTCTTGCTGAATTATAATATTTAACGCATTACAGCTGTGCACTATGCAGTCAGTCAGTGATGCTGCTTACTCTCTCCTGCTAGAGATATTATTTTAATTTCTCTATGGATCCTTTTAAAAACTATTCTATTTTCTGTTCATTCTATACAACAGGTTAACTGTAAACCATAAAACATTTTCACTGGGGAGGTCTCCACAGAAAACCTTATCATGGGACTCTTCCATGGGAAAAAAAAAAAAAAAAAAAGGTTCCAGAAGGCTTCTGGTGGTTATACTGGTAGTCATGATAAGGGAGACAAAGCTGGTGAAACCACCCTCCAGGTATGTGAAAAACTGAAGCCTGTCAAGAAAATTGGAAGTAAACAGGGACATCCACAGCTTCACTATTTTATGGTGCAGCAGAAATACCAGTAACATCTGGGAGCCTGAGAGCAGTGGATTACCTCACTTTTGCAATTTACTCTCAGGTTTGGGGCTTCTGTGTATGTCTTCCCCTGGTGCTAGTGCAATTAACCCCTGTATAACAGCTTGATTAGAGCTATAGCTGCCTTTCTATCTACCTTGTCACTAGCTCGAGGTCATCCAGGAATTAAGGGCTCTAGATTTATAGAGATCTTTGGTAAAGCAGCACATTGTTACAGTAGAGAGTTAAGACATCAAACCTCAGGAGGGATCCAGCCCTTTGAAATGACATGTAGCTTTTAGATCTGCATGAATTTCTCTCCAGTAAAATCTGTGTGATTTATCTGCATTATATTTACAGCATTTTGTATAGCTACAGAGTTCTTTATTCCTTTGCATAAATAACAAATATCTCCTGTACATTTCCTTTTTTCTTCTTTTAAGCTGCAAGAATTGTAGGAGATTAAAAATTTCTGGGTAGATATACTTGCTATAAATGTGTATTGTAGAGTGGGAGTAATACGGACTAAATTTTTATAGACCTCTCTCATTAAAAGTCACCTTCAGAAAACACTGCTGCACCTTACTTACAATCAAATGACACCTCATAACCACCTAACCATTTTTAATATCCCCTAGAATCTATTGTATTATACTAAGGCTCAGACACTGTCTAGGTAGTCAAGGAAAGGAGTATACCATCATATTTAAAAGCAGTTATTGGGACAGCTTTTACAGGCAGTGGGCTAAGACAATTCAGAAACAATTGCTTATGTGATCGTTTGAGGATTTGTCCCTGTCAAACAGTTAATATTGCTTTAATACATGAAGTAGGCTGTATAAGACAGCAATAATGAAAAATGTCAGGAAAGACAATATCAATTGTTATTCAACATCCACATCAAAGATTACTTTTTTGTCAGTAGCTTTCAGAAAATGTATTTTCCATCAGATCTGATTGCGTTCCTCTTTGAAGTGCTCCATCCTCCTGGTAGATTTAATGTGACATCTAGGCACTTTTTAGTCCCTGGGCCTCTGAGGCGATTCAAAGAGGCACAACAAGCCATCACAGGTTTATCCTCAAAGGCCGACACTGTCTGTCTGATTTATTGTAACTTTAAGAATCATCTCCAGCAAAGCATGAGCCTTTCTACCCATCCGCAGCCTCAGACTTTTATCAATTCATTTGTATGCAGCCTGTACATTCTGGAACTGAGAGCCCTATAGCCACTCATGGAAAATGCATTACCTGCTACTAATCCTTTTTATCTTTAAAGTCTGTATTTTTTATGTATAAGTCATTTTGGGTTATCATAAAATATACATAATTCTAGCCCCAAAAAAGACAAAATGAAAAGAGAATATATAATAAGTTATGAGCTTGCCGTGTCCTTATCACCAAGGATTCTAAATAAACAGCTCTCCCTATGTAAATACTGCAGGATATAAAACTGTGATTACTTTCAATAGGGAATAGGAATGGTTCCATTTTTGTTCCTCGTTTCAAAGCGGAACAGTGAGATGAATAATTTTAAATATGTTTGGGACCACTTTTATTTTCTGCTTCATTGCTTTGGGGGCCTGACACTTGTAGGGGTTGCCTGTCAAACTTCTGTAATATACCACCGACATCCAGAAGCACCTTATGGTTTCAACGTTTTGTTTCAAATTCATGGTCAACCACAAGTTAATACAGCTATTTTTTCCTTTTACTTTCCTTTTTTTTTAGGGGAGTCGGTGGGGGGCAGGGGGGGTGATGATAATGCAGAATGTATTCAAACACCTGCAGTATCTCATACATACTATGAAAAGGGGTGAACTGACTGGAAGGATGGTAGATGTCTGGCACCAGGGCTTTCTCTACAAGTTTTGAGTCAGTTCACTGTAAATTTGGTGCACTGTAAATTTTATTTTCTTAAAATATGGTACTCCATGAATAGTCCTGCCAATAACTTCACTAGATAGAAGAACCATGCAAACTTTTATAATTTTGGATGCAATATTAATCACAGATGGAAACCTTACTGTCTTCTATCCATGTCAGCCCTGTGTCTCATGCACGCAGAGTACCATAGGTCTAGATTATGAAAAATAACAGGTAGGCACATCAAGCAGTATTTTCACACTTCTGCATATGTATACATTTATGCACACACAGAGATAGATAGAAACACACACACAGAAGTCTTTGGGAGTATGCAAGCATGCATGTATACTGCTACTGGAACAGGTTTTACAGGCACTGGGCTAAGACAGCTTAGTTGACCATAGCAAAAGTTTGTGTGTTCTTGCAGCAGATGTGGCACCAAAACATAGTCTTTAAGTGGTCAATTTTAACTGAAGACACTGAGATTCAGTAGCCTAGCAGGAACTAGAAATCTGTGTGTTTTTGCAGGTGTTATTCCATATGTCCCTGGGGCTTACTGTTTCAGTGAATCTGGTCTCTTGTTCAAACTCATTCTGTACCTCTGAGGAAAAATTAATGTTTAACACTACATGCATACTAACAGACATTCCATTAGTTAATTAAATTAGCTGAGTTACATCAAGATAAAATATAAGGGAGAATAGAGCTAGGTCTATTTGCTAGATGCTGTGCAAGAAACAAACACACAGGGAATGTAAATTCAGATCTATTTTTCAGACTTGGATATAATACTTGTAGACACTTTTAATGAGTGTTTTCCCAATCTAATGCACAACATACTAAATTATTAAAGTAGTGTATAAGGACAGTTGTACAACACTGATGAAACATTGCTGCAAGCAAAGTGACTGTGTATATAACGGAAAGGACTTTTGGTGACAGACTACCTTTTTTCCTCATAAAGTTACATAAGTCTCCAGGCATATGATGAAAAGTAAATAACACTATCTAAGGCACTTGTGTGCTGGTCCCTCTGACTTAATGGGCCTATCCACAGCCTACATGAGGAAGTTTGTACCTATGTATTTTTAGGATTGAATTATCCTTAAAAGCCCTTGAACCTGTGGGACTGAATTCAGCAAAAAGAAAGCCAGCCATTCAATGACTTGTTGATTTACCGACAAGTTCATGATGGGAAATGTTGGATCAAGTCCTGCTTTTCTTTCTCAAGGAGTCTCTGTAGAACATAATTCTTGATTAGACAGTTACTCTTTGCCAGCTGTTTCCTCCATCAGGACTTGATTTCTAAATTTTTATCACAATATAGTATCTCGTGAGAATGGATATATTCTTGAGGGCTCCTTTTTTGTCTTCAACTCTGCATAGGAGAAATATATACTAGGAAAAACATATTACTGATTTTCATTCCTAGAATATATGTTTCTCTTTAAAGGTGTGTCATGGTTTGATTCGGGTTTGCTAATTTTAATATATTAAATTTCTTTTAGAGGTAAGATTTAGGAGCAAAGACAAGGCAGGCTTGAAATTTAAAAGGGTGCATAGAAAAAATTAATTAATAACACAGAAAAAAAAAAAAATTCAGAATAAGATTTCCAGATTATTCCCTCCCCCGCCCCCTATCTTCCACATTTCTCAACAGCAACATACAGAGAACACTTCAGTCAGTTATCTACTTAAATAATAATTTCAGTTCACTCTATAGAGAAAGGTTTCTTTTTTTGGTTTAGGCATAGGGAGTGTCTTCACTTTCACAATATGCGTCCGCTCAAGGGAAAAATTGCAAACTGTGAACTTCCTCCCATCTTCACAGTCTTTCCAGAGCTGTGTTATGGGTTATGCCACACACATGGGGATATTACTTTTAAAGACAAGCTGCTCAAAGACAAAATTCTCTTAATCTCTTTTCCTATTAAATGTCTCTGTCCATATTTCCAGTCCCAAAACAGAGAGCCCCATTCCCTCGGGGCAAAAGATTTTTTTCCTCAAGCACTTTAACCTCCCCCAGGTAGGTTCCCACAGTTTAAAGGAATTTCAGTGTAGTCCAGTCCCTCCATAGCCCACAAAAAAAAAATGTTTTCAGCTACTTATCAGTGGCATCTCTTAAATCTCTTCCCATCAGGAAACTTAGCTTTTATTTCACTGACTTCAGTAGACTCCTTGCTTTATTCTTCTCATTCAGGGGAGCTCAGGAGATCTGTAGTCTTATCCAGGCATTAAAAGGGCTAAAATTGCACCCACGAGGTGAAGGGAGCCGGGCCATGCCATACGATGATGGAAACGTGCCAGGGCTTCTCGGGCCGCATGGGTCATGCGGAGGAGGCCGGACAAAGCCGCAAAGCCGCAAAGCTCAGCTGCACCTCCCCACACCGCGCGGGCAGCTGGGGGCCGCTCCCGCTCCCTCTCCCGCTCCCTCTCCCGCTCCCTCTCCCTCTCTCTCTCCCTCTCTCCCTCTCCCGCTCCCTCTCCCTCTCCCGCTCCCTCTCCCTCTCCCGCTCCCTCTCCCGCTCCCTCTCCCGCTCCCTCCCTCTCTCCCTCTCCCGCTCCCTCTCCCTCTCCTGGCTGATTCCAAAATGGTGGCAGAAGCCTCGACCAAGCCGTGGCCACACTGGGGGGGACCAGGACCCCAGCACAGGCCTCCCCTGCCCCTTCGGCCACCAGGGCTCCCCAGCTGAGAACGGGGCAGGGGCCGGGGGGGCCTCGGTGGCTCTCCCACCCCAGCCCAGCCAGGCCACACGGGGAGGGGGGCCAGGCCAAGCCAGGGCTGGGCTGTTACCTCATTGTTCCACGGAAGTGAAAAGCGGCAGATTAACTCAACCAATGTAATTTATGAAAGCGAAATAACTTTTTAATTGGTTACTTGGGCTGTCAACCACTAAATCAGCCCTCTGATTGGCCCCTGCAGCTCACAGAAGAGGCTCTACAGGGAAAACAGCCCTCCTCTGTTTCCGCGCCCATGCTCCTCCTCTCAGACCCCTCTCAAGCGACTTTCCTCCATGCAAAACCAGCACAAGGATATAAATACTACACACTGGTACAGTCAATTTATTTCTCTAGTCTGGTATGTCCTCTGTGTTTGCTTGTGCTCTTTAATATGCTAATCACTAACTTTTTCTTACCTAGACTGAGAAGTGCAACTTTCGTGCAAATTAACCATCTCCGCTTGTTGCCAAAATAATGAATTATAAATATTTATTCAACTAAAAGAGCATATTTATTACTAAAAGCTTGGTTTCCAGAATGTATTATCAGTCTTTTAATGGGATAGTTTGCTGACCTATTGTTTCTTATCTGTACTACTTTTTTAATAACATGCTTATCTTTAGTTGTGTCCAGACCCTAAAGGTGCATAGTGACACCAAGCAAAGAAAACTACTTTTCTCTGCAGAGTTTTATCATGGGGAAACACAAATTGCAGCGATTTACTGTAGTGGGATTTCTAGGGTGCATGGAAGTATGAGGTATTCCTATTACTCACTAGTCCCAAGAGTTTGCTTTTCCATAAAAAGATAATTCAAATTCTGTTCTGCCTACCACTGAAATGGAAAGACTGTTACCTTCACTGGGAACTGGATCAAGCTGTGAGATGGCAAATACGTGTTCAGCTAGAAAGCACGTAGCTAATAGAAAGATGTTTCCTTTCTTGAACACCTCCCAGATGTGGAAGCACCAGTGTGTTTATGTTCATGACATTACAGAAAGCATGACATTACAGAAGCACACTAGGTGGGAGCAGCAGGTTGATAACTGTGAATTCATGGGATCATAGAACCACAGAATGGCTAGGGTTGGAAGAGACCTTAAAGATCATCAAGCTCCATGGGCAGGGACATCCTCCACTAGCCCAGGCTGCCAGAGCCCCATTCAGCCTGGCCTGAACACCTCCAGGGATGGGGAACCCATGACCTCTCAGAATTAGCACATCCAAAGTCAAAACACGGTTCCCTGTGCAAGTTAATTGTGGGCAAAATAACTTGTCATGACAAGTTTCTTCCACTGCCTCATTAATGAACCTTGACATTCCCTTAGTGGAATCTTGTACAAGGGGGAGAGAATAGTACAGGTTTTATATAATTTTTTTGGCTTGGATTTTAATTCTTGACATTTGTGCTTTCACTTTTCTGTATTCACAGTACTGCAAACAGATCTAAATTATTGCTAGTAATAAGTTAATTTCATAAAGGTACAATTTGTTTAAGAAGTGCTATCATGAATCTTGTAATAAGACATACCTGATTTTTCTCACACTAGGCACTGGCTATCAGTTTGCCTGAAAGAGGATACATACAGATACCTCTGCTTTTTAACAGGCATAGTAATAGTCCTAAAATTGGGAATTAGAATGGAATTGTGGAACTCTAAAATCTGGGCTCTGGTCTGAGAAGGATTTCCTAGGCATTTGTCCATTAACAGATAATCTGGTAAATTTGGGTAGTCTGGAATGACCATGCACCTAATGACTACCTAAGAAGTGGTGATCTGGCATGTGGGGCAAGTTCAGCAGGGCAAAAATACACTGTGGGAACATCAAAATCCCATGGCACATTTGGTGTGACATTTCTGTGCTAACTACTGAAAAGCAATGCAGGAGGTCAGCCATCAGAACTAGCAAAGTGTGGTGATTTAACCCCATTTGAACAGCAGGTACACACCAAAATGGCCCTATCTCTTCACTCCTCCACCGGGCAGGGGAGAGAAAGTACAACAAAAGGCTCAGGGCTCTGGGTAGGAATAGGGAGAGATCACTCAGCAATTACTGTCATGGACAAAACAAATGTGGGGAAAAAAGTTGAATGTATTATCAGTCAAGTCAGAGTAGGGTAATGAGAAACAAAACACTCTTTCCCCACTCCTCCTTCTTCCTGGGCTCAGTTTCACTCCTGAATTCTCCACTTTCTTCTTCCTAGCAGCACAGGGGAACAGAGAACAGTGGTTGGGTTCAGTTCATTAAACATTGCTCTGCTGCTCCCTCCTCCTCATTGTCCCACTGTCGGTGTCTGAGGGCTCTTTAAGGGCGTGAGACCTCCTCGGATGGACATGTAGGTGGTTTGGGATTTGGGGTTTTCCTGAAGCCGCCGGAGAGATACTGCAGGAGACGATCTTCTGTTGTTTTTTTTTTTTCATGGCTGTTTATTATATCTTATCTACAAAGTGTCCCAGCCAGGCTGACAGAGGTCTGCTCTGCAAGGTGACCATGACCAAATGCCCCGCTGGGAGAGGCAGGACCTACCTTTTATACTCTAATCTATGTCTTCAATATTTACAGTTACTTTCCAATACAGTACAACCTTATTACACTGTCCAGTTTTGTCCCCATCCAATCTGTGGCTGCCAGCATGTCATCCAACATGGATGGCACCGAGAAGAAGTAGGAAGAGGCACACCACACCCCAAATCCTCCATGCTGACTACATGGCCCTTATCATAAACAATCCAAAAATCTACTTATTCTACATTCTAATACTCTAATTTACACTTTACTTATTTTTGTGACTTGTAATTCTTCCTGCAATGTTGGCAGATTTTCCCTTGGGGCAGGGTCCAGCCCCCTGACCCCCCTGGCCTCACTCAGAGGTCCCAAAAGGGTCTGACAGGAGGGTCTTTGCACCCACAAAAGGTCCAGAGGGACACCCTGGACCCCCACATCCCACCTGCTCCTGTATGGGGTTCTCCAAGGTTGCAAGTGGATTTGTCCATCCCATGGACCTCCACAGACTGCTGCACAGCTGCAGAGGAATCTCAGCTCCAGCACCTGGAGTACTTCCAGCCCCACCTTCTGTACTGACCTGAGAGTGTACACAGTTGTTCCTTTCACATATTCTCACTCTTTTGACTACTGCTGCACAGCAAGTTTTTTCTCCTCTCTCAGGTAGGTTTTTCTAGAGCTACTACCTCTATCACTGATGGGCTTGGCCTCAGCCTTGGCTGGCAGCACGTCTGTCCTGGAGCCATATGGCTTTGGCTCTAACCAACATGAGGGAAGCTTCTGGCAGCTTCTCGGAGAAGCCACCCCTGTAGCCCCTTCCACTACTAAAACCTTGCCAGGCAAATGCAAAAAACTATGGTGGCATTCCCAGAAGTCTAAGGTCGGCATCTACTCAGCATTTACTGTGTTTTTTTTAATGATATGGACATCATATATCCCTTCTCCTCCACTCCCAACTGGAATGAGCTCAAAAAATATCATTCTTTGTAATTAAAAAACCCAACCAAACAAACAACAACTCCCCCTCCACAAAAAAAAAAAAAAAAAAACCCCAAATAACCAAATTAGTTATTATTTGTCTTGGAACCCAGTAGGAGATGAAGTGATTTTTACTTTTTTCTATTTTATTTTCGTTGTTTTGTCTAAAAGTCTGAAAATGTTGAGGTGAAATCAAAACAATGAAAAAAAAGTACCACAACATGTCTGTAGATTTCTGTGCACGTTCTTCCAGCCTCTTACATTATTTAGTTTTTTCTGTAACCTCTATCAAAGATGTGAATCAAGAGAAAAGTATACCAACAGGTTTCAGGATTAGGAATTATGAAAGCATAATGTTTTAATGGGATTTTATGACATTTTCAGATTCTAATATTTATAATTTTTGTGACTTGATCTTTCGTAATCTACATTGAATTATGATTTCTGTCCACTAAGTTGCCACTAAGCAGACACCACAATGTTTTGCAGAATTTGGAGTCTTCTCTGGGAGACAGATTACACCAGGGCTCATGGTACTATAAGGAACCAATATCCGTCTGCAAGTAGCCTCTTTTTCATGCAATAAACAACCTGTATCACTTGGAAATTCCTTTTGCCTGCTAGTTCTGGGAGCCAGCAAAGCTAGTTCCAGCTTGGAAAACAAGATCTCCCCTCAGAAGATGGTCTGATTTCATCAGACCTAGGGAAGGAAACACACTAAAAGAACAGAAAATCTCTTTATAAGAAGAAAGACAAGTAATTTCATAGTCCTTTATATCCCAGCCAGCTTTAAGGTACAGATTTAAACAAATTCTCTCCTAGCCTTAGGAAAAAACTGAGTTCAAATATATCCAAAGGTTTTTTGCCAAAAACGATGAAAACATCCAGCCTGGATGGGCAACAAGGTTTTGAAGCAACTTAGAAATAAAAAGAGGATGTATCATCTTTGGAAGGAGGGTCAGGTCTCTCAGGAAGTATTTAAGGGGATTGCTAGGGCATGTAGGAAAAAATTAAGAGGGTCAAAGCTTGATTTGAACTTAATTTGGCAACTTCTGCAAAGGATAAAAAAATGTTTTTACAAGTACATTAATGGTAAAACGAAGGGTAAGACAAACCTTTGTTCTCTACTGGATGTGGGAGGGAACTTTGTAACTAAAGATGAGGAGAAGGCAGAAGTGCTTAATGCCTTCTTTGCCTCAGTCCTTAGTGGGAAGAGTGCTTGTCCTCAGGACAACTGTCATCCTGGGATGGTAGATGGTGTCAGGGAGGAGAATGATCCCCTGTTATCCAGGAGGAGGCAGTCAGAGAGCTGCTGAGCCCTTTGGATGTTCATAAATCTATGAAACCAGATGGGATCTGTCCCAGGCTGATGAGGGAGCTGGCAGATGAGCTTGCAAAGCCTCTGTCCATCATTTACCAGCAGGCCTGGCTCACTGGTGAGGTTTCAGATGACTGGAAGCTGGCCAGTGTGACTTCCACTCAGAAAAAGGGTGGGAAGGAGGATCCTGGTAGTTATAGGCCAGTTAGCCTCAGTACCAGGTATGGTAATGTAACAATTCATATTGCTTGCCATCACACAGCACTTAGAGGATGGCCAGGGCATCAGACCCAGCCAGCAGGGGTTTAGGAGGGGAAGGTCATGTTTGACCAACCTGATGTCCTTTCTTGACAGATGTGGGAAAGGCTGTGGATGTTATCTGCCTGGATTTCAGCAAGGCCTTTGACACTGTCTGCCACAGCACACTCCTGGAAAAGCTGCAGCCTGTGGCTTGGACAGGAGCACTCTGTGCTGGGTTAAGAACTGGCTGGATGGTCGGGCCAGAGAGTGGTGAATGGTGCTGCAAACAGCTGGGGATCAGCACCAGTGGTGTCCCCAGGGGTCTGTGCTGGGGCCAGTCCTGTTCACTATTTTCATTGACAATCTGGATGAGGGAATGGGTCCACCATCAGTAAATTTGCAGATGACACCTAGATGAGAGCATGTGTCCATCTGTTGGAGGGCAGGAGGACCCTACAAGGGGATCTGGACAGGCTGGATAAATAGGCAAAGTCCAATAACATGAAGTTTAACAAGTCCAAGTGCTGAGTCCTGCACTTTGGCCACAATAACCCCCTGCAGTGCTACAGGCTGGGGACAGTGTGACTGGACAGTGCCCAGGGGAAAGGGACCTGGGGGTGCTGGTACAGCTGGCTGAACATGAGCCAGCTGTGTGCCCTGGTGGCCAAGAAGGCCAAGGACTCCTGGCCTGGATCAGGAATGGTGTGGCCAGCAGGAGCAGGGAGGTCATTCTTCCCCTGTACTCAGCACTGGTGAGGTCACACCTTGGGTGCTGTGTCCAGTTCTGTCCCCTCAGTTTGGGAAGGACATTGAGACCCTTGAGCAGGTCCAGAGGAGGCAACAAGGCTGGTGAGGGGCTGGAACACAAACCCTGTGGGGAAGGGCTGAGGGAGCTGGGGTTGTTTATTCTGGAGAAAAGGAGACTCAGGGGTGACCTTATCACTCTCTACAACTCCCTGAAAGGAGGCTGTAGGCAGGTGGGGGTTGGTCTCTTTCACCAGCCAACAAGTGACAGAACGAGAGGATACAGTCTTAAGCTATGCCAAGAGAAATATAGGTTGGATATTAGGGAAAGGTTTTTTATGGGAAGAGTGATAAGGTATTGGGATGGTCTGCCTGGGGAGGTGGTGGAGTCACCATCCCTAGATGTGCTTAAAAATAGAATGGATGTGGCACACTATGGTGCCATCGTTTAGTTGAGGTGTTGGGCTGGGGTCATTCGATGATCTTGAAGGTCTCTTCCAACCTAGTGATTCTGTGATTCTGTGATTTGCAGCTTTTTATGTGCTTGGATCTATACTGCGTTTCTGGACAGAGTTCCAAGTGAGGGACAATGTAAAAATTTTTGACGTGTCCAGGGTTCGTCATGTACATGGGACTTCCAGGTCTAACTCTATCCTCAGAGACTGACAGTTTTTAGCTCTATTGTTCCATATACCACGTGTGTTTTGTGAACCCTTAGAAAGATGAAACCTTAAGGGAGCTGGTAAACTTGTGCTTCTAGTGATCTTGCATTGTTGGAAGGGCACAACTGTGACTCTAACATGTCATGCACAGCAGTGACTTTACTAGATGGTGAAATTAGTTTATTTAATGCATATGGCAGGCAGGTAATAGTGTAATACACTATTTGGTATTTGGTAGCTGGTGGACAAACTGTGTAATACAAGTTTAGACAAGAAAATGCAGGGGGGAGAGAGAAGAGCTAGATAGAATATTAGAGCCCAAGGATGTTTGAGAAGAGGGGGGCTATTGGCTTGAGAGAAATTTTGGGAGTTAAATATTTGACTAGAAGAACAGTGGGAATATAAGGAAAGAAGCTGTATTGTTCAATGTTTCCTGCACCAAAAAAGAAGGATTATTTACTTGTAAATAAGCTGCATTCTATGAAATGGCTGACCACTCCTCTTAGGTTAGAATCAAACCTACTAAGCTTTACTGAGGCTTTACTTCCTGAGCAAAACAAGTTAAAAGAATAGATTAATAGTGGTGGAGAAAATCTCTCTGATTGTAGCCAACAACAGGTAAGAAAAAAAGAAGTGTTGCATGGAGACAATATCAGAAATACAACCCAGACTAGCTTGTCAGTCCTGTGCTGGCTTTGTTTGTACTGTGAGTGGAAAACTCTCGTAGATGAGAAGAAATTCTGTAGTCAGTCTGTGTATTTAATACTCAACAGTCTTTGCAGATATGCCTAACCTGAGCTGGAAGCTGATGATTTCCTACAAGTTCTCCATGTGTTTTTTGTTTTTTTTTTTTGTTTGGTTTGGTTTGGTTTGGGTTTTTTTTTGTTTTGCTTTTTTTTTTTTTTTTTTTTTTTTTTTTTTTTTTTGTTTGTTTGTTTGTTTTGTTTTTTGTTTTTTGTTTTGTTTTTTTGTTTTTTTGGAGACACCAGTTTTGAGCTAGAGGAAAAAAACTCCCCCCTTTGGAGACACTTTAAAGGTGACAGTTGAGGTAAACAAAGTGTATTTTTTGGAAACTGTTCGTGAATTTCTTTTCCCCAAGATGAAGTGTGAATTTCTTCTTTGAGCATCTTGGTTTTACGAACTAGGGTCAAATATTTTGAATTTCTTCTTACACTTTTAGCATCACTTGATTATTTTTTAGCAAACATGCTGATAATTTTTTTAATATTTTTTTCGTCTGACAAGTGAAGCTTTAATAAACTGCTATTTTTCAAAATATCCCAAGTCCCATTTATCATAGGATGATCTAATAAAGACAAATATTCAGCCAATAATGAAAAGCTAAGTAATGTTTAAACTCCATTGTATGCAGGGAAGTACATTAAGGCAGATCTAAGAGACAGTTTAATGGATTCAGCTTTAACAATCAGACCTGGACTTAGTATAAATCAAATACCATTGCATTTCAGCAGAATGTACACCCACTCATTCATTAACACTGTTCAGTGCAGATAAATATTAGTGACGACAACTCCAGCACTTGAAGAATCTTTCCTCAGACACGGCAATAATTGAACAATAATGATGACAGTCTTATTTTTATGAATCACTATAACTTATTGATTTGCACCTGGGACTTGAGAGAGCTCTCAGGCAATATGCAACAAGGAACGGTTATAAGCTATTAGAAAGCTAAGGAAAGAAGGAGAGCAGACAGGAAGTGAAGAAAAAGAGAATAAAATCAGTGGAAAGATGGTGGTAGCAACATTTGGTACCAAATAATTGCAGACATAAGATGTAATGAGAGGGCCCCTAATTTACCAACAAAGTGATAAAAGATAAAGTAATTACTCTACCTCATGTATGTGTTTCTGCATACACATGCTGTTGGGGAAATTTATGGTTTATCTTTATTTTACTTTCCAAAACAAAAAAAGAGGCAACATATGTAAATATTTTATGAATTGCACACGCATAATAGTGTAAGTGTAGGAGGAATGAGGACTTTGCTGCTGACTGATATACAGCTCCAAAACAACTTACACAGCGTAAGGTTTTGGAAATATGATTACTATGAAAAAGAGCAGACTCTCCAGTCTTCTTTTTGTAAAAGGTATTTGTTAGAGGCCTTTTTCCTATCTTGGGTCTCAAAATTAGTAGAAAATTGAATACGCTGTACAGATATGAATATAATACTGGCATATATCTCTGTTTTGAAGTAGGAGGTGTTTGTGTATGAGTGTGCATTATTATTAGCTTTTCTTCTCTCTTCTTTTTAGAAGACAGAAAAGGTCTCATTTCACAAACATAAAAGACAACTGGAATTGTTTAACCATTGTGCTGGTCTTAGCCAGAGTACAGTTAATTTCTTCTCAGCAGCTGCTAAAATGCTGTGTTTTGAATTCAGAATGAGAATGGTGTTGATAACACAGTGATGTTTTGGGTTTTGCTAAGCTGTGTTTATCCTGAGTCAAGGACTTACTTTTCCTTGTCTCATGCTCTGCCACTGAGGATACACAAAAGAAACTGGGAGGGAGCACAGCTGGGACAGGTGGCCCAAACTCCCAAAAGGAATATTGCACACCATAGAATATCAGGTCCAGTATGCAAACTGAGGGAGTTACCTGGATGAGCAGGCTGATCTGGATTTGGGAAGCAGGGTCTGGCATCAGTCAGTGGGTGGTAAACAATTGCATTATGCATTACTTTTTTGTTTCTTTTTTTATTATAATTATTATTATAATTTACTGATACTATTGTATTTTACTTTATTTTCAATTATTAAACTGTTCTTATATCAACATTTAACTTATACCTTGATTCTTCTCCCCATTCCAGTAGGGTGTGTTGGGAGACAAAAGGTCTAAGCAAGTGACTGTGTGGTGCTTAAGCTGGGCTTAAACCATAACAATTTTATTGTACTAAGTTTGCATGCATACTTATTGAGCCTCAAATAGCTTGGATGTCACCAAATACTAAGTGCACTTGAAAATGGTGGTATTTTTCTGAAACAGTTTATAACAACAGCAAAATTACATATTTCATGCTAGGAATTCTTTGTGCCAGCATTTAATGGTGTAACAATTACTTTCTTTTTCAATACACTTCCTCTTTTAATGGTCTAAAATTCTTGTGCCTAATATAAAGGCCAGATTCTGAATAAGGCTCAGCTGTGCAAAAGAAATTTTGATATTCAGAAGTTCACCATAAAGCTCCGCAGTGACTGAAATCTAGAGAGTTTCATTAGTAGGGATAATTAAATTATGGCTTTTTTTTTTTTTTAGATTCATGTGTCCTGCTGGGAACCCTGAAGTATATATAAAATGTAATTTTAATAGTCACGTAGTAACATAATCCAATGAAATTCAGATGTTTAGGAGTCTTTAGTATGAGTAAAAATGTCAAAAATATAATTTTTATAAGTTTCTTAATTGTTTTATAGTCTATATTCATAAAACCCTGTGCTGGCAACTACAATTACAAAATAAACTCGAATATGAAGTACATCCATATTGATTAGGTTAATTCAGACTGCAACACAGTGCAACATATTACCATACAAAGTATTCATATTGTAAATATGCTGAAAAAGGGTTATTGCCAAGATACTGCAGCTGTGGACACCTTAGCAGTGGTTTTCAAGTTATGCCTTACTGAGATAACAGAGGAAATTAGCCCCTGGTGAGATTGCCCTTCCACAAAAGAGAAAAATCTTGTGAAGTTCTTTTAATAGGGCACCTGGGAAGCACCATTTTGGGTCAGAAGATTTGAAACAAATTAACAGTGTAACATAATCCAGAGGTTTGTTTTATGGGAAGATGCAAACAACCAAGTAGGTACACCAAATGTTAATCTTATTTGCCCTTTTAACAGTTCTATGACTTTTTCTGGCTAAATCATGATGCAACAGCACAGAATGGCAAGAAGAGGAACTTCAGTCTGTGCCAAGTACTGTTCTATCCTCTCTGAAACTGTAACAGAAAGATCTCCATGGTGGGCAGCTGAGGCACAGCAGCCCACTCTTGCTCTGCAGTAACTGCTCATGTGCTCATGGAAAGATACTCCCACTTACACAGGTTCAAAGTAACACCTCAATTCCCAATTAAAAACTAAAATTAAATCTACATTCTACATTGCATACAGGCTGAAGAGTGTAATTGTGGCTGTGTAATTGTGCACTGTTGCCTGCATGAGGAGAATATGACAGTATTCAAAAAGGCAAATTTTATGTCAAATTTATTTGCAAAATGAACATGGTTGGATGTGGAAGCCATGGGTGTTACAAAGCATGTTCACAGAATCAAAGCAATGCCTGAGGGTTATGTGGACATAGAAGCAGAACAGCAGCACTTTGGGTAAGTTCCATGTCTGGGATGCCTTCCCTCATACTGGAAACTCGGATAAATGTGATAATTAACTATGGTGCCTTTTCCACATTTCCTATGAACTCTTCCAGGCCACAGATAGAATGACACAATGCAGCAAACTTTCCATTTTTGTGTGCACTGCGGAGAACATAATTTGCCTTCTTGATGACTTTTCTGGACAATAATTCATACTAAGATATGTGAATTAAAAAATAATTATTAAGAAAAAGGTGTCAAGCAGTCTGTGAAGAAATGTTTTTTGACTGTGAGCCACAGATACATGTTCAGAGTTCCACTATATAAATATGGGTTTTGAAAGAGATGCAAAATAATATATTGGAACCATAATGATTATTTTGTTCTAAGTGATTTCTATAGTTATTAGGAACTTCTGCTGAAAAAAAGCAGTGCATGTGTACATATGCAGTGGGTTGGCTCCACCATCAGCCAAACAGCACTCCAGTCACTCCCTCACTCCCCTCTTCTGCCAGGTGGGAATGCAATACGAGGAAAGGGAGAAGACTCATGGATGGAGGCACGGACAGTTTAACCTGAGAAGCAGAAGCTGCACGTGCAGGCAAAGCAGAGCAAGGGATTCCCCTGGGCAAGCGGACTCCGGCCACTCCCCAGCACGCAGGGCTCAGCACACCTAACACGGGCTTGGGACAGAGGTGCCATGAGCAGAACTGTTCCTCCTGCCTCCTCCTGGAACTGTTCTTGCTGAGCACCGTGGGGCATTTCCTTGTCCCTTGGGGTCAGCTGTGCCATCTGTGTCCCCTCCCAGGCACTTGCCCACCTGGATCCTGCTCATTTGGAAGGCACAGGGAGGATGAGAAACAGAGAAAGCCTTGGCACTGCATTCGCCAGTAGCTGGAGTGCTCAGGATTGTGTTTTCAGGATTGCTTTCAGCACAAATCAGAAAAGCAGCACTTTCTGGGCTGCCTGAAGAAAATGAACTCCATCTCAGTCAGAAGCAGTGCAATGAGGAATGGAAATGAAAATGGAATTGGGATTTTTTCATTCCTCAAGCCGCAAGGAGCAGTCATAGTCTAGGAGAGCTGCTCTGGCCCCCAGATAAAAGGGAGAATCTGGGTAGTATTACTCCTGCCACTGGCATCCAGAAGTGGCATGTCCTTTCAGATTTTTTTTTAATGGATTGACTTATTTTGTCATGTATTTGTATAAGAGCTCCTTTGGAGTTAGGAATAAGAAGCTGATGTTTACAAATGCACTGAACTATCATTAGTATGTGCTAACAATGCCTGTTAAGAAGCTAACATGTCTAATACTTCAGTTCACAGACAGTGTGTTGCATGGTACTACTGCTACAGCAATTCTCTATTGCTTCAGTCAAAAGCCTCCAAAGTTGCAAACACAAATGAGCAAGAGGTGTATTCTACCTGCAGACCATGGTACATGGGAGAAAGTTGCTGGTCATAGTTCTGTCATAGTTTTAGCATTAGACATTAGGGATATTGAGTATTTTATCATACATATTTATTTATTATTATTTATTGGAATTACTTTATTGACAGTTGACAATTAAAGATAATGATAATGTCATAATTAGTCACAGTTTGGTGGCAGGCAAACCATTCCCTTTGTGGGTAAAAATCTCAAGTTATTTTTGAACCTGAAGTGTAGGAGAGAGCAAACCCTAACTAATCACTCGGCGAGATGAAAAAGATATATGTCTCTGAGAACAACTCTCCCTGTGTGAAACATGATGTGCTAAACCTCTCCTACAGACCAGACACTGTACCACTTCTATCCTAAATAAAGATCAAGAGTATCATGATTATTTCCAATTGACAAACTGACAGAAAAAGTTAGTGGTTGGTTTTGGTTACACTGTTCTCAGCCAGATATGCTTGTGTTCCCATGCTTTAAAGGATTTTCATTACATGATCCTGAGGAACATACCTTAATTTTTTTTTCTCTCAAAATGAAAAGGAATATCATAGTCTAGAAGTCTGAAGATTGTCAAAATCAAAGAGGTCAATGGAAAATTATGCTTTTTCTGTTGGATAGGCATGATGAATGAGAAGTGACTCAAAAATATGAATGACAATTCATTAAGCCTATGGAAGAAAATACCTAGAAGAAGTGAAAAAAAAATTATGCTAACAGAATTCTCTACTTCTGGAACTCTTGACTCACCACTCATCAGACTTTCCTCTGAAAATCACAGGCTTCCTGTGAATGAATAGAATGAATAGAATGAATAGACATAAGAAAGTAGTTTAATTCTCATTTTCTTTTCTTTCATTCTAAGTTAAAGCTAGCCATTAACCTGAGGTTGCTGCTGGCTAGAGAGCAGGGGATTGCTCCCTTAAGATCTTTCTATAAGATCACACATATAGAGCTCCAACAGAAAAAAAACCCTTCAGGTCTTTGGGATATTTGCATCTGGATTTTGGTTCATACTAGTTGCTGTTAGAAGTTCCTGTACTATACTATCTTCAGATTACCCTGAAAATATTTTACTCCAGGTGTTTCTGTGCAAATGGAAAATAATGTTAGTTTGCTTCCTTACATGCTAAGCTTTTAAAAAACCACCAACTATCAAAGAAAAATCCCACTCATTTCAGAAAAGTATAAGGTTTCTGTTGCCAAATGTGCTTTTTAAAATAAGCACAAAGTGGCATATTGCTTGCTTAATGACATTTTCATATTTTATGAAATATAAAGCTTTGAAAGTTTTCTTACATTGGAGGTTTGCAGCAAAGACTATGGTACAGACAAAAGCAAAATAAGTCTGTGCCATTCCACTGTCATTGCTTCTGTGTGGGAGTTGTAGTCAGGAACCTGTTAATACTAGAATGTATCCCAAATGAGTTGATTTTACTGTGTTTTTTAAGGAATAGGACCAGCAACTGTTTCCATAGAGGAGCTATTAAAAAAAAAAAAAAAAAATCACTTGATCTCCACTGGCCTGGGACAAAATGTGTAGAAATCCTCTCTTACAACTGATTTTCTCTGAGTGACATACTTCCCTGATACTTACAGGGTAATTGCATCAAAGGTTGCTTTTAAAAAAACATTAGTGACTATCTAAACTTCTTTTTTATTACTGATGAGATGAAGACATAATGTTTCATTTACTCTGGATGATGCTAACACCCTTCCCATGGGTAGGTTCTGGTTGCAGAGCTCATAAGAAGAAAAAGCTTTTTGTAAAATAATATGCTACCCAATGTAAGCCTCTGTTTTCCCTTTGCCAGCAAAGTTGGAGGGCCAAAGCAGCATATTCCTGTTGTTTTGTGCTATGCTGGTAATGTAAAGCTTTCAAAGCTTCTGTTTATTTGCATTTTGTGGTTTAGACTGCAGGGAGGCTTCTTTGTGTGATGGCAGAAATAGGAAGCAGAGAGATCATATCTGGACTAAATACGACTTCCAAAGTGTACATTATTTCTGGGAACTGCCCTCCATATATACTGATCAAACATGCTTGCTAAGCTGAGTGTTTTCATTTGAACATTAAGAAAACCTTGTATCTCTCAGATGCCTATTTTTGAAGCAAATAATACAGAGAGTGAACATATTTCCTTGATGGGTGAAGAGCAGGTAGAATGGAAATCTTCCGTAGTTCAAATAAAAATCTCACTGAGATGCAGAACACAGAGTACTCTGTAGGAGCTCTTTGAAAATACTGTCAGCACAATCGCCTGTGGGCTTTGTGTTTAGGATAAAGGTTCATGAAGAAAGGTGAAGAAAAAAGTTTAATACTAAGCAAATTTTCATCCAGGTTTATCAGGCTGTGCCAGGTGTGCCATAAGCGGAGGTACCTTCTGCAGCAGAAGCTAACTGCAAAATTTAACAGGGCATTTTCCTTTGCAAACTCACTTTGTCTGCCTGCTAACTTAATTTTTGGGCACATCCAGGACTCTAGAACCTCAAAGTGGGAGGACATACTTTTATTTTTCTTCTCTTTTGATGTCATTCTGCAGGAAGTTTTTTCCTTTGCCCCTTTAATCATGAGACTGCTGACAGCAAGCTGTGCCCCCACCAGCACTCCTGCCTGTGCTCCATCAGCAGAACCTGCCTGCCTTTGCTTTTTTCTTTACGTGCGTGCATGTGTGTGTGTTCCAGCCCGTGTGTTCCTTCCCACCCACACCCCGCTCCGCTGTCAGAGAACACTGTCCTTGAACTTGATCAAAACCCTCACAAGCTGTGCCGTGAGTTGAGTGGCTCACCTCTGCCTCTGGAGGAGTTTATGTCCCTTGACAAGGTTTTGTCTGGTTTTAGTGGCGCGGCTGGTGACAGGCCATGCACGCAGCAGCATGCGACCTCGCATCCGTGCGGGCAGTCGTCAGAGCTGTCACACAGTCAGAACAAGTTAATTCAGCGTGTGGAGAGAGAGGTGCGGTCTGTAATAATATCAGGCCTCTGGAGAGGGGGCTGTCAGGCAGCGCGGGCTGGCGGCTGCCCCAGCTGCTCTCTCCGGCCGACGAGGATGCAAGCTGACAGGCGGCAGGTTTATCCGCCTGGGGCAGGCTGGGGAGCGCGCGTGTTAATTTTCTGTCTGTGCAGCAGAGCTGGTAATACTGCTTGCTGTGGTGCTTGAGAAACCACTTCGTGCCTCTCACCTTGGACTATCGTTGGAGGCAACAAGATGCACTTGCTGGGGTGTCCAGAAGACAGTAGCAGGTCAGGGCTCCCTTCTGCTGCAGCTCTTGGGCTGCTTCTCCTCTGAGCTTTCTTACTGTGCTCTTCTTGACTTGCATGGATTACTCTGCACCTGTATATTTCTTTCCCCGTTTGACAGGAGGTTGTTGCTTGTGGTGGCTAGATGCCTTTTGAAGTTACAGAGCTATTGATTCAGTTCACTTGTATTTGTGTGTGTACTGCATACATACACACACACATGGAGTTTCTTGAAGGATTTACAGCTCTGGATGAGGCAGAGTAAGGCAGAATCTCTGCCCATGAAATGTATGTAATACTGTAATTAAAATGATACCTACACTACTAATAATCTGTGCCAGTCAAATGAAATTTCTCTTCATTGACAGATATGCTTTACATCTGGCTGGTCAAGGAGATTGTATCTATAAACATCCAGGTGCGATTAAACAGCAAGACTTGGTAACACTTAATTCAGCAACCAGAATCAGCATGTGAAAATGATGGGATAAACATTAAAGAAGGAAGAAAAATCCCCATGTTTTTATTTACTCTTAACACTCTTGACTAAAATACACTTAATCCAGGAATTCAGCAAGGAAAGTATGAGTGCTGTGAAGAAAGTAGCAAAAAAGTGCTACCAGCCCAACAGGTTTTTGCCTGATGAGATTGGGAAGTCTGTACATATAGACACATAGAAATGGGCAAACCTATGGCTGTTAGATGGGATGTGAGTTGGGGAAAATTCTGATCTCTGTCTGCAGCTGTACTGGCTTTGCTTCTTCTGCCTTGCATAATCTAAACCAGAAAAGCTCTCTAATGAGATAAATAGTGTCTTGTCTACATAGCCAAATACTATCTCTTTTGTCATAAATTGTTCTGTAGTTGATTGACTGAATTCAGGAAATACATCACTTTCACTTCACTCTTTATTTTTGACATGGGTAATGCTGTGGGAAGGGAAAAGTGGGAACAAAATCCAGGGGGAAATCTCTCTAAAGTCTGTTGGTCTTTCTGAGTGGCAAAATTAGAGAGAGGACAAAGATTTCCTTTTAATCTCTTGACTATAGTAACTGAATATGGATGAATTGGATTTGAGATCCACCAGTCTGAAGCTGATTTTAGAATCATATATTTAGAAATGAAGACAAAATCTAGTGTTTTAGGAAATGCAGGTTAAGAGCTGACTCATTACAGCTGAATTCTACTGTGGGCTCAGAACAAAGGGAAGGAAATGTCTTTTCATACCATGTTAATTAAAACTGTGAACTCCTTGCTGTAAAGATGATGTAGGAACTAAAGTGCATATGAATGAGAAAAAAGGGTAGGACACTGAAAGCTAACAAGAATATTCAGAATTGCAACAACTAATGATAGTACATACTTCAGAAGAATTATTAACCTGAAAACTTCCCAGTTCTAATATTAGACAACTAAAGAATAGGAGTTACATTACTTTTAGTGCTGCTAAGAGTCAGGAGCAGGACAACACATTATTTGGACTGTGTGTTCTGACCCAGGTGGACAACACAGCCTCAGGTGGGGCAGTACTCTACCTGTGGTTGGGAGTGCTGAAACTGGGCTGTGAGGTCTGGCTTACTCCCTGAAAGCAAACTCTTAAATTCTTGTCTTTCAGTTGGACACCAGGAGCTTGCCACTGACCTGATTTCCAGATCTTTCCTTTCCAAGTGATCTTGGATGTTTTTACTACCCCATATGTTTGTATACATATGTAGGAAGAGTTTATCCTTAGAGGTCTCCAACACTGAATTTCAGTTGTCAACTAATTAGTCAAGCATGAGACCATGCATTTCGTAAACAGGACCACCAGCTGTCCAATATAGACAAACATCACTAAGCACTAAAGTTCTTTCTTTCCTTGTAGTTAAGGAAAAAGTATAGCTCCAGGTTTTCACAGGAAGAGAACTTGGGGTAAGAAAGTTGGGTCCTGGTGCCAGGATGGAGACTAAGAGAAGCCTCAGATGGGAACTTGCCTCTGGAATAGTTAGTGTAAGAACAACTTTACAATCAGCATTATTTTAAATATGACTCCATGCTACTGAAAATATTTTTTGGCTGTTAAATTAGAATTTTATAATTGCTTACCATTGTCATGAGTCAAAAAAAAAAAAAAAAGAGTGCATTAATTAATGAAATTACAATCTTATAGCATGAGAGCTGGAATGGACACTAGGTGTGATTATTTATTAGTATTTGCAATGAGGAACAGTTTAAAGGAGCTCAACTTCATTTTGTGTGAGACTTTTTGAGACTTCATAATAATCTTGGTTATGCAGCACAGTGTGTTCTTAACCATTTTGTGTATCTTTAGGAAACAGAATATTGAAATAGAGAATAATTTATACTATTTAAAAATAACACTTTGACAATGCCTATTTCTTAAGGGATTTGAAATTCCATGCAATATCCTAGCTTATGTGCAGTGGTTTATGTAGTGAGACATAAAAAATTATGTTATCTGCATCACACATGTAAGATGTACTGGACTACTGTATGTACTGGGGCATGTCATGTTGATGCTTAAATGATGTGCATTTTAAGATCCTTTGATATGTGGTTGGTCTCTTGAGTGAAGGCTAGAAAGTAAAAATGAGCTCATCTTGTGCTGCTTTTCACTTGAGTAAGGTGAGTTTGGAAGAATAGGAATATAATGAAGTACTGATTTGCTCTGTTAGTTCTTTCTTTTTTTGGGTAAATTATTACAATTGTATTAAGTCAGTTTTCCTTGAATTGCAATCCTTTCGACAAGGACTGGAGCAGAGATTGCTTGCATTTATGGTAGGAACTTCATTCTTAGAGGTTTTTGCTCACTGACTGTAAAGTACTTTCAGCTTTGTACCTGTCTCTGTACTGTGTCTTGTCTCTTAAAATGTGGTTCAGGTTTGCTTGGTGTAAAGTCAGTGCATTTATTTCTCACCTCTCCCACTCTTTGAGGGCACATTCACCTGCATTAGAGATGAGCTGATCCACTGTGGACAGATGGCAGGTCTGCCTCAGCCTCCTGAGCAGCTGCCTCTGCTGACAAAGATGCC
Source organism: Muscicapa striata striata (assembly GCA_030060385.1). Taxonomy (NCBI): domain Eukaryota; kingdom Metazoa; phylum Chordata; class Aves; order Passeriformes; family Muscicapidae; genus Muscicapa; species Muscicapa striata. Next base: position 895,345 of record JAREIS010000005.1, on the reverse strand, counting down.
CTGTGTCTCCTCAGCTGAAAGAACAGGAGAGAGCTTGAGAATCATTGAATATTTAAACTGACATGAAGGGAAGAAGTGATTTTACAACTTACTTCTGGTGATTAAATCAAATCAATTCCCTTCACATGTATTTTATTCGTTGCTTGACTATTTCTTGTTTTGGAAAGGAGTGGTAGCATAGGCTGTATGCTCTCTCTCTTTAGCTTTGGCACACAAGCACCATCCCCTTCACCCACCTCCTGATATATGCATAGAAGTTTAAGTTCAAGTCTTTCTTTCTGAAAGGGGAGAGGTCCTGTAATTTTGACTAATCTGATGGCATATTCTGGCTGCTAGAGGTTGGGTCAAAAGTCAGAGTAATGTGTTTTATTACCTGGGTTGGTTCCCCCCACCCCCCCACCCCCGCTGTTGAAGTCCCCAGAGGTGCAGGAAGCATTGCAAAGGTGTGGTCGAGATCTGAATAAAAATGCTCTGACACTTGCTCACTACTGTCTTGTCAGTGTAGATAAAGTTTCAGCTCATCAAAACACCCCTGCAGGCAAGAACAAGACAGCTTTTCACTCCAGTCTGCTGCTGAAAAGGCTTTAACAGAGTGGAAGCCAGTAAATTAACACCGGCTATTACCAGGTTGAGAGGTTTTGTTTCACACTTACTTAATTTTGTAGTCATGTGGTTTTGTCTTTGGATAGGAAGGATGGTGGTAAAATCTTCCAGATGACTTGTTACTGGGCTACCCATAACCATGCGCAGGATGAATCTACAGAGAAATGGAAAATTTGGTTTAGCTGCACCGTTCACTGCCATTGTTCTTGGTGCTGATTTTATGGATGTAAAAGTTCACATTATAACAGACCAGTCAGGTGTTAAATAAGACCCTAGAGCAATCAATCAGCTGGTTCTAATTGCCTAATACCCTCCTCTTTAGCCCCATGCTGAGGACAGCTAAGACTGCTCAGGATAAGAAATATGGCAGTGTCCTTCACATTGTGATTCAGGGCTTCTTGAATATTTTGATGTCTGTCACCTGTGCAAGAGGAATAAATGTTACATGAGGTTACAATGAGTAAAAGGGTAAGGTATGGGGAATGTCAGAGGATGTGTGTTGCTTTAGGTTACTACCCCTCTTCCCACCCTGCCTGCAGAAGGAAATGGCTTTATTCTTACATAGGGAGGGAATACAAGAAAAAAAAAAAGAAAATTAGGATTGCTATTTCCTTCCCTTAGGTGTAATATATAACCATCTCTCACCTACCTGGTTCAAGATCATCATATTATATGAGATGTGGATGGTTCTGGTGGCTTGGTGAGGAATTAGCTATAATGAGGAGAAAATTAGAAGTTTCCTTAGGAGACAAAGGTATGTAAAGTCCTGAAGACAAGATCTGTGACTCTCAAGTGCCAGCGTCTGAACCTCTGCAACAATTGTATACTGGAGTGATAGGAGTAAGGAAAGACAAGAGAAAGTAATGGCTGTCTGGAAAGAGTAACAGGACAAATTTGAGCCAAGATGTTAGTCTTCCCCTTCCATATAATTCCCACTCATTCCCACGAAAATGACAGAGAAAAATTTTTCTTGTCCTGTATCATGTTTCTTTAGTGATATGATGATTGGAATGTGGTTGCTTGCTGGATAGCTAAAAGCTAGTGTTTGGAAAAAGCACTAATTGGAGAAACTCCGGGTAAAGTCAGGTAGTTTTGTTACACATATTGTTCAGCACATTTGAAACAAACATAAATGATCTGTTTCCCTCAGTAGGGTAGGAGCTGCACAGCAAGAGCTTATGGCTCTTTGCTTTACCACTTTCTCACCTTCCTACACATTGTTCAGTCCCAAGGTCTGATCTCTATCAGTTTTTTCAGGGCCACATTGCTATTGCTACTGTGGCTGTGTCTAGCATTTTGGCTTTCTTGCTACCTTTGCTCCCTCTTCCTCTGGTCTTTTGGCATCCTTTTTTTACAGACACACAAAAGCTTTGAACATAATATCCAATGAACCACCTTCACCAATGGAAGGAAAAAGTTCATTGAGTGCAGAGATTCATCAAAATCTCTTCTGTTCTGTTCAAGAAAGCATAAGACTTTTGTGGTCCAGATTAATTTCTCAGTTCTCTTTCAGGTGTTATAGTGCAGGCCCAGTCAGAATACTCATTCTGGCTGTTCTGGTTCACCCACTTCTGAAGGCCAGGAAGGGGTGAGGTGGCAGAAGTTCATGAAGTCCACAGAGAGCATTGAGAAGTCAGGCTGGAAATTACTGCAGAATGAGAAAGCTGCTACATAGATGTGATGAGGTTCTGGTAGTGTGAACACAAGGACCACAAGAAAAACAGAGGCTCCTTCCACACCAAACAAATTACCTCAGGAGAGTGCAGTGAGCATGACCTTGAAATGAGCATATGACTCCATGAAAATTGTGCTGTAAAGAGTAATCGTATACTGGCCAGTTTATTGTAAGAAATAACACCAGAAGGGTCATAGAAGAATTTGTAAAATGATGTTCTGATGAGCCTTGTCTCTTATAAAAGATGCAAGTTTGAGGGAGTTGTTACAGTGGGTAAATTAAAGAAGATTTTCCAATATTGAACAAATATGTCATATGCCCTTTTCTCCTAGAAGTTTGGCTGATGAATCAGGCTTATGCTGGTATTTTCTTTCTTCCTTATAAATGCATCAGTCTGATTTCCTGCCTATATATAATCAATTTCTCTTTCTTTTTTTTTCTTCATGGATTAAAGAAAGAAAAGATATTGGTCTGATTGTTTCTATGAGAAGTACAATAAAGCTGATCATATGTTTTTTCATTTTTCTGTATTTTTTGAATTCCATTACTTTGCAAAAGAATAAATGAAAGAAGTGGTGATAGAAAATTTGGTCTAAAATACTCTTGGTGGTTTTGGTATTTGTCAGAGTAGTCCTTGCAATTTGTGTAGGCTGTATTTGTTGTTACACTAGAGAACTTGAAGAAAATGTCCACTTTTATTCTTCTCCTGTTTAATCCTAGACAAGATCAGGGTTGGCATCTTTTACAATTTACAAAAGCTCTGTCTCTCTGTATGTATTTGTGGATTTATTGGGCAGTCAGCAGAGGGATAACTGTAGCACAAGAGAGGTCTAGTCATGTTCCCCTTTTCTCTGCTTGCATATCTTACCTGTGATAGCACCTGTGATGCTGAAGGTAGAATAACAAAGAGGAAGTGTTTCTCCAGCTCTGGAAATCCAGAGAACTTCCCTTATATGGAAGGAATTTCTGGAATCATACTGTTCGATATTGCACTAAATTTATGTTAATACTGTATTTTAAAGCTGAGCCTGAGAGTTGCTGGTGCCTAGCACTTCTGGGAAATTATAAAAATGTTATACTGGTGCCAAATTACATATTAAGATGTCGTGGTACCCATAAATCAAATCTTCCTTGACCTCCATTATGATATTATGTAATTTTCATGTACTCTACACCTGTAATGCATTTGGAACTTTTGTTAAACTTTTCTGACACCTTTGAAAATAAACCAGAAATAATGTAAGCTTCTTGAAATGTACAAACACACACAGCTCAATTTTATTCTGGTCAAGGAGGTAAATTAATATGAAGAGAAAATGTTGCATGAAATTTTTTCCTTTGCCAAATTCTGCCTGTGTTCTCCACCTGGCCACTTTAAGGCAATTTTAACTAACACTTCCCCTTATTTCTGTATTATCATATGGCGGTAATTGCTTGCTCCTATTAACACATGGTCAAGATTTTGAACTTGCCTCGTTTTCTAAAAGAAGCAATATAATGATGTGCCTTTCAGTCCTTCAACCTTCAAGTCATCAAGTATTTAGCTCATTAGTGGTGTGATTCCCATCTGACTATAAGGAATAGTTACTGATGCATTAAATGGCAGGGGTTAACTCAACTTTTGTCAGAAGCCTGTGGAAACTAAATGACTTTTACTCATGTTTTTTGTAATCTTTGTTGCTCCCATTACAAAGGCACGGAAAAACTTTGTCGTATACATTTGATACACATTAGCTTAGAGCAGGAAGTTCAAGAAGTCATATGAGAAAATTATGGGGGGGGTTTGTAAGCATTCCAGACCAGGGATACACAGATGAAAGGTTTAGGTAACTTCAGTATTTATCTTCAAGATTATTTTCTTAAAAATATAGTCACTGATTTAAAATATGCAGAAAATGATGCCAAAGCTGAACACAATATTGCTGGTGCCAAATTAGCAGTGCCAAAGAAAAAGTAAAATAATTGTCCTCCATCTTCTGGCTGAAGTCCAAATGTAGTCTCTATGAGGTTTGACTTATTTTGTGGTGAGAGCCTATTTTTGGCTCATATTCTGCCTAGTCTCCACTGCAATTCCCTGGTACTATCCAAGAGATCAGATTTCAATGATATTTAGGTGTTGTAAGTATATTTTGGACTGCTATTGTCACTAGGGTAACGTTAGTAAAACCCCACTAGACTTTGATGAGACGATGAATTTTTTTATTTTATTTTATCTTCTTTTTTTTTTCCCCCCATCCCTTTGTCAGAACTTTCTTGTTGTAGGTATTTGCTTTATTGTATTTGAGTTAATTCACCATCTGTACTGTAGAAATACTGTAGAAATAATATGTAGAAAGCATTCTAAGTAAAGGCTATATTTATAGTCCCTACAGAAATGATGCCTCAGTAGTGTTTAAAAAAATGATCTCCACTGTAATGGAAGGCAGTGATGACATTATGAAATTTCCCTTAAGCCACACACAAGACACATTTGAGTTTATGGCAAGGCTATACATGCTGACCACTCACTGCTTAAGTCTTCAAATTAATAAATGGGTCGTTCAATTTATATTCATGTGCATTGAAGCATTTGTGCTGAGATTTTTCATGAGGAGGACTAGCCCTCATATTGTCTGGTTTCAGTTTTGGGTTTTGTGAAAGTATTATTTTAAAAACATTATTTGGAAACTTCTTTTATAGGAGCTGAACTTTCAGCTTTTTGCTGATTTCTTATAGCCATCCTTATCTACCTATTCTCAGGCAGAGGCATTAATAACTCTTACCTTTCCATTTTGGTCCCTTGATTAGTCCCAACAGTTTAAAGGGAATTACTAAACTGATAAGATTTGTCCCCGGACAACTCTTCTACTTTTTAGGGGTTTCCTGCTTCTGAAAAATTTCATACTATTTATCAAATGCTTGAAAATATAGAGGCATCTATGATGATGTAACACCCTATCTGGTCCCAGTCCCCATAATACCATGACTGGCCAGTAAATTTAAACAAGGCCTCAATGAGCTCCGGGAAAAACTTAAGATACTGATAGTTCCCCCAGGATAAATCCTTAATACTACAGAAAGGAGTCATGGAAGGGATAGATAATTTTTTTCCCCTTCTTTTTTAATCCAGGGATATCTTGTGTCGAGCAGCTTAAAAAAAACCCCAACAACTTGAAAACTATATTAATAATTAAGGCCTAGATCCTGAAAAAGACCCTTAGTGAATCAAATCCCTCTTTCTCTCAGTAGTTCACTATTTGAAATATGTTTCTGGCTGAAAGCAACAACAGCTCAAAAACCTCACTAAGAATAGGAAGTTGCTGCAGGAATGAAACTCCCTTTCTGGCTAACAGGGCTATGTTTTCCTATGCAAATGCAGCAAAGCCCAGAAATTAGCAATGACTGCTAAATTAACACACTTGAAGAGCTTGGCTGGTCCTAATAGGCAGTCAAATGGTCTTGTTACATTGTAATGGTGCCAAGCTAATTGAAGTGATTACTGTTGCTCATGAGCAGCCCTTTTGAAGTAGAAGTCTTTTAAATTATCCATACACGTTAAATGTCAGACACTATTGTGTAATTATACTTTGTAAACGCTGAATGTCATAAGGCATCACAGGTAATTGAGGTTTACAGAGAAGAGCTTTATCTAAACGTAATTGGGCATCAACTCTTTGTCACTATTTCTAAACCTAATTGGGCATCAAATTTTTGTGCCGGGGACACTCCAACACCTCACTGCAGCCCTCCCTGCATCGTTACCAGTACGGAAATACATATCACAGCAAGTCTGACTTTCCAAACCCAGGACCTCTCTCAGTCCAACGTGTCAGTCCAAGAAATGGAGATTTTACAGGGAACCAGGTCTCTACATTTCACAGGTGTGGGGCATCTGTATCTGACAGTGATTTCCCAGTTCATCTGTATCCTGGTTTCAGTCGTCATACTACCAAGCCACTGACAGTAGTCAATGGAAGCTTTGAAATGCATGAAGAGCAGAACTTGGCTTAGTAATCTTGAATTTATTTTAATTTTTTTTCATTTACTTGTATTTTTATCTAATTATTTTCTATTATTCGTATTCCTGAGAGAAGTTATGATTTTAGCATAGAAATCTGGTTTTACTGCTGAACCTTTGCCTTTTACTCCTATCATTTAAATTGGACACAGCTATTAAGCCTTCTTCCAGATAGATATATAGCTCCTACAGAAGTTTTCTGCTAGGATCATTCATGTACTGTGATTGATTGCATAAGTATGTCTGAATTTTATATCTGACACCTTGATATCCTTTTTACTTTCCCCCCTCCATCCCTCCCACCCCTCCCCAAATCCAAGAATGACTTTATGCAATCTTTACTTTCAGTCCTTCATGCATATCTCTGAAATAGTTCTGTTTTGCAGACTTAGAACCTCCAAATTTATTTATAGTCTTATCTGAAGATCTTATTGAGATCATCTAGTGCTTTGTCCCTGAATTCAGTGCATTTGGTTTCCAAACCTATTAAAACAATCAGTTATAGTCAATGACTCACTTGTCAGAAGATGCAGAAGTCCAAAAACTGCTTACTACTGCCACTTTTGCATAATTTTGTTTCACAGTCTGCTTTGCATGTTTTCATCAGATGCTAGTGGGTAGTGAGTGCTGAAAGCACTCATTACAGATAATGATCTTACATCTGCTTTTTATTAGTTAATTTTAATAGTGTGTTGTGACTGGGGAGGAAATTCATGACCTTGTGGGATGAAACTCACTGTATTAATGTGTATTTCAGAGTAAAGGTGTAGAGGTTTTCTGAGACAAAAAAAATTTGATCTCAGAATCTCAATCCACTTGCAAAGGAAGTGGAAGAATTCTCACTGGTTGCTCTAAATATTTTCACTTTGTTTTGGCATATTATTACATATTCAGAAACCTCTGAATTTTTATCGGACAAAGGATAAAATAGAAAATGTTCACCCACTTAGAAAAAAGATATAAAGGTATATATCCTGTAACTTTTTTTGCTTTGATGGATCAGATTTTTAATATTTTTTTTTTTTTTTTTTTTTTTTTTTTTTGGTGGTGGTGTTCTTGAGGTGATATAATTATTTTCCTTTAGCTTGTCTGTACAATTGCATTTTAGATACATAAAAGAATACAAATTTCACTTTTGGACAAATCCACTGAATTAAATTGTCCCATAGAATGTAGCAAAAATGGAAAATAATAAAAGGAAACACTGTGAAATGTATCAAGTGCATATCCAGTCATATTTGAGATCTATCACTTTGATGTTTGGTTTAGTCCTATCATCTACGTGTTTGATAGCCTCAGACTTCCTCTTTCTTGTATAAAATCATATACATGTCCTTTCCTGGGATGTGCTGAAGACTGTTGTCAAAAAGGCGTTTCATTCTCACTTGTCTGCAGCAGTCCTGACATTACTGCTAAAATATCAGAAAATGAAATTAAACCTGATGGCTGTGCTATCCCCAAAGGGCAGAGAACTTGATTTCACTCAAGGCAGAACACACTAATCCACAGCATTAGCAGCTTGCCAAGGCTGTCCAAGTCAGCACTTGTCTTTGTCAAGAGAGGGAAAACGGAGAGATATACATGGAGGTGGTGGGTAGGACAAGCTTGATCAAAAGGAAATTGATGCTAACCAATGAGATTATCCATTAACTACATTTTGCAAAGACCACAAATAAATTATAGAAAAGAAAGAAGAAGAAAAAAAAAGAAGAAAAAAAGGGATTAAAAATACAGACTTATTTTTTAATTTTTATTTTATTATTTTTTTCTGATTTTAGAATTTAACTTCCTTTCAAGATTTTAAATTTAAACAAAGTTAATAGTTGTACTATTATTTACTTCTAGGAGTGATAAATGCTGAAAATATTGACTATTACACATTTTTTAACAAATTAACATTGTTGATTGTGAGAAAACAAATAAAGATATTCTAATAAAAAGACTTATTAGGGACACACAGGTATTTCCCAAAATAAAGCTGATATCTCAAAATGTTAATTTTGAACAGATAGCCCTACCCTCCCAAGAGTTGCAATAACAACAGGGTTGTCATTTGTTATATATCCAATATACACAAGGCCTTTTGCTGTTAATCCAGTCTGTCCCTTTCTAGCAATGCTGCATCTACACAGGATAGATGTTGAACACTTTTTTGCAAAGGACACCATTGTTTTTAGCTACACATGTTAATATGTTGACAAAATTGAGATAGGACTCACACCATGACCTTGACAATTTTTTTTCCTCTTTCTAATGTTTTGACAATATCTTTCATGTTCTTGGCTCAATTTTTTGGTTTTAACATTTTTAAAGGAGTGCAACATCCATCACAATTCAGTCCAGTTTCTGTCATCTGACTTACTCAATCTCTTTATTTGCAATAGAACTGGCAGTATGTGTATTAGATATTCAATACTAGATATTGTATGGGTGACTCGCTCATCCTTTAATGTCAGCTCAAACAACTCCTAATTTTCATTGAGGAGGCTAGTGCATGTTCCTATTGCTCATAAAATATTTGCAGACAACAGAGTTAATAAAAGCATTATAGAAATACGAAAATTCCAGTTATACTTGAAATAAAGCACTTTACTTTCTGGTCCCCATATGATATTTCTCCTGCATCTCATTCTGTTTCCCACTGTGCCTCAGTCATTGTTTCTTAGGAATTTTTTTTAAGATGAAATTGAAAGAAGCTTCTGAAGAAAGACATCCAAAAAATGTGGGTTAGAGGAAGGGATATTACAATGCATCTACCTCTTCTTTATCAAAATATGACCATGAAAGTGAAGAGCCATATTGGAGATGACTGAGACATAGTGATAGAAGCACTGTGCAAGCAAAATGTTTGTGTCAACCAGTACTGAGCAAAATAACCTCAGGACTTGCTGATTTCTTACACATCTTGTACCTAACACTGACTCCTATAAGAGCAACATGTACTGCTTGGTCAATGTGTGGTAAGGCAGTGGCCAAGAAGTGTTAATGCTTTCAAACTGCTGTGCTTTTTTTGCTGATAGGTACAATGCTGTAGGTGTGGTAATGTATATATAATTTTCCCTCACTGATATGTAATTTCGCACAGAAAGCCTGAACTTGTCGGGGTTTAAAAAAAAATTTAAAAAAAATTTCTTTTTATTTTGCCTTTATAATTTCCTCTTTTATTTGCATTCAATTATTTGTTTTTATTTTATTTACAATTTTATAATGGAATTTTTTTTGAGCTATGAATATTTCATAAATGAATTATGTTTAAATGTTTAAAAATGTTTGGTTTGTTCTTTCAGTAAACAACTTTATCAGCACAATAACACCATCCACAGAATGTGTCTGGTGGACAGTACACACACACCTAAGCTCTGTTATTATAAAGGCTCCCAGCTATTTTCACAGGGCACACTATAGTTCCCTGTGTCACGCTGACCTCTCCTGTAAGAGTTATTTAGGCTTCATGTGATGCAGTCAGACACTGACCTTGCACAGTTCCTTTGCAAACAGCTTCACTTTATTGCCTGCAAAATGATTACTAGAAATCTCTTTTTGTTTTTTTATCAGTGATCCCTTTTTCTTGTCCTCTCACTTTTGCAAAGCACCCTTGACACGTGTGAAGTGAAACAATACTGGCTCATCTTTTGGACTGCAGATGGTTTTACAGATTTGGATGCTTTTGTCACTTGGACCATTTCTGAGGCTCTTGGAGGCAAAGGATGGTGTCATACCCCAGCAGCAGGTCTGGCTTAGCTTAGACTCTGCAGTCAGCCATGTGAAAGATGCTCTTTGATCTCACTGGAGATATGCTATTACCCAGTGTGAAAGAGTTGACTGATCTGGAGAATTCTGCTGGTTGTGGATCTTACAGCGTATCTTGCCTGAAGAAACATCCAGGTGATTTTACTTCAGTAATAAATCGTGACATGTTTCTAGGAATCATTGTCCTCTGAGTGAAGTGGGGTGAATATTCAGGTGAAAGTGGTTAAGCTTAAAACATCTTCCAAGTGGAAGACGAGCTGACTTTTACATCCTAGACATCAGATTCCTATGTTGGTTGATGTTTCCAAAAGCTGATTCCTAATTTCTTTGCAATTTTTAGAACTGATACATAAAATACACTACATTCTGCCAAACTCAGCTCCATAGGGATAAATCGCTTAGATTTCACTGGTAAATGTAAAGCTAAAGCTACACTAAAATTAGCAACCACCTTTCCTGAACATACGTAAAATCACAGCATGCTCAAGTACCCTTAGCAAGTCAATATTTTGTTATTTGTATATTGTTAACTGATCTCTGCAGTTATCACTTCGTTGCTAATTTAAAAGAAAACAATGTGGGAATTACAGAAATTGATAGGAACCTGTGTATTTAGCTTGACTTAATACCGTAAACAAAGACAGGAAGAGAACAGATGGTTTGCATCCATGGTTGATATCCAGCCCAGCTGGGATCAGTTTCTTGTTGAGATGAAAAGAAAATAAGTTGAGGTACAAGCAGGGTAAACCATTGCCATCTGGGTCAATTCTTGTGGTAACTATAAAGCAGCTACTCCATACATCCTTGGTTTATCCTTCCTGTTTCCTCACTTATCAAATATTTATTGTCAACAACGGGCAGTTCTGTTTGCACACATTGCAATTGGATAATGAGATAGGGTTTACTTCTGTTATTGATGGTGAGGGCTGATGGCATGAATAATTTCCTGTTTTTTTAAATGGGAATTGAATTATTGATGCTTCATTTAGGCAGTGATAAAGGCATTAGTAATGTATTGCCATGACTATAGACTGGTATTAGTAGTAGCCAAGAAGATACTTCTAGGTAGTGGGCCAACTCTACTGTGTATCTGGAGTACAAGCTGGAAATCTGTTCCCATGAATGCAGTGATTATGGATTTACTGCTTTACAAATACTGCAGAATTTGTCTTGGTAACTCTGCAGTTGACATCATTGCTAGTAGAAAAAAAGACTACAGTTCAACAGCCTGAACTAGCAACATTTTGATTATAAACTCAGTTGCCCACTACAAAAAAGATAATTTCATAAATAAGAAGAGAGAAAACAACAGTTAATTAAGCAAGGAGTCTCTGTCTTGCATTGAAAGGATCCTGAGTATCTTCAGAAAGTTTATCTGATCTTTACAGATTGACTAATTTTAAGCTTCTAAATAGTTGACTATCACTCTAGTTATAGGGTGATTTGAGTTTCTATAATTCAGGTTCTAGGATTTCTTTTTTTTTTTTCCTTTTTCCCCTCTTTTTTTCCTCCCCATCCAAAACCATCACTTCACATTTAAAAAATGTAAGCTACATAGAAAAGAGAGGCATTTGCATGACATCTTTTGAAAGAGGATGTGTTTGAGAGAGAAATAATGGCTGAGATTGCCTTCTAGCACTCTAGCATATGATATTAATGTCCCTTGCCAAATGTAAAAGGTTGAAATGAAACCTTCTCTACCCCATTTGCATTTCTTCACTTGCTTCTTGCTGTACTCTTCTCTGTCCTTTTCCCAGTTCTTCAGTAGACTCAAATTCCCTTCTGCTTTCCCTAATCCCAGTCATCCCATCAGTGCATGAAGCATAGCAATGCCTGCCTGATCCACAAACCTCCCCTGGCTGCAGTGTGAACTAGGTTCTTACAGAAGTGGCAACATAGTGGGTTAGGAAATTAAAATAATACACATTTCCTTCCTCATATAATAGTTAATAAATTTCAGAAATGTCACGCATCTCTTAAGTCTTCCTGCCTGCCCTCCATTTTTTGAACCATGGGATGATGCGTAGGAGCCATTGCTAAAAGTTTTGTGCAGTGTTTCTCTTGATCAAATATGAAATCATGTAAAAAGTGGAAAAAAATAGGGTAAAGAAGATCTCAGGCCAATTATTTTTCTACAAAATACTTTATGTGACAACAGCAGCAGCCCCCAAAGGGCAGCATGTAACAACAGAGCCTAATTAGAATGATTTCAGTATAATCATTAACTAGCATCTAACACCTACGAGAGTATTTCTGTTTAAACTAAAACATGACCTGCATGGTGGAGAGGCCTTGTAAACTGTCGATGAAATGAAAAATGTGACAGTAAAGGTCAGAGCTGTGCTCATTTGAATTTCAAGCAGGAAGCAGGCTCCTCAGCTGGTGTATACAGGAAGAATGGTGGCTCTTTCCGTAGGATCTCTTTGCCAACAGTAGCTTGGAGAAATCCTCCAGGACTAATTACTGGGGCTGCAAAACAAGTATTGTTCTTTTGTCTCTTTCCCTGACCTGGTGAAATGCAAGGGTCCTAATTATATTGTGTCAAAGATGTGGTTTTGTTTTTCACTGTCATGTGAGCAAAGGTCACAAGCTAAGAAAACCAAGTGGCACCTTACAACTCTCTCTATCCACCTGCTGACAGGTTCCTTGATACCCCTGCTAATCACATCACCTTAGTGGAGAAACAGAGGAGGGAGAGCTTGCTAATAAACTCTCCTTCCAGAGAGAATGATGCTAACACATTGTGTTTCACTGGACCATGTAAATGCAGCTATCAAATCAGTGAGATCTGGTTTGATTTGCAAGGCTGTGGTGAAGTTTAAGAAGACAAAATTGCAAAACATTCTGTTAAAAAAATTAAAAAATTAAAACATTTTCAAGGGAAAACATTTTAAAAAGCAAAAGAAAAAATTAGAATAAAAAAATGGCAGGAAGGGTGTTAATTATTCATTTTGAATCATTGCAAAGAGATCTCTTAGCAGCATTTATCTTCTCAAAAAAAAAAATCCAGGAAAACTAGTGCATTTAATTATTTTCCTATTTCCTTTTGTGACTTTTAGAGTGCTGTATATACAAAGACAGCTTTTAACAGCTTTGGGGAATCAATGAAACTATAACATTTAGTACATAAGTCTTGCTATGCTGAATCTTACTTGGTTTTCTTCCCATCCTCCAAACTTCATAAGTTTAATTTTGACTGGTCTTTATTCCCCTTTCACATTGGTTTAAACCTCTTCACAGTGGTTTAGGGTTTTTGGTGTCTTTACTTTTCAAAAATTTCCTTACATATTTCTCCTTTATTTTGGTTTCTCATTGCTCAAATCTTTTTGTTTTCTCTTGAACTTTGGAATAAAAGGAGTGCTTATGAAGTTACATGACAGCTGCAACAGATACCCTTGATGACTTCATAGAAAAAAACCTAATCAGCAGCAGATTATGTACAACAAATTTCTTTCCTTGCCTTCATTATCCCAGTTCTTTGCTGTCAGAGTAGCTCTGGCATGTCTTTAAATGGCAGATGACAAATTGTGCATATATTAATTATTCATTTATTTGTGTCTCAGCTAGATAGAGTAAAACAGACTCTATGTAAATTAGCACAAAATATATATATGATATTACGTCGTAACCAGAAAACATTTCTCCATCATCACACATCAACCAGCAGTATGTAGCTGTTTGTTGGTTTCATGAGCACTAAGAACAAAATGAGAACAGAAGGAAGGCCCTTACTGTAAACTGGTGAGTTTAATCACCTGTTCTTTTCCTTTCTGGAGAACTACTTCCTTTGAACATTGCTGCAGAATGCTTAGGCCTACATCCACAAGAGGGGGAGATAGTTTAATCTTTCTTGTAAGTCTGCTGATTTTTGGTGTTGAGGGTCTTGTATTTCTAGTAGACAAAGAAAACAAAAATCAAAACTAAGTTATGTGCAGTAACAATTCAAGACTATTCTCATCCCCTGCTGCTCCACTGTGGTTGGCTGTGAAACACTCAATGGCATGGCATGGGCTTGAGTGTAATATCTCTTTGTGACAGATCACTGAGAAGCATGAAAAATTGTGAGAAAAAAATTATATTGTATTAAAAAAAGTATTCTTTTCTGTGCTTTTAACCTGCAGCTTTGTTGCAGATCTTCAGCTGCTGCATGTCTTACTGGCTTAGAGAAAACATTAGGTTAAGATTTAGTTACATTATGGTAATTTTACTTGAAGTATATTGTTTTCACAAATAATTCATGCTCTAAGCAACTGACAGCTTCTTCTTTCTGTCTTAATTTTTCTCCTTCCACTTGGAGTACTTTACAGCCATGAAAAAGTGTGACTGAGGGGAATAACAAAGTACTGGTTGTTATCTCATACTAGCCTAATGTCATGGTTTGATGCTAGCTAAGCATCAGGTACTCATGAAAAACTATTTACTCATTTTCCTCAGCTACAGTTGAGCAGAGGAGGAGAAAAGAACTGTGAAGGGTTCATGAGTTGAGATAAGGATTAGGAGGAAAAAACTAAGGGGAAAATGGGCTTAAATTTAGGAGGTATGGAGAAAAAATTATTATTAACAGAATTAAAAAAGGGTAATGAGAAATAAAATAAACTTTTAGAACACTTTTTTCCCACCCAGCCGCCCCCCACCTCCCCCCCCCCCTTCTCACTACTAGTGCAGGGAAACAAAACATGGGGTTTTTAGTCAGTTTGTCACTTCTAATTTTCTTCTGTTTGTTCAGGTAAAGAAGAGTCTTTCTTTTCTTGAATTGTGGGATCCGCTCCCCCAGGAGACACTTCTCTATGAACTTCTCCAATTTGGTTCTCTTCTCATGAGCAGCAACCCTGCCCAATCTGGCATATGTGAGTCTTTCTCATGGACAAAACAGGCTTCTGGAAACTGTTGCCTGTGAGTTGCTTGTCTACCTGAGTGCCTTCTTTTGGTATCCACTTGCTCTGTTATGTGAGTGGACCTCTGCATCTCTTGTGGACCCAATGAGCTTACTTAACTATAGTCTCTTACCACAGTTTGGAGGAGAAAATTTTGTCTCTGGTGCTCAGAGCATTTCTTCTCTCTTTATTGACATGTGCTGCCATTTTGGTTCTCCTCAGGCGTCTTTACCTTTCCTTTTCTCTGACTTGGAAGAAAACTGTTGTCTGTTTCTTTGTTCTCAAGCTCTATCAGTTGAAAAGTTACTATGGAGTTTTGCAGCGCTGAGAGAATCACAGAATCACAGAATACTGAGGTTGGAAGAGACCTCCAAGATCATTGAGTCCAACCTATGTCCTAACACCTCGACTCAGAGTATAGACTATAACATGGCATTAAGTGCCATGTCCAGCCTTTTCTTGAACACTTCCAGAGATGATGATTCCACCACCTCTCTGGGAAGAGCATTCCAGTACTTTATTATTCTTTCGGTGAAAAATTTCTTCCTAACATCCAACCTATACCTTCCCTGACGTAGCTTGAGACTACGTAGCTTGTGTCCTCTGGTTCTGTCAGTTGCTGCCTGGTGGAAGAGACTGACCCCACCTGTCTACAGCCTCCCTTCAGGAAGTTGTAGAGAGCAATAAGGTCACCTCTAAGCCTCCTCTTCTCCAGGCTAAACAACTCCAGCTCCTTCAAACGTTTCTCATAAGGCTTGTGTTCCAAGATAAGAGGTTGATCTCATCTGAGCTCTGCGCCAAAGAGTCCCTTGCCATGGCTCTGCCACTGGCCATGTGGGGCAGTGCTGGCCACCGCGGTGCTGGCACTGTTCAGCGCCTCTCTTTTTGCAGCTCTCTTCTCGCCTGGGAGCAGAGGCTGCCGCCGCCGTCCCTGCCCTCCTGCCCGCAGCACGGCTGGGTAAAGGCGGCCCAGCGCGCACAGCTCGCTGCGGATTGTGCCGAGATGGCTGCAGCCATGGTGGCCACACGGCTTGTGGCGGTCCCAGGAAAGAGAAACTGCCCTCGCCACCCTGCCTTTCTGTCCACGGCACGGCAGGCTAGAATGGCCAGGCAAGCACAGCGATCACTGCTGGCCATGCTGAGAGGGCAGCAGCCATGTGGCCGTCACCGTGCTGGGATGGCCCTGGCCACAGGGCCTCCTCACCCCTTCAAAAAGAGAAACTGCTTGTGTTTTCGATTTCCTTCTTAAATATGTCATCATAGAGGCGCTACCGACTTCTCTAATTGGCTTAGCAGTATGTCTGCTCCCAGAGCCAGCCAGAGATTGGCTTTGCCAGGCATGGAGGAAGCTTCTTACAGAAAATCACTTTCGTGGCTGGATGCTTCCTTCCCCACCAAAACCTGAGCCATGCAAAAACCAACACACCTATTAAATGGCATCAAATTTTGGTCCTGCCATGTGATTAGGATCTTAGATACTGTAACCTGTCATTGCTGTGATCTATTTTTGTTTGGAGACGGTGATTTTGTGCTGCTACATGTGGCTGAACTCCAAATAATCTTAGTATACATTAAAGCCTTCAGGCTTCTTCTTAAATGTCTGCTTCACTGAAAAACTACTTGCAAGATACAGTCCCTATGTCTCATTAGGAAATAAGTATATTTTATAAAATGTGAAGTTGTTTTATGGGCTAACATGATGTTATTGTGAGCAGTATTCCTGAAAAAATTAACTTAGTTCATATAAATAAATTTAAGTTAGCAAGGTGTTTACATATTGCTTTTGATATCCTGATGATTGCCACTTGCAATATATTTCTATTTAATAATTATATTAATATTTTTATAATATTAATATAATTAATAAAATTAATAAAATTAATATAATATTATTTATATTAATATTTAATCTATTTATATCAATAATTTTAACTTTACAGAACTTTTTAAAATGCAAAGTGTAAACAAAATAATGAGAAACATATGCCTAGCATGAATGTCAGCGTTACATCCCTAATGTTGTACGGCTGTAGTTTTGTGACTGAACAGCTGGTTTTGAATTTTTGCAAAGATATGGGAGTGTTGTACCTCTGTAAAGCCTTTTCTGCAGCTCTGCTAAGAGCGGAAAGAGGCGCTGCAATCCTTCTTTAGTTGATCAGCAAAATGACAGATACATATCCTTCTGACAGACCTGTTATTTGACTACCATAAGGAAGATTTTCATTGTCTTACACAATTTTTGATGTTTTTGTTTTGACTTATGCTTCCTAATAGCAAACAGAAACAGGGAATTTAATAAGGTAACATACAATAGCTGTAAAATCTATTATTTAATATAAAATCATGTATTAAAAAATTATACTGCAGAGTTTTGCTCAAAGGTCATCCGATCTCACTCAGGTGCTGTTAGTAGCATTTAATTGTCTCTCTGCTTAGACCCACAATGCTGTGAAAATAATGCTTGTTCTGTTTCAGTGTTGCTTGGAAGGCCAGTTTTATGTGCCTCAGATGTCCTTTGTGAAGTGTTGGTATAGGTAGGCATGTGGGCCTAGGACTAGGATTTTTACATCCCCTACCTTTAATAAGACTAGATTTCTCCTTCAATCTTGTCTAAATTCCTTAAAAAATGATGATTCACTGTAGTGGGAATTACAGAGTACTGATTATTGGAGAAAATTTGATTAGATAAGTATGAAAATCATGAAGAATCTGAAGGAAACACAGTTTAGGGAAATAGACAATGAATAATGCCTAGTAGTCTGTTTTCCTAGATGTACCTTTTGGTATTGGAGGAAGAGGTCTAGCATGCTCTGCTTGTGTCAAGGTATCTGCTGAGTCATCAGGATGAACACAGCCTGGTTATCCCTGGTGCAAGACACCCACTGAATCCACTAGTGTCAAAGGACAAAGAGAGAGTGCACATGCAGTAGTGCAGAAATGGCAGTGGGTGTTGAAGAGGTGAATCTTGGTGTTGGGTGGCAGACCTTTGACTTGTAGAACACACTGCAAGCAGCAGTGATGGTGAGCGCTGGCCCCTGTTTTCTGAGGGAAAATGCCTCAAAAATTCCTGAAAAAGAACAGGAAATGCCTGAAAAAGGACAAGAAAGTTGTCAAAACTCAGTGTGCTTTTGTGTGAATATCAGTATTGTGACTTGAGGAAGGAGAATTCAGCACCGTCAGCGCTGAGACAGAAATCACATTAAGTAGCTTTGGGTACTGACAGTTTTGGCCTATATTGCCATAAGGAAAGTGAGCTTTATGATATGGTACTGGGGATAATTTTTCTTTATTACAGATGAGTATCAGTCAAATTAAGTGGCCTAAATTTCTGGAAAAAATGTACCACCTATAGTTTGTTAATAAAATGACAGCTTGCAAAACATTGTAACCACACTTCTTATAATAGTACTTTATAAAATTTAAGCTTGTTTCTTTTTTTAAAGAATAATTTATTTGTTTAAAAATAGTAGAGAAATAATGACAGCAGTGTCTGTAATTAAACATATGAAAACATATATGGAGGAAAGGGTCTGTCCTTTCTTTTCCTCATTGTCTTATCTTCCTCACTCCCATGGTATTAACAGATTCTTGCTGTAAAAGAAATTGATTCTTCACTCCCAGGCAGGTCATTATAAAAAGGGTTTTAAATCATTTGGTCTTCCCATTTCTGAAATATAGACTTCACTTTAATATTCTCTCCATTACCAGCAATAAAAAGCCCATAATTTGTGAAAAATGAGCTTTCTCTTCAATATGTTCTCTGATAAGTAGCATTTCTACTCATTCACTTGTCCCACACCTGTTAACTGGTACTCAGTACATCATGAAGATGCTATATTTATTTCTGTTGCATAGCCACATTAAAATTAAAAACCATGTTAGAGGCTGGCCTCATGGTTAGTAATAAATTCCATTTTTTGATTAAGGTGACACCGAAATTTGATCATTCATTGAGGGAGTGGGTGCAGTGTCATGGTGGTTTGCCAGACTGCACACACCTTTGTCTTTACACATCAAACTAAGAGGCAAGCAGGTAAGGTGCATGTAAAGAAAAACATTCTGTAGTGGTTTTGATTTGCCAGTTTGAGATTTCCTGGCCATTGCACCAATTTATGTGGTGTGTCTAGCACTGGCTAAATCACTAGTGCACTCACTAGAATTATTTACTTGTTTCCTGCTGTGAGATAGCATTAGGAGGGAAGGCAAAGCAGGCTCAAACTTTGAAGGATATAAAGAAACTTTATTAACAGAAACTAAAAGAAAAAAGTAATAAGAATCAGAATAAAACCTCCAGAACACTTCTCCTCCCTCCACACCCTCTTTTCTCTCACACTGACAACGTACAGAAACAAATCAATCAGTTCACCATTTCTAAAATAGTCTTTCTCTAGTTCACTTAGAGAGTGGAGTTTCTCTTGTCAGTCTATGGAGACTTCTGCACAAGAAAACAGTTTTATTGTGCTTCAGTGTCACAGCTGTCCGGGAGAATGGAAAATCTGATCACTGTGTAAAAGTCCCTTTCCTCGATTTACAGTTTTCCCCACAACTGTTTTCAAGGACTATGTAAACTTATGGGGTATTATTTTTAAGGATGAACAATTAAAAAAGCAAAGGTTCTCTTCATCTGTCTCTAAGATCATCTTAATCTCTGGGAACAGAGGTCTCCTTCTTCTTCCTTGGGGCAAAGGGTCTTCATCGGTCTTCTCTCTCTTTCTCTCTGTTCAAACTTCTCACTGGATCACAGCTACTTCAACATCTTCTTGTTCAGCCTGGTTGTCTTTGCTCTTGTCGATGGTTAGAATGCTTCATCCCCCCTAATGAATTTCATGAGTTACAAGGCAGAAGAGTCTGATATATCAATCATATCTTCTCCATAGCTTACAAGAGGGTTTCAGCCCAAGACTGAGGCATCTCCATCAATCCCTTCCATCTGGGACCTGACTTCTACTTCACTGACCTCGGTGTCTCCATGTTGTTTCTCTGCACGTCTATCACTGTCATTTTCTCTCACTTGAGGGGATGGAAGTTCTGCAGATCTCATCTGTGCAGTGAAAGAGTTAATATCGCGCCCGAGGCCTGCAGATGTGATCCCTGCCGGGTGGTGGCCATAGCTGTTTACGGTGGAGAATTTTCCAGCAGCGGCTGGGGGGGAGGCTGGGATATTAGCAGCCAGGCTAGAGCCCAGCGGCAGCACCTGCGGGTCGATGGCTCCCCCTGCCCATCCCTGGTGGTTTCTGGTAAAACTCAGCAGCGGCAGGGCCCAGTCTGGGGCCCGTGCTGGCCGTGCTGGGGAGGATCTGTCTCAGCCAGCAGCCCCAGAGCAGGCCTAGCCATGCCGCGGTGGGGCCCGGCGGAGTCCCTGGGCACGGGCCCGGCCCCGCGGCAGAGCCCGCCCGGCCTGGCCCGGCCCGGCTGCGCGGAGGGGTGGGCCAGCCTGCTACCTCTATCGAGGCTGGAAGGGAAAAGGAGTTCCTGGGGTTTGTCCATTTTAAAATGTGTGCTCACAGAGGCGTGTTCAACTTTCTCAGTGATTTAACAGGTTGTCACTTCCCAAAACCAATCACCAATTGGTTTTTGTCAGACACAGAGGAAGCTGCTTTAGCAGCTCCTTTCAGAAAAGTCACTTCTGTGGCTTGGCTTCAATGCAAAACACATTCTCTCCTGCTGGCAGTAGAAGTAATTTGCCTGGTCTATTCCTGGAATAGGCAGGGCAGTTTGAGATAGAATACATTTTCTGAAGAAGAGTTAGCACACTTGCAAGGAGAGAGCCTGATGGCAGCTCACAAATGAAACTTCTGTGCGTTGAAAACAATATGGCAACATTGGCAGTTATTGCAGAAGAAAGTTGTTAAGTCCTTTTCACATGTAATGTAATATTCCATTCTATTCTATTCTATTCTATTCTATTCTATTCTATTCTATTCTATTCTATTCTATTCTATTCTATTCTATTCTATTCTATTCTATTCTATTCTATTCTATTCTATTCTATTCTATTCTATTCTATTCTATTCTATTCTATTCTATTCTATTCTACCCTGTCCTGTCCCGTCCCGTCCCATCCCGTCCCGTCCCGTTCTCCTTAAGGATAAATGTTACCTTTAAATATATCTATGGTTGTATGGACATCTCTTTGTGACTGCCAACTTAGTGTAGCATTTTGGACTCCCATGTTAGGACCATGGCCAGATCCTTCTCTCTTAATTTAGTTCTGGTAGGATTGTCATGTCCTTCTTCAAACTCATGCTCTCCAGATATTTTTTTTAATCATCTTCTCAAAGTTTCTTGCAGAGTTGGACAGAATGCCTTTTCCCTGAGTTAATTATCCAATCTGAAAAATTATTAAATATATTAAACCCGCACTAATTTTGAAATTTTAACCTGCTTAAATTGAAATGAGGTGAAAATAAGATGGAATGATAATCAAAAATGATATAAAAAAGCAGAATAGGTGTTAAATTATGTTCTTTAATCAGATGGAGGCCCAGAGATATCTTACATGTAAACAGTGTAAGGAAAATGTTGATTCTTTAAGGTTATCAGTAAAGTGGATTTCATTTGATAAAGGAATGCCACATACATTCATATTGGTAGAGAATAGCTGTACACTGATCATTTTAGTATAATTCACATAAATGTGGAAGCAGTAATTTTCGTATGCTTGCAAAATGTGTTTACATAATGGGAATAAATAGTATTTGTGCAAGAGTGAAGTTGGAAGCTGAAGGTGGCATTCATGAATAGGATATTGAAGATAATCTGTGGCAAGAGCTACACAGTATAAAACTTCTCTCTAGGTTTCTCTGTTCATTGTGCAAAGTGAAATGGGAAGTGGTCAGGAGGGTGTACTCATCAAGTAACTGATTTGTCTGGTTGAAGTTATGAGATCACTGGGATCGTCCTTTACCTGTGATCCAACATTGATTTCTTTTTAAATTCTATACCAGTTTCCTCTTTCCTCTTAATATAATTTTTTATGCTGTGGAAGACATAGAGTTGGAGGAGGGAAATCTCCCTCTCTCTCTCTCTTAAATATACTCTGAAGGTAATATTTTAAAGATGCATTTCTGTACTATTAAAGTACAGATAACATTAGAGTACATTAAAGTAATTAAAGTACATAGATAACATTGTTAGTTTTTTCTACAATATTGTGACTTAGATCTAGGATTTCAAGAGCAGAGAATCATAGAATATTTTGTGTTGGAGGGAATCTTTAAAGGTCATCTAATTCAAGCACCCTTCATTGAGCAAGGACAGTTCCTGATCATTTCCAGACTTTGCATATTCTGGACTTTTATGTCTTAGTTGCTGTAAAGTACGTTTCTTTACAATTTGGTGTCTGTTCAATTGTAATACTTGTGTCTTTCTGCTCTGCTTTGCTGCTCTTCATCTATGTTAAAGTTGGCATGTAAACAACACTTCATCTATTCTTTAAAGCAATGTGCTGGATTTATACTTCTTTTGGGCAATGTGGAAATATGTTGTGAAGCCTCTTTTTGTGTCTATGTAAAACTATTTTTTGGTATACTTGCCAATGAAACTATTTCCAGTCATTTGTGTTTTCATTCAGGAACCTCCAGAAAATCAGCACTGTCTGTAACTCTGCCACTCTCCAATTACTAAGAAAGAAAAGAAAGAAAGGCTGACTGTCAAAATACAGTCCTATTTCAATCTTGCCAATTCAAAATCTGTGGTGTCCTCTGAATTTCCAGGGTCACTGGGTGCCTATTCTAGATACTTAAAATTTGCCAAAAATATTATGGAATATTTACCCAGTGATAATCTGAGTCTGTTTATAGGCAGGAAAGCTTTGGAAAATGCATTTGGAAGATACGTCTATATCTATACAAATGATAAACTGACATTAAGAAGACAACAAGATATCTGGAGTTCCCTAGATGTGTATTTCCATCTCATAATTCTGTCTTGGGAGACTGTAAGAAAGGTCTGTATTTTTCTGAGATTCCTGATATTTAGAAGGAATAGCTAAGCAGCTAGCTATGTTTGAAAAATCTAGACATGTCCACTTCACATATATTCACTGTGAAACAAAGTAAGGGCTTACTGCTCATGTAGGTACAGTTTCCTATGGATTGAATTTATGATGGAAGCTTTAAATAGCGAACATGTACATATTTTGTCTGAAAAATCTTGGGCAAAAATAGGTCATCCATAAGTGATAACGAGTAGGCTTGGTTTCCTGCTTTTACCCCAAAGACTTTCCCTACTTTTTTCAGTTCACTGTCTTTTCATTGTGCAAACTCTTTTTTTTAAAAATAAGAAGGAGATGTTTTATCTGCATCTTAGGGTTTCTGGCATGACCTTGGCATGCATTTAGAAGTATTTTAGGGAAAATCAGACACCTATTCCACTCTAAAACTCTGCTTCCATGTCTTTGGCTGATCAGCTGTCCTTTTGATCTTTCCATCTCCCTCATCACTATACCTTTCTTTCAATGCCTCTCATTTTCCTTCCTGCTTTTCTACTTCAGGAAGAAAAAGACACTTTTCAGACTCTTCACTTTTTGATTTGTCTGATCACTCCTCCATTTCCACTTCCTTGCCTTAGGACTGCTTCTGTAAGACCTATTGTTTCAAAATGTTCTATGACTTAGTTCTTGCCAGCTATCTTATGCTGTGCTCGCTTTCAATCTCTGCCTTTATCTCTTTGCTCCAGCAAACACTAGCAGTAAGTCTTCCTATCACCTCTTTTCTCACCAGTCATTTCTCTTACATGAGCTATTGCCTGCTAAATAATTGGATAATTAGAATCAGGGAATGTTTCTTATCCTTTGATTTTTCAGAGCACCATGTACACTTTAATAACACAACTTAATAGACACTATGACTGTCAATACTCTCTATATATTAAATGGAAGATAGCAAAGCTACTGCCAAGTTTCTGCTCTAAACTGCATTGGAAGGCTCTCCCAAATGTTTAAATTTTGGTGACCCCTTCCTGTGGCAACTTCCTCTAGTGGCTGAGCATGTAGATGAGCATGTAGTTCTCTGAACTTCTCCCAGCATCTTATGTACTGTTGGAAATACCTTTCTCTTAGCTGGCACTTGTTGGAAAGGAGATCCTTTAGATCATTAGATGAATAATGAAAAGATGAAACAAAGAATCAGAAGAAAACCAACATAGTTTAAAGTGCACACAATGGCAGAACTGTAGTAAGAAACAACTATTTCCATATGGGAGATCGTTTGTTTGACAGTTGATCCATATTACCTGTAGAACTACCTTGGATCTGGTGAAGAAACACTCCTGTGTTTTTCAGAAGAAATGGGAGGGAAAATGGAGCTTGTCTAGTAGGAGGTGTCCCTGGCCATGGCAGGGGAAGTTGGGACAAGATGCTCTTTAAGGTCCATTCCAATCTCTTAACATTCTATGAATCTTTGAGTGTCTCAATCCTTGTCAAAATTTGCAGATAATATATAAAATTTTTTTTTGCTATAGATGCCCACATTACTTTCTGCATTCTTTTTAACTGACTGACTCTCCATTAATATCTGGATACAATATGATATCTGTTCTAAAACTGTCCTAACTGGTGTATTAGCTTTCCTAGAAATCTCTCCCAGATCCAAAAGTTCAACCTTATTTCTTGTATTTTTGCATAAAAATGGTTTTGACCTTTGCCTATGGCAATTAGTATTATCTTTTTGTTTAAATATTTACCAGCTATATATGAGACAACAAAAATACCACAGTACATTTGCTTAGGATGTCTTAGAGCTCTTTATTTTGCATCCTTTCCCTTACTGTTTTCAGTAACATTTATTTTGTGCAACTAAATAACTGTAATATTTTTTTAAATTGTAAGACTGGAAAAATCCAATCTTTGTTTTAAGGATGCTTCAACCAATGATTTTTAATCCAAATATTATATTTATCCCAATGTTTATTTTCAAACTGTTTAAACACCCAAAAGGTAATGAATGTTGTTTACTCTTGTTTGTAGGAATTCCACTGTCACAGTTGCTTGGTGTGCAGAAGGGGAATAGCTTGGAGAATCCAGTTTATCAGAGGTTCTTATCAGAAAGGGAGAGTGAGATTCTCATCCTTTGGACTACTATTTGTTTTGCAATGTTAACATAATTAAAGAGGGTTTCTATTGACTGCATCACTTGAAATACCTGCAAATTTGTATTAAGAGAGGTGGCAGTCTTGATGCTTGGCAGTATGCTTGACATGCACCTAAAAATACTGTGTATTTGGTAAAAATGGAGTTAAAACAATTTTTTAGCAAATATACTGGCACCAGTTTCAGCAGAAACTAGTATCAAGATCAAAAAAACAAAAAAAGAATTCACATCCTGACTCAAAAATGAAATTAGATTTCAAAACTGAAGCAGGACTATGCATCCCTCTATACTTATAAATAAAATATTTATTGATTGAGAATGCTGATCTTTTAGTCTAAATTTTCCTTTCTTTTTGCACACATTTTTCCTCCTTGCTGATAAGCTGCTGCAATAAACTTTAAGAGACAAGATGGCTTGTTTGCTTTTTGATTTAAGCCCTTCTAGGAAAGACCTTTTAAAGAAATAGCTACACTGGTTAATTTACCCAACATACCTCTGTGTTGGTAGCACTTTTTTGTTCTTTCTGAATTTACAAACCTTCTTTCCTCTTTTGAATGAATACTAGAAAAACAAAAGTGTTTGCTTTCGCTACTTTTTCCCTGCATTGTTTCTTTGTAGCACCTGTCAAAAATGAAATATTAGTATATATACATTATTTCTTCTTTTACAGGTGGCCTGCTATTTTTGTTACCTTTTTCTTTTCCCCCTCCTTTCTCTAATATACTAATTGAGAACTGTGTGCTAAATTTTGCAGTCTCAAAGGGAATAGGAACACTCATTAAAAATGTGAACTCAGTCATTCTTGATCATTCTTGAGGCTTTACATAGGTACATGTTTGGGGCCATTTTGTGTTTTGTGGATACAGTAGTGATTAGCTGAAACAGGACTGCCTTGGGAGTCAGTTTGTGTTTATTTTGGTACTATAGAGACTTTTGATTAAGACTACATGCAATTCTCTCTTATTTTCTGAGCTTATTTCTTTGAAGGCATCTTTGTATTAATTTGGCTTCAATTAGAAATGCTGTGCCAACACTTTTTTGCTCAGCACTATTGAGCCATTGCTTTCTTTTTCTAATCCTAGAAGTCGTAGATGATGCAGATATTCTCTTATGATTCAAGATTGCTCTCAACATCACAGTCATGAGCTTTATGCAGTCTTTTTTTGCGTGCTAGGCCAAGACTAACCAGATCTCAGAGACAGGAAATTATTACTGGCATTCATTTTGTTTTTTCTTGAGTCAGTTCTCTTTTTTCCTTTGCCACCTTAAGGTGTTATTTTCTCTCATTTATTCATGCCCTCAAATGAAAATGATGAAAATTCATATAAAATAAGACGTTTTTGTTTTTCTGAGTGTTACCTTTATATGTAAGAGAGCCTGCTGTTCTCATGATCTTTAGCTGCTCAGTTGTTCTGTATCTGTATTACAGGGTTTTCCCTTTCACACCAGTATAAATCACAAGGTGTTGGTGTTAGTAATGCCACAGTCAGGATAAATCTAACACTTTTAGCATTCTTTCTGAATTCTTGACCAGGCTTTTAGCTAATGATATGTCAGCATAAACTGTACAGAAATCAATAGTTGCCTAGATCACCATGGACTGGGCCCAAGGTATTATGTGATTTAAAGCATGTTATTTTTTCTGCAAAAATGATTTTATGTTCTATTGATTTTAGAGTTATACTGCTGTTTGGGTCCCTCTTCTCTTTTGTACTCCTTTTCTAGAGCAGTGTTTGAGGGCATCTTGAACACCCCAAATCTGGAGAGCAAGCCATAGCTTGTGATGCACTTGTGCCAGTAGCAGCATCTGCTGTTTGCTATTTTCTTTGGACTCAGATTTGAGATGGCAGAAATTTGCACATGGTGATCTCTTTGGATACTGGCTTCTGAAAAATGCATCCCTTGGGTTTTGAACATGTGGTTATGTTCTGCCGTGTGATGGTTTTCTTTAAAAATATGGGACTCCTGCATTTGATCGAGGTTTAATTCTGATATGAGCCCTCTGATATGAGTTCTCTCTGTATTTGAGTTTCACAAAAACAGAGCTCTAGTGACTTCAGCAGAGGCATTACTATATTGAACAGTAAAATAGAGCCTGTAAGTATCTTCTTCCCTTTCCCTTTCTCCCTTCCTGCCTTCCCTCCTTCCTCCCTCCCTCCATTCCTGCCTGCATCCCTCCCTTCCTCCTTTTTCAGCAAGCAAACATTGCATTTGTCTGGTTTTGTAGACCTGTGCAGATGAAGTGGAATCAGTGAACCAATCCTGATTTACAACAATCTTAAATGTACTCCAGACCTGAGGATAAGACATAAAAATTCTGTGTTGCCGAGATTTGGAACCCACAAAACATCTAATCTTATCTGCATAATGTAGCCTGTATTCAACTAGGTTATCGCAGTGCTCAGGCCAGCAACTTCTGTTAGTTCAAAGGTAATTATTTTCAGTTTAAGGACGCATGAACTTCTCTGACTCCTTCAAGAGACAGAACACACAATGAAGCAAATGAAATAAAGTAAAAAGATAAGAGGAAACAGAAGCTGTGTATGGAATATTAAGAACGAAGAACAGATCCTGTTATGGTTTACACCTTTTCACTGATTTTCAGAGGCATTAGATGGTTATGGGAAATTGCTTTGAGCTGTTCAAAAGAAACAGAAAAATTAATGTGCATCTCTGCATGCTAAACAAAAACTTGCCAGTCTCATTGCACTATCTTCTGCAGAGGTGACTAGGATAAATGATGTAAATTCTCTGCATACCTCACTTTATTAATTAGACATGTTTTCCACATCAGGATGCCTGTTTCTTTGCCTTCATTTCTTGTTTTCATGCTTCCTCATGCTGGATTACATTATAGACTGAGAACAGACTTATATAACCATGCTGCAACCGTTTGTAAAAGATTGCCTATTTCCTGGGTGTACCTGGGTATATTTTACAAAAGCTACTGAGAAACACGCAAAAATGGTTAAGAAATGAAAAAATAAGGCCAGACATAAAAATGAGCAGAGCATGCTGTTGCAGGCAGTTCCTCAGCCAGGGAAGTTTGAGTGAAAAAAAGTAAAGGCTTCCTGTCTCTGATTCATACCTTATGAGAGGTTTCTTTAATTATTGCTCTTTTGTGTAGCCAAAGCAATGTTCATTTTCTGTTTATTTATGGTTTAATACTAATGCATCAGAATGAAAATTGAATGAGAAATAAGGTTAAATAAGAGGCATGCCCTGGCATAGAAACTACAGGTTTGATGAGTATCTCAGAAGACTGACTGAAAGGAAATATTTTTCCAATAGCTCTTGCAAATAACAACAGAAATGAACTGATCACATTTTGGTTTAATGGTACATTTAACTAATTCTGAATTACAGAGGAGCTCTTTTGGAAGTGTTTCTCATAGCAGCATTAATACCAAATGAATTAATTGAGATCAGTGTTATTACAGTGAATAATTGCAAATAAATTAATATAATTGCAGGGAAAATAAAAGTGTTAGCAATTTAATTTTTACATTTAATTCTTCATTGCCAAGATCCTATCTGTTCTCTCTTGCATTGAGGTCCCTCTGCTTACTCCTCCTTATCTCGTTGCTTAGGTGGAGTTTGTAATTCTGGTGGTTCACATGTAAGGTGTATTGTAATTCCCAGGGGTTCTGCTCATTCTTACCTGTCTGTGCTTATGTCCCTAGACTTCTAATGTGGTAGCAGAGATGTCCTCATAAATCTTAGGGGACCGATTGACTATCAGTGATTTTGCTGAGTTTTACGGAGGAGAAAGAGACTGTAAAACTTGCCCATGGTTGAATTTGAGTATGTGAATAATGGTTTCAGCCCAACAGTCTTTTTTTCTATCTCCACTTGTTTTTGCTGATATAAGTCTAAAGTAACTTGTTCAAGGTCAGTGGAGTGACATCAATGTAAAATTGGGTAAACAAGGGAAGAACCGGGTTTCCATGTATATTTCTCCTAGGAGAGCCCTTATGATTTGATGGTTGAGTTATGGAGGAATTATTTTCCTTATTTTGTAAATGCAACTAAAAACAAGTTAAATTTGTTTTAACTTTTCCAGTCATATGTCCTCCAATCTAATGTGAATTAATCAGATAAGCAGATTCCTCTGCCTATGTGATTATACAACTTATGTTTGTAAATTTGAAGGAGGAATAGAGAAGAAGGATTTTGGAGTCTGATGGAGAATCCTTATTTGATAAAGCAAGGAGAAGATTTTGACCTATGTTGTTTTAAAAACCTTACTAAAGGTAACAGGATTATTCAAGCTTTATCTTACTAAATATGGGTATTTAAACTTAGTGGAGGAGCTAGCCAGAGGTTTTATTCATTTCTCTTAGTGTTTGAGGAGGTTACTGGTTTTAGAAATAAATTTTGAGATTTCTCTGTAAATGTCATGGGGAATATCGAGGGAACTTGCTTTTTCAGTCTCTCCATCATTTAGGAACAGACATAATTTCAGGAACAGACTTTCTTAGTAGGATCAGAATGTTAGTACTTGGGTGAAATCACTTTAATGAAAGGTGGGTAGGGGAATTCCTGCATTTAGGAACTGGTATATTCCAGCACGCAGTAAAAAACAAACTGAGAATATTTTATTGTTTTGTCTTGATGATAATTGATGAGCCCAGCCTGTGATGGCTGAGTGTGTGCTACCATGTGTCAGAGGAGACGCCTGCAGTCCTTCTCATGCAGCTTTGGAGTGCATGCCACCACAGCAGATACCACAAACCCTGTGGTTTTTACTATGCTACTGATAGATTTTATATCTGCACATTGCAGGAAGGCTCTCCTGGGCCCCATATTTATAGGAATGGTGAGGAATGTTCTTTAAACTTCCATTTTGCTATAATCCTGAAGAATGTATAATACTTTCTAACTATTAAGCCCTATTGCAAGAGTCAGTTTTGGCTTCAAAGTATGGTTTGTGAGTTTGCAGGTGTTTAGCTCTGCTGAAACCACTTTATCTGTTTCTGCATTTGTCACCACTCTTGCTTTATCAGAAGGAAAAATGGGCCATAAGAGAGAGCTGAGAGGCTTTTGGCTGAAAAAAAAGAAAGCGCAGAACAAACCCCACGACTTTGATATAGAAGCTTTTGTGAATTCTAGTCCCCATTTTTTAGCTGTACAGGTAATTGGTGCCTGGCAGCTCATTCCTGTTGTATTTCTTTGGCTTAGCTTTGTGTTAATTACCTAAATTTACTCATTTAGAGGCAACGCTGCATGTGTTTTGGCAGGCACATGTTTTCCTAAAGAGACTTTCATGTATGCTTTTCTGCCTGCACTGGAAGCTGCATTTAGTGTACTGTACTTCAAAATGTTATTGTTTGCTTTTAGTCAGATAAACAAATATTATGATAATGAAAAGTCCATGAACAAATGGTGACAACAGCAGAGCACTAAACATAAGAATTAATTAGCAAGAACAGTCAGCTATCCCAGATGTCTGATGTAATTTTGAAGAGAGAACTTGAAATATTTAAGGCATTCAAAACACCACTTAAGAGGGTGAAAAACACCCATACACTTTAACATCTAAATTACAAATGTGATCTCTCTCTTAGCTACTGGCTTATAAATGAATGATACCAGGACTTACATGCCTACAGCTCATCAGTTGAAATAAAAAGACTATTCCTTTGCCAATTTTCTGACCATATGTTTCTTCCCAGTTCTGATTTTTTTTTGTCAGGATGGGCCAGGGTGAAGGAAGGATTCCTCTCATTTTCAGTAGCTCAAACCTGTGCATGTTGCACCAATTTCTAATATTTTGTTTTGGAAAGTGAACCCAGAGCTCATAAAGTGTCATGCTGAATCACAAGCATTTCCATTATATCTGTGTTTTCCCCCATTTCTTTTACCACAGTCTCTTCTGTGCTACAACTGTTGTATGCGTCTGTTCTTACTTTTCTGAGGTTTCAAAGAACATTTATAAGCCAGTTAAAGAGTGATGTCCTGCTGTGTCTGTTGGGGTCCAGGTATCTCAAAAAATGATTTGCTGGATATGACCTGTGACATAATTTTTTTTGGCTTAAGTGGCGGATGAAGTTGCTTAGAGGCTTCAGTTATCCTTCGTCAGCCTGAATCTATGAGCATCCGGGTTTTAGCTAGTGGAACAAAAAATACTCTGTAAATATCATCCCAGTTGCCAATCTTGGCAGGAGGGATCCCTGGGGTTTCCAGTGTTTGTGGTAGATATTGCCAGACTGTGGCTTAGCTACCTACTCAGGAAAGGGGGCAAACTAGATTCCCTATTGCAAACTTTACCATAACCATATGCAGTTGAATTACAGCTGACAAAGGTATCCTCAGATGTACTGGGATACGGGGAAGAGCTGCTGCACTTTTTCTTCTTTCATTGCTAATAGGCCAAGGCTAACTACAACTTGTTTGTAAAGAAAAACTATTCAGGTGTTCTGCCCACCTCAAGTATGAACCTAGGAGTTTTAAAAAGATCTTGCCTCTTAGTTAAGCAGATCGCATCATGGCAGGAATTCGGTTCTGAATCCAGATAAAGATAAATGTGAGGTTTAACTTCACTGGAAATGAGAATTGTCCCTGTGTGTTGAATGAGATTTGTAAAATGAGGAACTACTCACTAAAGCAGAGCATTGGCATATTTTCAAATTAAGATCACAATGAAAATGAATTCAGTGCACTCTGGTTAATTAACTAACTAGAAAGGTATGAGAAATTTTATCTCCAATGACTAACACAGTCTGCCTTTTGATCTCAGTGCAATAAGAAGGAAGGCAGAGCTATTGAATATCTTGACAATGTTGATTTTGTATACTCAATGAAAATTTCCCAGAGTTGCAAATATTTAGAGTGAGAATATGTTCTTATGTAGTCATTTTTCCATGACCACATTAACTCCATGTAGGAGGACTCTCTTTCTCTGCTCTTGCTCCATCTCTAAACTAACTATTTGAGTGCCATTTCTTTTGCATAATAGCCATCACTTGTCTTAAAAGTAAATAAGCAGTGTAGCAGTGGCTGGCTCTTCCTGATAGACTTTCTCCTAAGTCCATTTCAAATGGACTTAGTTCTTCCCAATTTCTATTTCATGTATTAATTTCCGCCCCCCCCTTTTTTTTTTCCTCTCTCTCTCCCCTCTTTTTTTTTTTTTTTTTTTATTTTTTTTTGTTTGTTTTGTTGTTATTTTTTTTGTTTTGTTTTTGTTTTTGTTGGGGGGTGTTGCAGTGTTGCAGCTGGGACAGGTAATAAAAAAGCAGATTCAGGAGTTTGGATTAGAGTTATTACCAGGGTCATAGATGTTTGTGTTGAGTTAGAAGTTCAGAAGTGCTCTGAGCCTGTCCTCTACCTGTGTTTCCTTGATCACTCTGTGGAGGTCTATGTTTTCAGCATTTCTCCTGGATGAGGAAGATCCTTGTCTAAAGTGTTAAAATCCATCTTGCAGGTCAGAAGAGTCTACTTCTTATGTTATAAATGTAGATGAATCTTGAGAAAGTGTGCCTCAGGCCATTAAAGCTTTTTGTACTGCACGTAATGCAGAGGGGTGATGAGAGGAAGCCATGTCAGTGAGACATAACTGCTGCTCTACCTCTCCATTTCTGGACTGATAGAGGACCACTTAAAAATATTACCAGGGCAAGCTTTTCTTCACATAACTAGTCACTTGTAGCAGCACCTGTAAATTTCTTCAGTTCTACAGACAGCCAATGAAAGGATGTAGACCCAGTGCTTGATTTCTAAATAGTTCAAACACCTTTTAATCCCCTGAGTTTACAGAAAATACTTGTTTCATTCCACTTCACTTTGCTACCTCTTATTTGAAAGAATAACCCTCACTTTGTTTCTCATCACTTCTCTGCCCCACAGAACATGGTGCCAAAAGTATTGATAAACTCCAGTGTTACCATCACACTTATACAGCTACAGTAGTGTCAAATGAGTCGAGTTTTGCAACTGCTTTGCACATATACACTTTTTTATCTCCCATTCCTTTAAATGTTTTATTACAGGAGGCATTGCTGTTTGTTCCCTAGCCCCCTGTCTCCCTTTTTCTGAAAAGAAAGAAGTATGGCTGTAATAAACAAGGTCTGACTCTCCTTCTGAAATCTCTTTTATATTGAGGGAGCTCTGCTGTTCATTACTAAACAGTCTTGATTTTGGATATGTTTGACTTACATAACTTAAGTCTCATTCTATCTCAGCTCTGTCTATACAGAGGAAAGTAATAAAAAAATGGTTGGAGGAGAAAACAAGAGATGTCTTTAACCTATCATCCACCAAAATTAAAATCTGTTAAAATTAATATTTGTTAGTAGGTAATTAATCAGTGAGCTCTCTCTTTCAGTGATGGCTGTGGTGTTTGTTTTAGTCAGAGAAAGTGGTGTGTGGGATGCAGCCAGAGCAACCATAAGCCAAATGTGAGACTGAAAGAGGATCAAAGTGGTACAAATGGCTCACAGCACAGAGCATGTCCTCTGTAACTGCCGAAGAAAAATTATCTCTGTTTGCTCTGATACAAGCCCATACATGAGGAAGAAAAGGCTTTGGCAGATGTCCTCTGGAATTTTTGATAATTTAATTTTTCTGTGTGTCACTTACACTATATCAGAAAGCGGGATAACCATTCTTCTCTACCCACTATGGATGCTGAGTT
This sequence comes from Muscicapa striata striata, assembly GCA_030060385.1. Classification (NCBI taxonomy): domain Eukaryota; kingdom Metazoa; phylum Chordata; class Aves; order Passeriformes; family Muscicapidae; genus Muscicapa; species Muscicapa striata. The sequence goes on along the minus strand of JAREIS010000005.1, from coordinate 861,723 downwards.
ACAAAATCACTGCTGGTTGTAAAACACAGGGAGATCCTTAATTGGAGGGATCAAACATTTCTTCAATTGGAAAAATCAAACATCTTGAATAAGTAATTTTGTACTGGGCAAAATAGTCTGAATGGCCTTGGATTTATAACAAGCTTTAATCTGCTCCCAGGTGGTCACTAATCTTGGAGAAACATTCAATTTTTTCAACAATTGGTTGCTTTAGTAATAGATATTTCTGATAAGAGTACAGAAACGATCACAATCTATATATAGCACAAAACAACTATTGGTCTACTACAAGTAGTGATGCTATTGTTAGCATTCACAGTTTGTAAATGTTGCCTGCTTACAGTCGATTTATTAACTTCTCTAATGTCACAATGGAAAACACATTGGATGAGAGCAAAGGAAAACTCCTGAAAGCTAACTGAATGCATGTCAAATCTGAGCAAGGATGACAGACTTAGGATAGTGTATGGTCCAGATCAAGTCACAGAGACAGCTTTATTCCAAAGTTCCTGGGGTTTGTGTGAACAAGTTTGAGCCCTGTTTGCTTTATTCACAGGGCTCCAAATTAATGAAGATTCTGAAGTGTTTCTGTTGTTCATAACATGCCTGACTTATAATTGAATAGGAAATTTGTCAAGGAATGATAGAACATATTGCTGATTTTTGGCATTTTAGGGAGGAGATAAGGTGTAAATGATGTTGTCAGAAACGTGGTAGTAGTAATTGCCTACAATGAATTCAGGCTTATTATTCACAACAAGCCAGTCTTTTTAGTGACAGCTGCCATCAATACTCATTAAAAACATTAGACCTTTATACTGCTTCTAGAGCAAGGATTAAAAAAATTAAATGAGATAAATTTAATAATCCCCAAACCTGCCACCTACTTAAATGCATCCACTTGCATAAACATTCGTTGAAAGCCTTCAACTTCTGATTTTTCTGATGATATACTGCTGTGCTGAGGCTTCTAAAAAGAATTAAGTGCTACATTTGTAACTACTGTTACTGGAAAACTCATCACTTTTACGAATGACTTCTGCAGACTGTGTAGCATTCCATAAGTATATCTAGTTTTCAGGTTAATAATAATGAGATTGCATAGGTTCAAATTATGTAATTTTTTCAGCTTCCTTGAAAGTCAAGAGTACAACTGCTTGAATAGACTCAGATTACAAACACTATTCATACAACTTTATATCTTGAAAGTCTCTTTTGGTGGTCTGTTATTAAAATATTATGAAAAATGAAAGAACTCTGATTAAATATGCCTGCATGGATAAATTTACATTAATGTGAGATGATTAATTATGAGTTAATACCCTGTTCAGAAAAAGCATTTTAGGTGGCATAATGAACAGGGTGTGATGATAATCCGGCAACAGTCCTCTGTTGAGAAAATCAAAAGCCAGACACAAAGTGCTATTATGCATTTTGGAGCTGTGCTGATAGTAATCATGATTCTGAACTCCCACTCAGCTGTGCTCTCCTTGCACCACAAGATGTCACTATGCAATCCAGGATGATTTCCGGCTTTAAAAATTTTTTGAGAAGATTTTTAAAGCTAAACTCAGAAATAGGTTTTTTTCTTTTTATGTGTTCTCAGAAAGAAAATAAAGCTCATAGGATAGCCTATATCGAATCCTCATCATGCTTTTTGAATAAATTAAAGGGTGTAGGACTGCCAGAATTTTGAGGACAATCTCCTTAATTTAAAAGACAGTGCAAAAATCCTGCCAGCAGTCCTTGTGAAACTGCTGATGATCCATAAGAAATCCAGGAGCATGTTTATGGCAATTGTTCCTAAGTGCCATTTTTAAGGGTGTTATTCTGCTGTTCACTCTTCCTGCTCATCTCTCCACCAGGCAGTGTGGCTTTGTCTCCTACTATCACAAATACACATCCAACTAGGTGGAAGTGAAGCGTGTAAGAGTATTAAGCTGTCAAAGAATTGCACCAGTTCTAAAAAATAGCAGCAATTTCCTGTACTCCACGCTACAATTAAGCAGTCATAATATGGCATCCTATAGATGCCAGCCCCAGAAAGAATCTGTTGAAAAGAAAATCACTGACAGGGGAGATCTCATTTTCTGTATTCCCATTTTAGTAGAAAAATATGTGTTTAAGTCTTTCTTTCTTTTATGTATTTCTTGGTAGGACTGTGATCTTTTACACTTCTGTCATATTTGGTCTGGATTTTTTAACTCTTCATTTTTTTATTTTCTCCTGGTAGATTAGATAAGGGCATACTGTCTACATATATGCCTCTTTATGGCTGCTGCCTAAGTAAGTAAAGTGCTGTAACTTCAAGATAAGGCAAACACCACAGCCAGAAAATATTCTCTGGGAAAACCTTGTGCAAATGAACACTTCATCGTACCTCACCTTGGTGGTGGAATGGGAAAGTCACACCTAAAATATGTTTTAAGTTATTCTGCATTCAGAATGTGTTTCTGTCTTCTGACCTGAGGCTGACTAAGGTGCACAGCATGAAAATTTAAGCCAGACAAAAATATTTATTCACAAGCAAAAGATAAATTATAGGATCCCAAGAGCAAGGAGCCCTCTATTCAGTTATACATGTCTTTTGCTTAATTCAAATATCTAATGGAAAATTCTATGATAGGCCCTTTCTCTGATGCCACACACCAGCAATACTTCTACAGCAAAGGAAGCACAGAGATTGACACTGAGGTCTTGCTGATTAGACCAGGGAAGGGATAAAGCTTAGCTGCTTCCTTTAAGTTCTGTAATATTATCTATATACCCAAGTTTTGTTAGGACCATGATTGACTACACTTTCTCTCGTCTTACAGCTTTATTTGTTTTACTGCTTTTGTACTTGTTTCTTTTGACTTTCATGAGATAAAATCTTGCCCATAGAGCCTCCAAAATAGTCTTGCTGGCATCCTCCTGCCACCATAGTCACATGTGTCCTGGACAGGCATGGGAAGGTTCCCTCCATCCCTTAGCCTAACTCATCCTTGCTCCTGGCCTGACTGCACATTGCTATCATGGCTGTGCAATATGGCCTGTCCCAATGCATCGTTATTTCACTGTCCAGATTTTCCTAAATGCCATGTGTTGAGACAAAATAGCTCTGTGGTACAGCTGGAGCACAGACTGTTCAGCCTAGCAGTCAGTCAGTCAGCTACATCCAACTCTCCAGGCATGGTGCTGTACAGAATCATAGAATATCCTGAGCTGGAAAGCACCCACAAGGATCATCAAATCCGGCTTCTGGCTCTGCACATGACAACCCCAAAAATCATGCCATGTGCCAGAGACAGGGTGTGTGTGTAGGGGAGGACATCCTTGAGCAGAGGTGCCTCGCTGGCTGAGGATGATGGCTGTGGCTGCAGGCAGCTGCCAGGAGAAAAGTGCCAGGGCAGAGGCAGGGAGGGAGCCAGGATGGGCATGGTAGCTCCAGCTGTGCTAGTTGGACAGAAGGGAAGTGTTGTCACCTGGGGTTTGAGGTGCTCCTTAGTCCTTGGGAAGGCCATTATGTATTCTACCTGTGTTATGTATTGTCACATTTTCAAGCTAGTGGGATGTTAGTCACTAGACATGGAAAGGAAAGAACACACCCAGATGGAAGAAGGCAACATCAACTTGTTTTTATTGACATTTTTGGCTGAAAAGGATAGTATTGAAATACTCAGTCTCTCAATGTAACTATCACAGCCGTGTCAGTTACCTCAGCATATGGCAACAACCATGGTGTTTTAAATGCTGTTTATTCCTTTTTAAACCAATTCTATTTTTAATGCTACTTTAAGCTTTCTGTTTCCCCCACTGCCTTGCTGTGTCCCATTGACAGCATTGCTTACCCTATCCTTGGAGAAGGTGACATTGAAGCACTAACTGACCTTTCCTGTGATACAGAGTCAAGGAAGAGTTCCGGGACAGAAGGCCCACTAGGGATGGAGAAGGAAGCTGGGAAATATTGTCATTCTCAAAAGGCAGCAATATATAATTGCACTTACGTCTGCAGAACAGATATTTGAGGAGCAAACAAAGATCAGGAGACAGTTGTGGCAGTGTCTGAATGTGGTGAGGGCACAGAGGAGAGCTACAGACCTAAGTACAGGGTGGGATATCTTTTTGGACTTGCAGAATAGCATGTTTGGAACAGTGCCTTCTCCTTGTGAGGAAGGAAAGAAGCCTTGTATCACCTGTAAGTCTTCCTCCTCTTTATGCAGGTTGTAATGAGACTGGAAAGAAGGACACACATTTTACTTCAAATGAGAAAGACTGGGAGTCTGCTTATAGTTCATTCATGGTTGCTGTTGGGCACCCCTGATAGAACCCTCACACCCACCAGCAAGGGGTGATCTCTGTGCATCACTCCGTTGGTGAGGCAGGAACTGACACTTTGCTAAAACTGCTTTTCATGGTGGTGCCAAGGATAAACACTGAATAGTTCTGAGCTGATGAAAATTGCACTTGAATACTTGAAGGGATGAGAAGGTGCAGTTGAATGCACATCTCTGTTGATTTATCAGTGGCTTGCACAATGGCAACACCTAACTACATGGACCCATGACTCCAGGAAATGTACATCAGAGTGCAAAACCAAAAGGTCTTCCTGCAGACAGCAAAGAAACTACTGTTGGTGGCTCCTGGTAGTCTGTGAGACTGGAGAGATTTTTTCTCTACACATAAGCACAGTAAATGTGAGTCCAGAACACATTTGAGAACATTTTGATTGCTTTTAGGGACAGAGGTTCTCAGGGCATGATAGACTGAAGGGCACGTGTCCTCACAGACTTCTGTGATAAAGACAGGTACAGGGAAATAAATTCCTGTTCAGTCTGAAAGAGTGGAATAGAGAAATGGTAAAAATGGTCCAAGAAGAAAAAAAATTAATAAAACCAGACCAAGTTTAAAATAGGAGTAAAATCTTAATCTAGAAGCAGGTATACTGCCTCTCTGTACCTGGAGGCTTTGCATCTAGAATTTAAGCATCTTCTGCTGGTCAGCATTCTGTCTGGACAGCAGTGTAGTTCACTAGCAAGTGTTTTCAGTACCTGTCCAGACCAGCCACTGCAGTGGTCAAGTCTCAGCTGTGGCAAGTTTCAGTCATGTGTGTGTCCTCTTAGCAAACCTGAGAGTGTCTGAGGTGTTTCTTTTTGTGGAATGCAATCTGAGATTCCTGAGATGAGGTGGCTCTTAGGCAGCAACAAGATACAGATGTATCTTCAACCTGTTAAGTTTTCTGTGGAGCATCTTGGTTCTTCCCTAAAACTTTTTAAGTCACCATCTCTTTGCAATGTTAGCAGAGAACAAAATGGTGGTAACCAGTGTTTTTTCACTAAGATATTACTTTATATATGTTTCTGACCTAAGGCTGCTCCAGGCAGTGAAGAGGAGGGAAATATCAAGGTCTCTTAGGCCTGCAGCAAAGAAAAGGATGGTGAACATCAGACCACTTTTGGAGTGTCCTAGGAGATCCACCTAAGGGAAAAGCATAGGCAAAATTAATAGGACCTGCTTCTAGTGTGTTGTGCTAATTTTTATGAAAATTGGCATAATTGGGCCCATTCAGTAGTAGGAATCTCACATGCAAGTTATTTTACTGTGTGTATGACCAAACTGCAAACTACTGCTCTGAGAAGGTTAGACAGAGAAAAAAGAAAGGTTTTTGTATGGTGAAATTATACTAATGGGAAGTTCTCAACTGTGAAGAGGTTTAGAATTTTTAATATGACCCTTTAAAAGAATAATACTGCTCTCAGCAAACCTTTCTATTCAGAATGAATTACTCTGCTGGCACCTGATTGACAAAGATGTTTTTTGGTATCAGACACAACACACAGGACACAAGGACAGATATTTTCTCACTGGAGAGCAACAGATTATTGCCTGCACTGCTGTTTTTAACATCACAACCTAAATGGCTTTTATGTTCTGAAAACAAAAAGCAGAGAGGAGAAAGAAAAGCTTTTGAAGAAAAAAATAATTTTCCAATAGCCCCCATTAACTGTAGAGGTCATTGAGACAAAATGAATGGGACTAGAAATCCACTAAAAGCTACAGTACAAGGTACATTGAGACTGACAAGCCTTTCACCAAGTAGTTACAAATGGGACTAATTGTTTAAACTTGTTAGCCATTGCCAGAGCCTCTGATCCTTGAGTCAGCTATGGAGGCTATGGCAGAAATCAATAAGGCATTGCACACTATGAACTGCTAGACCATATAGATTGCCTGAAGGGAATTGCTCACTTCCCTCTGGTCTGGAAACTGAAAGCAGGCAGCTGAATCTCCAGAAAAATGAGAGCTCCAGCCTGGGGCATTTTGGGCAATGGTGAGGATAAAGGGAGGGAATAGAAATCCAGCATGAGACATTACAGGCCGGACTTGCATGCTGTGGTGAAGCTTGGGGTGGATGTTCAAACGTCATCTGCATTAAGAAGCTAAAGACATGAGGCTGGCAGTTTTGTCTCGGAAGTAACTAAAAGTTTGGCAGTACCATCACTGGTATGAACAGTCTGTTAGGAAACTACACATAAACTACAGCTGCTAAGGGAAGGAGACACCCCCTAAGGCAAAATTCGGAACTGTTGGAGAAATTCCTTCCCATTGGCACATTTTGAAAGGTTCCTATTACATTCATCAGCTGCTTTCAGGTGGAGTACGACAAGGTTTCAATTAAATGAAGCATGTTTTTGTAACAGTTTTAGACAAGCTACAAACTGTAAGCAAGCTGTGAAAGAGGAATGATGGTACTTGCAAGCCAACAGACTTTGAAAAACAGAGAAGTGCCATTGCTAGACCTGTGGTGTCCTTGCCATCAGTTAGTTGTAGCCTCCATTTCTGTCCCGTGCTGCACAAAACATTGGCATGTGCATTACATCTCTAAGTTTTGAAAAGGCATCTCTTGTCTCTTGTGGTCTCTCCACTTCTCCTTAGCTGCTCTTCAGCTTTTGCTCTCTCCCTTCCAGAAGTTTAACAATGCTGTGATATGTGGCAGCTGTCTGACCAATCCTCAGTGTTATTCTTCTAGACGGTTCACTCCCTTTCACCTCTCCTTTGTCTGCCCAAGAAACTGAAAATTATCCACATAATTTGTTTCAGATTTTTGTCTAACTGTTGTTGGGGAAAGACCAGTTCCAGAATACTGAATAGCCTGGCAGTCAAAGAACTTCACAGTTTAAGGGAGAATTGAAAATGAAGATGCTTTTCTGATTTAGAAAGTGTGTGGATGAACATATGATGTGCCATATCTAGGTTAAATTTTTGATAGGGTTATTATCTGTTCTGAACAAGGTGCGCATATGTGCTTGTGTGCTCATTCTTCTTTCTTTCTTTCTTTCTTTCTTTCTTTCTTTCTTTCTTTCTTTCTTTCTTTCTTTCTTTCTTTCTTTCTTTCTTTCTTTCTTTCTTTCTTTCTTTCTTTCTTTCTTTTTCTTTCTTTCTTTCTCTTTCTTTTCTCTCTTTCTCCTTTTCTCTCTCTTTCTTTCTTTCTCTCTCTCTTCTCTCTTTCTCTCTCTTTCTTTCTTTCTCTTTCTTTCTCTCTTTCTTTTCTCTCTCTCTCCCTTTCTTTCTCCCTTTCCCCACTTTTCTCTCTTTCTCCCCACTGCCCCTTCCTCTCTTGTCTTCCCTTTCTAGTTTTCTCCACAGTTGTGTTTCATACACAGTGGTGTAAAAAATTTAGAAAACTTTTGTGAGTTAAAGACTGTCTTGTACAGGGATAGCTCCAATGACATATTTCCTGCTGGAAAATGTTCAAATGTAGGAAAGGCAAAAAATGTCAAGGTTGTGAATTTATTGCTGTCACTGTTTTCATCTCTCCCTTACAAAAGGTGTATTTTGCCCAGGTTCTCACTACTCTGAAAATGATTATTTTTATAGTTGCTTGATTGCTTATAGAGAAAAAAGAAGATGACAGCCTGTTAGAGGTCACTAAGGAGCTTTTTTTGAACAAGACTTCCTAAATGATACAGTAAAAAGCATCTGGTGTGGTTAGAGAATGATGAAGAAAGTAAGTTTCAGCCAGATAGTGTCACATGACTGAAGGGTTCTGCAGTAAGAAGTGGCTGGTTGTGCTGAACCCTATCCATCAGTTCTACTGAAAGATCATGGTCTGACCATGCTTCAAGAAATTGATAATGTTCAGAAAGAAAAAGTTTTTTGAAAGAGGTTTTGTTGTTTGGTCTTCTTCCTTTCATTTGTTCTTGGACAGATTTACTCTAGAGGAAAAAGTACAATTATACAGTGCTATGGCAGGTTATTAACTCTAAATAAAACTTCTCATTTATCTAGCTTTATATGGCTTTCAATTTCTGCAACACATCTGTCACAATCTTATCATGAATTGCTGGCAAGCATATGCAAGTTTATAACAGAAAAGTCCTTCAAATGCAGAAAAGCTTCCCAATGAGGTCAAGTCAGTCATAAATGTCTTGGTGCAGAAGCAGTTGATGGTAAACACCAGCTAAATCTATAGAAGAGAAATCAATTCATTTCACTTACAAACCATAAGCCTCCTGCTTTCTTTTGCATAACCACAGTAAGGGCTGAGAAGCAGGGATATCAATAAAACCATTAAGCAGTAATTTTTCTATCTCTGATTCAACATCACTTTGACAGAATACCTAACACAGCTTTTTCAGTACTGGAGAATCCTTTTTGTGAATGTGTTTTTCCATAACTCTCTCAACTTCTTAAACTTTTGAAAATGTTCAGCAAGCATAACACGAAACCTCAAAACAATCTCTCTGCATTTATTCCACTCCTTCATGGTGAGTGACCATTCTGTCAAGTTGCTCTGACAGCCTAGTTCTCCCTGCTGCTACACTGACCCGTATAAGGGCTTGCCTTCTGTTGCTTACACCATTAATTAATTTTCAAAGACTATGGGCCGCTCTCCCTTGTGCTTCATTTGAACTTTTGTCATAAGCTTTGACTGAAGCCTTCTTCAGACAATATTTTTTGTATTCTCTGTATATATGTCGTGTATCAGAGTCCTGAGTCAGAACTTCTGGTTAACTGTCCAGAGAGTTAGATGTAAGTGGTAATGTTGGAGATGCTTAATTCTGTTTCTTGTGGTGAAGAATATGTTACAGATAGGATATGTGAGCTTTCAAGAGTAAATTTAGTGGAGAAGAACGCACTGTGATATGAATTAAGTTTCCCTTATAACTGTCTTTTATTGTGGGAAAAACTGGTGATTTTGTGTTTTCTGTTGATAGCAGTGCTAGATTCATTCCTGCAGAGCAGGCTGTGCCCCTATCTTCATAACTCCATTTTTGCTGTCCTTTGTACATTATTGTCACAGTGTGACTGGGGTTTGCCAATTTTAATAGATTTAATTTCTCTTGGGGATCACATTTAGGAGTAAAGACAAAGCAGGCTCAAAGCTTACAAGGGTACAATAAATTTATTAACAACACAAAACAATTCAGAATGAGATTTCCAGATTATTCCCTCCTCCCCCTTTCTTCATACCAGCAACATACAGGAAGAAAACACTTTGGTCAGTTATTCACTTAAAGAATCATTTCAGTTCACTCAAGAGAGAAAAGCCCCTTCTTTTTGTTTAGGCCTAGAGGGGGTGTCACCCTCATAATTTGCATCCGCCCGGAAACTACAAATTATGATTTTTCCTCCCATTCTCACAGTCCTTCCAGAGCTGTATATGGGTTGCTGAAAAAACACATGGGGTGTCATTTTAAAGGCAGGCTGCTGAGAACACAAAAAGTCCTTTTAACTCACTCTTCACTCAAATGTCTCTGTCCAATACCAGTCCCAAAGACAGAGAGCTCCATTTCTTGAGGCAAAAAAGGTCTTGTTCTCAAGCACTTTTAACTTCCCCAAGTATATTCTACAGTTTAAAGGAATTTTAAGTAAAGTCACGAACCTCTAAAGCTCACAAAAAAAAGGTTTTAAGCTACTTATCAGTGGCGACTTTTCCATCTCTCCTTCTATGACTTTGAACTTCATTCTGCTGGCCTCTGTAATTCTTCCTGCTTCATGCTTCTCGCTCTGGGGGAGCTCAGGAAATCCGAAGTTTCATTCAGGCACCAAAAGTTAAACTTGTATCCAAAACGGCAAGGAGCCAGGCTGAAGCCATGCTGGAAAAACGTGGCTACAAGTGGTGATGAAATGGCTGGACTTCTTTCTGCCGCTGTGCGAGGCCGGGGGTCCGAGCCGAGCCGAGCCCCACCGGGGCCGAGCTGGGCTCCTCCGGGGCCGGGCCAGGCCGGGTCCCCTCGGGGCCATTCTGGGACCGGGGCCCGCCGGGGCCAGAGCCGTGCTGGCCCCCCAACCGCCACCCCCTTCCCCGGGGCCATCCTGGATCCGGGGCCAGCCCGGAGCCCGGGGCCATCCTCCTCCCGGAGCTCAGCCCGAACCGGGCCCCATGCCGAGACCCGGAGTCCTGCCGGCTCCTCTCCCCTGCCCCACCGGAAAGCAAAAAGACCCAAACTAACTTCTTTCCTGTGATTCGTAAAAGCGAAACAGCGTTCTAATTGGTTTCCTGGGCTGTCAATCACCAACCCAGGTCTCTGATTGGTCCCCGCAGCCTCAGGGGAGGCTCCCAGAGAAGCCACTGCTCCCTTTGTCTTAACAGCGTGTGCGTTGCATGGGGCTTCCATGGGGATGGGCCACCACCCCCCCTTTCCATGTGTCCCCAGCACAATTATGGCTGTGGAAGATTTTTGATTGAGGATGAAAAAACAGCTCTGAAAGTAGCCTGGGGCTTATGGAATGGCAAACTTAAAATTATGAATAGAATTCCATGTTCTGCACCTTCATGTAGAGAAAGACTTTTAATTCTTGTAGTTGAGATCTCTGAATGACCCAAGTCCCTTTACTCTGCTTAGATGAAACTGTAGTGTTTTCAATCAGGTAGAGCTTTTCAAGACTGCTGCTGTTTCACCTGTGGCTGTCAAACAAGGAAGCAATGAATTTGTGTATTCATATTGTATTATCTGAGATCAAGAAAAAGATTTCAGCAACCATAAAGAGGAAGAGAGTGTATTTTATGTGAAGGATGGGATATGGACTGAGATTATGATAAATTGAAATATTTTCCCCAATATAGTCTAAAAGAACACCAATGTGTGCTGCAGAATAATATAAGGGTTTGGGACCAAGGCATCAAGATCTATTGTCAAAGAAAATAAAAACCCGTTTTTGATGTATTGCCACACAGGTGCACAGCAGTGTGCTCTGGAGTTAGGGTATAGCTGGCACTATTTAGGCAAATCAACCAGGAGAGGTGATGGTTCCACCTTCTGTAATAATAGGATGAATAAGTCAGGACAAAAAGCTGTTGCTGGCTGAGATAATTTCAAATTTAGTGATTTACAGACATATGATTCTGGGTAAAAAAAAAAAGACAAAAAATGTGCATTTTTTTATAGCAAATCCATGAATAACTAAATTACAAACTTTGCAACAATACAGTAATTTTTCATGAGGGTCTTGCACTTTGTCTCTTATAGAACAGTGATAAAAAAATCATGCACTGCTTATGTGGCTCATCATAAAGACAAGGGTTTGTTTTAAAGGTACTTGTTCAGACTCATTCATGGTTTAATGCATTGCGACCTAATTAATTCCTTTTAGTTAAAAGGGTTAAGAGTTTCACACATTTGCCAAAGCAGTCCCCTTACTATTAGTACAATATAAAGAGGCCTTAAACCTGGCAGATTCATGTTTTTCAGGCTTCTTATTAAAGTTTTAGAAGGGTGAAGGCATCTTTGTGTGAATTAAATTCAAGGCCCCATGTCTCACAGTGTCCTTGGAGTATATCCCATTTTTTTATTAATGGATATATGTCAAATAAAGATTCTGTGGATATAATTACATTTTATTCTCCAAACCCTGTGTTTCATTGTGGAAATATTTCAGCCTATATTATATAATTTGATTTAACAGCAGAATCTTAGAGACCAGTTCTTTCTCTTTTGCCTCTCTCCCTCTAGGATAAGAAATGCATTGTAGTTTTCCCTGTTCATTTGTTTTGTTAAAGTGGATTCAGCTTTACACTTATGTGGAAGAAGGCAGATTAAACCTGCTTTTCACTTAGACTTGAAAACACAGAAATTTGGGATGACCTTTGTAGACTTATGTTTACCCAGTTATTTCTTAGCATCAGACTAGCAGAATGTTCAATAGTTTGGATACCAGTATCTCATCTATGGGTTAAAGTGTAATAAAGAAGTATTCAGCTGTAAGCCTAAAACCTTTTGTGGAGTTTATGCCTAATTTCATTCCAATGAAAAATTAAGACATTCTTATAAGTATGGGAAATTTCTGCTGGGTGATTTTTATCTGCTTTTTATCATAGAAGTCAGTAATCAGAGTGTACATTTGGTAAGAACAATGTTTTCAAAGTTATCTGAAAGGGAAATGGCTTAAAGCATGGTCAATGGGAATTCTTTCACTCATGACTAATCAGTCTAATCCTATGTTATGAAATTTGGAAGACTTGAATTAGTTCAGTTCATCCCAGACTGCAAGGTTTTGTGAAAACAACAAGTGATTGGCAGCAGCTTCATGAAAAAAGATGGGGAGAATATATTACTGCACTGCTTGCTCCTTGGCAAGCTAATATATAGGCAGATTGATACAAATTGACAGGCAGATTGATGACATTGATTGCTTAAACTTATTTTGAGGAAGCTGGCCAGAGGGTTCCAGCACTGTGCTCAGTTCAGTAGCTTGAAAAATACAAAATAAGCATCTTGATATAATCCCAGTTCCTATGTTGTTATTTTGATCTAATGCCTGGAAATAATGTTTTGGCAAATCAGTGTATTAGCCTGTGTGTTCTTCTCACTAACCCATCTCATCTTGTCCTGGAATTAAAATCAAGAATGTGCAGTACTAATTATATCAGTTTTCTCTACCAATGTGCTTAATCGTCACTCTGGTATTTCTAAGGAAATAATCTTGAAAAATTGCAGTTTACTTAGTATGAAGCTGAATCCCATACCTCCTCAGCTTTTAAGGAAGGCTCTTACCATAGATACATAAATGCAGGTCAGATAACCAACCTCCTTTTGATGGATGGACACAGAGCATCCAAGACATTGAAGGCTGTAATTCCTGTGAAATTCCTTTCAGAGTGTGGAATAAACTATATGCTCAACAAAATATTGAAAGTATGTAAAGGTGACCATATTTTATTGCTGGGTCAGCATGTTGCCTTTCCTGGAGTCAGCTTAAAATTTTGCTTTTATTTGACATTCCATTTAAAGGATCACAGAAATTTCAGATATTTTGTAATAGATTTCAGGGATTTGCATTTGCATTTCTTCCAGTGTTAACATAGAGTAAATGTACCTGGAGCAACACCCTATCACCTTAACAACCCTATGGAAGGGTTGAAATTGCTTTGAAATGAATTGGTGGCGGGGGCGGGGGGGAGTGTGTGTGGATTGGTTTATATTTGCCATATATATCTTTATTTCAAGTCCAGAGTTCCAACAATATTAAATTATTTTTCTCCACAACTTTAAATGAAGTGCAGCATCTATTAAGTTTAATTAGTTTCCCTGGAGGCTTACAGGGTAATGGCACAGTTACTAAAGGAAAGCAGCTTCTAATTGAGGGTAGCTTCTAAACAAAGATACATGTAGTTGCATACATCCACTTTCAGGACTGAGTTAGTTCAATGAGCTGGTTTATGTTCAGAGATGGATGTGCTGTGGGGTTAATTGACTTGAAAGGTACCAAATCAACTTATCTTTGAGTTTTTGTGACTCACAATTCCAGTGAGTTAACAATTTTACCATTAACTTGCAATGGAGAAACTGAGGTAAAAGATCTGACAGCTTGAGTTTTTTATGAAAATGCATGCCAGGCATTAACACCCCCCTCTCCACCCCCAGTTGCACCCAAATTCAACTACTCAATGGTTTTGAAGTTAGCACCTTGGCCTTGGAAATGTTTGAACTACCTTTCAAATTTACTAAGAAGTATGGAGCCTGAATAGAGAATCAGTCACTTTTCATCTTTCAGATATGAACTGGAGAAGAGGCTTTGACTTGGACCCCATTGCTTGCAACAGCTCCATACAGTGCTAGACTTGGAGAAGAGTGGCTGGAGAGTTGCCCAGCTGATAAGGATCTGAGGTGTTTGGCAGAGAACATGAGCCAGCAGTGTGTCCAGGTGGCCTAGAAGGTGAATGGCATCCTGACTAATATCAGAAATCATGTGCCTGGCAGACTAAGGAAGGGATTGTGCCCCATACCCAGCACTGGTGATGCTCTTGGTGTCTGCTCTTGGGCCTGTCACTCACTGCAGGACAGACATTGAGGTGCTGGAACATGTCCAGAAAAGGACAAAGGCAATGGTGAAGGTTCTAGAGTGCAAGTCCTATGAGGAGTAGCTGAAGAAGATGTGGGTATTTAACCTGGAGGAAAAGAGGCTTAGGAGAGACCTTATTGCTCCCTAGGGCCACCTGAAATTCAGTAGTGAGGTGGTGGTCAGTCTGCCACCTAACAAGTGATAGCACTTGAAGGATCAGTCTCGGGTTGTGCCAGGAGAGGTTTAGATTGGATAACAAGAAAAAGTTATTCACTGAAAAGATTTCCAGGCACCCTAACACTCTGCCCAGGGAAGTGATGGACTGGCCATCCCTGAAGGTATTTAGAAGACAGGTATATGTGACACTTAGGAACATGATTTAGTCCTGGGCTTGGCAGTGCTGGGTTAGTGGCTGGATTTCATCATCACAGAGGCATTTTCCAGTATAAACTATTCTATGCCTTTATGATTCTGTGATTCTATGACTCACGTATGCTAACCTAGCAAACCTGGAAACTCCTGCTGTAATGTTTTGGCACTAACATTGTCATTGCTGGTGTGTGATCTTCAGGCAGAACATAATTGCAAAGCACCATCAGCAGGACATTCCTGAAATAATAGTTGGAGAAATGTATACATGTGAATAATATGTGTGTTTTCACATTAAATTCTCTGGATCTGTTTTCTAGTGCATGTGTGAACATCTGTGTATGGACAATTTCCTTCAGGAATATATTTTACAAAGTTTTACTGCAGGAGGAAGTAGTCTGTGTAAAACTATGGTAAAGGGAAAGCATGTTGTGGTGGGTGAAGAAGGAGGGTTTAACTTATTATCTTGATAATCCAGCTATTTGGGAAGATATGACAAGGAGCTCTTATAAAGTTATCTGCTGTATTTTAGATATGAATTATTTTTGTGGTCTGTCACACAGGGAAAAACTTAAAAGAAGAAATTAAGCCCCAACAATAAATAAAAAGGACTTACCTAGAGTGTGTTATATTTTCCAATAACTTTTGCTGAGAAGCATAAAGCTCCTTTGAGATTCTCATTTTTTAGCAGAAATTCCCACTAGACCAACAAACAATGTGTTATTATAATTTTCAGCCTTTTCTTCCTGGGAGTTATTAATTATGCATTTTTAATTTTTTTTTTCTACACCCCCTATCGTAAGTGGTTCTGCTAGTTATTTCACATCAGTTATTCCATATAAAAATACCACTTTCCGTAAACATAGATTTGTTATTCTGCCTGTCTTAGCAAGCAGTAAAATACGATGAAATTAAATGCTGTCCTTGATGTCTGCTCCTAAGGATCTCATAGCCACTCAGATCTTGCAAAATATTTGGGTCTCAAATGTTTTCATTGTTCAACACAAGTTAGATACCTCACTACCCCTGATAACTAGGGCTTTTGGCTGCAAATTCCTGCAAAGACAAATTCCTAGCTCCATATCTAGACTTCTAAAGGAGTAACATGATTTTCAGGAACACACAGCCGTTTCCAATAGGGCTAAAAGACACTTGGTACTTCTGAGAAATATGAAATCCTACGAAGCTTAAATAAAGGTTAACTTTGACTTATTTTTATCTTGCCCCTGCTCTAAGGAGGACAGCAATTCATTTTGTCTTCTTTGATAAGTGCACCTGAATAGCTTCGAGAAAATGATGCTTTCTGCAATATTAAACTGGCCATTTATGGAAGCAGACTTTTCTGTGAACAAACAGAACTACTGTAAAAATGAGCCACTAAGTTGTTTTAAAAGCAAAAGGAACACCATAATGCAAAAATTGTATATCGGAGGTTCTAGTTAATTTCACATCACCTTTCTCGAAAAGTTTCCACTGACTTGAAAATGGAGTAGGCAACCCCCATTTTTAGAAAAGGGAAAAAAGGCCCTCAGGATCCACAGGCTGGTCAGTCTTACTTCCGGGCCCAGCAAGATAATTAGGCTTATCCCCCTAGAAACTATGCTTAGGCACATGAAAATTTAGGACAGTGAACACGACCTCACTAAGAGCAAATTGTACCTGACAAATGTGGTGGCCCTCTATGGTGCAGTTACAGTGTTGATGGATAAGGAAAAAGCAGTTGACACCATTTACTTGGAGTTATGCCAAGTGTTTTACGATTTCCTGTACAACTTCTTTATTTCTAAACTGGAGAAACATGGATTTGGCAGGTGAACCTCTTGCTGAATAAGGAATTGACTGGATGGTCACACTCAAAGAGTTGTGGTCAATGGCTCAGTGTCCAAGTGGAGAGCAGTGATGAGTGGTGTCCCCAGGGGCTGGTATTGGGACCAGAGCTGTTTAACAGCTTTGTTGGTGACAGGGACAGTGGGATGGAGTGCAGCCTCAGCAGCTGTGCTGACAACACCAAGCTGTGTGGTGTCAACATGCTGGAGGGCAGGGATAGCATCCAGTGGGACTGGGACAGGCTTGAGAGGGGGACCCATGTGAAACTCTTGAAGTTCAATGAGGCCAAGAGCGAGGTCAGGGCAATCCCAGGCATGCATGCGAGAGTAATCCAGTGCAAAGAACAGTTGCCATGGCTCAGTTAAACATTTACTACTAATATCAAGAAATGCCCCTTGATACTTACCTGTTCTCTTGGGGCAGATTTAAGCTGTGGTATTATGCTAATGTACATAAGTAGCATCTTCTCCTTGCGAGCAAAAAAACCCTAAACTCACCGCAACCAACTTTGAAAAAATTCTTAGTAGTTTTAAAATTCCATGACTTTGGTCAAAGGACTGAGAAACCAGGTATTAAGGATTTCAGGCCTGTCAGAAGCTTCTTCCAATAAGAGGGCTTCTGTCATTCACAGTTGGGCACGTTCAAGTTTTCCTGCATTACTTACCTTCATGCTGACAGCTTGAGCGTCTCAGGGGACTGTGGGATTTTCTTTCCCCTTTTTTTCCTTTCAAAGTGTTTTGAGTGTCAGAGGGAGCTGAGGAGCAATGTGAAGGAGTGAGAATGAGATGGGTTTTTTGGTGTTTCAACTACTGTCTATTAAATTTCAAACAAAATATTGGCAATTTGTTAAGCTTTTCCTCCCTAACTAATATTTAAAAGCATTCAATTAAGGCTGCATAATGTGTTCAATGAGTTAAACCACCCCATGATATTAGAAAAATATTACATATATAAATAAAATACATCAAAGCATTAAAAAGCTATTACACACTCCGAACATAAAATGGCAGAGTAATGATGGATCCTGCCATGCAGCAAACATATTCAAAAATATTATCTTCCTGGTAATGAAATGCCATCCGTTTCATTTTAAGCTAAATACATTAGACATATCAGTGGAGTCTGTGCTGACACAGCAGCGAGTTGAAATTGAAAATCTGAAATTATATATATGATTGGACACAGTGTTAAAGTAATTTATAGGAAAAACCACAAATGTGCTGGGTCTGCACCTTTTCGTGAACTCATTTTAGAGAATCAGATAGAGGAAAACTCTACCATTTCTAATGTGCAGTAGAATGGCAGCTTGCCAGGACCCCAATATATTCAGTATGAGGGGCAGAAAGGAGAGAAAGAAGGAAAGAGGCTAGTGAGACTTGATTCAAATTACAACAATTCTGCATAAGCCATCAAGAAAATGGCATTCGTTTTCATTGCTCTGACCTAATATGATATAGCAGCTGTAGGAACTATATTAGCTATCAAGACAAGAGGGAGATAACGGGGAAACATTTAGAGAGGAACATCAGGATAGGGCTAATTTCAGCTCAGCTGCAGATGCTTTGCATGCTTTGCCATGGAGAGCAAAGTGGCAGCGGGAATCATTATGACAATCATCTGATACTCAAAGTTTAGGTTGAATTCTGTTTCTGCTGACTGGAATGGAGCCTCAATTATTACAAACACACACACACACACACAGACACACACCCACACACCCACACACATACTCTCCCCTTAATGCACACTGACAATTTTCCCCTCTCATAAGTCTTTTAGTTTTCCTGGCTGACTTGTCTTTGGTCAGCTAAAGAAATCCAAAGAAACAGCAAGCATCAGAATAGGTTTTGTCCTTGGAACAGCTCTCTAGGCCTTATTTTCAAATATCTTCTACTCTATTTCTTGTAGCTTTTTTCCTAAACTTAGTATGCTTTTCGTTTGGGAAAAGGATTGAAGAAAGAGTAATCTGCTATTAATGTATGGATTCATCCCTAGCATTAGTGTTACAGTTGTCAATGTGATGATTAATAGCTTTATATTTTTTGTTGCTTGTTAGTCAGAAACAAGGTAATTGGTGTGATGCAAAATATAGACAGATGTTTTCACAGAGCTCTTACTTGCTAAGCAGATCAGACACAAAAGTTATTTTGGGATTTTATGTTAATATCTTACTTTAACAAAAATCCTAGATTTGCCTAATTTTTAAGAGTGCCATTGTTCTGATTAGGCTTTGGGTGACCTAGTTGAGGCCTTCCATTACCTGAAGGGAGTCCACAGGAAAAATTGATAAAGATGTTTTCCAAAGGCTTTCCACAGGACAGGGGAAAACAACTTCAAACTGAAAGGTTAGGAAAAACTTCAGTGTAAGGGTGGCAAGGTGCTGGAACAGGTTGCTGAGAGAAGCTGTGTATGCCCCATCCCTGGAAATGTTCAGGGCCAGGTTGGACGGTGTTTTGAGCAGCCAGGTCTGGTGAAAGATGTCCCTACCCATGGCAAGAGGTTTGGACCTAGTTGGCCTTGATGTTCCCTGTCATCCCAAACCTTCCATTATTCTGTATTTCTGTGATTTTCTTCAGAGATCATAGCAATCAGAAAACATGAAAAGTAGTGATGCCTGAATCTTTGAAATATGTTTCATATAGTTCGGTTGCACCACTGCTCTTCTGAACAGCAATAAAAAGTTCTAAACTTTGACAGCAACATGTAAACAGTGTATCTTCTTTACTCTGGGTGAATGCTGTTTGTTTCTAATACCAGTGAATGTTATCTTCTTTTTTTTTTGTTATCTGAATATTATAAAGAGGGTTTTGTCTTGTTGATGGAGCATCTACAATGTTCCCATTGCAGAAGCAACCCACTGTAGAAACTGGCAAGTCATATTCTGCTCATCTGAAAGCTGTGTCTGAATTTTTATTGCACATAGGGGAAGAAAACTGTACACTGCTATTGCATTTTTACCCCCTTGCCCTCGCACAAAGTTCTTTGGTGTTAGGCAAATCCATTTTGCTCTGTGCAAGACAGAGAAGATCTATCAGACTACCCTTCTTGAAGCTCCAGAAGAAACCAGAAATGTTCTGTAATATATTTGTCCCTTAGCTATGAATCAGATTCTGCTTCACAGCTTTTGTCTGATAACTTCACTTCTAGTTCCACATTGTCTCAGGTTCCCTCTTTACAATTCTGGGACATGACTTTCATTCCCCAGGGGTTCTTACTCAAGTTGAATCCCAGAAGCACATTTCTAGTTTGAATTTGGGATGTTTAGAGATCTACCTTAGGATGTTCCTGTGCTCTTCCTTTCAGTCTTCTCAAGAGGGATAGCACAGCACTTTTCCTTTTAGAAACCGTTCTGATAATAATATAATGAGAAAAATATAAGAATCTTAAAAGGCTTATTCTCTGGGTTTTTTTTTTTTTCTTCTCTTTAGTTTGTTCCACAGACCATAGAAAAAGTTCATTCTACCAAAAGGAAATTTTAACACTTTTTATTAAAGGCTGTTTTGTGGACAATTCTCTTCTGAAAAAGCTATGAAATAGAAACAGGATACATACATGAAGCTAGCATATATCTCAGAGTTACAGTGTAGGACAACATTTCAGCACTTCTCTGTTCATGTTTCTATTACTGCTACTGACAAAAATATTTGCTTTGCTACATTCCCTTGTATATTATTGTCAGTGCTAAAGGTATTTTGAAATAAAACATTCAAAGAATGAGAAGAAATTGTGTCTGTCTCTCTTGGTTCTGATTATGTTTGCCCCAGAATATTTAGGAAATACAAGGACTCCTACTCAATGCTACATTTACATTTTGGTGTTCATGATAATAAAATGAGGGCTGTTGCTTTTAGCAGTTCACCTGGTTTCCATCACTGAAATGTCTTCTCGATACGTCATCTGATATTTTTAGGAAGAAGAACTGAAAACACAGTGTTTCTTTGCGGTAATTACTTACTAAACAGCATTAGTTCCAATGTTCAAGGAGATCAGAATTAATGAATGATTACAAATCTGTAATCAGCATTTTACAGCCTTCGTATGTGCTGGTGGATTTGTATACACAAGATACAAGTACACTACTATGAATCTTTGCTCTTCAAGGACCATTGAATGGGTTTTCTGCTGGAAAATGGGAGGTCTCTTATTCTCTCTGTCAGCCTGGTGATGGATCACAATTTTTTTATTTATTCTGCTACTATTATTATATTTCATGTGTGATTTGGCCTGCAGGCTTAAAGGGAAGCATAGTATTTATTTGCAAACACCAAATTCATTGCATTCACTGTGACGTAAAACTGAAGATAACATTGATTTAACAGTCAGGGATTTAAACAAAATACTGCTCAAATAAATCAAATGAGTAGGGATGATGACTCACAAAATTAGATGTTTTGGCAAATTAGTTAGCAACTTACAGAACTGAACATCACTAGTCCTCAATGGGATGTCAACAATCCTATGAATAGTGAAGTAGAAATGTGCTAAAATGGTCTACTGCAATCCCACAGTAGGGTATTATCAGGAAAAGAACAAAGAGCATCACTGATGGAATATCTAGATAGACTTACTCTCTGATAATCATTATTAGCTCAGCACCTTTCTTTTATTAAAGAAATGTTTCATTGGATACTACTTTAATTACACCGTAACTGGCAAACTTATTCAGACTGCAGACAATTGGCAGACATTTTTGACAATGATGCTAAACTATAGTAAATTAATCTTGTAAATGTGGCCAAACTACTTTAATGTCTGAAGATAAAATAAGAAAGCTGGTAAATTATTTGGACACCCTAAAACAACTATATACGCTTGAGACTTGGAACAAGTTTTCAATTTTGTATCTTCTACTAAAATTTGTTTTAGATGTCCAGGCATGGTTTCAGAGGAGGTATTTAGGGCCTCTGCCAAAATATTTGGTCTTATTTCCACTATACTGTTATAAACCTGGACTGTCTTGTTGATTTCAAGGAAATTAGTGCAGGTTCAGGCCAGTGTGTGTAGCTCAGAATGAGGGAGCTCTACTGGTATGGATAATACTCAGTTTAGATGAAAGTGTCATCACAAGCTTGTGTAACTTTCCTGTTGCAAGTCAGAATATTTGTGTTATTTGCTAATTAGTACTTTTCCTTGTAAGGGGTGGTTATGTTACTGGTGCTGTACTAGCTACCCATGTTTGTCCCAGTTTTGCTCTCAATTTTACCTGGGACGCTCTCACGTAACAGCATTCATATGGGACCAACTTTTATCTTAAATCTGAACACTAGATCAGAGATTAGCCAAGCTAATTATTCTTAACAGAGTTAGTTATTGTTAATGTAATTATTAACAGTTTCATGGTAACAAAAATGAGCATAGACTTTACCCTCCATAAATGTGACATCTGGAAAGACAGGCAAGTCCCTACAATCATGGCACGGACTGTCTTCTCTCACAAACAACAAATCACCAAACAGAAATGCAGACACCTGTTTACAACTTTCCTGTATTTTCTTTCAAAGCTTCTCATATGCTTGATATGTCAAATTCTGATACTTGGGCAGTAAATGAGATAGAAAATCTTCTCTAGAAGAATTTAGACAGATGCAAGTCCCTTTACTGAAGGTGTAGTAATAGTAATAAGAATAGGGATTAGGGTTGTTAATCTGGCTGTAATGGGGGTTCGACAACAAGGGAAAAGAACCCCAATAAACTGCAGGTGGTTCTCTTTATCTGGTAGTATGCAACATCAGAATCCATGTGGATTGTTTTGTTCTTTTTTTTTACTTCTGTGCTGGTACTGAGTGCACTGGAAAAAAATTCTGCTTCTTTGTCCCATTTAATAGGCAGCAGAAACCCCAAATGTCTTGTCTAGAAATGTCTGATAAGAAGAGGGTGTTTTTCTGCAACAAAATGAATAGAATTACCATGAACAAACCCAAATGTCATCAGTGACAAATCTAGATAAAGATGTAATACAGGGCTTTCCCCATGTTTTATGGCAATTTGCATCATTTATGGCAGACCCATAATGATGCAAGTAGCCATCAAGTAGGATATTTCAGGCCATTGAAATATCATAAAACTGTAGGAGAAATAAATTATCATCCCAGAGCTTTGTACTCAGATGGCTGTTGTGAGGAATGAACGTAAACCAGTCACAATGGTTCCACAAATTTCCTGGGCACCATGCCAGCCAGAAATTATTTCATTACAGTAATTCTTTATCGCTGCCAAAAAGCAGACAAAAGACAAGTTCATGTATTATATTGATCAGACTGAATTAAAAAGCTTATATGATCTGGGATTTAAAAAGAGTGGTAAAAGGAAAGAGAAAATAGTGATATTATTGGACACAGAGCTACCATTTTGTAATTTTTTTGTTACTAGTTGTTTTCTGATTTCAGTAAGATTTTAGAACTTTTTTATCAAGGTCTGAAATGAATATATTTGACCAATTGCAAGAACAGATAATGTTCTTTTCATAGAATAAACATCTGACACTTATTTGTAAGAATCAAGCTTGACTCTGCACTATAATCTCTGACAATGTGTATTTCTTCTATTCACTATGCAATTAAAATATAACTTAAAATTTATATGAATTATAATTAATTATAATTACATTTTTAATGTTTATTTTTATTGTAATCCAAACTGGATAAGCTTGGCATAAAATGTTTTCAAATAGATCCATTTAGGCTGAGAAGGCTTATTCTGTGTGTTAATTGATAGTCTACTGTTTCCTTTCCTTTCCTGCTCTTCTTCACCTAGTAATCGGATTCTTTTTTGGGTGCTAAATGTCCTCTGCTCCAGGCAAAACTGACAGAGATCACATAGTTGTCTTAGCTTTTTTAAATTTTGCAAAGAAGGTAGTTTGATTGCTTCATTAACTGCTTAGGAACCTTTCATTTTTTACAATTCATCAGTATATTTTACATTCACAAACACATATGGTGTTGTAGCCATATAAAAGAAATCACGTTATACCTTCTTGTGTCCTTCAGAACACTCATGTTCTCCAAGAGTATAAAGTCTGCTTATTTTGGTATCCATTTATTGGAAGTTATTCAAAAGTTCTCCTCACATAGTCCCGGGCAATTGGCCAAGCAGTCCCTCTTGGACAAGGTGGTGATCCAGTTGATCTCCAGAGATTCCTTCCAATCTCAACCATTCTGTGATTATGCAGTTTTAATGTTTGTTCATCATGAACCTACCCCAAAGACAGTTAACAGAATGGTTCCATAAATGGGAAAACACAGAAATAGAAAGCAGTGGCAAGAGTGGAGGGTCAGATCTTGGAGCAGGCCATCCTGTCAGCTTGCATATGACTCATACACTAAACGTTTGAAACAAATGTAATTCTGGAACATTCAGCTCTCTGCTGACTGATAATAATCTGTTGTTCTCAGCTGTGAAAAATAGAGAGTGTGAGAAGTCCAGAGTTCCCCAAGCACTGCCTCCTAATTGTGTCGTGGCTCTGATGCGTGCAGTGGTCCATGGCTGAAGCCAGCAGAGCAGGAAAGGTGAACCTGAGCAATGTAGATCTTATGGGGCAGCACGTGGGGCCACCCAGCCTGACTGTGCCCTGTTTTACCTCCCCAGATACAGAGCTGGCTTTCTCCCCAGCACAGAAATTCCTGTGCTGCATAGGTAGCTGGGAAACTTTGAGAATCTTGCAGAGCCTTGGAGGTGGTGGGTGTCAGGCTGATGTTCTTACAGCACAGGAAGATGCTGCAGTCCTGCAGGGCTGAGATGTCTGCAAAACAGCAGAGCACTACTACGGTGTTACAAATGGCTAAACAATGAACAAATGAGACTAAGTACAACCTGTCTGAAAAGGTCTGTGGCAAGGTATGAACCTGAGACTACAAAGTACTTGGGAAGATCAGCTCAGAAACTGTATAAGCAGAAAATGTTGTTAAAATGTCTTCCTTTTCCTGAAAAAAATTATTTCAGAAAAGGAAAAAAACTGAAAAATCTAACATAAAAATACTTTTTTTTTTTTGTCTGCAATTTTTAAAAGCAAAATTGTCAGTAAAGAGTAACAAAAAGAATCTGATGTTGTCTTTCTGGTAAATAAAATTTGCAAGCAAAATTTTAGTATTTTTGTTTTCAGTTTTATGAACTAAGAATTTTAAAGTAATTTTATTTTTGTTCTTCTTTTCATAGTGTAGAAGTAATCTGTCTATTTATTTATTCATTTTTATTTATGAGTGTTCTTATAACCTTATCTTTTTGAAATTATCACAGATTTGTTTTTCTTTCAGATTAGATGAGAGTTTGAAAGGACATTTGTACAGGTTTTGTATTCTCCACAAGGATGCTTTCATTTTATGGGATATTTGAGATGGCTTGATTGTTAATATCAAAAGAAGAATTGAATTATAGACTTATGATTTTAATATTTATAAATGATAGAATTTTTATTTCTTCAGGAAATACCTAATTGCCCAGTAGAATTAAGTGCTGGAGGCTATTATTAAGGCAAAGACTTTAGAGAAGCTAAGAAAATTTAGATACAAGCCAAACCCCATCTTCCTAAGAGAAATATAATTGAATTTTCATATGTATGTCATATATTGCCCAATTTAATTAGAAAAAGCCTGAGCAATTCACAAACTATAGTGACAAGGATGCAAGTGAAAGGCAGTTTTCTGTAATTCTGTATAGTCTTGTGTTTAGTCCTGAAACAATGTCTGTTACTTCTGTAAAATCCTCTTTCCAGATGAGATGCAAACAACCTGGAACTTATAAGGGCTATTTCACATTGAATCTTACTTCTATATTTCATTGTAATTTTTCCTGTGAGAAGAATTTTTTTGAATTGTGATGCTTCTAAGACTGATTAAATTTCCTATTTAATGGCATTAATTATGTCCAAGGCTGTAAAATTTTAAACTGTTTTTTCTCATTTTCATTTTCTTGTGTGTCCTTAAGTGTTAGAGATTTCAGACACTCCGTAGACATTTGTTTTTGTGTCTTACTGAGGACCAGTAGTATAGTCTTTATCATTTAATTCAAGTTAAATTATCAGCAAGTGCAAATTCAAGAAAAGTCAGGGTAGTCCCCTTTTCTCATGCTGATGCATGCTGTTTCCTGTTTCTGACAAAAAGTGGCGTGTTCTCCTTAGAGCACTTCCTTATTCTGGATGGCCCTATTGGGCATATGTTATTATTTTGTTGTTTTTCTTGTTATCATTGTTATTCCTTCATGTACCCCCTCATGATACAGGGTTTCAGCCATGTTTTCAGAATATGCACGTTCAAACTTCAACATTTTAAGACATCCTGAATCACTTTTTTAGGTATAAACAATGTTTATGGACTTCTCAGGCAAAGAGCAAATTGGTCAAGTAAAGAGACAAGACTGAAAAAGTTCTTTCACATAGGTAGCAAGAAAGAAGAAATACTCTACCTAAGATGAGTATCTTGTAGAACTGCAGTGAGGGAAATTATTTTAAGAGTGAGGAATGACCTTTGGAATCCAATTTAAGACCAGAAAGAGAGTCAAAATGAGAGGAGAGAATGAAGGAAACTACTCTGTATTATTGTCTGTCATAGTAAATGAAACGTCTATTACACATTAAATCTTGATTGTAATTTACTCTCTTTCTTTTGTTACTGATAGCAAGTTAATATAATAAAAATGGAGAAAAGCAAGGCAGGATATATTGTCACTATCCCTGTAGACCAAACTTCTTGTTTCAAGTCACGATATGAACCAATCCAGAGAGCAGACCTGAATCCAGGATTGCCAGTGCCCACTGGTCTGCTCTATTAACTCTTTTTCTTGAGCAATGGAGTGTCTCCATTCAGTGCACAAGTACAACAAGACACCAGAGGAGAGCATGAGACTGGCATTTCTTCATCCCTTTCTGAACAACCTTGAGAAGGGAGCAAAAAATTGTTTATGATATGTGAGCTTTCTTGCTGGGACTTCTGGGTTTCCCTGAACCCAATAGGTTGTTGACAAAAATAATCTCTGCTACAGGCATTCCTTATTTCAAATAATCACAGATCTGGCTGAGATCTCTCTTTCTGAATGCTCAGTTTTTCCCATTACATGCAGAGCTTCTGAGAAATGAAAAACAATAAGTTTTAGGAAAAAATGTAATACACCTAAAGACATAAAACATGGCCTTGTACTGTGTTCCTGAAATACCATGGATTGTTCAATCTATATGGAATGAACTATGCAGTATTAATGGTGGCCTGCATTTTGAACCAAGACTTTACCTTTCATTTGGTTAAACTGAGATTCTCTCAATTGACTCATTTAGTTTCAAAGACAGCATCTTTGTTTTCAATTCCATACTCTTAACCCTATCATATGGAATGAAAAATATCTGAGTGTACTTCTAAGCAAGAGGCCAGAATAATATTTAATAATTTCATAATTCAGCAGTTATTTGTTACAAGTGTCTTTATTCTGTGGTCAATCGCAGAGATCACAACTGAAATCAGGGCCAAATTTTACTTAACACTGTGCAGCTATTAAAGGCAATCTCTGCTTGGAAGAACTTCATATTTTCATGGATATGAATTAAGAGTTAATATCTAGAGCTGATGATCTAGCTGGGCAGAGGTGACACAAATTGTTGATGTCCTGGTGTTTTTGTGGCCGTAGATTGTCTATGTTTTGCTGATAAAGCACCAAGAGGAATTGCAGAAAAAGGTATTCTCACAGTAATTCCACAAAAAGAGATTGATTTGCCAGGGTTCACCCCAAAATATGACCAAGCAGACCACAAACTAATTAAAACCCTTAAGCTGAGATCACAGAAATTGGATGGGCTGTTACACTAGTGAATCAAGTTGTAGTCCCACCCTTGATCCTTTGGGAGCTAGCTCAGAGAAAACATAAAAACAAACACATTTTGGGGTTGAAAATCTTCTGAAACATCTAAAAAAGGTAGCAATAGGAAAGGGGATGACTGACATTGTACAAACAAGAATGGGCAAGTCTGAAATCTGCTGTAAAAAAACCCCAGACACAAGGAAAAGAGTTGTGTTAGGAGTGACAAAGGCTGGGGATCTTCCTGGAGATTACTGGCAAATAGATTTTGACACCTTCAGTGGATGGCCAGAAGCTTACCCCTGTTGCCCTAACACAGCCAAAGAGGTGGTGAAACTTTTACTCAGTCATATGATTCTGAGGTTCGAGGTTCTCTTGGAGATGTCATCAGATAGGGGACTGCACTTTGTTGCTACAGTGGTTAAGGAAGTTAGCCGGATTTTGGGAATCACTTGGGATCTGCACACACCTTATAGACCCTGAGTGAGTGGCAAACTTGAAGATATGAATGAGACTCTCAAAACACAAATTAGCAAAATTTGTCAGGAAATATCCATGACATGGGTTCAGGCCTTGCTCATAGCTTTACTGAGAATCAGCATTCAACCGAGACCAAGTTTCATTTCATAGGAACTATGAAATACTGTGTGGCAGACCAAATTCCACGTAATTCCAGGTGAAGTTCACAAGAAGGGGAAACTTGATTACCTAATGGCTTTAGGTTCCACTTTGCAGAAGCCCCTGTTCCAGGCCAGCCTCCCCAGGCATCACTCAGACTTTGTTTACAAGACAATTCTGTCTATTTTAAAAGCCAGTTTGGGTACTTATAGCTCTAACATGTCATATTTTCTGTGTTTATAACCCCATATTTTTGTATATAGGGACATTTTTGGAGTATGGAAGTTGTATGGAAGATGTAAACATTTTTGACCCTTGATTTGTGCAGACGCCTCTCTGGACTAAAGTGATATTGCTCCTATGGCATGGTATAGAATTGAGGTTTAACAATATTTAACATTCAATAATGAACCAAACTGT
Organism: Muscicapa striata striata; assembly: GCA_030060385.1. Classification (NCBI taxonomy): domain Eukaryota; kingdom Metazoa; phylum Chordata; class Aves; order Passeriformes; family Muscicapidae; genus Muscicapa; species Muscicapa striata. The sequence goes on along the minus strand of JAREIS010000005.1, from coordinate 833,448 downwards.
ATTTAACATTCAGATAATATTTTCTAACAGAGTCTGAGACTCTTAAAATTAAAATAACTCTCACAGTAGTAGTTTACCTATTGCTATTATTATTATTATTTATTACTATTTTATACCTCTATTATTTCACAAAATTCACAATGGCTTACTGCATCACTGCAGACAGTTTTACAAGCGAAGTTGCTTGCTTGTCTGTTTCTTGCATTCTGTTAAATATTTCTTATTCCTTCAGACTGCTACAAGGACCATTTCACTGTCCCCCTTGGCTTCTGCATCTTGCTTCCAGTATGAACAGACAGGTAATAACCATTCAGCGGGGCCATTACCTCTCCTAAAGACTATTATCAAAATGGTCATTATACATAATGAAGATTATTACAGGCAACTTGAGATTTTTTTAGATACATCACTACAATAATAGGTGACCCTTTTTAGACTTATATATTGGTGGGAATAATAGTAGGGCACAAAACACATGGCAAATGCTGCTTTTTATCAAAACTTTTTTTAGTTTTTAATGTCTTTAATTCTGGATTCCTGGGATATTTACAAAACTTCTGTGAACACTACCTGTTGGGAAGTTTATCAAACTGTAAGTGTACCAATGAAGAGTTATAAGTTTAGAAGGTAGGTGAGGTATATTTTCTTCTTAAGAAGTTATGAAATTACAAGTGGAAAAAAAAAATATTATAATACAGCAGTCTTCCAGGTGGGCATATATAATTACCAAAAGAGCAAACCCTCTATTTTTAGACAATCTGAACCTGATTCCCTATAGAAAAAGAGGCAATATGAAACCACTACTTTTCTTTTTACAGTGGCATTTGTTATACAATTTATCGTATTTCTTTTTCCTTTCAAGACTGAAAAGCAAAATCTTAGATTATCCAAGGATTATCTGCAGAGGACTCAAACCTAAACCTCAAGAGAGATGTCTTTTAATTCCTGTAACTTTCGCTTACTCTCCACATCAGTTACAAGTGTATTGCTTACAGCATTACTTCCATATAATCTGACCCACTGCAAAGAGAAATGCCGAACAAACCAAACAGGTTCAGTTCTGGGGTTTGGCATAAATTTTCCTGATTAATAGGCTGGGTGGTGAGGGTGAAGAGGTGGTGATGTTTTTTTCCAGATTACTCATGATTTTCCTCAAGAGGAAACTGGTGTTCTTTATACCCATCCTTTGAAAATTTCTCTGTTAGCAGGTGCAGCTCATGTGCCAGATTTATTTGTAACTAGGTCTCTGTTCCTCTCAGTTCTACCCAATGTTTAAACCACAGTTCAAAGTAACCCTGTGCTAATAAGAAATATGTTGATATAGGGTTTTTATGAGAATTTTCCTTGTCTCGATTATCCCTGCTTAATGTTGATCATATGCCTTTCTTCTAAAAGAACATTCTCTCTTTCTTTTGGGATGTATTCTCTGCCTACCCTGCCTCTGATAATGGCATTTTTATCATTTGAAGGAAGTTCCCCTTTGCATTGCTCATCTCTCAGGTTTTGTTTTGCTGAAGTGTTGCAACCTTGTGTAAGTCTCACTGTGTCTTTCTGACGCGGCCCTGGCAAACTGGAGAGTACTGACCTTTGAAATGTGTAAGAACAGGCAGTGGCAGAAGAGCTTAGGCAAAAACAACTGCAGCCAAAAAGGTGACCAGAAGACAGATTCTGTCCTGCAGTATGTTTTCCAGGATGCCGTTTAACAACTGAGGCATTTTTTTCAACCCTTCAGGGCTCTTTATTGTCCCGCTTATATAGCCCAGTAACCTTTCCTAGCCTTTCATTAACACGTTGTTGTGTTCAGCCCTCACTGAGTGCAGGTGTTGAAGAGCTCAGGTCTTTTCTCTATCAAAATCTCTCCGTTTGTGGCATCCTGTTACCAAGGACCTTTGATGTTACTAAGTTACTGTGCCAAGTGGCAGCAATTGACTAAACAAGAGCTGTTTGGCTCAAAATACCGCTGAAAACAGAAGTCTGAAGATAATCGGGAAACATTTCTGTTTTGGGACCAGTTGCTTTAAATCATTGGAATCTGTGATTTGCCAGACAAGATGATAGCATGTGCCAAGAATAATATATCAGTCATATAATATTGTTAGTGGTTATAAATTCATACTCCCCCCCCCAATTTTCGTAGGTGTCAGATATGACAGATTTTGAGCCTCATTCATATCTAGTGCTGAGGAACCCTCTCTGAAGGAAACCAATGGCATGAAACTTACATAAAATTCAACTGGGCACTCTCTGAGACCAATGCTTGTAGGTACAGAGAATTAAGTCATTGTGGCAGCTTGGAAGTCCTTTACTACCCCATCATGCAAAACCTTTTGACATTAACAAGAACTTGGTCAGGTTTTCTCTCAAGTGAAAAAAATAATTGTGAACAATTAGCAATACCTGCACTGATTTAGATTACCCGAGAGAGATTTTCATGCTTAAAATCACTTCCAGAAACCAGTTGGGCTACTGCTATGCCACTTCTTTGCCTTATTTACAGCAGCAAAATGGGTGAGTGGAATGGGAGGAGTAATAGGTGGTTTCTTGATAACATTAAGATTAAAGTGAGACCTTTTTTACTGGTGCCAGAGCCTCTGAGGGATGAAATCCAGGAATTGTCACTTCATTTGGCATTGTAATTTCTACAGTAGCTTGTAGAATTTTTTGGAAGAGAGAAAAGAAATGTACAGTGGGAATGGAATTTAAATTTTTTATTATTATTATTATTATTATTATTATTATTATTATTATTATTTCTAATCTTACCTATTCAAATGATTTGTCAGTTTGGGTCTGCAGGAAAAAGCACTTAAATTGTTGGACTGCCAAGTCCCACTGCCCCTTAGTCAGTGGTTAAGTTAGGAGCTGTAAATGCTTAGCAATACGGGAATTAGTTTGCTGGTTTGCAGCATCTTTTGACTCTGAGGGAACAAAAAGGTGGAGGGGGAAGAAGGGGGGAAGAGAGGAAATGGGAAGGAAGAGAGAGAGAGAGAAAGCCTGCCAGCTATTTGTGAAGTAAATGTTCCCATTTCTTTTAAAACACAATAGCAAGTGTAATTTTGTCACATGCATCTGTTGCTATCACCTCTCACTTTGTGCTGAAGTGCTCACCAGAGCATTTACAGAAGTGATTCTTCCTCCCACCCCTGACATCTGCCACCGAAAATGCTGCATTATTCATCAGCGTGCTAATGGCAGGTGATGAGATCTTTTCACGCTACATCCCTCTCAGTAGGTGTTTATTACTCTGTTCACCAGCAGCCCTGCTATTACTGCGGGGCCAGAAGAACTCTACATACTCGCTTGACAGGTAATGGGAAACGTGCTCTGCTCACTTGGCTCACAAGTGCAGATGAAGGTTATTACTAGGGCAGCTGCAATATCGTGGGTGCAAAGAAGACGGTCACTTTAAGTGAACAGCTTAATTCTGGAAATCCATACAAATCATGTCAGCACCGTGATAATCCATCTTCTTTACCTTCTATCATTTCAGCAGTCATCACACTGTAATAATTTTCTCCCGGTTCACCTGTGGTCTCTATGAATAACAGAGTGGGGTAAAAAAAAAAGGAAAGAAAAGAAGATGAGTTTGGCTTAGTGTCTGATGATCACAGTAGTGAGGAATTTATCTCTGTCTAGTAGCAAGATGCTGTCGTGTGTGTGTGCACATTTGTGTCTTGTGGAGGGGAGAACCTTGCAAGCAGCACTGAATGTGTTTAATTTTATAAAACCAGCCTGACAAGAAAGGCAAGCCTCTACTGATGTATTTGAAGCCTTGTGACAAAAATTAGGGAAAATAAACATGCCATAACACTGGCAAAATTGAGGGAGGAGAAATTATTTTTACTCCAGAGAGCGCAGTTCACTAATAAGCCTTCCCCAGTTGTCTCCTTTCTAGGTTTCTCACTTAGATACATCATGCCGTCCTGAACAACCCATAAAAAATCTCAACACACAGGAGGAAGAGGCAAACTTTTTCATAATTTAAAGGTGCAGCTTCCATTTCACTTAGGGCGAAGCATTTTCTCTAATGTATTCATTTCTAAAGCAAGATGTGCTGGGTCTGCAAAAATTAATGATATTGTAAAGCATTGTGTTTTTTGAATGTATCCTCCCAAAAATGTAGGGACAAGCATGATTTGCTGCAGTTTTGTAAGCGCTACAACTGCTGAACTGCACGTGTTTCTATGTTAGTACAGCCTAAAGTAATTAAAGCTAGAACTGTGGAAGAATGAAGTTTTTTTAGTCAGACTTTTGTCTTTAAAGCCCCGTTTTTTATTTCCATGTGATAACTGCAGAGTTGCTTGCTAAGCCTAGCAGAGGAAGAAATGCCTTTTAGGGAGAGAACGAAAACAAAAAGGTCCCTCATTTCAGGTATCCATCCTGTTTTCAATATATCTACTCTTTTAGCATGACCATTAGTTTTTATCTGTTGAATTTCTGTATCAGTCTAACCTATCAAACTTTTAAATGGTTGTTATAGACTAACACACGTATTACTTGCAAATTTAAAAATATAAAAGTCTGGAGACAAAATGGAAAAGTGATGCACAGATCAAGACTTGTTAGAGCCATTAATAGTTACCTACAGAAGTAACAGGGATGGGGTAAATGGAGTAGTCTTGGGACAGACAAGATCTCCTCTGTAGCAGTTTGCTTTCACCTCTGACTGAGGAGTGCTTTGTGCTGGAGAGGGAAGGTGATGAGCGGCTTGTGGTTTGTGGAATTAGAGCTGCAAAGTGTTAATCCTTGGCTGGAGTTTAGGCAGGGAAAACAGAGACGATTCCAGAAATGCAAAGCATTTTCTGCGGAAATTGTTGACTTGTCTTACTTACTAAAATACTGATTTCATTAAGGCATTGCTCCTCATTTCGGTGGTGATAAAAACATGAACTACAGCTTATTGCTGACTGTAATTTCTGTTTCAGTATATGAATTTATTCCTGTGCAGCTGAAGGGTTTAGTAAGACGGCGACAGACTGAATATGGAAGAGATAACATTCTCCAAATATTTAATAGGCATTCAGTTCCTAACAACATGACAACATGGATGTATTTGCCATAACTGGGAATTACTAATTTCTTTGTTTTTTTTTCAAGTGATCATGTCTTGAAAATTTCTATGTGCAAGGAAGAGACAACATTATCTCACAGCTTTCTTGTTGCTAAACACATGAAATTTATGGTGGTGTCATCATTGCCATTGAAACGTAATTGTGATATAAATGTAAATCTTCATTGGGGTTCAGCAATTGCATTTAGGAATTCTGCACACCTTTGATACTAATAAGAACCCAGTAAAGATCAATGTCTGTGTTAGAAACACATCTGTGTTGCATAATGCTGAACTTGAGAAGGAAATAATTATCTTCTTATCCTAACTTCCTCCTCAAACTGGAAAAATACCCACTTTGGACATGTGAAAGCACTCTGATAGTTTTATCTAGGCACACAGAAACAGAGATAATAAATGAGTAGGACAGGAAAAGGTAAAAAAATACAAAATAATAAGTATTAATGTTACAATATTATTGACCAAAAAGAAAAAGTGACCTACAAAGAGCTATGAAAACCTGCAGAGCAAAAAAAAAAAAAAAAAAAAAAAAATTTTCTAATTAATATAAAATTCCATTCCATTTCCACACTTCCACAAGGAAGGGATTCCAGAATCTTATATCCAGTCTTGTGAAGATAACATCTAAGATCACAAGGGAAAACTTATAATCAATCTTAGAAGATACATAGAGAAAGATGAGAGTATTTCTTCCACATATGGGTTTTAAACTTGAGATTGTGGAGTTCAGCATATCTATTTATACTCCTTTCAGGTTCAGGAAGCAACCAACATCATCCTGCAGCTGAACCATTTTTCTCATCTTTCTTAGTCATCAGTGCTTAGGTGAAGGCAACCTGTGACGTCTTCCTATTCATAAGAGTGGAATCATTCAATTTTCAGTGATGTAACCAAAATTTTTACGGATTTTTTTTCCTCTGAGAGTATGGCAACTATAACTAGCTAAAGGAATTGTGGATAAATTTTAAGGAAAATTATTGTCTTTATTATAATACAAAAGAATATAACTCTCAACAATTGGCATATTTTACTGAGTTGTTTTTTTCCTTTTTGAGTTATGTGTTTTGTTAATTCTCTAATGGTAGAACAGAATGGGCTGATGTTATAAAACAATGTCCACCAAAAATCATACCTCCACCAAAACCAATTTTTTTCATAATTTCAAATTAAATTTTGAATTTTATTGTGTTTGTTCTATTTTTCAGAACCTTCCAGGCCCCCAACACTATCAGAAATTCCCATGAAACTTGGAATTTCGTTGTTGCTCATCTTCACTGTTGAGTGACCATGGCCAGTGGGATATAATGAGGAAGAGGTATATGCATGAAAAAAAATCATTCCTCATTGCTCTAATATCTGTTGGTTTTTTTTCCATGCTGACCATCACTGTAGACTACAGAAGCCACTGAAATGTTCACAATTGTTGTTGAGCTTACTGTATTTTGCCTGACCATTTGAATTGCTCAGTTACTGTGACTTGTGATTCACTCTCTTTCTCCAGATGGCTTGTTGCAGGAAGGTAACCTAAAACACTGGTGTTTTCTCAGCAATTCTTTATGCTTATGTACATTTTTGAATAACAACAGATTATAGACAGTTCATTTTTGTGGAAACTGAAAGTGAATTTTGACAGATTTAGCTGATGACAAAATGATGACAAGTGGGGACTGATGGGAAGCACTGTTCAGGGACTCTTATAATGGAGGAAGGACTGCAGACAAGGAATGATGAAAACAGAAAGTAACTCAAACAGGAAAAGTTTGTTGTTGTGCAACACAAATAATTTCATGTAAAATGACTTAAGTTCAAGCTACATGGAGGAGTAGAAGTTGTGTCTCTTTTACAAGGTCTAATGAAATGTGTAAAACTATTTCCTTTTAGCTTTACACATTTTATATCCAGATTTTTTTGCTGGTTTATTTATGTTTTATGATTTTTTAAAATTTGTGTTTTATTTGTGGTTTTTTATATAGCCATGCTGGCAAGTAACTTTTTTGTTTAAAAAGTTTTTAACCATATGAAGGGAAAATTGGATACATGCACTGAACTCTGTAATCAATGAGCCAGAGTCATTGCTGCCAGGTGTGACCTACATGCAGAATTTGAACAAGGGGTCTTTTTGGATTTGAGTTTCATGTGTTGTTTTACCTTTGCGGCTTGTCTAATGGAAATTATTAAAGTGTGCATGTGTGTTGGTTTTTTTTTGTTTGTTTGTTTGTTTGTTTGTTTGTTTTCCTGGAAAACAAATCCTTCTCCTGAAATTAACTCTGAAACTGGAATTTCTTGGGTTCCAAAATATGACAGCGTTACTGATGGCACTGCTCTGGAGGAAAGAGAGCAACTTTCTCTGTGGCATTGATCTGTTCACAGGCTGTCATGTTTGCCTTGTTTTGATGTCCTCAGAGGGATGGAGGTACTCACTTCCTTGGAATGGCAGCCAGGCAAGTCATCAAGAGACTACAGTCAATAACCATTCACCCTAGATTAAACAAAAGAAGTTGTTATGGACTGTCTGGAAAATGGAAGCCTTGTTTTCTCATGAGGTACTGTCCACCTTTCAGAGATGCAATGCAATGCGTGTGCACTTAAGTCCCCCCTACCTACATCTAAGAGAATAGATGACCTTGCTTTTTTCTTGGTCTGTTAGCACTGAAAGGTGAGTCTTTTGAAGTGTTTTCTGAGGATACTTACTCTAAGTCTAAAGACCAGCACAGCTGAATACTTCTGTACAGCTGTGTCTCTAGTTACAATTTTTATACCTAGAGCACTGAACTGTATATTTCTTCCTCCCTTTTGGTATGAATAATATAAGCACTCATACCAAACCTGTTGCATATGTACAGAGACAAGCTAGCATTGCATTAATTTTCTTGACAATAGTGGTACTGCAATACATAGCAGTTAACCCTGAAGGGTAAGCTTGGCTTTGACCTGTGACAATCTCTGCGAACATCCAGAGTATCTGTACTAGAAAATGCTTTGCTTTTAAAAGAGTGTGAGTTTTCACAGTTCATAACACTAAGCACAGGTATTAGTCTGTGATTACTGTCTCTCAATCTGCTTCCTTCAAAGGAAAAGCTTTTAATCCTGGATGCAATATGGAATGCAGACAATCCTGGAGCCTTTGGCCTGCAGCTACAAACATTGTCTTCTGATTTCTTCCTTAACCATAAAATATTTCCTCATTTCATTTTATGTGAAGACAGATATATCATATTTAGCACTTTTTTTTTTTTAAAGAAGGGAGTATTTCCTTAAATTTCCTTTATTTTTGTCCATATTTCTTTCTTTTTTATTTTTTAAATTTTTTTATTGTTCCTAAACTTTTTTTTACTGTGATGAGTAAAAACTCTGGAGGAGCAGGCTCAAAGTGGCTGTCAAGAAGACTTTTTTCCCAAAGTAAAAGGTGCTGACAGACAAAAGAACTATGTCATGAAAAATTTATGACCAAATTCCCCACAACAGAAAAGGGGCAAAACCAACTCACATATTAAATGCCAAATCTTCCTGCATATCTGCTTCAGTACTGATTCAGTGGCAGAATAACTTTCAAAATGTTTTATGGTCCAAAGCAGCTATAAAGTAGCTGCATTTGTCATTTTAGTAAACTAAAATCAGTATTATACTAATATTCAGTGGGGTGACAGCAGTGTATTATCTTGTCAAGCAGGAGATCTGATTTTACAGGAATACATGGTAGGTTAGAGAGAGGAGTAGTATGAAAGATGCATTTAATTACATAAATAATATTAAGAGTAGTGATAAACTATAAAACTAGTTTTACACATTAGAAAATACATAATAATATGTGGATATACATATTTATATTTATATAAGACTGTATATAAGCTTTCTGGCAAATTCCAATGCATATTCTAAGCTAATGTCTCATCTTTCACATACCTTATGGGTCTTATTTGTATAAACATATTTTTCAGATTAAAATAAACTGCAAAATACTTTTCATATTAAAGTAAGCTGTAAACTGATGGGTTCAGCGTTGCATGCAACATAGAAGGATAAGAATTCAGATGTGCTTATTGATCTTATGTTAAGTGTGAGTCATTAATGTGATATGTTGTTAAAACCAGCTAATCTGATTTAGGGTGTATTAAACAAGATATTTTCAGAAAAAGTGGTAGTGATGCTGTGGTAGAAATTATCGGTGACAGCAGTAACCACATCCTATTCTGGTTACTCAGAGAGGTGTACTCAAACTGGAATGGGTGCAGGAAAGGGTAACTGAGAGGTTTAGGAAATGTCTCACATCAGAAGACCACCAAATAGTTTGTGTTGGTAGACCAAGAAAAAAATCGCTGTATTTATAATTATTTTTGCTTACAAATCTGGGAAAATATTTTCATAGAGATTAATGCTGGTACAAGAACTTAAGAAATGTGGCAAATAAAGGGCTATAAAGGGCTATTTTTCCCAACATGAGGAAACTGAGATATAAGTATAGCTTGGGCATAATGTACACACAAATCTTTTGGGGAAAAAACCCAATTCTTTAGCTTGCCATAGTGGAATTCAGTAAATGCATGGAAGGACTTTATGTTGTGGATCTTGTAGGATCTTCTTGTAGGATCTATCAAGATTCCTCCAGATCCAACTTCTGGTAGGTGTTTTCAAAAAAGGATGTAAGAAAAGTCAGTTAATTTAAAGGTCAACATATTATCCCCAAATTGTTGGTACTTCTAGTTGCAAAATCTTCCCAAATTTTGATGACTGTTTGATCAATCTTTTCAGTAAGTACTAAAACTTAAGGTTCATGTCAATGACAATAAAAAAAATATTTCTATAAGGTAAATATGTTCATAATTCTTTTCTCAAACAATAATAAATTCTAATATGGGGTGCTTGTCTCTTGGTAAGTAATGAACTAAAAAAACCTCAATTTATGGAAACAAAAAATAACTACTTGCAAGGTTTTGATCCTACAAGCATGTGGACCAAGTCTTTCGGTAAGCTTGCAGACAGATTTGTGCAGGTACTGGATTTTTTGCTCTTGATTTGATTATTGCAAACTTGCAATGATGCTAATATTTTTGAGTTATCCTCAAAAAAATAATGGTTTTGAAGAAAAATATTCAGTTTTTAATCTTTACTTTAAAAGATTTATTTGGTTTATAATAACAAAAATTAAAATCAGTAGCAAAAGTCTTTTTGCAATAAAAGTTCTGACAGCTCAAGCATAGAACAAATGTCACCACTCAGTCTAATAATTATGCCTTAAAGAAACTTTTCAACATTCATATATTGTTGCAGTAGAATTTGTATGATATAAAATAAAATTTTCTGGCAGGAAAATATTCTCCTGGTGAAGTTTTCTCCAGCTTTAACAGTGCTTTAACTGATTAATGAAGAGTAACAGTGAAATGATTACACATAAAGTTCTGTCAGCTGTGCTAACTGCAGCCATACCCTCCCCTACTAAAAAACCGGAGAAACTTCGCTGTTCCTAATTTCTTCCAAATATTTAAACTCTGTTCTTATTTCTATTTTGTAGGTTACAAGAGGGAAGGATGGTCTTAAGTTTAGATTATCCTTTCAACAGAACTATTAAACACTAATTGCTGAATGTGTTATTAGGTTTAGGCAGGAAGCAGCAATCCTATTGAAGATTTCTAGCCCTTTATGTAACATGACAGGGGAATATTAAAACTTTCTAAAACTGCTTAGCTCCTTCTTGCCTCCATATAATCATATATAACTTCTGCAAATTATTCCAAAGCAAGACATAGGCATTTTCTGTTTCCTGTCTTTAGATTATAAAGTTAGTTTTCTTCTTCCATGGGATGCAGTAGTATGCAAAATACATTTCATGTTCCATAGAGTATTGGTAGAGTCATTCCTTCTCAAACCGAAAATAAAATCCAAGCGACAATCCTCTTAGAAAACAAAATAAAGCAGGGAATGAACGACTGCATTTTCATTGGTGTATGTGAACCTATTTCATTATACATCCATAATGTAATCCCAGATGCCCCCTCTGCTCATTAGTTCACTGGTTTCTCATAGCTACTGTAACAGCTGGGGTTCTTCAGGACATATGAATTTTATTTTTGCAAGCTTTGTTGATACAGTAACAAGGGCCCTTCATGTGAAGAGTAGGACTGGACAAAAGCATGGTTAGTCCCACAGAACAACAACATCAGCATATTAAGGCTGACTATTCTGTGGATAAAGCACGAATAATGTTTATCTAATATAAAACTTAGTATACTCTTCACATAGACATTTCTGTTGTTTTGAAATCCAGCATTTTTGAATTAAAGTTTGAATATTGAAAGTTGGCTAGATTTTCCTCAAGGAGAAAAAGATTTTTTTTTTCTATACTGCTGGACAACACCCTGCATTCAAACAAAATGCAAAATAGATTAAGGTAACTTTATATGCAAACATCTCCTATTGATTTAAAAATCAGAGCTGGAAAAATACAGAGTAGATATTTAAAATGCGCATAGCGCATGAAATTACCTCACATTATGGATAATACGTGCCTTGTAGCAATTATGTCACTTATGCTTACACTAATTAAGTGTTGATATGTGAGCACTAAGTTGCAATGATGTTGTTAACTAATGTACATAAATATTCCCTTTAAACTGTAATTGCACTTTGCCATAACTTAAAAGAGTGTATGCTCCACCGGGTGTATATGGTTCCATTACCTTAAGGAATGAATTACAAACTTCAGTCTGTCACTAAATACCATGCTTGAGTTCTAACTTTTAACTTAAAGGCAAAAAAATCCTTTTGTCTTGGAGTTTAGAATGTACAATATTGTCATGAGAGCTTACATAAGGGTAGCAGTGATATGCAGAGTGAGTCAGTTCAGACCACAAGTGCTGAATGTCCCAAACCTGGAGGGGTGCAATGTAACTTAATTCACAATTTAGCTGCACTGCATTTCTCTCTAAAGAACACAGCTGATCTTTGAAAAAGCTGCAGTGTTATACTCATCTGGTGAATGCAAGAGTTTTGATGGCCTAAAATTAATATTGTTTCACTTTTAACACTAGAAATCCAGTGCTTTCTCTAAAACTGAGTGGAAGAAAATGCAGAAGTGTGTGTTGTCCCAAATGACCTTTTTAACAGGTACAGGTTCAGTGCTATAAAGCTGCAGAGCACTATGGTCATAGGAGACACATCTCAGGTAATTGCAACAGCCTGACAACAGCCAATTTTGCAGAAGAGTTAGATAACTTTTTAAAAAATGTGGGCCTTTTGTGAGATAAGAATAAAAGGAGTATTATTGTTCTATATTGTGCAAACAGCAACATATATTGACTTGCACTAAGAAGAAAGTGAACAGAGAAAATAATGTTCTTGTAGCTAGAGGCTGCACCAGTTGGGGTAAAAACTGCTATCCAACAAACCTCAGTTATACTGAGAAAACCAATGCTGCCTGGGAGTAAAAGGAAGATGTTTTCATGCTCAGTGTGGGAATTATATGAAATTCAAGCTCTGTGTTCAGTGAAAGGTTGGGCTTGTTCTGTTCAGTTCATGAAAATGTCTTCATTTTGTTAGTGTCTTTACTGTATCCTTCTGCAAAAAATGTCTAGCACACGCCTAGACAAGCCCATAATACATTGTGTGAGAATTTACTTATATTTTTAAGCTCAAAGCATTACAGTAAGCTGAGTTAAATCATACTGTTCACCAGTCAACAGCTGAGTTCTCCAGAGTTCAATTTTAGGGCCAATGCTTTTAAACATTTTTGTAAATGTTCAGGATGCTGGAAAATTTGACAATGCTGTGATCTAGGAGGAGCTGTGGACTCTCTGGTGGGTAGAGTGGCTTCACAGAGAGATCTGGATAGGCTAGAATGCTGGGCAGCCTGGGATTCTCTGGGGATAGGAGGCTGGAGGCAGCACTGTGGAAAGAGCTCTATGGCTTTGGGTCGATGAAAATGAGTGCATTGTCTGTCCTGGCAGCCAGGAGAGACAGCCTGCCCTGGGTGCATCAGACACAGCATCACCAGCTGGACCAGGGAGGTGCCTGTCCCACAGCACTCTGTGCTGGTGCAGCCCCACCTCCTGTGAGTCCTGTGTGAGGCTGCAGGCACCTCAGTGTAAGGACTGCAGGCTGGTAGGGTGTGCTCACAGGAGGTGACCAAGGAGGTGAAAGGCCTCCAGGGCAAGAATTCAGAGGAGTAGCTGTGGTGGCTTGGCTGGTTCAGCTTGGAGAAGAGAGGGCTACCGGCTACAACTTTCTCTTAGGGTGCAGCAGAGGAAGAGCTGCCAGTCTCTTCTCTCTGATGAACAGGAATAGGACAAGAGGAAATGGAATAAAATTGTGTCAGAGGAAGTTCAGATTGACTGTTATGAAAAGATATTGCCTTCCCTCCAAAAACAGAGAAGATGAAACAGAATGAGTCACCCTCAAAAGAAGTTAACTGATGTCACTGACAGAGTTTAGAATGCATAAAAACTTTCAAAAGGTGCATGATCAAACCTATTAATTCATTTAAGTGTCTATAAGGCAGAGATATCTTGACAGAGGATAATGCATGGACTTCTTGAGCCTACAGAGCTGTTATATACACAGCAGAAGAGACATTGAAGTCAAGAGAGAAGCCAGTGCAAGTCCTAAGTGCAGGTATTGTGTTCCGGGAATATGTTTCAAAGCTCATAGCAGATGCATAGCAACTAAAAGCCTGTTCTACCAGGAACTGAAACCTATGGTGGGTATGTCTGGAGGACCAGAAATAACAAAAAATACTCCTTTATCAAAACATGCAATATTGCTGTGCACACAGTACATAAATTACTCAAAATATTATCATAAAACAATGAGAAGGCTCAAAGGTTTTACAGATTCAGAGAGCATGAGAAAACCTAAAGTACTTATGTTTCTACATTAGTCAGGTCTCTGTTCTGATCTAGAACATGAGTCTTTAAACTTTCTGTGATTATTAGGCGTGGGTAATTAAGACATTGCCTTTAATGATGTTGAAATTTAACACTAGGTTTATTTTAAAAATCAATCAACGAAACCAAAAAAATCCACCCAATCTTTATCAAGAAAGTCAACAAAGATTTTCTGTTGTCTGAATTTTGATAAATCATCCTGTTTGGGTCTGATTTACCCAATCTGCTTTACTCAGTTTAACAGGAGGTCTTTCCATGATGAAAAGCTCCATTATTCCAATAAACTGGAAAGGTCTGCAGAAACTTGAAAGTGGATTAAAAGTAAATCTTCTTTTCAATGGGGAAGAGAGAAGTCAGCATGGGAGAGAATAAACCTAGCAGAAAATAAACTTCATGGTGCAACATAATGCTGCTGCAAACAACTGAGCTACCTGACCAGCATAAGCACAGCATTGAACTTCCAGACTTCCCTCCTGATGGCTGAAAATCCTTCTTGTATTTTCACTTGGTCTGGTGTGCTGGTCATATTCTATTTCTGGGTGAAATCTGTCTTTCACTTTTACCCCTGAGTGTGCTCAGAAGATGGTAAGGCAACTACAGCCTCAAAGCACTTTTCCTTCAGAGCATCCATATCAAAATTTAGGCTGAACTGCATAGAGCAGAGAGTAGCAAAAGACTGGGAACAAAATGTAAAATGTTGACTCATGGTGAGGAGTGGTCTGCATCTTCTCTGGATTAGTTCAGAAGGGAATGCTGATTGTCATAGGCCCAACAGCTCAGCAGAGGAGAAACGGGCCATAGTGCTCCTCTTCATGGACTAAGCTACTTGAGTTCACAGAACAACTTATTCTCTGGCCATAACAACAAAAAAAGAGTGGATAGTGTCATGGCTAAATCTACCGCATTCCTTATCCCTACTTCATTATTCTACTTTAAGTCTGGCATCGAAACTGGAAAAAAAGGCTGGTATGGGAAATAAATTAATCACAAAAGAGTTGTCTTGATTTAGCTGAAATTTAGTTATCTCCCTATAAAAAGCAAATTCCTTTCTAAATAAACATGCAAATATTTAATTTAAAAGTTTTGGACAGTGAGAAAGGGTCTATTCATGCAGGAGGACAAGCTGATCAAAGCTAGCTAAATTAAAGCTAGTGTTTTGCAAGCCTGCCAGTCATGAATGTTTGGTGTATTTGTGTACTGTCTGGTTTCCACTGTCATCCAATGTGAGTGCTGGGATATCTGTCGCTGTTAGTGGTGTGTCTCATATCACAGCAAATGACACAAAAATATGACTAAACTTATGAAGCTGTCCTAGCTGCTACCAAATGCATGAAGTATAAATTGCAAAATGCCAAGCACTTTCTCTGCCCCTGCCAAACAATCTTGTCAGGCATAATGAGATTTCTGTTCACACTCTGTAACCTCATGTAACCTAGACTGATTGGATTTGTATTATCCCTATGAGTGCTGTGTGGACCTTTCATTGGACCTTTATGCCCTGAGGTGACTTGAAAACACTTGCTAGGCTGCTTCCCAAATCTTTTGGGGTCACTCTTTTGTCACCCAGACACCTGAGCAGCCCTAGTACAGGGGAAGCCTCAGACTGTTTCTAACCCACACCAGTGGCCTGGATCTCTGCTCCAGCTGCTTATTCCATATAATTTCTTCTGGGCTGGCAGTGAGGAAGAGCAATACGTGACAGACTTTTGTTACACATTTAATAAAAGTGGTATTTGGATTCTGCTGTGCTTACCAGGCACCTTCACATTATATGCGTTGTGCAAAGAGTAAGAAACAAATGCATCTTTTGCTTCCTGAAGTTTATCTGCTTCTCTTTCACACTGGTTTGAACCAATATAAAAGAAAATTTTTCCCTTTACTAATTTATTTCTCCCAAAGACTATTTAGAAATGAAATAAAGAAAGAAGTAAAAGTCTGTTAAGTAAGTCTCTAAAAATCCAGCAAGATCCATTGCCTCTAAACAAGCACCACTCACCATTAAGGAATTTAGTAGCAGCTGATAAAAGACATCTGAGATGTAATATGGTGATTTTAAATGACAAAGAATTATCTTTGAAAATTTCTAACCATTAAAAGTTTCCAAATATTGGAAATATTGAAGTACCATAATGCAATGGGCAAAGGATCCTTTGTTGATCCCAAAGAAAAGTGATGGGAAGGAATTTTGTGATTACATGGAGAGATGGCTTTCCTGCTACAGTTACATGTGGGCCATTCAGATGTGTATTGACTAGATGCCTTTTTTGATCTTTCATTATGAACTCAATTACCCAAGTATTAGAAACTCCAGCCCCAAGAAACTTTTGGGATAGGGAGAAGAAGGAAAAAATACATGCTTACTTCAAGTGTTTTTACTTATTCATATTGGTAGCTCTCATAATTCTGTAACCTGTGATTTTTTTTTCTGTTTCCTTGAGAGTTTATACTTTATAAATGGAAATGGTTTGGTAGTTTCATTTTGAAGAAGATATTCTTGTATTTTTTTCTTTCTTCTGGTTCTCAAGGTGAGACATAGAGTACTAACCAGCACTTTTGTGTCCTCTCAATGTTTGTGTTGTTCTTGCTCAGCAAAGGATTAAATACTCAGGCCAGATCATATAGTGATTCCTGTGTTCTATTCTGTATGTGATACCCCTCCTTTCTGTGCTGAGAAATCTTGTAGTGACACTCCCTTTTCAGCTTGTCATGCTGGATTACAACAGGATGTCAATGACAATATTCCTTCATGCAGATGTTAAAGCCTCTCAATCTATGTTTCCTCTCACTCTTTAATTTCGTTTCTATCTCTTTCTTTGCTCAGAAAGAGAGTGGATGAGTTTTGAGGGGTCATATAAAGATCCAGTCAAACTAATGAAGAGTAATTTATTTCCTTAGCTCTTATCACCAGCAAAAGTTTGGCATCCTAAAAAATTGCCAAAGACTACCAGAGTGTTGGTAATCTGGCTGGAAAAATTGGCCAGAAAATCAAGTTACTCACTGTCTGAAATGAAAATAAAACTATATTATGTCCTGCTATTAAAAATATTTTCAAATAACTTTTAAAGGGTGAGCAGAATTTTAAACATTTAGCACCTGAACTACCCAAGAGATCAGGAGGTGTTTGAGCGAAAAAGTAAGAAATGTTTCTCAAAGAAATGTCAGTAGAATTTGAAGTCAATCTTCTACCCATTTGTTGTCAGGATACTGTTCCTGACTTTACTGAAGGAAAAGCTCACCCATGGTTTAAAGAATCAGAAATCTGCCACATTTTTTCTGCAGTGATGAAGTACTTGTGAAATGCTTTGTTACTCCTTGACTTGATTAGTCACTGGTCACAGTTTCCTTGATATTGCTTAATACACTGTGGAAAAGTGGGTCTCAATAAAAGAAAATATATTGCACCATGGGTAGGTACAGTGTCACATCCTTTGGTCATCTCCTTCCCTAAAGTATTGGCAACATTGAAATTGCAATAGTAAATGCTGCTCAATGTTACCAAAATTTCTAGGCCTTTTCTGTGCTTATACTAATCAGAAATATAAAGTGAAGTGATGAATTCTTTGCTGTACATTCAGAAGAGGCTCTATCTATGCTGTCTTATTCTTTTGTTGTAGTCTTTGCTGTCTTTTTCTCCTGAAGGTATTTATTTTAATATTCTGAATTGTGGCTTTTATCATTCATTCCTCTTGACATAAAACTATGCTCAACTGACACGAATGAGCCTATAAACTTTTTTCATGCTGTCACATTTTCCTGCTCTCATCAGAGAAAAGTGAGTAATCTCCGGTGAATAATTTGTTAAATTTAGCCTCTTTCCCCCACAAACTATGTGAGTTCCTTAAATGCTTCTATTATTAGACAATGTGGCACAAACACTCTGGGCTGTATTCCATTTAGTGCATATGAATATTCAAAATCGGAGCTATTTAGTTTGGTATAAAGAGGTCACAAAAAGGACAACATAGTATTTCTCATTATTATTTTTCAAAACCATCTTAGTCAGTTAAAAGCTTAAGTTGTCATTGTGGTTGCTATGGTGAAGACTGAAATTAAATTTCTTTTCTAAGAAACATTTTTTATGTGCTATTAACATTCCTAAAGTAATTGCTTTGATGACTTTTTACCCTGAGTTTCCTGAGCATAACACTGGGAGCTGCAGCTTGTATATTTAACAAATCTTATTCAAGTTTTTTGAGTTTCTTGTTTGTACTTTTTTTGATTTTTGTGGAAGCCCAATTTCCATCACCTGATGTATGGAGATTTAGGATATTCTTATTCCAAGACTCAAATTAAAGCATGATAATGATGATTATTTTATGACAATGTTGTAAAACTACATAAAAAGTCAACAGAAATTGTGCAGGCAGCTTAGCATAGTGGGAAGACACACAATTTTTAAAAATGCTTTTTATTCAGAAAAGGAGGCTGCTGCATTTCAGCTTATGCTTGCTGATTTATCTGTCTCAAGCAATGATTACCTGGAAAATGAAGACTTGAAGAAAACCATTCCACAACTGCTCAACTTGTCATATTTGTGGGAACTGAGATCTAGGTTATACTGTACCTATTTGAATAAATACAATTGTTGTCTCAGTTGCTCTATTTAGTGAGCAAAATGAATACTGTGTTTGCAGAACTATTCTATTTTTTTCTGTACAAAAAAAAAAAATATTGGAAACCATGTTCCTGCACTTTTCATGCATTTGACTGCTGTAAGATATTCTGAAACTTACAACTCTGAAAATTCTTCTCAGCTTTCTTTCCTGTCACTTGAGTGTATGAAAAAGATAAAAAATATTTAGTTTTGCTTTTCAAATTGTTTAATCTGGGAGGGAGATGAAAAAAAAACCAGCTGACCAAAAACCATGAAAACCAGTACCACCTGAAGTTCTAAACCATCTGCAGAAGAACTGATGATGAAGTCTAATTTGGGAATGAAATCAATAGACCAGCAGATGCATCTACACCAATGCACACAGTATGGGTAAGAAACAGGAGGAGCTGGAGTGCAGCAGGAAATCTATGACACAGCCAGCACCATGGAAACATAGTGGGATGACTTGGATGACTGGAATGCTGCACTGGATGGCTATAAGTTTTTCACAAGGGATGGACAAGGAGAGAAGGGTGTTAGGGTGTCTCTGTCCATTCTCTGTCCATTAGGGAGTGTTTCAACTCTACAGTGCTCAAGGCTAGGCATGATGAGGTTGAGTCTCTTTTGCATAGTAATCAAAGAGAAGGTTGACAAGGCAGGTATGTTTAGAAAGGATAGGTCAGGGAGGTGAAGTGGTAGAATCACTCTTTGTGTGAGAGAGCAACTGGACCATATCAAACTCTGTCCAGGGACAGACAGTGAGTTAAGGGCTTACAGGTAAGTATTAAGGGACAGGCTAAAATGGGTGACACTGTTGTGAGTGTTTACTACAGGCCACCTGATTAGGAGGAGGAAGCTGACCAGGATTTCTATGGGCAGCTGGAAGTAGCATTGAGATGACAGGCTCTGGTTCTGGGGGACTTAAATCACCCTGATATTTGTTGTTAGGACAGCACAACTTGGCAGACACAGTCCAGGAAGTTTCTGCAGATTATTGATAATAGTTTTTGATCCAAGTAGTGCAGGAGACAATGAGGAAAGATGTGCTGCTGGACCTTGTACTAACAAACCAGGATGGTCTGAGTCTTCAAACCAGGGTTGAAGACATGAACATTGGTGGCAGCCTTTACTGCAGTGATCCTGCATGGAGGAAGCAAAGCAGTAAGTAGGACTTTCCTGAACTTCCAGACAGCTTACCTAGGCCTCTTCAAGGACCTACTTAGGGGAATCCCATGAGATAAGGCTCTAGATGAGAAGGGGGTCCAAGAGAGCTGGACAACTGGAAAGGCATCAGCAGCAGTACATTAACACCAAAAGGAAAATTATGGAAAATGTAGGGCTGCTGCTGTATCAGAGGTGTGTTCTGGTAACAGAAAATGCAGAGAAGATGGAATTACTAAATGCCTTTTTTCCTCAGACTTTACTGATGAGACTGGGCCTCAAGAGTCTCAGACTTCAGAAGCAAGAGAAGAAAGCTGGATAAAGGAAGATTTTCCCTGTGCTGTGGAGGGTTTGGTTGGAGATCCTTTGGCTAGTCAGACTTAAAACCATAAATCCATGGGCTCTGATGGGATGCACCCACAGAGGCTGATGAAGTCGACGGATGTTGTTACATTCTCCACATCTGTTTACATAATGTTTACATCTGTGAAAAATTATGGAGAAGGTGAGAGGTGTCTGGTGACTGGAGGAAGGCAAATTTTACTCCCATCTTCAAAAATGGCAAGAGGGAGGACCAGGAAATTCCAGCCAGCCAGCCTCCCCTCAGTTCCTGGAAAGGTGATGGAACAGATCATTCTGGAGACCATCAAAAAGCATGTAGAAGACAAGAAGGTCATCAGGAACACAGGAGTAGTCAGGATGGAATCTCAAGGGGAAATCATGCTTGCTTAACCTGATAGACTTCTATGATGGCACTGACAGGATGGGTCTACAAGGGAAAAGCAATGGATGTTGTCTATCTTGACTTTAGCAAGGCTTTTGATGCTGTCTCCCACAATATCCTCACAGGCAAGCTCAGGAAATGTGGGTCAGATGAATGGGCCCTGAGGTGGATTAGGAACTGGCTGAGTGGCGGAGCTCAGGGGGTGTGATCAGCAGAGCACAGTCCAGCTGGAGGCCTGCACTCAGTGGGGTTCCCCAGTGATCAGTACATTTGTACAACATTAGTACCTTCTGTTTTTACTTGAAATATGTAGACCAATATAAGTAGGACCCAATTTGCCTTCTTTCTTGGGTGGGTATATTGAAAGTACGACATGAATTGTGCTTATTTATAAATAAAGGTATTTCCACTCTTTGATTACTGCAGTAATTTAAGCAGAAGTTGCTACTAATCACCTTGCCATTCTGATACTAAATTTTCTCCAGATCTTGTGCACAATGCACAATACGGATATGCTGGAGGGAACTTTCCAGCCTGGAGTGCTCTGGAGTGTCCTGTTGGTGATTAATGCAGAGGCCTTGAGGTGAATGGGAAAATAATCTATTTGTGAAAAGTCTGTTGACTGGAGATATTGTACAAATTCTACAAGCTGTACAAGTTCTGAACCTTGGGGAGAAGTAGAGTGGGCCTAACTCCAATCCCACCACTCAGGTCACAACTCCTGGAAGAAGTACCATGGATTTCTCTCAGGTGTGGGTGGACACCTGGTGTCCATGATGGCCAGCTCTGCAAAGCAGTTGCTATTCATCCTGCCCATGCTGGAGAACTTGTGTGAAGCCCCAAAGCTTTTGTGAATGCCAGCTCCTTGGGCAGGGTGTTCCAGCTGCTCAGCCTGAGGTGGGGAACATGCTGCTCTGTGTGTTCT
Organism: Muscicapa striata striata; assembly: GCA_030060385.1. Taxonomy (NCBI): domain Eukaryota; kingdom Metazoa; phylum Chordata; class Aves; order Passeriformes; family Muscicapidae; genus Muscicapa; species Muscicapa striata. Next base: position 812,097 of record JAREIS010000005.1, on the reverse strand, counting down.
CTTGGCACTGTTGGCTGTGGGGTGATAGAAAAAGGGTGAATGACAAAACTTATTGTCAGCTGAAAGAAGGAGGGGAAAGATATTCCACTGGTACTACCAGGGAGCTGCTGTGTATCTAGTGCGTGACTCCACAGAGAACAGCAAGTTATGGGGCTTTTTTCATCTGCTGTGTGGGTCTGCAGGAGAACATAACTTATGGAGACCTTAACACCATTCCTCTTTGGCAGCTCAGATTGCCCTGTCCACTTGAAAAGCTGATATTAATTTCAAAACTAGTTTGCCTAGAAAATGAGTTAAAAATGTTTCCTGTGACTACATTTGTCTCCAGGTCCTTCTGGTGTTTTAAATATTTTTAAATTCTTGTCTTAAACTGTGCTGCTGTGTTTCATGCACCTGTTTGAGTGACCTATACAAAAGTCAGCAAAGCTAGTTAAAATAAGGAAAACCACAAAACTAGCTGCAGAAGGAAGTGTACAAGTGTACAAAGAAAAGAAAATGGAAGCATAATTCTCGCTAGGGTCTTTTGATTCTATACACCTTGGTGTTATTTTTAACAGTAGGAGTTGAAAAGCATGTAGACAGAGTGTGATCTTTAAGCTCATGGTGTCTTGAATGAAGGGTCTTGAACCCCTAAAGAATCTTAAATACGACCAGGTACAAGATGCAGACAAAGAATAGAAAAAGAAAGATGAAAAACTGAAAAAAATTAGGAAAGAGGACAAGTCTCTGAAGGCCAGAGAAATAAGTAAGGCAATGCTCCAATTACTTTTGAAAAGGATCTAAAAGAATTGCAGGAAATTAGACCAGTCAGTTTGACATCGATTTTTGAAGTCTCAGAAGTATTTTTAAAGGATCACATGTGGATGCATTCAAAAGCACAGCTTGAGAATAGACAATCAGTGTGGCATAAGGATAGGGTAATGAGGTTTAAATAATTTGTTTATATGAATTTACACATATCTGTTTTAAAAATATTACTGTGTGAAACAGTGGGGGGACAATAAAAAATATGAAACAATGCAATCAAAAGGTTTCCATTTGATTTAAGAACTAAGTATGAAGTCCTCAGAATAGAGGAGAGTATGACAGCTAAACTGACAACTGAATAAGGTGAACAGAAGAACAGATGTCTTATCTTTGGGCCTTGCAAGAGTAGTTCCAGTTCACAAGTCATCAATACCAGAAAGCTCTGGCAGGCTACTGATATGGTTTCAGAAGCTTGTGGTGATCTTATGTGAAGGATTTGCCCTGGTGTATCAGGTACCAGAGTACCAGAAAAATGGTGCCTTTTGTCTCAAAGCATTGACAAAAAATTCTCACTAGAGAAAAAAGTGTGCATCTAAAACATGTCTTCTAATATTTAAAGTATTCAGCTTAATGTGTGGGCTATGCATACAGTTGGTGGAGCATGGAGAGGAGAACGGAAAGAACTGGAAGTGGTAGAGAAGCAAGTGCATAAGGAAAGGATGGATCTGAATGTGTGAATGATGTAATTATTTTGCTATTTGCATAAAAAGAATATGTGACCTTACAGAATTTTTAGAAGCAATGCCCGGGTCTTAATAGGCATGGCTGAGAGCAGGGAAGAAGGGCATAATCAGAGGAATAATTTCAGTGAAGTGTAAGACCCCCTGCAGGGATTACGATGAGACACATATGTCTGATATAAAATTCACTTCAGTATGCTGAGAGCAATGAAGAGAAAGTTTATCTGCTTTTAGATGCTGATGGATTAGAAGCCATAGGACTCTGCAGGAAGATGAGAAAACAATTCTGTTGCATACATAGATACTATGCTCTTCAGGTAATATTCAAGTCACAAAACTGGGATGAAGATCTGCATTTTAAACATTACAAAGCTTCACTATGTAGATAGAAAGCACAGAAATCCAGAATTGCATTCAGATTTTTCAAACTCAACCAAGTATCAATCCTTCTCTAAGAGCTGGGGATGGTAGTGATGACAAATGCCATACACCAGTAAGTGTAAGTTGATGTTCATATTAACCTTCTGCAGCATTTGTCACAGAATGATTTGATCGTCCTCTTTTGATAGAATCATAGTATGCTTGATTTGGAAGGGACCTTAAAAACTAGCTTGTTCCAATCTCCCTGCCATAGGCAGGGGCACCTTAGACTAGACCAGAGTCCCATCCAACTTTTCCTTGAACACTTCCAAGAATGTGGATGCACAACCTCTCTGGGCAACCAGTGGCAGTGCTGCACCACACTCACAGCAAATAATTTTTTTCCTAATATCTAATCTAAACCTGCTCTCTTTCCATTTGAAGCCAGCCCCTCTTGTCCTGTCACTATGTGCTCTTGTAAACAGTCTCTCTCCATCTTTCTTGTAGGTAAGTAGTTCAGGCACTGGAAGGCTGCAATTAGGTCGTCCCAAAGCCTTCTCTTCTCCAGGGTGAACAATCTCAGCCTTTCCTCATGAGAGGTCCATTCCTCTAATTGTTTTTATGTCTCTCCTCTGGACTCTCTCCAGCAGGTCCTTGTCCTTCCTGTGCAGGGACCCCAGAGCTGGATGCAGGGTTCCAGCTGGGGTCTCAGCAGAGCAGAGCAGAGCAGAGGGGCAGAATCCCCTCCCTGCCCTGCTGCCCACACTGCTCTGGATGCAGCCCAGGACACGTTTGGCTTTCTGGGCTGGGAGTGCCCATGCCTGGGTCATGTCCAGCATCTCAACCACCATATACCCAAGTCCTTCTCCACCAGGCTGCCCTACATCTTTTCATTCCCAGCCTGTGTTGGTACTGGGGATTTCCCTGAGCCAGATGCAACACCTTGCTCTTGGTCTGGTTGAACCCCATGAGGTTCCCATGGGCACACTTGGTCTCGTTCAGGTCCCTCTGAATGGCATTCAGTCCTTCAGGTGTGGCAAGTGCACCACAGTGTTTGGTGTCATGTGCACTTTTGCTGAGGATGCATTGATTCCTTCATCTCTGTCATTAATGAAGACCAGTTATCCAATTATCTAATAATAACACCGGTCCCAATATGGACCTTGAGGGTCTTGTCACTGATGTCCATCAGGACTGTGAACCATTGATGATTACTGTTTACATATGACTATCTAGCCACTTTCTTAGCCTTAGAAGGATATGTCCTTATATTCACCCATCAAATTGATCTTTCTACAGTTAAGAGAAAAGAATGATGTGGAAGACCATATCAAAGGCTTTGCAGAAGTCCAGATATGACATCTCCTCTTGTCCGCTGATGTAGTCACTCTATCATAGAAGACCACTGGGTTGGTCAGGCAGGACTTGCCCTTGGTGGAACTGCACTGACCATCTCTGATCACTTACTTCCCTGTCCTCCTCGTGCCTTAGCATATCTTCTAGGAGGATCTGTTCCATGATTTCCCAGGAACAGAGGGGAGTCTGACAGCATGGTAATTCCCAGGGTCCTTCTTTCTACCCTTCATAAAGATGAGTGCAATGTTTATCTTTTTATCCAGTCCACTGGGACTTCACCTAAATGTCATGATTTTTGAAATGTCAAGATGAGAATGCTCAGCAACTACATCAGCCAATTCCCTGAGATGCATCTCATTGGGATGCATCTCATTGGGTCCCTTTGACTTACGTGTGCTCATGTTCCCCAGATGGACATGAACCTGATCTTTACTTACAGTGGGAGGGACTTTGCTGTCCCAGTCCCCATCCTGCTGTCCATCCACTCAAGAGCCATGGGAAGAGAAGTTGCTATTGAGGACTGAGGCAAAACTATTGTTGAATACTTTGGCCTTCTCATTATCTGTTGTTACAAGTTTACAAGCTTGCTATCCTGCACATGGATTAAAATGTTCTGAGCTATATGTGCAGCCACTGCTTTAATCTAATTAACAACCTGAACTGGACATGTTAATAAAAAAGGGACAGAGGGTAAATACAGGCAAATTGCTAAGTTCTCTGGCACACATCTGTGCTGCATGTGAATTCAAAACAAGCACTCATAATGGGTTTGTGTGGCTTATGACACAAAAATAAAATGAAAAAGGGGAGTGAGAATATGTGGGAGAAACAGCCTTGTGGAAAACAAAGTCAGCAAAGAAGAAGGGGAAGGAGGTGCTTCATGTGTCATGTTTCACAATGTTGAATAATTTCAACAACCCATAAGTGTTGTTTTCCTGTCCTTATCTTGACCCAAAAGCCTTTAGTTATTTTTTGTCCTCCCTATGCTGCTCAGGAGTGCAGTGACAGAGTCACTTTGGTGGGTGCCAAGGTCAATTTACCACAGTGCTTGATGCAGTGTGTTTTCTGTAGCCATCTGTCTGTCTCTCTTTTCCCTGAAAAAACCCTGTGATTTAAAGGCATATTTTTACTTGATTTGCCTCAGCTGAAATAGTAGCTATCTGGTTATAGTAGCTAATCTAATGAGATTAGGTCATGCTTTCTTGTACATTTACAGATGGCTCCAGCCTCAAATGCCTGGAACCTTCTGTAATAATTTTAGTTGCTCTGTGCTGGTGCTCTCTGCTTTTACAAAGTGTGATGAACTGCACAGTTAAAGGATGCCTGACAAGAGCATAAGACTGACTTTGTGTCATGTAAAGGTCCACAAAATCTAGTGCTGCACAGATATTGAAAGAAGCAGATACTGACATGAACTTGAGAGATTTCTGAACAATTCCTCATATTGGCAATTTTTGCCAAATCTCCCTATGTGAAAGTGTGTGCCACAGACAGCAGAGCCTCTTGACCCCACCACTGGGGCAGGTAACCTCCTAAAATCCTATATCTAATTAGAGTGACAAAATAAGAGAAGGTAACTATAACCAAGTCATATTTTAACCAATTGCAGCTTAAGATTTAATATTAACTAGTCATATTCCTGCCATGTTATTTTATGGTTCTCCCAGATGAATGAAGGTGTGGGAAACCATGAGTAGGTGGGTTGTATGCTAGTGGTAAACTGGAATTTATAGCTTTCTGGGCTGAGAGCAGTTCATGCTGTGCTGCTCACTGAGCCCTCCTATCTGTATTTGTTTGACTCGGGCCCAACTGCAAAGTCCTAAGTTCTTTTGTATCCAACATCACTCTTGGTCCATGGTTGTTGTACTGCTGCCATCTCCACAAAGAGCAAGTTACTTCCTGGGAGAGCATCTGCTCCTTCTCTTTGCTGCTCAGAAGCAGGGCAGGAGACTCTGCTGTAGCCATACATGACCCAGGAGGAGGAAGGCAGTTGATGAGAATGGTCATTCCCTGCATGGTAGATTCCTCACAGTCTGCTGCCTTATGGTGTGAAGTCATGCCCAAAAGAGAAGTACAGCCAAAGCCTTATAGATTTTGCAAATCCTAGGGAAATGAACCAAACTAGCTACCCTATTCCCTGACTTTTCTCATCTGGTTATCACTACTAGATTATATGTTGATATCTCTCTCTCCAATACATAATGTGATGATCTGCTTGTTCCCTTATGTACTATGTGGGTTCTGAAAACTCCTGTTTTGTTCTCCAGGGATTACCAGAAAATCATTAAGTATCTTGTTACTTCTTAAGGTTAAAATATTTATTATCCTAGCCTGATGGCCAGTCTAGACAAAGGAATCACATCAGAATATGAAAGAACAACTGATTGATGTTTCTGGAAGCAGAAAAAGAAAAAGCAGGAAGAGATAGAAATACATATATTTTACTTTATGTGCATAGACTCTGGTTGGGAGAAGGGTAAGAGAAAAGGTTTTTTAAGGCTCACATGTTGCACTCATAATTTCCAGGACCAGTTCTTCACTATCTGGTTCCTTGCACAGCAATGTTTCACGATATGATTCGAATTCATAATAAAATCAGTTGTACCACCAAGGAGATCTGCCTCAGTTCATAAGCCCATGTACATTTTGGAGACCCAAGCTGCTAAAAAGCATCTGTTTCACCTTTACGCTGGAGACCCATACACTTGAATGTCACCCTAAGAGCATTTTGTACCCTTGTTCTTTCTTCCTGCTTCCCTTTTCCCAGGGCTGAGCCGCTGGGGTAATAAGAAAGTCAGCTTGTTATTCAGACATGTACAGCAGGGACTCCAGTGTGTGTTGCACCAAACCTGCATACCTGGTATTGCTGTAGCTCTTGCCTGAGAACTGCCTGACAGATGTGGAGTCAAGCACACGGCTCTGCATTTCTAAATTAGTGACCAAGGTCCCTGCTGAATTTCTGTCTGACCTGAAAGCTTGAGAGCAACCATATGGCTGCCCTCCACAGCCGAGGTTACTGCCTTTGGATTCAGTTGACTCTTCAGATTTGAGTAGTCTAATTAAATCTGCCCACTTCTCCACATAGATAATTATCAGCCTTTCTATTACTCATGTTACTGCACAACATCCCCTCTCAATGACTTTATTCATTTCAGACAGGGACAGCAGGTGCCAGATGGCAAACCGATGCTGTGTGATACTTGGTATTTCTATCACTTGGTGCTTAGAGTTTCACCTTGCTCCTGTGCATTAGCCTGATGGGGATGATTGCTTTGGTTTGCTTTAATAAGCTCTGGAGCATGGGAAGTGATAGTGTGTCATTGATTTGGAGGAGCAGTTTAAAGGCAATGAACATTGTTACCATCTTTAGAAAAAGGGACTGGCTGTAGCCTCTTAGAATTGCAAGGAAAAGAACAGCTTTCAATTTCAATGAGTATATTAAGTGCTCTTTAGGTTAGGCTGCAATTTAGTAAAGCAACCCTGACTCCAGGTTCAATTATAAAGACCACATTTTTCCTCAGAAGGAAGTTCAACACAAATAGGCAGCATTCACTGCTTACTGATGGTAGTAGCAGCTGTATAGGAAGCCACAGCGGCCACTAGAAGGTGCATTTTGCATTTATTTTGAGATGCCTTGCAACTGAAGACAATGGGTGGGGGTAAGTCTGTTTTCCTTCTGAAACTGTAAATTACATGAATAAAAAGAAAAAGAAAGAAATTGAAACATGAACAGACAAAGACTTTGTTTATTTATTGCCAGGAGAGACCCATTACAATTCAGTGCTGTGTTTCCATGGCATCCCAGAGGCATAAACAGAAAATACAGGCTAATGCATTCAGTTAGACAGATATTTTAAAGTCTAATGCACAATCTAAATATATATCACATATGCCCACTATTTATTTATCTATTCTGTATATTGCAATGAGACGGAGAACTCACTAACTATTCCAGGGCTCTAAATCCATTTACATACGTATCTCCTGCAGATGTCCAGTACTTGTGGGGGATATATGTAGGCAGGGTTAGTTGGTTGCCTTTCAGATTCCTCTCATTTCTCTCCATACCATTCTTGACTTTTTTACTATTCCCATATCTGTAAGTGTCTCTCTAGTATTTCTGGTTAGGAAGTCCAAAGCAAGTTCAAAGATTCAGCCCTTCAGGACTAGATTCTGCTTAATCCCTTCTTCCTTGTGGGCTAAACATCCCTGCCTCTTTGTTGAGTGTTTCAATTTGTGACTACAAATAGCAAGACTTGTGCCATTTCTCCCTTGCTGGTTTATAAACATCCTCTCTAAAGCTGAACAAAAGGTCTCAGCAAGATTGTTCTTCCACTTTGCAACTCATAGTTTAGCTTCAGTGCCTAACAATCATAAAAGCTCATCTCACGACCAAAATGGTATAAATGGTGTGGAGCTGACAGCACCTCCCCTTGCATCAGGTTTCCACCTGCTTCTGTGGGCTATGAGAAGAGCTTCTTCATAATGCTGCAAGAAGTCTGGAAGGGTATGCTAGAGTAAAAGATTACTTTGGAGGGAACTTGTTAGGCTGACTTACCTGTGCAAGGTCTTTTGGTTTGTGAAGCTGCCTCCCAAAGGATGTGGTGTAGGCCCCTTTGATGCTCTTGAGTCATTTAGAACGCTACTAGAAAGAGTCCTGTCTAATGAAACATAAGGGACTCTGGATTTGTCTGTTGTCCAGAAATGTTTTTCAAGGGGGCTGTTCATTTGAATAAACGGCTTGGTTCATATTCATTATCTGCAAACATTTAGAGATTCTCTGGGTTTTGGTAAATATTTGTCTATGAAAAGGAGTTTACTAATCCCACAAATCTAACAACAAAACATCTCCTCACACCATTATTTAATTCCTTGTAAAATCTTGCAACTACTTCTCAGAAAGCACTGACATAAGCAATCTGCAGATTGCATGAAACATCAAGGCACAATCTGCAAGTAAGCCCCCACTAAACTATAATTTGTCCATGTCAATAACCACCCTTGCATCATGGCATCTGTCCTGGGGTGACTTTATGATGCTCAATTGATGCCCACTTGTCTGTTTAAACCAGAAATAAGTTTTGCACCTTTAAAACTACATTTGAGAGTGAAGAAGGGGAGAAGGAGGAGTGGTGGAATGTCTGAGGCAGTTGTTTTCAAAACATAAAGAGTTTGCAGCATTCCTGTTCATTGTCTGTGCTGTCTGCAGCTCAGACAGACAGCAGGAGAGAGCTCTCCTTTACTCTTGGTAAGTTTTTTTAGCTGAGGCAGAGAAGTTTCCTGGACTATGGTTTTTTCTTTTTCTTGGAGCTGACCAGCCCTGCTGTGGACCAAAAACCCAGAAGAGCTTGTGGAGCTCACACCTGTGTCCCAGTGGGGCTGGGATGTGGCATTTCCCAGCAGGAGGGACTGAGGGAGACTGAGTGAGCTACACCCCACAGCAGGGACTTTCTGCATTTGCCATCTCTTCAGAATAGCAAGGGGTCCCATTGTTTAGTATTACTCATTTTCTATGCCTGCAAATACTTTGCCTGTTAAATAAACAGTTTTCTCCACTTTTCCCCAACCTGTTGGGGAAGGGACCACTTGAATCTATTTTCCAAAGGGAACCCTTTCAAAGTTTCCTCCCAAATTTACTCTAAATCAGGACAGCGTCACAGTGATCTGCTATGCTGGGCTATCAGATTTGGGACTGGGGGAAGTCAGATACACTCTAAATGCCTGTTCAGCTCAGGGCTTTCTTCCTCCTCTGAGCCTAAAGGCCCTGGGGTCCTCAGTCCTGAGATCAGCAATGTCTCTGAGAGTGTGGTGTGATCCATAGGTGTTAGGTGAAGTGATGGGAGAATGGGAAGGTTTCTGGGGGAGTTCTGCCTGTCTTTTGGTAAGAATTTGCCAATTGTTAAATAAGCAGCAGATTTGAATGAAAAGTCATTGTGTTAGAAATATATTGGCCACTAATATTTAATGGCACCCTTCTCAAACACTGATTTTCTGCTCTACAGTAACATTATGTAAGAGGAGTTGGAGGTATTTTGTACACAGTTGCTCACCTTTTCTGTTGAAAAGGGAAATTTAAGTTCCTTGGGAAAACATAGCTTGGGTAAGGCTGAAATAACCTAGAATGCTTTTCTAGGTAGTCTCTTTCTTGTGAGATCCATACGTTTGGGGCGGGCAATGGAACAGAAAATGGAGAATGATTACACAGAGAAGAAAAAAGAGAGGTAGATAGTCATACAGCCCCTGTAGTCGAAAGGAATTCTGTTTAAATCCTTGGCAAAGAAACATAGAAGTACGTTTGTAAATGGTTTTTAGCATTCTTTTCTTGTATTAGAGAAAAGAAAGGGAATAAACTCAAGGGAAGAGTAAGGCAAAAAATTAGAAAAGAACAAGTGGCAGGGTAGGAGGGACCACAAATGAAGGAAGAGCAATGTAAAAGGGGTTTTGTAAAAGAGATGAAGAGGAGCCAAAAGAAGTAAAATGTCCTCCATAATCTCAAACAGATCTTACAATTCTTCTTCAGCCTCTCTACTGTTTATGTGTAACAGTGTCATAATTGAAACTGCTCTGAATAGAGCTGATCTGACTTGGAAATGTTTTATTTAAACAAATGTTATTTTACATAAATGATTAATTATTGTACATAATTAAAAATTAAATAAGCATCCCATTATACATACTATTTATTTGAACTGAAAAATATTTCTTTAGGGTTTCTTCGGAAGAGTGTTTTGTCCTTCTAGGAGGTAGAACCTTAGGAGAAAACATTGCAACATAAAACATAGCTTGGACATGGTGAAAAAGATTGTTCCTTCTGCAGCAGAATGTTACAGGAAAAAGTATTCTTGATAAACTTTAGAAACTAGTTTATAATCCAGACTGACTTTATGATTTGTTTTGTAAAGTGCAAACTGTCTCCTTTTCAAGCTAACAAGATTTTGCTTTGCTCATCTCTTGCATAATCTACTGTTGGATCAAGTGTGCTCTCATAAACATCCAAGACAATTCTACTGAAATCAATTCCATCTGTATCACTTATGTTGCAAGGTAGAAGTTAGACAGTAAAAATAGCACAAAAAGTGATCTTGTACAATGACTTCCACTGAGATTTGTAACTGCAAGTGAGAACTGCGTTTAGTATTCTCTTTCTGGACAAAGTTGTCAAAGACAGCTCAGGAGAGAAGGCAGGAGCTTAAAACTAAACCTATTGAGCTTTCGTGCAAAAGAAATGGAAAAGCTTCAAAAACAAGTTTCAGAGGAGTAGCCAAGTTACATCAGTATTTCCCTCTGGGCTCTCTGAAGTCTTATAAAGCTACATGTTGCCTTGGTGAAAGGTGAATACTTTCAGGACCAACAGGGGTGTTTTCTGGTTCCATGTTTACTGCTGAGGCTCTGGAATTAGGAGGTGCTAGCTTGAGATATTTAATACTTCTAACACTTCTAGCTACTGTTTCGGCTACTGATATTACAGATAATGAGAATATTATCAGTTTGCCATGGATTTAATATTTGGGAGTGAAATAAGACCTTGAAGAGTTTCTATGCAAGAGCAGAGGGAGGAATATCTGGGTCTGAAGAACAAATTTAGGTGGGGTATGGGACGGACTCAAAGCTCAAGCTGACTAAGGGTCTTGGACAGGAAATTGCCACATCTGTGGCCACAGATCTTGCCTGCCTTTTGCTTCACGTCTAGCATGAGAAACTGAGTCTTCAGGAAAAATCCAAGCAGGTCCATCTCTGTGGGTGCTTGTCACCTCTTCCATCCCTTGACCCACCCTCTGCTGTCCGAATACAAAATTCCTGGCTCACAGTACCTCAGATAAGGGAGATCCAATTTTGCTGATAAATCTGAGTTTTGTATTTGTGAGAGTTATGTCATCCCTTGAAGTAGATCAAGCTGCAATATTCTTTTTTTTTTTTTTTTTTTTTTTTTTTTTTTTACTGTAAAATGCTAGAGTATTTGAGAAGGTCAGTATAATGTTGATATGCAGAAGTGAAAAAGATGGTGACCCTATGGCTTAATTTCTGGCTTCAAATGTGCTGGTCCAGGTCTCATTAAAAATTAGCTAGGCATTTACATTTAAGACAGTAGTTTTAATTTATTCAAAGTCAAAGTCACAATTTAAACACTCTGGAATGGAATCCAGATATGAACACATCACACACAAATTTGTGATACAAAGAGAATACTTTTTACATTGTTTTTATTACTTTTTTCAAATGAATGGGCAACAGAGAAGGAGATCAAAAGTTTTCATGTCTTTATACTCTCTTAATTGTGATGACTATGACATTTTTCCTGTCTTTCAAAGAGAAATGAATTATTACTCCGACCTGCCTATTAAAACAGCCTATATAGATTGATTATTGTTTCAAATTATTGAATAATATTATTCATATACTATTGAATACTTAAACACCAGAGGACTAATATACAATATAACAGAATTTTTTTGAGTTTTAGATGTCAACTTTTTTTCCTTCAGAGATCATTTTATGTCACTTTGTGCTATAAAATATTATATTACAATTTATGCCTCAAATCAGATGTTTAGGTCAGATAAATCAAGGATAATTATACAACATATGTATATTAAAGATGACATGAAATTATCCAGTAATCTTGTGCCCTAGTTTTGCATTTCTCTCATGTTCATGTACAAGATCAGAAAGAGATATGAATGGATGCTGATTCTCTGACTTTTCACATTTGCATTAGTTTTGGCTGGGACAGTGTTAAATCTCTTTGCAATAATTAATCTGGAACTGTGTTTTGCATTTGTGCAGGAAACAGTGTTAATAACCTGGGGATGTTTTCATTGCTGCTGAGCAGTGTTTGCACAGCATGAATGCCTCTTCTGCTCCTCATTCTGCCAGCAAGTGGGCTGGGGGTGCATGTGCTGTTTGGGAGTGATGGAGCTGTGACAGCTGACCCCACCTGAGGTATTCTATACACCATTGATGCCATGCTCAGCAGAGAAAGCTGAGGGGTGGAGGATGATGGGGACTGCTGATTTTCAGGGGTAAGGTGGACATGGATCAGTAGGTCATGAGCAATTTTTTCTCTTGCATCATTTGTTTCCCAAGGTTTTGTTTAGTTTCCCTCTCTTTTCCCTATCCTTCTCACCCTGACTCCCCCCCAAAAAAATAATAAATCTGTATTTATCTCAGTTCATGAGCATTTGTGCTTTTATCCTTCTGTATCTTCTCTCATCACATGGAGGGGAAGAGTAGCTGTGTGGTGCTCAGCTGTCTACTGGAGCTAAACCACAACAGCAGCCTATGGATGGCATCTCATTTCTCAGTCCTTTATTGAGTGAATAAGCTGGTTCCCAGTTGTCAGAGACTGAAATAGTTCATGCCTCAAACATTGCTATGAAATTTTGGTCGTTATATCAAAAAATGTATAAGGAAGCTATAACCAAAGGAGCCTCCCTGAAGACACATGATTGGGATTTTGGACTGTAAGCTAAACCACTAAGATTAAATAAACACATTCTTTAATCATCTCATGCTAGGAAAAAACAAACAAGGCTAAAGGACAGGAGTGCATCCTACAAGAAAGCCAAATGCAGCAGAGATTCTTCCCCACAGGACACATCCACGGGACATTCACATGAGAGGCAGCTGAGGGGGTGCCTTAATCCATCAAAGGCCTCACAAAGTGCTCCCCAGAGTAATTCCTGAAGCCTTGCACCACAGGACTGCATGTGATGCAACAAAGCCAGAGTCTGTTGTAAAAGACAATGGAAAAATTCCCCCCAACCCCCAAGAAGGTGATGGGATTTTTCTACATAGCCTGAATGTATATTAATCCATTGGATTCTATGCTTTTGGGGGGACCTTCACCACCAAGAAGACCAGCTGGGAGGGATCAATGGAACATCACTGGGATCCACGGAGTGATGATATTTTCCTTATTCTGTCCCTGTCACTCTCTTTCTGTCCCCCCCCACCTATTTCCAATTTCTCTCTCTCCCTCTCATATTTACTACCAAATAAAACCCATACTATTGTCACTGCCATATGTTCTAGTTTGCACCTTAATCCAGGCAGGGGTATTTCTAAGAACATTTGTAACTGGATCACAACACCTATGGAACATTGTGATGTCTCTCAGTGTGGGTAACAAAGATTAGATTGCACCAGGTTCCCCTTTGTCTACCTACAGGGTAGGTATACTGTCATTTACATACTATCATGCATCATATCATCATAAAATCACAGAATATACTGACTTGCAAGGGACCCACAAGGATTATCAAGTTCAGCTCTTGGCCCTGCACAGGACAACTCCAAGTGTAATACCATGTACCTGAAAGCATTGTCCAAATGTTTCTTGAACACTGTCAGGCTGAGATTCTGAGTTAAGACAAGGTGAAACACATGAGTTAGTCAATGCTGGGCTTATGTCAGACATACAAGTCCAGGAGCAAAGAGTATTGTGGAAAAGATGCAGATACAGTGCTGAACCTCAAAATAACCTCTTAATTTTCATACATTGAAAAGGAAAAAAAAGTAATTGTTTTTGTTGTCCTTATAGAGTATCCTTTATTGGTGTTTGTTATCCAAGTAACTTGAGCTTCAACTGAAGTTTATGGCATAGCTCCACTGATGTCATTGGAATTTGACTAGTTCACATCTGCAGAAAGGACAGTACTTTCTATATTAATCAGTGCAATATCAAGTTTGGCTTAAAAGACATTTGGTTCCTCTCAGTTCAGATTGGAAACTTCAGTTCAGAGATTAAGAGAAAGAAAAAATAGGGGAATTATGTCAAAACATTAATGGGCAAAAAAATCCAATATTTTTGTGCCTAATGGCTCTTGCAAACTGCGGAATATTTCAGCTATTCAATACTTCCTTCTTTACATCACCTTGTTTTTGTTTTTAATTCCCCATTTATGCATTACATTAACATTTCATATACTGCACACTTCATTTCATGGTGACACCAAAAACTAAATCCTACTACACTAAGCTGTGGATCAGACAACAAAGAATAGCCTTATAGAAGCATTCTTAAAATGCTCCATCATTAGGCAGCAACATGAGGAGCTCTTTTTATTTTGGTAAATGTGTTCATAAAATATTTCTCACTTCCACTGTTTACCACATTAATTTTGTATTTTATATAAAAAATTTAAACCCAAGCAAATATTTTAAAATAAATGACATCTGTGAGGTGCTTGAAAGGTGCCACCTGACAATTTGCTGTTGACTTGTTGGGTAAGTAATAGCATTGGCAGCAGCCTGAGTTTATCTACCACTTGGAATACGGAGTTGCAGGACACTAAATTTAGGGGCATGAAATGAGATAGCAGGAGAGAAGCCCTGTGGCAGGACCCCTTCCCACTAACACCTCAGCTGGTGCATAGGGAAGGGGTAGCCCAGACTGGGACAAATGACTGACAGGGGGTTGTCTCAGGTGCCAAGAGGGCTGAGACCCCAGCTAAACATAAATATCTTGGTCTGGAGAGCAGATGTGAAGAGAGACAAAAATTAAGTATCATTGACCAAAGACACTGCTTTACACCATAAAAACTACACAAATTATCAAGGAGACAGATGCCTCCTACACACTCCCTGAAGATGTGCAGGGCTTCCCCCCAGAATGTTTGAACACATCTCCATGGATACTTTTCTGGAAGTTGTGAGGAAGGGTCCGACATCAGAAATTGAATAGTAAGATACGTTGAATCCTAATACTATTTCTTTGTTGTCTGTAATGTAGGAACCTCACTTGTATTTTTTATCCACTAGTGTTTATCCTGTGTAGTAAGTAAAAGTAAGTTAAAGCCTTATGTCTGTTGAATTTGTGTCTATCAAATAATTAATTCACTTTTTAATAGACCTCATTGACCATTATTAAGAACTTGCAATGAGAGTTGATTTTGGGGTGCTGACTGCCTCAGTGAAAGTACTGCTAGAGGCCTGGGCAAAGACAGAAACCTGTTTAAAACTCCCCTTTCCATTTGTAACAAGCCCTTCACTCAGTAAATTGCTGTGGCTGAGCCTAGTCCCTTTTCAAGTGCTCAGGTTCTATCTGAAGCTCCAGACAAGGGATCTGTTATGTCCTCAGCACAAACTGTTCCCCCTCATGGAAAGGGAAGCAGCTTGAAGGTGGTTACTGCTTTCTTTGTCATGGACTGCTGGAAACACTTGAGGAAAACATGCCCTACAGACCTGTTTTAAACATTAGTGCCATTTGTATCAGTTTATGACCAAAGAGAGGAATGAGGGCAATGATTAGGCTAGCTGGAAGATGATGGCTGATGATGTGTCAGACAACAAACCATTTAGCATAAAGGATCTGGGCACTCTCCTCCTGAGGCCTGGTCAAATCCAGGGGCACACAAAGAGCAATCAGAATCTGGGCAGTGTCAGCCTGTGCTTTTAACATGCCCCTGCCTTCCTCCAGGAGCCTTTCCTGCCATGTGGGCAGCGCTGTGCACTCCACTGCTGTGCAGGGAGCTTCTGCAGAGATGGTGGTGCAAAAGGGCAGTAGAGGAGAGGATGGAGAACACTGAAAGGATGATGACAACGGAGAAGGCAGGAGGAACAGGGGAAGCAGAATGCTGCCCAGACCTCTTTGGATGGTCAGAAGAAGCAGGAAGGGCTGCAAAGTCCCTACGTACTACCCAGTGTTCCAGACCAAAACCATTTCCTGACATGCTTAACATTAACTCACTCAACAAGGAAACATCCTAAATAAAAAAGCCATGTTTTTTATCTTGAGCCAGAAACCGTGCATTAGCTATAATGCATTGGAACTGTTATAGTCTATCTTGGGTGTCTCCCATCAAAATGATGAAGACCAGGAACATTTCTTTGATCCTGGTGAATTGTGGCCACTGGTGTGAGAATTTCTGTCTCGGATGAGTTAATGTTCAGGGTTTCTAGTCTAAAAAACTTGGCAATATTTTACATGGAAAATGTTAAAGTATTGATTTTGGTGTTCAGAGGGCAGAATTTTCAGTGTTTTTTGTGTAGCTGAAATTTAATGAATTTCTTGTATTTCTTTGTCTTCACTGTTCTCAACCCAGATATATAAGGATCTAGTTTCTCTCCATTTTAACATATAGTTTTCTGCTTTTGGAAAAGTTCCATACTTACAAAGTACAGCTAATAATCAAAAGAACTTGCTTCTGTGCAAGGTCAGAGAATGTTTCCAGTGCTCCTGCCCCTATGTAGTCAGAACATGAGTAAATCCCTCCACTGCATTCCCAGTGTTGCTGCCCTAAAATTATATGCCCTAAAATTATAAAATTATATATAATATAAAATTACATTATATAAATTATATTATATATTATATTATATAATTTTATTTTATAAAATATATAAAATTATATATTATACAGGTTGGTTCAGTATATTCATTATGTAAATAAATGTTTCTTTAAAACTGAACCTGCTCTGTCCCCACATGTGATTTGTGTTTCGTCATATGATAGTGGTATGTGTCAGATATCTAACAGCTGAAGTGTCTTGTAGGAGTGGGTAAAAATATCACTGTCTGCACATCCAGTTGTTCCTAGGAGTTTTGAAATTATAATAACGTTTTTCCTTCTGTGGGAGAAATGGTCTAACCTTGTGAACTCTACAAGTCTAAAAGGACAAGTATTTTCATTTACTACAGGTTTGCTAACTTACTTTACAAGGAGACCAAGTGTCTATGATGCTAGCAAAATAATAACCACAATGCAACAGGATGAAAAATTACCCTAGCCCCAAATAAACCATGTAGCAATTATTAAGCTGTTTTCCAAATGAGATTTCTGAGGTGCTTGTAGCTTTGTCCTATGTCAGGGTGTGTCGTTTCACATAATACTGCCAGTTCCTTATTTTCCCTTTTTATCCTTGGAGAAAGATTGTTCACAAGGATTACTCTACTATATTGTCCAGAAATATCAGCTATGATTAATACTCTGCCTTGTACAGTACATCATATCTTCCCTTTGGGGCACCAAGTGCAGTGTCCTTTCATACACTTTTGCATCCTGACAAACAGGTTCAGCTATATTGTGTTTACACAAGGACATATTTTCTGATGTCTACTGTCTGCACGCATTCTCAGATTGGACTGCAGTATCTAGGGCTTGAGATAAATCCAAGTTAAGCAGTACATGCCTATACGGCTATTGAAAACTGAAATTTTAGACACTGTGTTGCATTATCCCAGCTTGCAGTTCACTACAAAGTGAAAACAAAACACGAAAAAAATGAGATCAGAGTCTGAATTCACAAGATATAATAAATAGAGGATTGCTGCTAAAGAACAAGCCAGAAATATTCTGCATTAAGTGAATTAAATGCAAAGAAACTGCAGTTTTTTAGCACAGTGTTAAAAAGCATGTTCTTGTACTGAAGACATAAAGCAGGATTAACCATCACTAGCAAACTGAGAAAATTCTTTTTTTACTAGTAGATACTCTTTGCTAATTCAAGGGCTGCTTTTTTTTTTTTAATTCTTCAGACTGTGTTAAATACCTTCCTTCCTTATTAAGTGATACAATGTGTATGAATGAGACCAAAAGCTGAAAAAATTAATGACTTTTATTCTTCCAGGAATAAAAGCAAAAAAAATATACTCTTTCAGGAATTCAACTGTTCCAGGGAAGTGAAGGTATTTCAAATGAGAAAAGAAGAAGGAAGGATTCCAGGGAGGAAGGAAGGATTCCAGGGAGGAAGGAGGGCAGCAAGGAGGGAAGGAAGGAAAAGAGAGAGAAAGAAAGAGAAAGAGAGGAAAAGAGAAGAAAAGAGAAGAAGATAAAAGAGAAGGAAAAAAAAAAGGAAAAGGAAAAGGAAAAGGAAAAGGAAAAGGAAAAGGAAAAGGAAAAGGAAAAGGAAAAGGAAAAGGAAAAGGAAAAGGAAAAGGAAAAGGAAAAGGAAAAGGAAAAGGAAAAGGAAAAGGAAGTTTCAGGGAAGGGAAGTTTCAGGGAAGTTTAAGGGAAGGGAAGTTTCAGGGAAGTTTTAGGGATGGGAAGTTTCAGGGAAGGGAAGTTTCAGGGAAGGGAAGTTTCAGGGAAGTTTCAGGGAAGATTCAGGGAAGGGAAGTTTCAGGGAAGTTTAAGGGAAGGGAAGTTTCAGGGAAGTTTCAGGGAAGATTCAGGGAAGGGAAGTTTCAGGGAAGTTTCAGGGAAGGAAATTTCAGGGAAATTTCAGAGAAAGTTTATGGAAGTTTCAGGGAAGGGAAGTTTCAGGGAAGTTTCAGGGAAGTTTCAGGGAAGGGAAGTTTCAGGGAAGGGAAGTTTCAGGGAAGTTTAAGGGAAGGGAAGTTTCAGGGAAGTTTCAGGGAAGGGAAGTTTCAGGGAAGTTTCAGGAAGGAAGTTTCAGGGAAGTTTCAGGGAAAGTTTCAAGTTTCAGGGAAGGAAGTTTCAGGGAAGTTTCAGGGAAGTTTCAGGAAGGAAGGGAAGTTTCAGGGAAGTTTCAGGGAAGTTTCAGGGACGGAAGTTTCAGGGAAGGAAGGGAAGTTTCAGGAAGGAAGTTTCCGGGAAGTTTCAGGAAGTTTCAGGGGAAGTTTCAGGGAAGTTTCAGGGAAGTTTCAGGAAGTTTCAGGGAAGGAAGGGAAGGGAAGGGAAGGGAGGGAAGTTTCAGGAAGTTTCAGGGAAGGGAAGGGAAGTTTCAGGGAAGGGAAGTTTCAGGGAAGGAAAGGAAGGAAGGGAAGGAAGGAAGGAAGGGAAGGGAAGGAAGGGAAGGGAAGGGAAGGAAGGGAAGGGAAGGGAAGGGAAGGAAGGGGAAGGAAGGGAAGGAAGGAAGGGAAGGAAGGGAAGGGAAGGGGGAAGGGAAGGGAAGGGAAGGGAAGGGAAGGGAAGGGAAGGGAAGGGAAAAAGGAAGGAAAGGAAAGCAGAAAACGAAGGGAGAGAATAGACATTACATGCATATAGGCCATGTGTATGTGTTTTGGTGTATGAGTGTTGGGAGAAAAGAGTTGAAACTGAAAGTTTTGGTGAGGAATGAATGTTTGAATAGTTTCCTCATTAAGGCCTGTGGTCCATCAGGGTGGGCAGCAGACCCTACCCCCAACCTGTTGTAATCCAATATCCTAGATGTATTAGGAATGTTTTTTCCTAAGATCCCATGTCTCATGGTTTGACCTTTCCCTTGTGTTTCAATCCTATTGGCAGAATGCCAATTCTCCCCCCTGCCCCTCTCCTAGAAAAGACTGTTACCTGATAACTTCTTTCTCTTTGCTCCGGATCCATCATGAAATAAACTTCGAACCCCCAGAAAGGGCAAAGGGCCTCTTTCAAATCCTTTGTTCTGTCCTTGCAAGACCAAGCTGCTTCTTAGAAACTGATCTTAGTCTGTACTAGGAAGTAGTTTTTAGCACCCTGCACCAACCTGCCCCCATCTCAGGGCACTAGGATGAACTCACCCTAACAGAGCCTGTGTCCCCATGTGCCTCTGCCCAGTGTTGTTAGCAAGGTAGTGAAATAAATCTACTCTCTGTATTTCAGCAGTAGCTTGGTGGTTGCCCTGGTTACCTGTGTGTGTCGATTCATGCCATCAGTAACTTGAGTTCGAAAAGGTGAGGCTGTATGCCTCCCATGCTCATTTAATTTCATGATGGTCTGTGCCCAGCTCTGCTCTTTGGGGAATTATTTCATATTATTTGCATGTGTTGCAAATCCATCAGCTCAGTGTAGAGAACTTACTGGACTCTCTTAAGTGTTGTTCACTAAGGTCGTCTTACACAGCTACTGCTTGTAAATCTGAACGCTTGTACGTCAGCAGCTGCCATTTTTAACCTGTCTACTTTGATTAATTATGTTGAAAATAGTTTCTGGCTCAGAAGACCTGTGGTACACAACCTTTAAGAGGAGGTTGCATATGCCCATGTCTACTCAGCATCTTTGGCCTCAGTTTCAAAGAAAATCTTTTTATTATCCTGTGATAAGAATATATGCAGAAGTGCAAAACAGCTTTCCACAGCTGTTTATACTACCTCTCTGTACTTTTTTTTTTAGTCTGAGCAATGATGAGAAAGCATAAGATGTTTTTTCTCTTAATTATCCCACTATTGTTCAGAGATCTCTACCATTTGTCCTCTTTGGCTGAGGGATTTTTAAACACTTTTTGGTCTTTTCCAGCTTTGTGTCTCCAGCTTTTTATCACTTTGGATCCCACATTTGTCTGAGCTAAACCAACAGTCCTTAGGGTTGTGTTTATCTTACTGTCAATTTGCCTATCTGTTCTGCAAAGTACATTTAATGGAAAAGCTGAATTGCTTTGAATGCAACCACACAATGGCTGTAAGAAGCTGAGAGATCTGCCTGCAGCTACTACATATGGGACATATAGCAACGGCAAATGATATAAAGTAACTTTACTCTTTTGAAAACGCTGGAGGTAATTCCCTGTGTACCTACACATCTGCATTTTCTTCCATACATGAAGAGATATTTATATAGAATTTGTAAATAAGGCAGAAGATGGGTGAAGAAATTTGGAAACAGCATAAAACATTGCATTGATTAAAGACCTGAAAATATTCTATAGGCAGACTTTATGGGAAGGTAATTAACCAATTGTTCAGTTGTGTGCCTTAATGGGTAAATGTGTTCATAGAACTTTGATATTTGAATAATTAAAAATTAATAATAATCTCGAGTAATTTTTTGTTTTTAAAATGCTAAGGTATATTTTTTGTGTTTTACTATGGTTTGTTTGCAAAACTTTCTTTACAAGGCAAGTTTTTTTGCAGCTTAAATTTCTTATCTCTATTTCTGGAAATTTGAAATAACTAAAGCTCCTTTTAAAGCATGAAATAAATAAAACAAAAAATAACCAACCAACCAAAAAGAAAAAGGAATCCTGATTTACTCCTCAATTAAGGATTTGTTTGACCAGGTGCAGCGTGGAGTGAATTTTTACAGTTGAGATATAAACTGCTGAAAGTTTAGTTTTTTAATGGAAATGCTGACACACCTTTAGCTGCAGTGAAGTTCATGAAAGCAAATAAAAAATAAAAGTAGCAATACAAATCTGTAACTCTTTAAATTTTATGGGTTTCTCTGTCCTCCAGAAGTGATGTTGCAAATATTGTAGCAACAATGATTAAAATATAAAGCTCAATAAACCTAGAAAACAAAAGGTTTGTTGTTTTTCAAATAATATCAGTGGGAAAAAATCTCTTGATGCCTCAATTACCTCTTTCATTCAGTAGCAAGAACTAATTGCCTTCCTGCAAAGCAGGAAGAGTTGTTACTATTCCTTGAGCAATGTGTTCCTATGAGCAGACAGAAAGGTTAAATCAAAACTCATTGGACAGCACAGGAAAGCTTTCCTTGGTGTTTTATGTGTCCATCTGAGAACAGCATTGCTCGTGATGGATGTAGCTTACTACAAGTTTTGTTTGACAACACTAGCTGAAGGAGGAGGCATTCTGGCCACCTTATATACTTCCATTGAGCACTGGACTGGAATCTCAAGCAATCCTTACATGAAGTCCAGCAGGAACTGTCTCTGCCTAGTGACTCCTGAAGAGCAGCAGAGGAGCACAGCTATGTAATGAGTATATATAGGATCATGCATCTGAGAAACACTGCTCTAGAAGTGTTCATCTCCAGGAGATGCCTGTAGGACTGCAGTCCTTGTGAGTTTATTAGGTCCTGCTGTGCACCAGCATGGCAAACAGAATTTTGGGCTGACTGTCTGCCCTCATCACAGCTCCAGGAAAAATTATTTCAGTAGCAAGACCTACATTTAAAATATTTCCCTTCACATGTGTCCTTCCTTCTTGACAACACCGAGGGGAGGTTAAGAAGTTTTGCGCTATTTGCCTTTGTAATTTTAATCTTTTTTCCTACATTTCCCATCTGATTCTGCAAATCCCAAATTCTGTGAGTGTTTATCTTGACAGACTTATTTCCCTTTAGTTTAGAAGATTATTAATTCCTTGCTGTGGTACTGAAAATAAACCCCCTTGTACTGAGTTTAGTAAACTTAATTCTTGCCACTTTCTTTACATCTTTCATTGCCATTATGTTTGCAAAATGCTTAGCTACTCGAAATGTCTTTACAGGTTATTTTCTTCTCATAATAGTCAAATCAGCAGCAAAAGCAGTTCATGGTTTAAATGTACTGACCAAAGAACTCTGGCTGTAGAAATGTGTATGGTATAGTAACTTACTTTGTCACAAAGACTCAGGATTTTCACACAGACAGAAATTTCTATCTCTCCAGTTATTCTGTATAAGGGTGGGCAGGACATACTTTCTGTCTCTGCACTATCAAGTGCCCTTGACCTAATGATGATATTGATTTTCCACAACTGTCCTTATTTATCTGGGTCCATGGTCCTGAGACCATGCTAGTGGTCTCTTTCAGCTATTATTTATGATCTATATGATAACTGTGTGGAGAAAGCCCTTTAAAGAAGAACAGAACTCAAAGAAATGTTCATATGCAGGTAGCAATAGATACCCAAGGAGAAGGGGATATATGTGCATCTCTTCTGCTGTGCTGAGGAAATTATTTCAATACATGATGCAGTCACTTCATATCTTTGTGTACTTAGGAATAGATTTTCATTTGTGCTAAGTCTCCTCTATACTTTGACAAGGAGTAGAGGGACATTTAAATGAGTACATACTTTATGAACAGAGGTGAAAAGGATCTTATCATAAATAAGGATTAGGCTTTTAGGGTAGTGTTTAATTCAGTGTGAGAAGACGCTACATAAGACATTTGAAGACAGTGAGCTATACAAATATAGGCTCTGTTAGCTGTGTAACTGACAAAGCTGATGGCAGAAATTGGGCCAGTTTTAATGTTCAGTTACTGTGCAATCACTGATCATGTGAACAAAGCTTGCATGGTTTCCAGTAATGTCAAGAAGTAATAAACTATGGTGGGGCAGAAATCTTTCTAATATAAATGGCAGTCTCTCTCTATTGAAGCCATGTAAGTATACTGAATAGCCCATTTAAGAATAAAGAATGGCACTTACCCAAACTTTTTAGTATTTATATTAAAAGTCTGTTAGGATCGACATTTACTGATGACTTAGATTATCAGTGGGCAATGAGTGGATCCTCAGTAAATTTTCAAATGCCACCAAGTTAGGTGGGAGCCTTGATCTGCTTGAGGATAGGGAATTTCTACAGACAGACCTTGACAGGCCCCATCAAATGGCTGAGGAACAGCCACCTGAGGTTTCTCAAGGCAAAGTGATGAGTCCTGCACTTGGGTCACAGCAACCCTCTGCAGTGCTGCAGGATGGGGGAGGAGTGGCTGGAGAGCTGTTCAGCAGAAGGGGACTTGGGGGTGCTGGCTGACAGCTGGCTGAACATGAATCAGTATGTCCAGGTGGCCAAGAAGGCTAATGGCATCCTGACCTGTATCAAGAATAGCATGGCCAGCAGGACCATAGCAGAGATTGTGTCTCTTTATTCTGCACTGGTCAAATCCCATGTTCAGTTCTGGGCCACTCACTTTAAAAAGGACTTTGAGGTGCTGGAGAGTGACCAGAGAAGGGTGACAAGGCTTGTGAAGGCACTAGAAATGACTTATGGCTGAGGGATCTGGGTTTGTTTAGTCTGGAGAAGAGAAGGCTCAGGGGGACCTCATAGCTCTCCACAACTCCCTGAAAGGAGGGTAGTGAGGTGGGGGCTGGTATCCACTACTGTGTCTGCAGTGAGAGGACCAGAGGAGATGGATGGCCTGAGGCTGAAACTAAGGTGAAATTCAGATTAGATACAAGGAACAATTTCTTCACTGTTGGAATGGTCAGGCATTGGAATAGTTTGCCCAGGGAGGTGGTGGAGTCACCATCCTTGGAGTTGTTCAAGAGAAGTCTGGATCTGTTGTTGGGCAATGTAGTTTAGTGTTTAAGGGGTTGCTGTGGTAATGTTGGGTGGATGGTTGGACTCAATAATCTTGAAGGTCTCTTCCAACTTTGATGATTCTAGGATTCTGTGATTTTTGAGGGCAGTACCTCAGGAAGCTGCAATATGCTGAAGTGAAGTGCCTTTTGTGGCTATTTACTGGTTTTTTTGTGGTATGTTACTGTTTTGTTAGACTAATGAAATATGCTGCCTAATGAATTAGCCTTCCCTCTGAAGAAGCAACTCTTCAAAAGTAAATGAGATTTTAAGACCTGTAAATGAAATCTACACTACTGGGCAGGTATGAAGTTCAAGTAAGCTGCAAAAAGCTAAATAAGACCTTACTATACTACTGCATGGTGCCATACTATGACAATAGGAGCTTCAGACACCAAAATAATCTAGCAGTATTTGCATTGGGTTAATTGGTTCTGCCTCTACTTAGTCTTCTTTTTACTATCAATGCTCTTCTGCTGCTTGGATACTATCAAATGTCTGTGAATGCCCTTTACTGTGCTGTGTAGGGAGGTGAACTTGCTATGGGGCAATTGAGTTACAGCCCCTTAAATTATTAAATTTAATTTGATTTGTAATTGCCCCTATGTACATTCTGAGTATGTTGAGTAGAAATTAAGTGGAATTATGGTTCCTACAACCTATACAAGTATGTTTCTAGATTGAGATGTGGATGCATTCTGTGGATACTCTATGAAGCATACATTCCTCAGAAATTCAGAAATGCTTTGAAGTCCAGTAATTAGTAGTGCATTTATAACATCCTAATTGTGTTGCAAATCTTGGCCATATGTGTAACAATAACTTTTTTGAAAGAACCAAATCTTTTTGGTGATTTGGACAATTTTAGCACTTGTATGGAGCAAAAAGCCCTATTATGCACATGTTCTTTGGTGTCTTTTGTTTTAATGAGTAATTCTTCTGACTACACTTATGCTTGGAGTGGGTGATTAACTGAATATTGGCAGCTTCTTATATGATATTCAGTAGTCATGCAAGTGCTGGGATTTTCCTTTCTGGCACCAGTATGAACTGCACACTGCCAATATGCTTAACTTCATGTATCTCTGTGTTGTACTGAAGTGATGAGTTTTAATTTGCAAGTATTGACAACTGCTTAGATGTGCCATACCATATAACAACACTTTAATTGTCTGTTTTATCTATTAGGTTTGTATTTTCCATTTTCTCTAGAGACCTCTAATATGCTCTCTATCACAAACAAATGATTTTGTGGACAGCAAGTTAAGAAAACATTGATTCTACTCTACTTTTAACAAAAATTTTATACTCTATTATACATTTTTAAAAATATCTATATAATCTTTTACTAAAATGGCAAAATTTCCTCCTGCCCTCAGCATTGGTTAGTGGAGTGACTTGACCCTGTCTGAATGCAAGGCACCACCAACCCATTCTCTCACTCTCCTCTATGGCTGGACAGGGGAAGGAAAATATAACAAAGGGTTCATCAGTTGAGACCAGGGATAGAGAGGGACTACTCATCAAATACTGTCACAGGCAGAACAAACTGGAATTAGAGGTATTAATACTAAAAAATTGCAGCAGGATAACAAGAAGTAAAAACAGACCTTAAATACACTTTCTCCCCACCCTCTCTCCTTCCCAGGTCTACCTTTCTCCCCCTCCAGTTATGCAGAGAGACAGGGAATAGGGGTTATGATCAGTTCATCACATGTTGTTTCTGCCACTGTTGAGGAAGAGGAGACCTTTCCCTGCTCCAATGTAGCATCCCTCCCACAGAAGACAGCTCTCCATGAACTTCTCCAATGTGAGTCCATCCCATGGACAGCAGTTCTTGGTGAACTGCTCCAATGCAGGTTGCTGTTCATGGGTTGCAGTCCTTCAAGGGCTGCTGCAGAGTGGGTCTCCCATGGGGTCAAAAGGAAACCTGCTCCATCACAGACTCCTCTGTTCCCAGGGCTGCAGGTCCCTGCCAGGAGCCTGCTCTAGCACAGTACTCCCATGGGGTTACAGCCTCCTCTCAGGTATCCACCTGCTCCAATGTGGGGCTCCCCAACAGGCAGAGCTGCTTCACCACAACCTTTGCTGCATCCTGCAGGGAAATCTCAGCTCCAGCACACAGACCATCTCCCTTCCCTCCTTCTGCACTGGCATTGCTGTCTGCCGAGTTGTTCCTCTCGTGTATGCTCATCCTGCTCTTCTCTGGCTGCAATTACAACTGCCCAAGACCTTTTCTTTAGTTCTTAAATATGTTATCACAGAGATATTGGCCCAGCCATGGCCTGCAGAGAGTCTCTCTTTGAGCCATCTTGGCTTGGCTCTAAAGGACATGGAGGAGGCTTCCAGCAGCTTCTCACAGAAGTCATCCCTGCAGTCCTGCTCTGCTATCAAGGCTTGTCTGTGCAAACCCAGTACTGTGAATTACCTAGATTTGCACATGCTAGTGGGGAAATTCTACAGACTATATCCAGTGTCTTGTCAAATCTGCAGTCTGTCATTTTATATAATTTTGTCCATAGAAAGTCTCTCCACAAGGTCTCTTCCTCCAATACTTATTTGTGCATTTTAATAAAGGATTCACATAAGTGATACAGGTGTGACTCCTCTGTGATAATCTGAAGTTCACTAATCTTATGTAACCAAGGTGAAGGAACATGGAAAATGAGATATTTTGAATGCATGTTTATTGTGACTTGAAACCAGAATTGGAAAACTGACCCATTTAGTTGTTTTTGCTTGCCAATAAATATGTTTTATTCCTCAATACTGCAATATATCAGTATCTCTGATTCTCATCAATACTTATTAAATGACTGAAATAAAATTTAACAGTGGCAGTTCCTGACATTAGCAGACAGGTGCTGCTACATTCCTGCTGCTTAGCAATCAGCTACATGCTGCAATGTTAAATTCAGATCTCTTAAAACACAGGATATAATTCTGATATTATTACCTTTCTCTTTCCACTTCACTTTCAATTCCCAACAACTTTTATGCAGATTTTCTGCTATGATTTTCTTTTTGAAATCTTTCCTTCTTGAGCTTGTCCAGAAAGCTGCTCAGTGAAATCTTCCCTTAACAAGCATATTTTGATTGCTGAGGAGCAAAATAACTAAGCTAAATAAATGACCTATTTATCTATTTATTTTAGTATCCTTCTGTTCTGTTAATAAATAAAAGAGGAAAGGAAATATTTAGAAGATTGATATGGGTGAATGAGCTCCATTGATAGGAAAATACATGACAGTGAATGCAGGAGCAAGCTAGGTGGTGTTGAATGATTATGGAGTGAATGAAGCATAAGTAAGAAGTTATAACTCAAAAGACTTATGAACAACAAAAGACATTGCATTAGTCATCAAATTGGTGTTTTTATGTGGTGTTTATCTTCTTTCCATCTTTTACATTTTTTAATTTAATTTCTTTGAAGCAGGAGTTCTAGAGTTTTGATACCTGAAAAAGAGGTCGTGGTCTCCCTAAGGTC
This sequence comes from Muscicapa striata striata, assembly GCA_030060385.1. Lineage (NCBI taxonomy): Eukaryota > Metazoa > Chordata > Aves > Passeriformes > Muscicapidae > Muscicapa > Muscicapa striata. Next base: position 784,579 of record JAREIS010000005.1, on the reverse strand, counting down.
TCCTTAGGTCTCCCTAAGTCCCTTAACTGTAAAAGACATGAGAATTCCATCTAAAAGGTCTTTACTACCCTATCTGAAAATGAAAGTGTAGTGGACTCCATTGCTTTAAGCAGTCTTTGATGCCTGGGGAGGCAACCTGGAATAGAGGCTAGACAGCTTTAAAGGAATAAAGTAGACATTTTTTAAAAGACCTTCAAAGGATACACCTTGGGCAGTAAAAGAGCCCACCCGAGATGGACCCAAGACGGACAGTGTGTCATGAGTTTTCACAATTTTATAAATTTTGGTCCATTTACATACTGGGGTTAATTGTCCAACTGCAGCTACAGGTTATGAAGTCCTATCCTCCCAGATTGCCCTCCTCAATTTGCTGTGGTTTATACTTTTTGGGCCTGAAGGTGTAATGGTGTCCTTGATTCTCAGGCTGGAAAAGGATTGTTTTGTCTAATTAAACTGTGAAGAGAACTTGCTAACACTGTATATGAAGTTCAGAGTTACATACTAAGGCAGTACAGAGTATGAGAAATATGAAAGCTAAAACTTAAGGCATCATCTTACCTCACACTGCTGTGCATAACTAGTATGCTGCTTTTTATTATTGTCTTGTTCAAAGGAAGTGATCTTTTGGCTGCTGTTGTAACTATAGAAGCTATATTTTTCTTTTAAAGTGTCTTTTTAAGTATTGATAAGACATGTGCAAAAGAATTCAGAGAGGGAGCTGTGACTGGCAGATCCCATTCAATCTTGAAAAAAATGTAATTCTTGCTAATTCCTCACCTCTACTTGGAATCAGTGTAATAGCAGGTTAATTCTCTAACACCATGTACATCTCAGTTTATTACAGCGCTTGTAGGTGTTTCTGTTAGACATTTGCAAAGTTTTCCTTCGATCTGTTCTACCCTAGAGACTTCTGAAATAATTTGAGAAAAAATCCATCTCTCTCAAAGAAAGCATTTCAGGATGAGCACTGTAAGATTCACACAGGAGTTAATAAAATATATGTCTATATTTGCATTTATAACGCACTGGGTCTGTGTGCCAATACTAGGTAACAGCATGTATAACTGAATAGCTATATGCCTAAACCGCAGCTGGAGAAAATGTTGATATATGCATGCTAATGTTATACTCTAAAATCACAATTTCCATCAATTATGTAAAATCCAATGATTCCTTTTTTTCCCTTTACAGGAAAAGTTACTTGGGATGCTGGTGACAAAAAATACTCAAGTGCTCTTCAATGTTTAGAGACAGATTTTGCTTCATTTCTGGAATATCCTTTGACTCATGGAAGATGCTTGCTGAAGCCAAAAGTACTTATCTCAGGGCTGGCTCTTATCTCTCACTGAGGTATTGGATAATGCCTTCAGAAGACAGGCTGACAGTATCATCATCTTGACTGCAATTAACCACAAATTCACCAGAACACCTCCATCCATGACGAGAGTCTGCTAAAAAGCTTTTATTTTCTCTGGCTCCTGAAACAGAGCAAATGAACTAAATATAGTTTCACCAAGCCTGCAATTTCCTTTATTGTCTCATTCGATGTCTTCTTCCAGGTGAATACAACTGCAACTTGCCAATCCTCGTCTGCATCCCTATGTTACTAACGTGAATTCAAATAGTCTAAGCCTTAAAATCTGGGATATGCCGCACCCCTACCCCCGGCTGTCTTAAGCCTGGAGACTCTGGTCCTGTGTAGATCTTGTTAGGTTTTATATCTAAAAAACTCAAGATGTGTACAAATTCAAAGAAAAGCAGTTGTGGGCTATGATGTACTTCTGAATTTTCACCTGTGCATATGTGGACAGTGCTGGTCATATGGCACTGCTGTGCCTAGTGTGAGTTGTGCATAATTTCACTACATGCTATGGGCTTAATTTGAACCCAAATATATTCCACTGAATATTTTAAATTTTTTTCATTAAATATCAAATCAAAACATTAACACTAATAAGAGAAAAAGAAACTGTTCCCAGTTTCCAACCAATCCGGAGTTTAGCGATGTTTTTTTTAATCAGAAAACCTTGAAAAACCAGACATGAAAATGAGCATCTTCCTCACCAGACTAACAAATGTGTGAAATTTCATAGAAATCCATTCTCACAGTTTCATTATGCAGAGGATTAATGTTTAATGCTGGCAGGCTGCAGGTCCACACTAATAAGAAAAGCTACAAAAGGCTATTGTACAGGGGATGAAAATTTCATCAAACATTCCAAGAACATCTAAAAGGTTTACAGAGTGAAAAGTTAGCTATAAGAGGTTGTATTTATGTTCAAGCAATTTCCTTGATGTAAAATAAGATTTTAATCATGCTATAGTTTCACAGTGTCCATATTGTTACTTTTTTCTCCTTTCATTGTCTTTGACCTTGATCACACAGCTGCAAGAATTTGAATTTCTTTGACCTGTTTTGTCCCTGCATAATGCAAAGCAACTTGTTTTTGCTTTCTTCCTTATTATATAGAAATGAATACCCAGGTTGTGTTTAATACTGATATTGAATGAAACAGTAGACAGTCAATCTAGTATTACTGATGACTGTAACTTTTTAAAGTAAAAAATAAATTACACAGATTTTTGTTGGAAATTAGTTGCAGACATCTGCTATAACCACTCTTCTCCAGAAGTTTACCAAAATATGAGCAATGCCTCCAAAATCTAGAACATTTTGAAACTGATAGGAAGAAGATTCTTTTAGAAGCTTAAACAGATATTTCCATAAAACTGTTGTCAGTAGCTTTTTTTGCCAGGCTGATTTTCTCATTCTTAATTTATATGACAATGCTATGAAGAGCTGAGATGAGCAATCTTCTCTATAGGGGATTTTCTGTTGAGTTCCGTATGACCTGAATTTCACTTAAGATGAGCAGCTTCCTATTCAATGCTAACAAAATACCCTGTTCTTAGTCTATAATAATTTGAAAAATAGTGTGGATATAAATGTCGAAGGAAGCAATTTAACTTTGCGCTCACAAGAAAAACAGAAAAATTCCTTCCAGAACTGTTAGTGAAAGTTTTGTCAAAAGCCAATTCATTATCAAGTTCTGATGAAGTAATCTATTAGTTTTATGGTACTTTTGTGGAGTTATGAACACTCCTTCGTCTAATTTTCGGGATATATCAGAAAAGAAATTATTAGCTTAGAGTTTTACCTATGTAAGTCAACAGAAATAGTACTGGAAGGACAATCTCAGAAAAAAAATTTTAGACTTGATAGCTGCTGAGTGCTGCCATCTTTCAGTAGGAGTTCCTAGACTCTAGTATATCTTTTTTTCCTGTTCCACAGTCAACCATTCCCACACTATCTGTTTAAAACTAATTTGTCTTTGGTTGCAACACAGGATGTGGCCAGAAATGTGTATTCTATCACCATCTGTTGAAGCTGGGTGGGGCAGTGATTCCTTATCTCCGTGGCACATACTATCTGCTAATGGGCCATCTTTAAAACCAGGTGGGGCTCTCATCTTTATCTTTTCCACAACCCATCTTCCCAGATATCATCTGGGATATCATCTGCTGCTGGGCCATTAAGTCCCACTGTATGACTGATAAAATTATATCATCCCATTGGGAGATGTTCCAGCCAGGGGGAGAAGCCAAGCCTTTCCTACCTAGATAAAAAAACTGAGATTTTGGACAGCAAGTTATCCGTCTTTCCACTGGATTCCAGAAGAAAACTGGACCTTTCCACATCATACCTAGACTTGCAGAGGAAAACTGCACCCTTTTGCAGGAGCACTGGTCCAGCTGAACCACATCTGCCACTGCAGGAGGACTGTAGCCACCATTTAATGGGACTGCTACCAACACCCTGACTGATGGGGTGTCAGGTTGTATTCTGACTCTGTCAGGGTTGGGATTGTTCTTTGTAATACTGTATTTCTATTTTAGTTTTCCTAGTAAATAATTGTTATTCCTAATTTCCATATCTTTGTCTGAGAGCCCCTTAATTTCAAAATTATAATAATAATTTGGATTCTAATTCTTGATTTAGAAGAGAAGCTTCTGCCTTTATTGGCAGACACCTGTCCTTCAAACCAGGACATAATTTTATTCTCTTTTTGCAAAATTTAGTAATTCCATGTGGAACTGAATCCCTGGAGCCCAATGGTCAGTGGTCTGGGTTGAGAAGGGCTTTGCAATGCCTTCTTTGCTGGATCAGCTGAGACTCTCTGAAGTGTTCCGGTGAATTTTTACTACTCATGTGGTCAGTGGTTCTGTGTGAGACCTCCCACATATGCATAATCCATCCATTGCTATTGATTATCTTAAGCTATCTAGAACAGAAACATGCACAAATAGGGAGGAGAAAAGGTCATCCTGCATGGCTATTTCTGTATCTGCAAGACATATGTTTGAAACTCACCAGGGTCTCATTTAGGTGCAGTTTGGTCAGATATGCAGCTGGAGCTGTCTGGATGACCGGAGTCTCCGCGCAGGATTAAAATCTACACATCTAAATGTATAAATAGTGAGCATCAGTTGACCTATGCACAGTTGATGGGAGAATCTTCCAGATTCCAAAGCTTTTCTGAAGAGTCCTGTAGCATCTAGTCAAACATTTTCACAGAATCACAGAATATGCTGAGCTGGAAGATACCCACAAGGATCATCGGGTCCAACCCCTGGCTCTGCACAGCACCATCCCCAAGAGTCACACTGTGTGCCTGAGAGCCTGGGCCAAATGGTTCTTGAGCTCCTTGCCACAAAGGCAGCTAGCAGTGCAGTCCATCACCATGCTTTATGTCTGTCTGCTCTGACACCTATACAGTAACTGATTGAAGCACTCCTGGATGACCTGGGGGCTTGATGACAGCACACAAGCACAGCCCTGACATCCAGTTAGAACAGGGCTGTGGCTTGAATTTCCTCTTTACATTACCTGAGAAAAGTATTTATTAATTTTAATAAACTTAATTTCTTATATTAAAGCTTTGTGAGTGCTGCATATATACAACAAACTGTTCTTGAGATCATCATGTGTTTGTGCATGGAAGTCAACAATAATGTAGTATGAAATGTCAAGAACTCTCTGAAATATGAGAGCAGATTATACTCCAAACTCCATCTGTCACTATTTTCAGCAAATCTAGCCCCATAAAAACATTGAAACTTTAAATATGAATATCCATACATTTGTTCATCATGTTTATTTTTAATGTGTAGCCAAACTATGCTTATAAGAAAGAACAGGAAAAAAGCATGGAGCAAAAAAACATCTCAGAAAAACAGGTAGAAAAAAGAGAAATGATGTGATCAAGTAGCAGTTTGAATTGCTGCTGGGAGAGATTTGTCTGAGAGGAGATGTTTTTGAACTCTTCCGTCTGAAAGGCTTTGCATAGAGAAGAAAGCAATGCTCTTCCTTGCTGGATTCCTTGATATTCAGAGAAGGAGAAGTTGAATTTTTTACCCCCAGTAATTAGTAACTTTAATTAATACAGGCAGTCTTTTTTTTTTTTTCCCCTAGATCTAGAGCTTTATCTTGATATCAGATGTGGCACAAATACTTGAATAGAGGTAAGTATGACCACAGGTGATAAACTGATGAAACACTGTGGTGAGTGTTTCTGTTATTTTGGGAACAGCTAGAGTTACAAATGAGTTTTGAGAGTTAATTTATCATTCCAGTTTCAGTAAAAAAACAGCATCTAATTCAGTAACCATTTTATTCTGACAAGATAACAAAGATGATCACTAACCAACGTTACACCTTATGAATGATGGAGAAAATACATGCTTCTGTAACTGTGATTATCTTTCATAAAAATCCAATATCAAAAACTAATAAGAAATCCCTCAGATTTTTTCACTTTTTTGCTTTTTGAAAACAGCACTGTGCTTTGCTTTGAGAACCCGCCACATCCAACATCCCCAGGCCCCCCAGTTTTACACCTGGTTTGTCTGGTACACTCATTTAAAAATCACCTGGTTAAAACTGAAAAATTTTCTTGATGAAGTAGTTTGGTGATTTTTTTTTTTTTTTGTTTTTTTTGTGGGTTTTGTTTGTTTCTTTCTTTTTGGTGTTTTGATTTGTTGTAGTTTTAGTTTTACCTTTTTTTTAGTTTTTTTTTTGTTTTTGTTTTTGTTTGTTTTTTTTTTTTTTGTTTTTTTTTTTTTATTTTTTTAATCTACAAAAAATGCTTGGAAAAAGATGTAAGGGGGGAAAAAAGAACCCAGCTAGAAAGATTTAAAACCACTGCTGACACTTTGGCTATGTTCATCCTACTATTTCTGAGTCTTTAAACAGCACTTGTGGTACTTTGTTGGTGTAATGTATGCATTGAAATCACCATTAAAATATACTCTGTCACGCATCGCACCAAATATCAATGTGATTTAGTCAATGTGCTAACTTTAATTTCCCTTCCTGGGATGCCTTGGTGTTTATCCTCAGCATCTTTTCAATCTTTTTATGTATTTCCTTGCATTTCTTCCCTTCCTCAAAATGCATAGTTCCTGTTCATTTGCAACAACTAGATGTTCAAGGCAGAGAAGTGACAGAAAAAAAAAATTCCTCATTGTTTTAGTATAAAACCAGATCATAGTTTTATAAATTTCAATTGAGCTTGGCAATAATTTTAGTACTTGAGAGTTTAGAAAAATCTTAGTTTTCTGGAAATGAATGGCTCAATTGTATCTAAATGTTCAGCTTAGAGGCTGTGGTAACTTTTCCTACAATTGTCATGGGTACTGGCATTCAAGTATATGGATTGCTCTCACTTCACCTCCTGAAAAGGAACTTAAACCTATAGTATTGTCTTCATAATAGTCCTCACCTGTAGAGCTTTTGGCACTGTTAAATATACACTATGAGAAATATTTTTAATATATAGTAAAAACTGACTATGCCTGAAAGTAGGGATAAGGACAGCTGAAGAAGGGAGGCGTAACACTCAATTATAAAGCTTTGCATAAAAAGAAAAGATTGCTAACCTTTCATTTGAAAACAAAAAGCTCTAGTGCTGAGTGCAATATATTTTATAGGCAAAATTTGTCACTATAGTTACAATACAAAGAAATGAAATACTCTGTAGATGAGAAGTGTTATCTAGCAAAGTCTAGATAACTGGAGATAGAGGACACTCTCAGCTTGTTCAATACCTTAGAATAATTCACTAATGGATGCTCTTCATCTGGAGAAATCCCAGAATGAATTTTCATTTCAAACCAAAAATAGAACCCATATACTTTTGTGTTCAGTTCAGAAATAGGCAACAAAAATAGTAAGAAGGGTAAAATGAAGTGGCAGAATTCTTCTTAGGAGATGTTATCTCTCAACCATAAGTTTTAAGATTGTATTTGTTCTATGTATGTGTTCTACTTGTTCAAATGTTTGTGGTTGTGTGACCCCTTTGTGTAACAGTCATATTGATATTTCAGAATCAGTTGTGAGAGTTAATGTTGGAGTTTCAGGTGGTATAGGCTGCTCATACTCATTTCCACAGAAATGTAGATCATGCCAACATTCCTGTAGCAGTATCACTAGCAAGGCTGTCCTGTGAAAGAAACGAGGCTACAACATTGATATACCATGTGTTCATTTATTCCAGCTGAGGTGGACTTGGAGAGTAATGTGTATTATATTTTTTTCAGAGAATATATACAAGACAGTGAATCAAAATTTATTTTAGCAATATAGTCTGATTTTTAGCCTGGAAGAAATATTCCTGACAGATTAAAATGCCATTAATTTTAAATAAAAATTATGTGTTGAGATTTAAAAATTTCATCAAGAGCTTTCATTTTATTTTGAATATGGGGATTTTCCATAGGGGTCAGTCATTCATTTGTATCTGTGCAGTTGTCTATCTGACACTCTACTTTTCAGCCTTTTACTGGATCCCAGTCCTGTATAAGTATAGTTTTCACTTTTAAATTTTTATTTACATAATTTCCCATTACTTCTTCTTTGCAAAGGGCTCTGTTAATTCCTTTTTGTTCAGCCAATTAAATTTTTTTTTCTTTTAATGTGATTTAGATCATCTTCAGTTCATTATTATCTCAGTGCAAACATCAGAAAAAGTCTTACAAGAAAGGTTTTTTGCTATGTTATTAAGGATTCACTTTACCTGACTTAGTAAAATTTCTGGTCTGGATGGAGACCTGTGTACCCATTGTAATTCTGAAATGAAAATGGTAGTCCAATCTGCGAAAAGAAAAAAAATAGAAGCTCAACTCCTTGACTTACAGACTCCAACAAACTCCCACAATAATGAGATTTCATCTCCTTTTTTATCAGCTATACATTTTTAATTCTCATCATTTCCAGTGTAGAAATGTAAATTGTAGGCAAAGGCCAGTAGATATTCTGTCAGCAAACTCTGAAAGCCGACTTCTAGAATCCCTTAAGACTGGGATGAAAGTGGGACCTTTTAAATGCACCAGGTACTCACAATAGCTTTATTACTGCATTGCTGCTTCACTCTGTAGATTGTACGAAGGCCTGGAGACTAATTTCAGCAACAGCCACAATTTACAAGCTATGGTAGCCCTCAGATGAATAGTTTCTTGTAAAATCAGTGGCAGCTTTATCCTGCTGGAGCACAAATAAATCAGCTCTTATTATTCCACATTCATTTAATCCTGGGACATTAGTCAGTGAGACCTTTCTGCAGCCTAATAAACAGCAGCAGCAGCAGTTTTTCTTTATGAGAGTAGTTGTTCATCCTAAATTAGAGCCGACATTAGGGGAAGACAGAAACTTTTGCAGCATGATTTAAAGATATACAATATGAGACTATAACAGTGTGTGAAAACTGCACCCATGTGTATAAATATAGCAGGGTCATAATTTTGCTATATGTGGGTTACTTTAGAACATGTAGGTTATTTTATCTGAAAACATGTATTTTGTTGTGGGAAGTAATATTCATATTGTCTGGTTGTTTCAGTGGATTTAGCAGTGGCTCCTAATAGTGTACATTTTATTACCATGTGCAGGAGTAAGAGTAAAGACACTGATTAAAAAAAATTTAAATAAGAGTATGTTATTATTTCCCTTTCAAACTCCATAACCAAAAATATCTCTGCACTCATATTTACAAAAAATGTTTTGCTTTACAATGTTCGGTGCTTTTTGTGAAATGGACAGCATTTGTATTTTTAAATGTACACTCTCCTAGAGACTGCAATATGTGAAAAATAATGGATGTTGTTCTTTCTGAAAGCTTTTATTTTGAACTATTTTGACAATTCTTTTTTAATGGATATCAGTGTTGGTCTATCCTATAATTTACAATATAAAAATTCACAATTTAGCTTTCAATGCCATTTGCCTGAAAGCTGTACGAGACATCCCAACCTCTTCACAGTATCTATGAGGACATTCTAGGGCTTTACCTGTTGCTAACTGCAGTTTAATTTCTTGGGATTAGGTATTTGCTTGAATGATGATTTCAGAGTGAAATTCCAGAATTGTGGAGTGCCTCAGGGTCATGTGGCTTGGGATGAGCTCCTTTGAATTAAGACTTTTGAAAAATGTTAGCATTTAATTTTTTTTTTTAAGTGCACTATGTCTATATTACTACAACAGCATGAAAATGACTATTATTGTTATTTATTGGATCTGACTAATAGTCCATTACTAAGAATCATCCAGTTGAAAAATGGTGTCTCTTGAAGTACTTATTTTATGTCAGTTTGGATCCTTAAGTAGCAAAAATAGAGCATGAGTCTTGGCCTGTTGGAAGTGCTTTATATACATCACAAGTTCCTCTGTTTTTAGCTGACAGTTTTCAGTTCCACTGTTTTATGAACTAACTATTGTATGTGCATAAACATATATGCAGACCCACAGGCAAATGGATGCATACACATCCTCCAATGTTATCATCAGCTATAGACAGAATTTTTACAATACAGTAAGTTTATTGCTATTTCAAGTTCTCAACGTAGTCTGGATATTTTTTTTTCTATTTTTAAAATGACTTTTGCTGTAGGTCTTAACTTGGTTTTATTTTGTTACATTACTCATATAAAAATAGAGTGAGCTTCTACCCTCCACAGTTACAATCTTGTTACCTTGTGATCTTTCTTTCTTAGGTTCTTATTTCTTTTTCTACCACTGATAAATAACAAAAAATTAAATCTGAGCACTGCTTTTTGAGTTAATTTTCTGTTTGTGACTGAGTCTTTCTAGGAATAATATAATTGCTGCCAAAAATCTGGATGAGTCTTTTAATGAAAATTACAGCCTTCATGCTTGCCAACAATGCCACAAAGACAGAGTACATGGAGCAAAACCATAATTTAGTACTTCCACTCATTTCTACCAAACAGAAAGCATAACTAATGCCTCTATTTCTATACTGTTGGCATACAATATGGGGAGATGTTGACATTAAATATCTGCTGTCCAGAATACTAGCTGCTACCAGGCTACTACTCTCATGCAGTCAACATTTTCTAGGATTTTAAATTTCTCTTCCTTTTCATACACTGTTAACCCTGTAAAAGATCAGAAAAAGAGATGATATTTTTACTTATGAATATTCTTTGAATAATCTTGAGTCAACAAAGAGAGAAACATGACAGCTCTGTCTTTTAGCAAAACCCACTTACACTCCATTTTTGGTGCTTATATTCAAGATTCGTTCTTGCTGCCTCAAAAATAATTTTTCTTCTTTTATGAGACGTGTCCCACATATGTGTTGCCTGCAGAGTATGTTTGACTGGAAGCTCAAAAATTGTACCAGAAAACTGAGGATTTCTTCTCCAGACCAACACTGTTGGTTTCTGCAAAGGTGCTAAGGGCAGAACTCCCCAGCCTTTTTTAAAAACTGGAAGACATTTCAGTCTCACTCAGTCTACTCCAGTCTACTCAGTCTACTACAGTCCAAGACAAATATTATGACTACCTTCAGCTAATGTACTCAGAGTTTGTTTGTGTAAACTAGTGCACCCGAATTTAAAGGATCCAGTTTGAAATTAATGTGGCTAGGCACATGCACTCTTCTGTTCATAGCTCAAATATATCCTTGTAAATTGCAAGTCTAAATCCTTTTGAATATGTCTCATGGTGTATCAAAACACTGACTGCTTAGTGACAAGTGAGCTTCTTGCCTGAGTAGCTGACATGCTGAAGAATAGCTGGTGCTTGATGTCCTTCCTGCTGCAGCAGGAAAGACCAAGAAACAGGTTAGCAACCTAATGCCAAAGTTGTTATCTAGTATTGCAGCACATGTTTGAAACACATAGACCGAGTCATAGACTGGAAAACATCCTCACATTCTCTAGGGAGAAGGTGTTGTGGAGAAATGTCCTTGTACAGTTGAAAAAAAATTGGCCTCGCATTTTGTGCCTCCAAAGGTTTTAAAAATTTAATGACATGTATTTTACTGACCTGTAATACCTAGGTCAGTATCTAACACTGCCCTTAATAGGCACTTTCTGAAGTGGCTAGCAGCAACTTGTTTTGGAAACAGAAAACTGAGGTAGACTGGTGTGCTGGCCACAGCCAAGAAACGGATTTCCATCCACCAATGCCAAAATGGAAAACTGGAAAATGCTTTTGAAGCTTTTTTTCTCTACATTCTCTCCAGCTCATTTTAATTCTGTCTGTGGAAAAGAACAGGGTCTTATGACATCCAGGGTTAAATTTCCAGCATGATATGAGGATTAGTTGTATTCTCCTCCCCATAAAAGTAAGGAGTTGTTCAGTTCAATGCCTGCATACTGCGCTGAACATTTACCCCAGGGTCTCAAGTATCAGCAAGGAGGGAAGGAGAGAGCTCCGGATACTTCTTCAGCTTGAGAGATCCCAGGACAGGATAATGGAAAATGGCAAATATTGCATCCGATAGAGAGTAAAGCTCAGGACTGAAATAGCAGGGGGATTGCAGCTAAGGATTAAGTCACGTTGACAGAGTGGGCATGGAGTAGGCAGAACATACTGTGTCCTGCTTCAGCCACTCTTAAGTTGTGACCCTCCACTCCTGTCTGTTGGTCAAGGGAAAAAACACCTGATGTCATGGTAGAGTAAACAAATTAGATGAGCCCAGTTTTCTACATTCATTTACATATGCATTGCTCACCAGGGAACCCTCCACGGGCAAAGCAAGTCTCTGATTTGCACACTCAGATTTTGCCTTCACATTCTGCATTGGCTCATCACATGCAAATGTATGCATTCAGTTGCACGCACCAAGGTTTGGAAATCATTCCTCTGGTTTCAAGGAAGAAAAAGAGAGAATAATAATCACACCACCACTACCCTCCCCCGCTCCCCTTCACCCCCCAGCCTATTGTCAACAAATTTCAATTCATCACTGTTGATTTTGCTGAAACCTACTTTGGAATGTTACAGCTTGGATTGATGTTATCCAATGCCATTTATATCAGGGTTTCACTGTGCAATACAGAGTATTCAGGGAAGTCACTGCAGGCTTCTGGTGCCCATGATTGCCTCTGACATGTACAGCTGAAAGGACTCTTATTCAAAGAATGATCTTCTTTTTTAGACTGTATTGAGTTGGGACTGATTTTGATAGCCAGTTTCAGTCAAGAATCATAAAGTTATTGCACATTTAAAACCGTCAGTATGAGAATCATTCTCTGTCTCTCTCTCCCTCCCCCTCTCACTGTTCTTTCCCCTCCCTTTCTCTCTCTCATCATTTCACAGGACTGCAAGGTTACAGAAAGGTCTAATCAATTGTCAAACTCTCCTTTATCTCTGAGAATGTGGTAAAAAAATCTAACTGCCCTGCTGTAGGGGGTTCTTCTGACTACACAGCACCCTTTTTCACATACAATGCTACCATGATTAATGTCCTCCCACCTCAGACCTTGTTAAAACCTGTTCTTTAAAGCAGGCTGGTGCACCACAGTGAGAGCAAGAGCAAGGTTGCATAAATCAACGTGTTCTCACAGCCCCCAGGATATCCATTATAGATGCCAGCTGGATGACTGGAAGATAGAGAAAAATGAATATTGTATCCTGTGGCCTTTTGCCTCTAATGACCACTTTTCAACATTTTTGAAGGCATGATTAAATTTTGATAACTGGGGAAGTCACTCTGAGCAGGCTGAAATAGAGATAAATTGACTGAGGGTCTGACATCCCAGTGGAGAGCAGGCAACTAATTAGTGTGTGAATCTCACTCTGAAAGAGATGTAAAAGGGAGGCTAGTTTAATCAGAGGAGCTGCTGAGGTACAGGAATAGTCAGGGATAATAGCGGCCTAGGTAGAAATCACAGGCTCAATGAGCAGCTTTTTCTGTCTGCTTGATTGGCAGCCGCTGACCTAGTGTCCAAAACCTTTGAACTCTTAACAACAGTAACAGCCTTGTCAAGGCAATTTGCTTGCAGCTTTCTGTGACCAGTTATTTCAGCAGTGGACTGGGACACTCTATTTGAAAGGGCACTTTGCTCCTCTGCTACAGTGGAAGCTGGGCAGAACACTCTCATTATTTTTGATGACTTTACTTTTGAACCCTTTATCTTCCCCCCCACCCCCTGCCGCCCACACAGGTCCTCTCTTCCCCAATGCACTCCACACAGTGCATACATTCCCTCTCCCTGGGGTCCTTACTATATGGATGAAGTGTCAGATCAATTTAGTTGTTGATTGCAGCAAGGGAAATGGGGGTGGGGAGAAGGGAAGACCCCCACTGCCTAGTGTAACTGTGTGATTTTATTGCAGGAACTGAGCTTCCTTGGTGTCTGAACTGGTGGTGTTTTTGGACGTATGAAATACTATGGTATCTGGAATTGCTTTTGCTGGGTTTAGAGGAATTAAAGACAATGTATTTAACCCCTTTAATGAATAGTTCAAATAGGGCCTTCTTTAGTTGGAAATGAAAGATACTATGTCTGTGCAAGAGATGACTAATAAATTCTCTTTCCTGTAATGCTTCCTATTTACATAACATATATATGTAGAATTTTGTTTATGGTAGGAAAAGTGTACTGAACTAAACTGGAGTTTAGGGGAACAAAAATAATCCCCTGAAGCTGTGTTAGCTGGTAGAAGTAGATTTCTTTCTTTTTTTCCTCTCCCTGTAGGGGAGGAGGGTAGCTGGAGAAAGAGTAAGATTATCGATAGAGCAGAAAGCTTGCTGTCTTATTCCATTTGGTCGTGTGAATTAGTGTTGCTCTGAATTATTTTTTTGCCTGGGGCAGACTAGTTTCTCCTTTTAAACTGATCAGTCCCCCTGGGTCTTGTATTATACCGAGGACCAGGATACCTGATGTGACTGGGTTTTGATATGACAGCATACTGTTTCTGCAAAGCCTGCAGCTAGGATTTTCAAAAACCACAATTTTTCAAAAACCACAATTTTTCACATGAAAATGAGGGCCAGTTGTAACTCAGTCTACGTAATTAGGCACCTGCTGTATATTAATGCTTTATTAGTAGGTGGTTTATTCTAGTGGTGGCTTGGGGCACGGCTACAAAAATAAGGTAAGCTCAGCTGCCAGTTGATAACATACTGGCTACTTCATGGCCCCTACCTGTATGTCCATGCTCTTACTTGCAGTTGTGAGGTTATTAACCTCCGGAGCTCCTGGCTCCAACTTCGTTGGGTTACCTTAAATGAGCAAGCAGCTAATAGTTGCTAAAAAGGTTATTTATTACGAAGGACGTCAGTCTCAAAAGGCAAGCAGGAAAGCAATGGCAAAAGCAGTGGCAAAAGCAAAAGCAAATGGCAAGAGCAAATGGCTAAAAGCCCTGGCAAAAGCCAGTGGCTAAAAGCAGATGGCTAAAAAGCACCAACTCTCCCCAACACATACTCTTATATAGGATTTTCCCAGCAAGCTAGGACACAAACTTGGACCACCACTTCTTAAACTATTAGAATTCTAGTTTCTTCACATGCCAGTTACGTATGAACTATGCATACAACCTATCTTGTTCTACCTGAAAAATGTAAGCAATACTCTTACTGTAGCTCTATTAGTCGAAGTACTGTCCACAGTTGTGGTCCTGGAGCCTCTGCTGAAAGCATCAGTATGTTTTCAACCTTCACTAGAGCTCACACTGCAACTTTGGCATTTGAAACCTTTCACTTACTAAAAGCATTAGAGCTCACCCTAAAACTTACTAACTTACTTCTACTTAAATGTCTACTTTATGTGTGAGCGGCTTAATATACTTCAATCCATCCACAGGCTTTAATTCAATCCCTGCACTCTGATTTCTCTCTGAAGAATTCATGGAGACCCCTGACTCACTGACTCCAACAGCAGTACCATGGCTGCCCTTATGCTCACATGTCTCTCTGCTTAGCAGAGTACAGATTGCTAAGGCAGGACAGGTCCTGACCTGTGGCAATTGCAGTATGAAACCAGGCAGAAATACCAATCTTGTGTAGTGGTTTTGGTTTGCCAATTTGAAATTTCCCAGCCAGCACACCTATTTATGTGGTGGGTTTAGTGCTTGCCAAATTGCCAGGGTACCCACAAGAATTATTTACTCATTTCCTTCTGTGAGATAGGATTAGGAGGAAGGCAAAGCAGGCTCAAACTTTAAAGAGTATAAAGAAAAACTTTATTTACAGAACTAAAAGAATAATAAGAATCAGAACAAAACCTTTAGAACACTTCTCCTCCCCTCATACCCTCTTTTCTTTCCCACTTTTAGTCTGGGAGTATCACCTCTAGAATAGTCTTTCTTCAGTTCACCTGGGGAGAGGAGTCTCTCTTGTCTCTCTACGGAGACTTCTCCACAAGATAACAGTTCTCTTGTGCCTTTTAATTTCCACAAATAGCAGCCACTCAGAAATCTGCAATCATGAAGTCCCTCCCATCTCTTGAGTCTTCCCACAGCTGCATTTATGGGCCATGTGAAACTTACGGGGGTACTGTTTTAAGGATGAGCTGTTCAAAACAATAGGTTCTCTTCATCTATCTCTGAGACCTTCATCTCTGGGAACAGAGGTCTTCTTTCTCTTCCCTGGGGGCAAAGGTTCTTCATCAGTCTTCTCTCACTCTGTTCAAAATTCTCATGGGATCACAGCTACTTCAACATCTGCTTGTTCACCATGGATGCCTTTGCTTATGTCTATGATTTGAACGCTCCACCCCACATGATTTTCAATGAGTTACGGGGAAAAAGAGTCTGATGTATCAATCATGATATCTTCAGCATTGTCTCACAAGAGAATTTCAGCCCGGGAAGAAGGCTCATCCCCTCCCATCTGGGACCTGGCTCCTTCCTTACTGACCTTGATGCCTTCATGTTGTCTCTCTACGTGTCTTCACTCTGTCCTTTTTTCTCAGTTGAGAGAGAGAATCAATGTTTGGAGGTCTCACCTGTGCACTGAAGGAATTAATATTTTGCCCAAGGCCTGCAGATAGTCCTGAGATCCCTGCCGGGGGCCAGAACTGTTTATAGTGGAGAATTCTGATGGCTGTGCTGTGGGGAAGCTAGGAATTTAGCAGCCAGGCTAAAACACAGCGGCAACATCCATGTGTCAATGGCTCTCCCTCCCCTTGCCCAGCAGCCTCTGGAGCCTGGCCCAGCCCCTGTTGGGCCATGCCGGCAATGGCAGAGGGGCCTGGCCTGGCCTGTGGCTGCTCCCAGGGCCCCATGGACCCTGGCTTGGCCTGGGCCAGCAGTGGGGCAGGGATCAATGTTGGTGAGATGTCAGCAGCCATGGCCTGGATCAATGTCAGTGAGATGTCAGCAGCCATGGACTGGATCAATGTTGGTGAGATGTCAGCAGCCATGGCCTGGATCAATGTTGGTGATGTCAGCAGCCATGGCCTGGATGTTGGTGAGATGTCTGACCTGGATCAATGTTGGTGAGATGTCAGCAGCCATGGACTGGATCAATGTTGGTGAGATGTCAGCAGCCATGGCCTGGATCAATGTCAGTGAGATGTCAGCAGCCATGGACTGGATCAATGTTGGTGAGATGTCAGCAGCCATGGACTGGATCAATGTTGGTGAGATGTCAGCAGCCATGGCCTGGATCAATGCCAGATGTCAGCAGCCATGGACTGGATCAATGTTGGTGAGATGTCAGCAGCCTGGATGGACTGGACTGGATCAATGTTGGTGTCAGCAGTCATGGACTGGATCAGCAGCCATGGACTGGATCAATGTTGGTGAGATGTCAGCAGCCATGGACTGGATCAATGTTGGTGAGATGTCAGCAGTCATGTCAGGGATCAATGTTGGTGAGATGTCAGCAGTCATGGACTGGATCAATGTTGGTGAGATGTCAGCAGCCATAGACTGGATCAATGTTGGTGAGATGTCAGCAGTCATGGACTGGATCAATGTTGGTGAGATGTCAGCAGTCATGGCCTGGATCAATGTTGGTGAGATGTCAGCAGACATGGACTGGATCAATGTTGGTGAGATGTCAGCAGCCATGGACTGGATCAATGTCAGTGAGATGTCAGCAGACATGGACTGGATCAATGTTGGTGAGATGTCAGCAGCCATAGACTGGATCAATGTTGGTGAGATGTCAGCAGTCATGGACTGGATCAATGTTGGTGAGATGTCAGCAGCTATGGACTGGATCAATGTTGGTGAGATGTCAGCAGCCATAGACTGGATCAATGTTGGTGAGATGTCAGCAGTCATGGACTGGATCAATGTTGGTGAGATGTCAGCAGTCATGGACTGGATCAATGTTGGTGAGATGTCAGCAGCCATGTCAGGGATCAATGTTGGTGAGATGTCAGCAGCCATGGACTGGATCAATGTTGGTGAGATGTCAGCAGCCATGGCCTGGATCAATGTTGGTGAGATGTCAGCAGCCATGTCAGGGATCAATGTTGGTGAGATGTCAGCAGTCATGGACTGGATCAATGTCAGTGAGATGTCAGCAGCCATGGACTGGATCAATGTGTGTGAGATGTCAGCGAGATGTCAGCAAACATGGACTAGATCAATGTTGGTGAGATGTCAGCAGCCATGGACTGGATCAATGTCAGTGAGATGTCAGCAGACATGGACTGGATCAATGTTGGTGAGATGTCAGCAGCCATGGCCTGGATCAATGTTGGTGAGATGTCAGCAGCCATGGACTGGATCAATGTCAGTGAGATGTCAGCAGCCATGGCCTGGATCAATGTCAGTGAGATGTCAGCAGCCATGGCAGGGATCAATGTTGCTGAGATGTCAGCAGCTATGGACTGGATCAATGTTGGTGAGATGTCAGCAGCCATGGACTGGATCAATGTTGGTGAGATGTCAGCCGCCATAGACTGGATCAATGTTGGTGAGATGTCAGCAGTCATGGACTGGATCAATGTTGGTGAGATGTCAGCAGCTATGGACTGGATCAATGTTGGTGAGATGTCAGCAGTCATGACCTGGATCAATGTTGGTGAGATGTCAGCAGCCATGACCTGGATCAATGTTGGTGAGATGTCAGCAGCCATGGCCTGGATCAATGTTGGTGAGATGTCAGCAGCCATGTCAGGGATCAATGCTGGTGAGATGTCAGCAGCTATGACCTGGATCAATGTTGGTGAGATGTCAGCAGCCATGTCAGGGATCAATGTTGGTGAGATGTCAGCAGCCATGTGTTGGTGAGATGTCAGCAGCCATGTCAGGGATCAATGTTGGTGAGATGTCAGCAGCCATGGACTAGACCAATGTTGGTGAGATGTCAGCAGCCATTGCCAGGCCCAGCCTCAGCTGGGGCCCTGTGGCCTCCCCTCCCCTACCCAGCCACCATGCCAGGAGTGGGGTGGGAGAAGTTCTCTCTCCAAAAGCCAGAAAGCAAGAGAGCTTTTCCTGGGCTTGTTTGTTTTTAGCATGTCTGTTCACAGGGACGTACATGGGAAAGTCACGAAATATAACATCCTAGAAACTATGTTAAGGCACATGGAGGACAGGGTGGTGATTTAGGACAGCCAGCACAGCTTCACCAAAGGCAAGTCCTGCCTGAACAAACTTGTGGCCTTCTACCTTGGAGTGACTTCATCAGTGGATAAGGGAAGGTCTACAGGTGTCATTTATCTGGACTTCTGTAAAGACTTTAACACAGATCCTACCATATACTTCTCATTAATTTGGAGAGAGATGGATTAGGTGGATAAGAAAGTAGTTATTCAGTCACATCTAGAGGGCAGGGGTCAACATCTCAGAGTCATGATGAACATCAGTGACAAGTGATGTCTGTCAGGGGTGCATATGGGGACCGATGTTATTTAATATCTTCATTAATGACATAGACAAAGTGGTCAAGTGCAACCTTAGTGAATTTGCTGATGACACCAAGCTGAATGATGTGGTTGACACACTGAAGAATGGGATGCCATCTAGAGAGACTTGAACAAGCTTGAGGTGTGTACCCATGGAAATCTCATGAAGTTTAAAGAGACCAAATGCAAGGTCCTGCACCTGGGTTGGGGAAATCCCCAGTACCAACACAGGCTGGGGGATGAACAGATTCAGAGCAGCCCTGGGGAGGAGGACTTGGGGTGCTGGTAGATGAGAGGCTGGACATGACCCAGTCATGCACTCTCAGCCCAGAAAGCCAAACTTGTCCTGGGCTGCATCCAGAGCAGCGTGGGCAGCAGGGGAGGGAGGGGATTCTGCCCCTCTGCTCTGCTCTGCTGAGACCCCAGCTGCAGTGCTGCATCAGCTCTGGGGCCCCAGCACATGAGGGACATGGAGCTCTTGGAGACAGTCCAGAGGAGGGTCAACAAGATAATCAGAGAAATGGATCACCTCTCTCATGAGGAAAGGCTGAGAGAATTGGGATTGTTCATCCTGGAGAAGAGAAGGCTTTGGGGTGACTTAATTGTGGCCTTTGAGTACCTGAAGGAAGCCTACAGGAAAGATGGAGAGGGACTTTTTACAAGACCATGTAGTGACAGGACAAGGAGCAATGGCTTCAAACAGAAAGAGAGCAGGTTTTATTAGGGAAGAAGTTTTTCCTCAGAGAGTGGTGAGGCACTGGAACAGGTTGTTAAGGAAGCTGTGGATGCCTCATCCCTAGAAGTTTTCAAGGCCAGTTTGGATGGGGCTCTGTGGTTCAGTGAAATATGTTCCTGTCCGAAGAAGGAGTGTTGGAATGAGCTGATCTTCAAGATCCCTTCCAAAGAAAGCCAGTCTGTGAGTCTATGATTATATGACATACACTAATTTAGTATTAATAGCAGCAGCCACAGAAATGAAATTTTAAAAAATAATAAATAACCGCACCACAACCAGAGCAACAACAATTTGTAATGGAAGTTGCTCTTGCATCAGTACTTTGGCTTCTATGAAAAAGGAGAGACAAGTATGACATTGATATGGGAATATATATATATATATTGCTCATAATCAAATCAAGAATTAAAAGATAAGCAATGCAGCTGAAGCACCTGAAAGACAGATGGTCCTGATTATGTCCTTGGGCATATTCCTTATACAGAGTGAAAATAAACTGAAACAGACATGTACCTGCAGCAACAATGACTGCAGGGAGAAACAGAGTTTAAAATGCAGTGCTAGTTGCAACTGTTTTGATATCTGTGGAACAAACTAAAAAAAGAGCTTGACTAAATGGCCTTTCTTTTCCTACCAGCTTTTCCAGCATGAGTTCTGACTTTGGTCAGAGTTGTGGCAAATTGGTTCTGAAGGTAAGAGAAATAAAGAGACACAATAAATTTGTGTAGGCCAGGGGACAGTGATGACTTAATTGCTACTTCAGTGGAAAGGCTGCATCCATTATGTTAAATTACCAAAAACAACACCAACTGTAATTTATCAGGATTTTAGCCATTACTCCATTAAAAAAATGCATCAGCAATTTTAATACTACAATGTTCAGGATAACAAAAGTCATCAGAGGTAGCTTGAAGTACAGTACAGAGCTGGTACAGATAGGAGCAGGTATTTGTCAGTCTGGCCAGTTTCTACAGCTTTAGTTCTGGTTGCCAGAAGACTTAAGAAGAAATGTACCCTGTGTGTCCATTTGAAAAGAAGGGGAAATGGGAGAAATGTCATGGCTAGGGATAAGGCTTTGAGGACAGGAACTTCAGTCCTGACTCTCACATGTTCTTAATAGTTCTGCTTTGTTTTCTTCTGATGTACAACACTTACAACACAAAGGTTAAGGACCTGTGAAGACAGTGCTTGTTGCTCAAGCCAGGTAGCTGCAAATTTGAGTTTTGCTAGGGTATGGGCGATCTCTGTCTATGTCTATCTTTTAGACCTCATCCAGCCAAACTCTGAAAGTAGCAGTCTTTACTAACAGTACTTTTTTCAGAAAGCCATTTATGGGTATCTAGATATTTGAAATAGCACAACCGATCTTTCCGCATGGCATCCCAGACACACAGGTGAGTCTTGAGAGATACTTCTCAGCAGAAGAGGAAAATCACAAATGAACCTGATTTTCACTCCTTTAAAATCTCTGCTTTGACTAACTCAAATGGGTGAAATGAGAGCAGTTATACCTGCCAGTCTGCCAGAGACTTCACTGCTCCCATGACCTGAGGAATTTACTCTGATTGCTTTTAGGAAAATAGCCACAGAAGATAGGAAACTGAGGCATGCAGAAAATTGCCAAAGATGGAAAGACTTAGGAAATAAAAGTCTGGAGTTGTTAAAGTCAGATGTAGCTGTACAAAGAGCCTTAAACTTCAAATTCACCATGTATATATGTTATCGTGCAGGTATCTCACAATTGCCTTACTCATGTTTTAAGAAAGGGTAGGGAAATGGAAACAGTAGGAAAAAAACTATGACAGAAAATCGTATTTCAATCTAGGACCTTGACAATATTATAAAACAGAATTTTAAAACTAAATTTTGTAGTGGCTGAATCTCTCTTGTCCACGTGTATGTTTCCAGAGCATAAATATTTACTTATATGCATGGACAGATAAACATTTGTTTAAGTCCATGTTCATATCCACATGGAGATTACATTTAATAGCAATCTATAAAATGAAGTGCTTAAAAGGCTCATTGCAAATCCTGCCATAATAGCAATTCAATTAAAAGATACTGTATTTTCCTAATCCTGCTTGCAAAATCTAGTGAAAAAATTTCTGAAATTGGGAGAAACCATTCTAAACATCAGCAGAAGTTAATGTTTTATTGAAATCATAACAGTGCCTTTCAAATCCTTGACAGGAAAATTATGAATATTTACAGATATACTTTCATTATACACTGCTGTTTTGAAGAAAGAAGTCAGGCTAACTGGCCATCATACATTAAAATCTAAAGTAATTGGGACATATGTTTCTCAAAAAAATAAAACTAAGAGCTTCAAGTGGTTCCTGACATCTCTTTTGCAAACACCTAAAAGCAATCTGGAGTTAGACACAGTTCCTCACTTCTGTATTAATACACAAAATTATGAAAAATATCTCTATTTCCCTCCATAACAAATCCTAACTTGGAATCTCTTCTTAACTGAAACTTGTGCTAGTATTATTGCAGTTTCTGAATCCTGTTTTCTTGGAGATTTACGGCTATATAGTCTCCAAACTGTATTTGCTGAATTTACTGAGTTAACTCTTTTGTGTGATAGGCCAACACATTTTTGCAAACATGATGCTCAATCACCAGGAGAAAAATAGAAGACCTCTTTTAAAATGCTGCAAGGATGAAGATAATTACAGAGTAGAGCTCTTAAACATTTTTCACTGAGTGAATTACATAGTGGAAAAACACAGAGCTAAAGCACAGGGAAATGTGGTGTTGGAAATTCTGCCCAGAGAAAGAAATGTAACAATAATTGGTCTAAAAAAAGTGATCCAATATTCTTCTTATGACATCTCTAGCAGTTGATGAGTTCCTATTCAAATTTGTGATATAAATTATATTTTTATGTGGCACATTCACATATATGTCCAAAAAATATTCAATAAGTGACTATATCCTTCCAATCTTTAAAGACAAAATCCCTATGAATAGCTTTTAAACTAAAATATCAATGTTGTACCCTGGCATCAGATCTTGATCCATACTCGAGGGATTATGTGGCAAAAATGCACCTGAGCTATAGTATGCTGGGTAAAAAATTGAATGGTGACTCACATCAGTTGGGCAAGTCTCTGAAGGAGGATCACACTCTTGTGGCATGAGAGAACATAAACTACTATTGTCTATGTAAAATTGCTGTGTGCAGAGTTGCCAGGCAGTACTGATAAAGAATAAGGCATAAGTTGCAAAATCTGAATTTGGCAACGTGTTTTCTGGTTGGTGCTGAGAAAATATTTGGCAAAGAGTTAAACTGCTTTTCGATTTTAGCTAGAAATATAGATGTTCAGTTCAGGCAATAACACTTTCTCAAAGATAGCAATCAGTTAGGGAGATGACCATAAAATTAGTGTTCTTCAAAATAAAGGATTGAATGTTACTTCATACTTCCTTTTTTTCCCCTTTCTATTATAGAGTAACAATGATTTACTAGTACTCTACAGTGGCATTGTTTTATAAGCATATCTGTTAAAATCCACAATTCCAACAGCTGAGAAGTAAATTTTTTTTTTCATTTGTACATCATGGAACCACAACTGATTATCCTAAAGGCACAGTATTAATCCTTTGCTGCCTTTTAAGTGTGATTTTTTGTTCCCATAGCTTCTTATTTAAGTATTGATACAAGCAGCTGTTGGAAAATAACACCCTATATCTTATGTTTCATGAGGAAATAACAAAAGATTTTTCAAGGCAAAAACAACATCATCATTTCTTCTGTGGTTAAACAGTGCAAGTTTTGATATTTTCTTCACTGAGAATCATTACAATATAAAGCAGATTAAACCCATGTTGCAAATACTGATGGACGGGAAATTTTACAGGGTTGTCTCTCAAGTGTAAACCCTGAAACCTTGAGTGAAATAATTAGTGGTGTTTCCTTGATCTTGGAAACGTGGCAAGAGAGAGAGGAATCTGGCTGTGCAAAGTCCATTTGCTACCATGAAGGGGGTTGTTACTTCTGCTAACCTTAGCTTTCCTTAGAAAACAGACAGCTTGATAGAACTGGAGTGTAAGTATTCTTAGATCTAATGGTCGAATAAAGACAGTTTTAAGCAATTATATTTAAATTCAGAAAGTAGAAAGGAAGATCAAATACCTGTGATGCAAGCCACAAAAAACCACAGGCAGTATGAGAATATCAGATATTGAAAGGACGTGAAATTCCTTCACATCTAAGACTGGTTAATTGAGGTCACATAATTAAACATTACAGGTGGAAAGGGGGACAGCAAGTGATACTGCTTTTGACATAGAGCTGCAGTGAATATTACTGGTAGCCCTACATAGCTTGGATTGTTAGAGAATAATATTAATACCTTTGAAGTTACAAATAGACAGGTGATATAAAATATATCTTGAATTTTCAGTCATTTGTAAGTGTATTTCTATTAAAGAAATCCTGGGGTTGGGGGTGATGTCTGTGCTACAACACTACTTATTAATCAGTGTTCATTAGATCATTATGTAGGTGCTTAATTAACAAGCAAAATTGGGAGTAGTTGGATTCTGAAGTTGATTAAAAATACTATACACTACACTCAAAATGTATGTTGACTTTTTTACGATATACCATAGAATGTTTGGATTGTAGTGGACCTTAAACATCATCTAGTTCCAATCCCCTTGGCAAGGCTAGAACCAGGCTACTCAGAGACTCATCCAAACCAGCCTTGAACATTTCCAGGGGTGAGACATCCATAAACCTCACAGCAAAGAGTTTCTTTCTAATATTTAAATTAAACTTACCGTCTTTCACATTTAAGCCATCCCTCTTGTCCTGTCACTACATACTCCTGTAAACAGTTTCTCTCCATCTTTCCTGTAGGCTTCCTTCAGGTACTGGAAGGTCACAATCAGGTCACCCAAAGCCTTCTCTTCTCCAGGATGAACAATCCCAATTCTCTCAGCCTTTCCTAGCAGGAGACACTTTCCATCCTTCTTATTATCTTGTTGTCCCTCCTCTGGAGTCACTCCAACAGGTTTTTTGTCTCTCCTGTGCAGGGACCCCAGAGCTGGATGCAACACTGCAGGTGGGGTCTCAGCAAAGCAGAGCAGAGCAGAGCAGAGCAGAGCAGAAGAATCCCCTCCCTCCCCTGCTGCCCACGCTGCTCTGGATGCAGCCCAGGACACATTTGGCTCTCAGGGCTGGGAGTGCCCATGGCTGGGTCATGTCCAGCCTCTCATCTACCAGCACCCCCAAGTCCTTCTTGCCAGGGCTCTGCATCTGTTCATCCACCAGCTTGTGTTGGCACCAGAAGTTTCTCTGACCTTGCCCTTGGTCTTGTTAAACCTCATGATATTTCCATGGGCCCATTCCTCGAGCTTGTCCAAGTCTCTCTGGATGGTGTCTCTGGATCCTGTCCCTTGGGTGTGGCAACTGTGCCATTCAACTTGGTGTCATCAGGAAATTTGCTAAGGGTGGACTTGATCTTTTCACATCTGTCATTAATGAAGATATTAGATAACTGGTCCCAGTATGGTCTCCTGAGGGACATCACTTGATGTCCCTTAGGATGCTGAGTCATTGACCATTACTCTTTGGATGCATCTCTCCAACCAATTCCTTATTAATTTAACAGTCCACTCTCAAATCTATGTCTTTCTAGATAATGAGTAGGTTATTGTGGGGGACTTACAGAGATAAAAACGATTTGATTCACTGAAGTGTTGGACTCAGTGACCACTGTGGATCCCATCTAACTAAGAATATTTTGTGACTGCCCTACCTGTGCTTGATGTGCTGGTTCAGGTGAAAATCAAAAATGAAGTTTAAGCAGTATGACTACTCAGCAATGCAGTGGAGATATTAAGCACTCTGCCTCCCACTGCCAGAAGAAAACAATTTTGCAAATAGTTTCCTTCTAGCCAGCTATTTCAAAAGGAAAAAAACTGAAGAAAGTAAAATGATGTTTCTCCTAAAAAAACGCACTTGTCTCATGTCTTCTCAAAAAAAAGAAGACAAAGTGTTTTTTCACAGGACTCAGAACTATTCATCTCTGAGGGGGGGAGAGGGGGGGGAGAAAAACATAGAAACACAGTAAATATAATTGATTTTTATTTCCAAGTGTTAGATAATTGTTGAACTGTTTTAATGATTCCTTAATGCATTTCATGTATGACCCTTGTTACTGCGGGATTTTGTACTTACCTTGTGAAAGGTTAATGATTTGCTCCTGAAATAACTTCATGATTTAGACAGTTTTGAGGCAGCTTATCTGCACTGTCTGACTTCCTCTCGAGTACAAGACAGGCAAAAAGCTACAGGGTTTAGAATTTCATTATTAGTTCAATTAACTGTTCTGGGGTAAAGAATGTTTTATTGTCTCTGAGAATGAACTATCCATGAGCATGGTTAGAGTTATTTAATTATTAAAATGAAACTGCCATAAAATCAAATATTCTGTTTGGGTTACTAGTTTGGAATTATTTGCAAAGTTTGAGGAAAAAGTCCTTCTTACTACATCTATTTCTAGTGAGTTTTAAGTCACTAAATATAAGACAACCCATATTTCTGTATATTCTTCAGGATGTGAAGATGGAAAAGAAGCAGTGGGTCATCTGGCCTTACATTTGCTACCACTGGACTTCAAACACTTCTGTTACAGGACTGTGGATATTGCAGTTCACAAGAATAGGCTGAAGAATGGAAAGAAGTAGGAAAACATCTACTTCCTGTTGCAGACTCTTTCTTTTGCTGAAAATGTCAGATATGACAACAGCATTTTTTTTTCTATTTCTGCTATTCTGTTATCATATTATCTCTTTACTGTTGAGGGAAAACTATCTCAAACAAAAGGGGAGTTTTCAGCAGGAAAAATATCCTCAGAACATTATTCCTCCACTGAGAAAACAAAGTCAAATAATCCCTGATAATAGCCTTTACTTTGACTGCCACCAGTGATAAGAAGAGAATAAACAAACTCTGCCAGCAGACTGTCAAAATGACAGGAAGGTATTGCATAAAGATGGCTAACTGGTGTGACCATGTCTAATTCAATTTAAAAAATATAATTATAGAAAATAATTGGAATGTTATGTAAAAGACTGCACATCTAAATGTACCCAAGTACTCAGTGTAAGAGAGTACTCTCAGTCATAGCAGGTACCTATGATAGCTGTTCCAGGAAGGTATCTTGAAGAGCAGCAAGCACTACCAAGAAGTTCAGCAGATATATTGAGTAAACATGAAAAGAGATCCCCATTTATTGCTTTATTCCTTGCTAAAAGCAGTAGTTCTAGTGTGAGCATGAAACCTAATAATGAGGCAAACTAGAAAAAGAATCCCACTTTTGACACTTACTGACCTCCTCTCTTATCAATGAACAGCTGTCACTTCAAGGCTCCTTACAACTTCCAAGATGAAAATAGCTATGCTGCTACACTTCAAAAATACCACAGCTGAGTAAAGTCATACAAAACTATAAGACTGCTATCAATCAGCTGTATGCAGGGAAAGAGGTGGTGCCATGGCTTAACTCCAGCTGGTAATTAAGTACCATGGAGCTGCCAGATAATTTCCTGCATACCCCTGCAATGGGAAGAAGAATATGAAAAAAAAGATAAGCCTCATGGGTTGAGATAAGAACAATTGAATAACTGAAACAAACCAAACACAATAACAATAATAATAATAATAATGATAAAAGAATAATGATGAAAATAATGATAATCATCATCATGGTCATCATCATCTTGTAATTATCATGACATAATAGAATCCTAGAGAAACAATTGTTGCACAATAGAATTGCTCACAGCACAGTGACTGAGGAAGGGTGTGTCCCTGAATACCAGTTGGCCACCTTCCAGGCAGCTTGCCGTGTTTATATACCACACATGACTTTCCATGGTATGGAATAACCCTTTGGCAAATTCAGGTCACCTGCCTCGGCTGTGTTTCCTCACAGGTTTCTGTGCCCGTCCTTACCAGCAGAGCATGAGACAAGGATAGGTCTTTGACTTACAGAAAGCGCTACTCAACAACAAAATATCAGTGCTATCAACATTATGTTCCTACTAAATCCAAAACACATCACTGTACCATCTACTAGGAAGAACTCCATCCTAGATGGAACTAGGACAGGTGGACAATGAGACAAATTCTAGTGGTCTTGAGCACTGAATCAAAGTAGCTGTTGTATCTTCATTATATGCACATTTTCCTGAGCTCCCAATGCCTATATAGCAATGTGTTAAGATATATACATATAAAAACACACACATATATATAAAAACATATTACACATACATTTAAATATCCTTTTGTCCAAAACCACTGTGAGGCTACGGGCAATAAGATTTCTGTGTGAGTGATACCTTTTAAAAAGCAGGTAAAAATTTATAAAAGACCCTCTGATCCACTGGAAATAACTGACAAGCTATTTTGCTTAAATAATACATCAAGGTCTGAAACTAAATTCATGCTGATTATTCATGTGGATGCTTCCTAGGGTGATGAAACCCTGAGAACTCTGAGATGTGCCATTTCAATTGTGGTTGCCATGGGTATTATAATTTTATTAGGCAGGTGAAAATAGTATAGTCACCTCCAAAAACATCAAAGGCAAAGGAGTGAAGAGAGCTATGTCAGAAAATGCTGGTCCTGTAGGCATCATGTATCTGCTTACATGGACATTTATACTATCCATTTACCCATATAGGGCATCATGTGTTCATGGGCAGAACTTTCTCTATAATGAAAAATTGTCACCCTGTCATTCTTGATAAACTATGACTCCTGTAA
The DNA here is from genome assembly GCA_030060385.1 of Muscicapa striata striata. Taxonomy (NCBI): domain Eukaryota; kingdom Metazoa; phylum Chordata; class Aves; order Passeriformes; family Muscicapidae; genus Muscicapa; species Muscicapa striata. The sequence continues at coordinate 755,936 of JAREIS010000005.1, read as the reverse complement.
GAGCTGACAATTCTGAACAGATAGATAATTTTTTTTTGCCTAATATAGAAACGCTGTGTTCAGAGATCTGGGGTCTTTTCTGATCTGAGCTGGTATATGATGGATCTTGCTATGAAACTGAAGGGGTGCTGACTAGCCACCTTCCATGTATGTCGATGAAGCAGAAGCAGCACAGCACGAGAATTCACTTAGTATTTCAACATCTCCTCAGCATGACAGAAAAGACTCTTGACTCAACTCCCTTGGTGCTGAGTTTTCCAGATTCCTTTTAGCATTCCTTATAGATTGTGATGGATGAGAGCTTAGGCACTGTGGGAACATGCCAATTGTAAGCTTTGCAGGATCAAGAGTCTACCTCTATCTTATGTCTTTGGTGGGTACACTTTGATCTGCTTATCATGGTTTGCATGGTTTACCTATCTTTTCTTGAGGTCAGACATTTGTGTTTATGACTGAAGAAACATTAGGAATTCTTTGATTTTTACATATGGGTTTCTCCAGAAGCCCTTTTATGTTATCGATACGTCTATGATAATTTTCAGATGGCATATATATATCATCTTTGAGTATTCAGTTACTTGAACTTGGTTTATAGATATCTTGTCCTTTTCTGAAATACTGGAAACAAAAGGATATTCCTAGTGGGACACCAATGATTTGGGTGTTCTAGGTGCTCCCCTGCTGTCAAGACTGTCAAGATGCATAGCTTTTTTAATTGCAAAATTATTGAATACATAAAGTTCTCTAGTCTGATATCCTGCTCAAAGCAAAACCAACTTTGAGGACAGTTCAAGTGGCTCCAGTTGTCCAGGCTAATCTCCAAGGACATTCCAGTTGATTTGAGCAACCTGTTCTGATGTTTGACCAACTTCACTGTGACTTTTTTTTTCTCCTATTTAATCAGAAATTCCCCTGATACAGATTTGTTTATGGCTTCTTATCCTTTCCCTACCTACCTCTGAAAATATTCCAGCTCTACCAAATTAGTCAAAGTCATCAGTTACCTGATTTTTCCCTGTTCTACTTTGTAAGACGGAAAGAACATAAAGGATATGTTATGCTCCTTCTGGTCTGCACCGAAGTTTGTCCTTGCCTCATCACAATCTTGCACAATGACACTACTGACAACTGAAACTCTCGGTCTGAATCTTCATTACTGTGTCAGATTCTGTAGTGCTAGATGGAACCCTGTATCTCTAGGTGTCATTCTCTTCCAGTCTTTGGATGTGTGTGTGTGTTTGTGCGTCTTTTTCTGCAACTGTCATTCTGTCTACCTGATTATTGTGCTCTCTTTTGGGCTACTCACTACAAGAGAGGCATATAGGTGTTGGAGTGTGTCCAGAGAAGGACAGTGAAGCTGGTAAAAGGACTAGAGCACAAGTTTTATGAGAAGCAGAGGTTGTTTGGCTTGAGAAAGAAAGGTTGGAAAAGACATTATTGTTATCTCTCTAACTACCTGAAAGGAGATTGCAGTGAGGGGGAGGTCAGTCTCTTAACATGCAATAAGCTGAGAGGAAATTGTGTCAGGTTGTACCAGAGGTTTAGATTGGATAAGGAAAAATTTCTTCACTGAAAGGCATGACAAGCATTGAATCAGACTTCCCAGGAAAGTGATTGAGTCCCCTATCCTGGAGGCATTTAGTAACTGTGTAGATGAGGCACTCGGGAATATGGTTTAGTAGTGGCCCTGTCAGAATTAGGTTAATGGTTGGACTTGAAGATCTTGAAAACATTTTCCAATGTAAATAATTTTATAATTATATTTATTGTGGAGTGATATGAGAAATGTACTTATTTGCATAAATAAAAAAAGTAGAAGGTAGAGTAATACAAACAGAAATACTATATGATATCTCACATGAACATGAATATTTTTGCTTCTAAAAGTAAGATAATTTCATGACAAACTGCCTGGATGCCTGAGGAATTCAATTGCTTTTCATGTCTCAAAATTTATTTAATTCATTCCTCATTTTTAAACTTCCTTAAAAAATTTCTAACATGCTCAGTTTTAATAGAACTTCTTAGAACTATTGTGTAATGATAGGCTCAATTTATTTTCTCACCAGTGTTACCATAATTGCTAAGCATATGCAGCAAACTTGGTTTATAATCCTGTTATTTTCTGTGAATTGGGATTTAGTTAGATGCAAGAATACATACCATGGTTTAATTTCTTATTTTCATCAACGCTACCAGAATTTCATTTTGGATTAAAAAGAACCCCCTCCCCCTTGATTTCTAGCATTCTGAACCACACAAAAGATCTCGGAAGTGCTACTTAATTTAATACATATCAAGTTCTTGATGTTTCTAGTCCACTTCCTCAAGGAAATATATCCCACTTTCTGTAACTATTTATCTTCTGAAAAAAATTGGTGATTGAAAAATGGAGATCCATTTACCTTTGCTTAGCTTAACAAATTGCTAAAAATATATGTTCTGGTTCTAAAAGCATAAGAAGGAGTCTGCACCAGCAGCTACTGGTGAGATGTTCCATACCAAATAGTCTCTGACTTTTTTTTCCTAAGGTACCATATAGGTAAAAATAAAAAGTAAAACTCAAAGATATTGTTTACTTCACTGAGATGGTCAGATATGTTATGGTATTACTGTTAGCTTAATATAAGCTAGGGGTTTTTTTTGTTTGTTTGTTTGTTTTTGGGGTTTTTTTTTTTTTTTTTTTTACCTCTATCAATAGTAGTAAAGTAAATTAAAAGATCCTGCCCTTGATTTTTTTGGGATTCTGATACAAAATATCTGAATGGAATAAATAGTTTCCACTTGAATTAATTTTGTATGTGGAAGTGAAATAATAGAACATTTTCTGCTGCTGGTCTCCATGAGATTCAATGTAGCTGAGTGGTAGACATAAGAATTTGATAAAATGTGTTACTTTTTTTGTCAGCTATTGCAGAGAGCTTGCACACTCACTTTTTGGGCCAGCCATTGTCTCCCGGTGTGGAGTTTGCCTCTCTGGCAGCAAGGCTGAGGCTCAGCAGCAAGTAACATTCCTCAGAAGCAGCATCACCCTTCATGCAGTAGGGATGCAGTGTAGCCACCCACGTGGCACCTTTTCTATGAGCATTGAGTTTTGATAGCCCCCAATGAGCTGTTCATGAACTTTAGCTGAGAAAAAGAGAGGAAGAAAGGCAGAGGTAGTGAAAAGACACAAGGCCTTATAGCATGATTGTCAAAGGACTGTTGGCTAACAATTTATAGACTAGGTATGGTTATAGTAGAGAGGTAATTGTAATCTCTGAGGTACTGTGCAAATCAAAGCCTTGAAAAACAGACTCATATGAATAAAACACCAACAACTGCTCGGCTTTCCTGCTTCATCCATCCCTTCCTATCTGTGTATATGTCAGAGGTAAACGGGAATTTTTTGAACAGGGCTTTCTGAGCAAACAGGAATCCTCCTGTTTCCTTAGGGGCAATTCAACTTCCCTTAAACTTGCAGAATTTTAAAGTGTCTGCTAAGAGTACCCTTTTTGTTCTGCAACTTGTACTAAAAAAAATTAAAACTGACTATTATAAGACATAGATTGTGGTTTTTCAATAGTTTCAACCACCGATAAGGACAAGTGAAAACCTAGGACGCAAGCCTTTTGTAGAAAACACCCTTTCTTTTGATTGAATGCCTTTTGAAATTGCCCTCATTATGGTGCAAGGTAACATGCGGTGTGGTTGCCTCTCAAAGTGACCCTGGTAGAGATTGCCACTTGTGAGAAAATCCATTCAAAAGTGGAGGCTGGATTAAATTGTCTAGTAGGTCAAATGGCACTAGTTAGAGAAATGAAGAGAGGTGCTTCAGTCCAACAATTCTCTGGGAAGTTAAGCAACAATAACAAATTCCATGAATACAAATGCACAAAGAACAGAGTAATGAAAAACTGCCAGAGGCAGGTGAGAAAGATCTCCAAATGCTTCCTCCTTCCAGTCTCCACTGAGTAGAAGCAGCTTTTCAGTCCTTGAAGAATGATGAGATCTCAGAAAATAAATGTGCCATGTGGTCTGGAAACACCTACTTGGAGACCTTTAAAAAGTTGCTTTCATCTGTGGTGTCCCTGGATTATCCCACTATTGTCAAGGTTGTACTGCAGCCCACAAGTACAGCTTTTGAATCACCTGTCAACAGTGAAGTCTGGCTGGTACAGTAGGGGTGTCAAGAAGAAACCCTGTTCTCTCTGATCTGTCAGAGCCCAGTGAAAAGCTCAGCTCAACCTATCAGCAAGAAAAAAATAGGTGAAGAAAACACAGGGCTCTAGCATTATTGACTCTAGTCACTCCTGAATGGACAGTCATTTTGGTGAGCCTCCACACTCTGCAGAGATCAATGCATTCAGCAATCAGCTTTCCCCTAAACACATGGCAGTTTTCCTCATTGACCTGTGATGAGGACAAGGCACAGCACATAGGCTATTTGCAGTAGTCAGGCAGGTGAATGAGTAGGGGAGATGCACTGGTTTGAAATTGGTTTCTTTTCTGGGGTTTCCTCTGACGACTTTCTGCTCATCATTTTTCATTTCAGAATACAAGGACCAATCAGTCATCTGTGTGCTTTTCCTTTTTGCTGAACAGTACTTGGAAGTCAACACTCACGGCAGGTTAGAGAGTGAAACAAAAAATGGAAACAGTATGCTGCAGGTTATTTACAGATTGCTGCTGAGCAAATTTAATCACAGATCTCTGTAACTCTATCATCATTTCCCTTGATGAGAACATCACAGACCTAAATTTTGTAAAGGAAGTGGAAAATAGACATAATACACGTGTAACAGTAACAGACTATTCTGCTGTGATGGGAAGAGGCACTGTATTAGGGCCAATACATTACATAAACTTTCGCATTGTAGTTTGAGACTCTTAATGGACATTAAAATTCTCCTGGCATTTCCCTGAGAAGGTAACCAAGCCCCCTCAAAGATGCTTTCATTTTAGACCTATTGAGAGGCCAGGAAACACCATGATAATCTTGCTTAGTTGCCTCCTTATGAATTCTTTCCATGTAAGAAACATTTAAAGAATAGCAATATCTATCTTGGAGTTCAGTGTAAGTGCATTTGTGTGTCACGAATCATAAAAAGGTCTCTAATTATGAAAATCAATTATCTGGGAGTTTCAGTGTACTTTCACTCCTTTTGGAACTAAATTTATCTTCAGGTTTGGATAATAACATCTGTGATTCCATCTATGACAACTCCTTTTTAATTGAGAGAGGTGAATTAATATCAAACAGAAAATCTAGAAAACAAATGTAATGTGGGGGACAACCATTGCAGGTTGCAGTTTGTGCTGGTAAAGGTCCCAGTACATACGTGTATCCTTTTTCAGCTTTCTGGTGTAATAAAGCACAACAGTAATTGGACTCAAATAACCCAGTTCAGTCTTGCTTTGATCTTTCAATTGAATCTGAACAATGCTTTTAGAAATAAACATGTAATTATTACTATTTCCTGCTCTTTGCTTTCACAGTATCTCGTCTTTCAAAACCCCACTACTCTCGCTCTGTCTATTGGGTTTGCATGGAAAGTAGTAAAGGGACTGCAAGTGAGATGCTGCCAGAACTTTCCCCCATGTCCAACAGAGCCAATGCCACCCAGCTCCAAGATGGATCCACCACTGGCCAAGGCCAAGCCCATCAGTGACAGAGGTAGCAGTTCTGGGAAAACACATTTAAGAAGGTGGAGAAAACCAGCAGCAGCCAGAGAGAGGAGGGAGAATGTACGAGAGAAACTGCCCTGCAGACACCCAGACTGGTGGAGAAGGAGTGGGAGACAGCTCTCCGTGTGCCAGAGCAAAGATTCTCCTGCAGCCTGGTCTGAAGACCAGTGTTAGGCAGGCTGTCCCTCTGCAGCCCGTGGATGTCCACTGTGGTGCACAAACCCACCTGCAGCCCATGGAGGACCTCAGGTCAAAGCAGGTGACTGCCTGAAAAAGGCTCTGACTTTGTAGGGAGAAAAGTCTGACAGGATCTGTTGACCCATGCAAAGAGGAGCACAGGTTTGTTGGTGGAACTTGTGATCCCTTTGAGGGACTTATGCTGGAGCAGTCTGCTCCTGAAGGACTGCATCCCATTAACAGGACTTATGCTGGAGCAGCTCGTGAACACCTCCAGCCCATGGGAAGGAGAAGGAGACATGCTGGCAAAGTTAGTGTAGAGTTTTCCATGGGAGAAACTACATGCTGGAGCAGGACAAGAACATGAAAAGGAAGGAGCAGCAGAGAGTTCAGTGTATGATGAACTGACCACAACCCTCATATCCCATCCCTTTGTGCCATTGGAGAATGGGAGGTAGAGAAAATCATGGACAAAACTGAATGCAGAAGAAAGGGAGAAATGGGGAGGTGTTTTAATATTCGGTTATATTTCCGATTTCTCTATTCTGTGTGTTTTGTTTTTTTTTTTTTTTTTTTTTTTTTTTTTTTTTTTGTAATAAAGAAATGAACTTCCCTGAGTAAAGTCTTTTCTTCCAGTGACAGTAATTTCTGAGAGATCTCTCTCTGTCCTTTTCTTGACTCATAAGCTTTTGGCTGGAATTTCTCTGCCCTGCCTGGTGGAGGAGAGCAAGAATAGAATTGCTCTGGTGAGCAGCTGGCATCCAGGCAGAGTCAACCCACCATACTTCTGTGAACAATTGTAGTTTTCTAGATATTTTTACCTAGAACTACATACCATTACATTTAAGGCCACTGACTATACATATCTTCACTGCTTATGTGTTTTGTCCACTTATTTTTATGAAGTCTTTCCACCAGAATCATAAAATAACAAAAGAGTTAGGGTTGCAAGGGACCTCTGGAGATTATCTAGGCCAACTGTCCTGCTAAGACAGGATGACCTAAAGCAGGTTATACAGGAGTGTGTCCAGTCTGTGCTTTTCCAGGCCTTTGTCTCTTATTATTATCATCTGTAGTTGTCTTCTCCCTTGCTTGTTTTTATACATCTCACCATGTTTGCAATGCATTCTAATTTAAGACAAAAGTGCCTTTTGTGCCTTTCATACCTTGGGTTTTCTATTAACCTTTCTTATTCTGATTTCCTCAGTGTTATTTTCTGCTTACCCAAAGAAGAAATCCTGTAGGTTTCGCAGGAAGGGCAAGCATTTCCATAGGTTTTCAGTCAATAAACTCATCTTTAAGGATATTTTAGGCAATTTAGCTCAGGTAACTATTTAGGCTCAGGTAACTAAACCATAAGATCCCAGGCATACTGTAGCATTTTTTTAACATTTTATTGTACTGTTTATAACCCGCAGTGTGGAAATTGCTTGAATTGCTGGAGTGGAAGTTTCAGTAATTATTCTGTAGAATTTTGTCTCCTTCCAGCCCATGACTACTGAAAATAGCCATCACAACCCACTACATTTTAGACAATTTGATCATTACCTGTTGAAGTTTTTTGCTGTGTTATTATTAAAGACTACTGTAGCTGCCAAAAGTACTTCTAATTTTTTTTTTCTCTGATGTTAAAATAAGACCATCTATCAGTCTGTCAGCTTATGTGAAAATAAGAATAAAACCTAATCTGGAAAACTCCACATGTAGCTTCCAAAATGTCAGCTATGTGGGTTATGATGACTAATTTCTAAGAAATGGCCTCTGATATCCAGTGTGACTTGTTGCAGCAGGTGTTAACAAGAATGGTGACTGAAAATTTGTACCAATTGTGAACCTGAAAGACTAATTATGGACTAAAAATGTCTTATTTCAGTAAACTATATTGAACTAGAAAATTATGTTAGTTTAAGCATCTAGTGTGTTTCCTTTTGACTTGATTTTAATATTTGTTTTGGTGTCATAGCTCTCAAACCTTTACATCACAAGTGCTAGTAAATGTAGGCAAAAAGAATTCTCTGAAAAGGTACTTTTTAGTATCTTTAATACCAAGTATTTTAGGTCCAGCTATTTTATTTCTACAGACCACTTCAGCAGGACTTAACCAGTGCTATCTCTATATCTAAATATAAGAAAGAAATGAAGCTACAAATTGAAAAACGGTTTTGTATTGTTGCTGTTTGCTGCTTTATGGCTTCTTTTCTGTCTAATTCTCTGTCTACTACAAAGAATTGCAGGTAGCAGTAGGATACCATATCCATCAGGAAATAGATAAAGTCTTTGAAGTAGCTTTATGTACATCTAGCAGCAGTATCAGGTATCTAATTAATTGACAGATACAGTACTTGGCACACGACACCATGATTATTCACTTAAATGAGTCAGCAGGCTCAACCTGGTAAAATTCCTCCAGTGTTACCCTTATAGAGCACTGATTTTTGTGAAGTCTTGCTATAGGGACATGTTTTTCTCTTGTTGGGTTACATTATTTTGAGCTTTTCCATTCACATTTTTGCCATGCTTTTCAGTGAATGTACTGCTGTTTATATGGGACTTCTTTAGGAAGAATACCTTGCTTGCTCAAGTGAGAAGGTGAGGAGTCCCATTAGTAATTGGTATGTGAAATGCTTACATCAATCTAGCCACCATTTTGGGGAATGCTGTATAACAGAAATTCTTTCTTACTGGAACATCCGGATTTTAGATTTTCCACATTAAGAGCACAACCTTATAACTGTCCCCTAAGATATCAGAGATCTCAGTCTCATCTTTGATACCCATACAATGATTATTTACTTCAGCTAAATATGTCCTCACTAGTAATCTTCTTTCCCAATTTCTGAATTTCCTCCAGCACCAAATTGAAGCCATATCAACCTTTGTAATAACGAGGACTCTCCAACTGCACCTTCAACATTCTCATAGCAGTTAAAATGGCCAAGGCCATTCTAGCCTCCAAATTATCCTTAAGCATTTTCTCACATTCTTTTTCCCAGAGATCCTAAGGTGTAAACAGGCTTCATAGCAGAGGCACTGGAGAGACCTCGAGTTAATAGTTCCACAGAAGACACTTTGGGACTTCAGTGGACCATGGACACTGCTAACAGACTGAAAATTCCACACTGAGACATCTTAAAGACATTGTCAAGCAAAATATAGTAATTTTTTTGGGTAAAATCCGTAAGTCTTGTAGTGCAATACTTCTACACAGACTTCAATTTATTCTGAAAATTCACTCAGCTAAAAATGTGCCATTCTGTTCAATTAGAATAAAATACAGGATTGTAATTGTAAACATGTTTGTTTGTTTGCTAGTTTGTTGTTTTGGGTTTCCTTTTCTTTCAGAGAAAACATTCCAACCATGTGCAATTGGGGAGCCCAGTAGGGCTATTTTATTCTAATGCAGGGACAAATAGAAAGAGAATCCAGAATCACTAGCATAAGAAAGAATAAAACTTTATTTATCTACTAAATATTGCCTCTTCTGAAGGGCTATTTTGCAATAAACACTATCTACTTTTAGACATCAAAGTGATTGTTAGGAAATAAATGGTTGAAAAGCTACTTAAAAAGCGATAGGTCTGGCCATAACAGTTTTGAGGTGAGAAATTATAATAATTTTCCTGCTGTGTGTACATAGCAAAGAGGAAATTTTTTTCATGCTCTACCTCAATAAAATGATGTATTAAGGCTCATTTCATCTCCTATTTTTCACTAGATATTTTAGATAGGTAATTTCTTGATAAGCTGGTAATAAAAGAGAAAAAATCTATGTAGAAAGAAGTGTCCTTTCTTTTTTCTTGCTATCTCTTCATGGTATTATGTATCTTAAAGTTTTGCTTTTTTCTATTGCTGTAGAAAAATGTAAACTTAAGAAGGGATTCCATCAATCCATGTAAAACAGTTTTTCATCCTGACTCCCAATGACTGTCAATTGCTGATTTTCTGCAATCCACAAATGAGGAGTTACCTTGCCCATCATCTGGAAACCATATGCACCAGAAAAAACACAGAAAGTCAGCCAATCTCTGGGAGATAAGATTTAATACATATTTTAAAGTACATACATATGCATTTAACTGATATAAAATGTTTGATTGTGGTTTTTTTTCTTGCAAGCAGTGCCTGTGTGTAGGAAAAACGTAGTTACTCTAATTTGAAAACAACAAAAATTTTGATATGATTAGATAAAATAGAACAAGTGCATAATTATTATTCTAGTAGGCCTGACTGTTATTAATATAGTAGGATGAAAAATTATTTACCTATATTGTAATAAAAACCAGCATTCCTATAAAAATGTAGTTCAATTTGGTGTGTTGTTAATCAGGTTTTTTGTTGGCCTAAACTGAGAATCCTTCATGGAGTTTTTGACTTTTGTATACAATAGCTGATTATTTTTTAACTCTGTGCTGGAGAGCTTATGCATTGAAATTTCAGTGGGAGTAATTTCACAGTCATGTCAGTCCATTAAGGTATAGCTTTGAGTTTACTACATAGTAGGTAAGATCAGAGTCAATCTCAAAATACATCTCAGTAAATGGAGAAATATACCAGCTTCATAAAGATGATTTTCAAATGTTTTCATTAAAACATAGTCAAAGGTAGCCTTAGACAGACAGTATTATACCCTGCTGCTTAATACTAGCTCCAAAGGCCATATGTCTCTACTAGTTTATTTGCCTTTCTCTCTGTCACCTCTCTCTCCACCTGCTAAAAATCCAGGGAATGCTCTGTTTTTAGCCCCAGTTACAAGTGCATGGAAATACTTCCACCAGGATGGGTACCTCCTTCCTTTTTCTCCGAGAATAGGTTAGGCTCACCTACACTTGCATTCAAAATAATCCCTGCTTCATGTTGCTACACCTGGAAGTTATTTGGGAAGTGAATGTTTGTGAGGCTGCAGGGAGATGTCAACCATTAAATAGTATAGATAAGCTTTGTTCTAAACTTTCTTCTTTAGCAGTATCCTAAGTATCCAGGCTGGACCATGGGCTCTGCTGCTCACCCTGCTACAGTCCAGTTTCTTCAGTGGTACAAAAAGTTGAGATTCAAGCACATTCTCTATAAAAGAAACCACGGAGACCTTATTTCCAAATTCCAAGTGGTGCTCTATGTCCACTTTGCAATGTGACGCATACAGGAATCTTGTAGTGCATTTACAAGATTAGATTTGGGTTTGGTTTACATTTCTTCCTTCCATTGCTTTCTTTTTATGCATATTGATTACTTTGTGAGTCATGAAATTTGGTGGAAATTGAATGTAACAGGTTAGTCAGGGAAAAAAGGTGAACAAAAATTCTTTCAGATAAGTTTATAGTACTTGGAAGCGTGCAAAGCAATGTTTTAATTAATTATTCATTTCAAAGGAGAGAGGCAAGGTAACATTTCAAAAGCTGAGGAAGTATTTCAAGTACATTAGGCTATAATGACAACTCCTTTTAATACTAGAGGTTTTGAAATCAGTGAGCTAAAATTTAGCAATTTTAGTAGAGATACAAAAAAGTGGCTATCACCAGAAGAATATAATAAAAGATCCATCAACTGTAGTCCTCACTGAGTCTTTATGCAAGAAAAAATGACTACAGAAAGTCTACAGGCAGCAGTAACTTTCAGTGAGTAAAACAAACTTCAGCTTGTGGTTTGAAAATATATTTACATATGTTTTGACTACTTTGTAGGTATGTGCGAGTGTACAGCAGTGGATCTTGGAAACAGCAGGCAAATAGATACAGATTAAAAGTCGGGACATTTTTCATGAAATAACAGGCTTATTCTCACTTTCTTTCAGTAATGGGTATTTTCAGACTTAACTGATATTTCATTGACAGACAAGTATCCTCAATTCAGAGCACACATGTTTTACGAAGGAAATTCAAGAGAGATTCAAGACACATAAGAGCTCTTTCTTTCTTTCCCTCTTTCTTTCTTGTGGGAGATTTTAATCCAGTTTGCAATGATGACAGTCTGATTTCCTAAACCAAGTCATTAATCTACCTGTTTTTTAGAAATAAAGAATTGATGTATTTTCTTTTTAGATAAAACACATGCACACATGCAAGTGTGAAGTAGACAGGATATCATCACATAAAAATAGAACCCAAAGATCTTCATCAGGAATAAGGAATGTGTGTTATGTATTAAAAAAAAGTACTAAGATTGGAACTGCAAATTAGCAATTTTATTTGAGATATAGGAAAATGTTGGGTTGGATTTTTGTTCTCCTGGTATAATTCATTCTACAAAGAATCTGCACAAGTTCTGCATACAGTATAGAGTATTTATATTAAACAACTATGATGTAATTGCCTTTCAAGTATTTAATATTGGTGTTTACATTTCTATTGACCTGTTGGTCTTGATGTTTAATTTTGTGTTTTAATATATGTGAAATAAGAGATGTGAAGTAATTCCACAACAGGAACTTTGTCTGTGCAACAAGACAATTCACAGGCCTACCACATCATTTCTTTACCTATTATTGATTATTTTTTAACATTTTTTTAAATTATTATAAGCATAACCTGAAAGGTAAAACACGACTTAGAGCAAAAAACCCCAAATAGTTTCAGGAGGGGATTTTAAAATTGCTACTGGAAGTCAGCTTGCCAACTCCTATATACCTTTACTGGATCATTTATGTCTTTTGAATATTTTCCCATAAACTTGAAGTTTGTTCAAGTCTAGAGCTAAAAATATGTAAAATGTATCATGCAATGAGCCAACTGTCTGTAGAATTAATGGCCACAGATAAGAGGCTGCATTTGCTAATTTATTTCATTAGTAAAAGAAAAAAAATGGTGCCATCTAATACATTAAAATTTTTTCACTAGTACAGAGCCATGTGTTATATCCAACACCTGATCTCAATTTCTTGTGTTGATATTCATCACTAGGAATAAATATTTTAAGGATGAAAAACAAATGGCTATTTTATGAAAGAAATGAAATATATTCAAGGATTAATGAGAATGATATGAATGTAAGAGAAATAGTAAAAATATGTCATTGATATGTGGAATGAAGTCTTCTAATGATAGCATGGTTAGAGTCACTTGAGAAACTACTGTAAATTATTTCTCTCTGTGTACCACCAGCTGTTTATGAGGTCAACATTGTGAACCATGCTCTTTGTGCTGTTACTCTTCAATGTAGTGAGCCTTGAATGCAATGCATCTAGGAATAGAATTTCAGCACAAAATATCCTTACTTGATGGTAGCCAGAATATCCTTTTCCTAATTCTACTCTTGTGAATACATAAAGAAAATATGTATTTTTTACTTGCAAATTGCTTCAGCGATGTACCCAAGCTTTATATGTATGAGAATCCCGTCATGTTTTGCTGCTCATTCTGTTGTTTTATTCTTAACAAAGGAAGAGATTGCAAATTGCAGTCCTCTGGGGGATCTGAGAGACATCAACTCTGAATATAACTTAAAATACAAGTTAAAGAAACCACACCTAAAATTTATAATAAAAGCTTCGAGTACAGTTCAGAGAAAGAGTATTTTCAATAAATTTCACAGACTAAATGAATTATGCAGTACACACCTGCCTCTCAGGATTAATTCTCATTTTACAGTGAGCTTGGAAAATTGTTATTTCTTGACCTAAAAGGAGGTTAAAACACTTTCAGTGGAAATCAATTCACTTTAAAGTATTTAGCACTGTTCGTATTTTGTAGAAGTATATATGACAGGGTGAGCTTCAATTGGTACTTTATATAGCAGTTGTGGGAAACCCATCATACACAAAAAGAAATGTGAATGAGTTTTTAGCAAGATAGATAATTTCATTATTTTTCTTCTACAATGCTCACTGAAAGAAGAGCAGAGAAGTACAGATGTTCCTTATGTCTTGTGCTGGTGTATGTGACTAATTCATATATTGAAGGAAAGTGGTTGTTAAAAAAAAAATCTGTGTTACTAACTTTTTTCTTTGCATAAACACGACCCTCAACATCATCAAATACTACTACACACTGCAAAACACGCATCTTTAGTATTTATACCATAGTTTCAGCTGAAATCATATTTGTTTATCAGTGGTAAGTCTCAGACTGAGAATAAAGACTGGGTAAAATTGATAAAAAATTTTGACTAGTCCTTTGTATGAGGCAGGAACATCAAACTTACAACATTCTTGACAAATACTTGCCCGACCTTAACCTCCACTGAAAGAAATGACAATTTGTGTAGTGGCATTATTGCTGACATTATTCAAAGGTGAGCAGAGAAAATTAACAGTCACAAGTAGATGCAAAAGTGGACTACATAAATCCTCTGCAATACACACTTTATTTACAGAAGGTGAAACACAAGCTCAATTACACCTCCACAGCTGCTCCACAGCAGTACACTCTACAAAAAGAAGTAACCATTGCATGAGGAGAGTAAAGGTAATGAAGAAAGGGCCCTGACATACAAATTTTGTTCATGCCACTAACAGTCCTAATGCCTGTCTGGTCCCATGGCTATGTTGACAAAAATTAGCATTTCCACACAGTACGAAAGGATCAAAATCGGACTAGTTTTCTCTGAGAAGCTATGCAGTCTGTCTTTGGAGATTTTCAAGCCTTTACTTGAGCAGGACAAAGCTCTGAAAAGCCCAGTCTTGATTCATTACTGAATCTGGTCCGGACAGCTGGTTGAGTTCAAAGGCCTCTTTTTCCATTTGGGTGATTACCTGGTCAGGAAAGGGGAGAAGTTCATACTGAGACTCTGGCATCTGTGCTGAGTGCTGTTTGGAGATTTTACTTCAGATCATATTTAGTGCTGTCTGCTGGACCAAACTTTGCAAGCAGAGACATGTTTGAGGCTCAGTTACAGCCCTAAAGCCCTCTATAGATGCATTCAATGAGTGCCCTCATCACAGGATCAATGCTAGTGTCCTCTAAAAGGAAGCAGACACCAAAAATGAAACAGTATGCAGTCACTAGCTGCATGAAGAGATTTATTTCAGAATAGCATTTTTCCTCTGAAATAAAGTACAACAGTGGTCACCAACCATATATATGAAAATAAATTTGAAAATTTGGCACTTAGTACCCCAGTGATCTCATGCTGCCCTCCTCACTCTTCCAGAAGAGGTCTTGTGAAAGTCTTCCTCTCAGCCTGAAGAGTACTGTGTAATAGGAGGTTTACTAACCTCTGGGTTTGATGCAGTAACAAGATTTAACTGGAAGATTATGCATTGGCTAGAATCCACTTTTAGCTGGGACTTTATTGAGGTGTTTTTGTTATTATTTGTTATCAAGAAGAGAGGAAAGATTATATAATATAACTCTACTTTATTGCAGCATTTACCTGTTCTTCCATTCGGACCTGTAATTTTCTTGTCTTTGTTCTCCAGCCCCTGAGCACTGACTGGCAGGAAAATTTTTGTTACTTTAGTATCACATAAATAATTTTCTGAACACTTAGAAATGAAGTGATAATCATCCATTCCTCTCATGTACTGCTGAAATATTAGAGACATAATCAAGTATAAAAGAGAAAAAATTTTCCCTACACCAGGAAAAGTCAGGAAGTTCTTTCCTACAAACAACAGTCTTGCTTTGAAATCTAGAGGAAGAAAGGCAGAGACAGTTGTTTGAACTTCTCCTTGGTAGAAGAGTGATTGTATACAGCAGCAGAGATTTGACAATATCTTGTAGCAGAGAAGTCTTGCAGCAAGTTAATCCTGCATCTGTTCTTTGAAATTCAACTCAACTTTTTTTATCTTTTGCTTGTGTTCCCATTCAAGTTTTCTTAGTATGAGACAGTTTCTAACTTTAGGTGGGGACATTTAAACTGGTCTTTAGTCTCACACAAGTGAACAAAATTCACCTGATTATTTCTGTGGCAGATCCAGAGACACAAGATAACTCCATGTCTGCATGGAAAAAAGAATACAAGGAAGAGAGGTATTGAGGTGGAAAGTGTCTGGTCTAAGGTGCCAGAGAAATTACAGCAATATTTACCATCTGATGATTCTAAATCAAATGCATTACTCTGAGAAGGCAAGTTTTGGAAATCTACAAAATGTAGTCAACTCTGTATTTTTGCACACAAGCCTGAATAGTATAAATACATGCCAGTTTATGCAGGGAACAAATAAAAATCGATAGCACAGCTTACAGTGGTGGATTGGCCTTCACTGGATGTCAGGTGGTTGCTAAAGTCTAAATCTACTCTCCTCCACTGGACATGTGAGAGAAAATATAATGAAAGTTTTGTGGGCTGAGATAAAGGCAGGGAGAGATCACTCAGCAACAGCTGTAATGGGCAAAACACACTTGGGGAAATTTACTGTTAATCAACTCAGGATAGCGTAATGACAAAACCAGATTTTAAAATACCTCCCTCCCACCTCTCCCTCCTTCCTGGGCCCAGCTTCAACTTCCAGATTCTCCAGCTCTTCTCCAGCAGCAGCACATGTGAGGTAGAATGGGGGTTGTGGTCAGTTTTCCCCCCCTTTTAAATACAGGATCCCGGAGGTACTGCCATTGACACTAGAGGTACTTGGCCAGCGGTGGGTCCATCTTGGAGCCAGTTGGCATTGGCTCTGTCAGACATGGGCAAAGCTTCTGACAGCTACTTATGGCAGACACCTCTAAAGCACCCCTTCTTTTGAAACCTTGCCATGCAAACCCAATACACTTTCATGGAGCATGTGTATTCAAAAAGAAAGGAGAATATGTCAGAATATAGAGTGGGTGCCTGTTTCTCGTGCTGTGTCTGAAAAGGTGTATTTCCCCAGCCAAACCATGTCTCATTGCCTCTGAAAATAATTTAGAAAAAGGCAAATCATTAGTCTGCCTCCTGTGATTTCTCACAAACACCATTTGCTTTGGAAAATTCTTTCTTCTCTTGAAGACCAATTTGTTTTTTAACTTTCCTTGTGTACCATCTTTGGAAACATTGTGTTGTTTTGACAGATGTCTCCAGAGACATACACGCCCACTTCCATTTTTCTATAAAGCAGGTAGTACTTTAGACTTAGTTTTTTTAAATGGCAAATTATAACTTCCCAGGAAATCTTCTTTTTCTTTGTAAATAATGAGAGCTAAACAGTCTCAACATTGTCATACATATGAGGTGAGGTACTGGTAATTCAGATGGCCCACAGGTAGTTTCCTAAGACAAAGATTTCTTAACAAACTTAAATGGTTTTGAGTCATTACCAGGCTGATTGAAAACAGATAAAATTTTGTGCCAATCTAAAAGAGCTGTTCTTTGATCCCCTGTTCCAAGACTGTTAGTCTTCCAAGTTACTTGATAATTTGAGCACTTTATTATGTTTAGGTGTTTCAGTGTTTCCCTAAACACTGGCAAACAGAAGACAAGAGTCAGTACTGGGAACTGCTTTTGAGGAGCTGACTCAAAGGTCTTTTTTCAACATGGAGTAACAATCGCTCTGATGTGCTTTTGAATGCATCTATAACTTGGAATGTATAGATGGAATGCATATGTACTTAAAACATACAATTGAAGATCCATGATGAACTGGATCCTAAGTGATGAATGATAAATTAATTGTGGCATTTTTTGTCTTTTTGAACAATTATTTTGTGGTATTGATTCCTTATAATATTTGTTCCTATTCCATAATGTGTATCACATCTGCTCTGTGGCCAGTGACAAATGGTCTGGGTCAACCACCTTATTCTCAATGACTTAGGGTGCAAATTCTATTTAAAAGATCTGGGTAATTTAGTTCCTTAAAAGCTGTCTTCAAAGAGATTAATTCTCCTTTAATTTGCTCCATATCAATTGTGACTAGAGAAAGCATGGTATATGTTCAAAACCTTTGGGAAGCATTGGATAGTGTAGATATAGTACCAGCAGTTTTGGAAGGTACTTAAAACCACCAGCAAGGAAACAGAATTATTTTTAACAGCTGTTGGATTAAAATACCATGTTGTATTTAAGATATGATTTTGATTGAATTTACTCTTGTTTTAATGGCTCTTCACTCAGTTGATTTATTACCAAACCAACTTAGACTCACAGAAATGAAAGAAGGAGTCAAGTTCTTAATGGTGACTAAAAGTTGTTGTTGTTTTCTATGGGAAGCATAAAGAAATACCATTTCCAGAGTTGATGCATTCGTAAGCTTTGTACTTCATACCATTTAGATGAAGTTTTAATTGTAAACTAAGGAATGCAGACAAGTTTTAAAAAAATCGGAGTAAGGAAAATTATAGATATATTCTTACTTTTAACCAAGAATATATAACAAACCCAAAAGTTAATATGAATTATGTGGTAAATTATTTTTATATTTTAAGTGGCCTGTTATTTTACTTGATTTTATTCTTGTAAACAGTAGTGCCGTGCCTCTCTTTGCTCCCAGTTTTGCTTCCCTGACATCAGTGCCTGCCAGCTAACTTCCCTTGCCAGTGGTTTAGTAGGGAGGCTACACTGAAAGTTTGTGGCTTGGAAGCATTTTTGCTCAGGGTTATGCTGTGTGTCAGTCAGTACCTGTGCACGGCTCCTGGTGGTGGTATGATTGAACAAAATTATTTACTGGGGATGTGTCAGTGGCTGCTGTGGGGAAAGAAAGAGATTGTCCAGGGTCCTCTGCCAACACAGGCTCTCAGTTATAGTTCCCATTCCTCCAGTGATCGCTCCTGCATTTCCAGCACTGCAGAGGAATCCTTGGTTAAATATTCCTTACAATGGGTAGCTCTTTGGTTTCGGGATGAAACCAGCTGCTGGAAAGCATCTGGATGTTTATTGTATGGAAGAAAAGGCGAAGTGCCAAGCCCAATGAACTGCTCTGCTGATGCCCTGCTAGGCTGCAGCCAGCCAGTTCCCCATGCTCAGCAGGTCCAGGGAAGCACAGGAGCCTGCTGGCAGGAGGTGTCTGAGAGCTGAAATCAAATGAAGCACATCAAAATTAGGAGTAGAGTATTTTTGCTAAGGTGAGTGGGTTTCCAATTTAGTGCACTCTGAAAATGTCTAGGGCATGTGCTACATTTGCCTAAAGGATGAGACACACCACCTTTCAATAATACTTCATAATGATGATGCCAGCAATCTTAGATGATAAGGTAATTGAGACTAGATTCCCCACAAAAAATGGTGCTTCATTTAAAAATAGGGCTTGTTTTTAATCCACTTACCAAGTGCATATAACTGCACTATTGATTTTTAGGACACTTTTGATGCTAAAAAAGGAAAAATAGGAAACCAACATAAACCCAAAGGTTTTATTTCATAAATTTTCACTGGAAACACAGGAAGAGAGGAAAATAGAAAAAGCTGTTACTTAATTTCAGAAATCTTAGCTTAAATACTAAAGCTTAGCTTAGCTTAGCTTTATTATTATTACTATTTATTATTTAAATCTAAGCTTAAAGAATATTTTGGGAAACACATCAGGAACATAAACTTCTGAAATATGAACATACAAAGTATTTCATAAATTCTTACCACATTATGATCAAGGATAGTTTTAACAGAGGAGTGCTCCAAAAGGGACAGAAAAAGGATACACAAGTTATTTTGAATGAAACACATCTATTTTCAGATTTATTTATCTTGCTCTCTGTAGACCATGAGAAGTTAATGTGTTCAGGCAGGCACTATTTTCTTCATTTTTGTGTCTGTCCAAAGAGTTGTCATTGTATTCTATTTTTCAATTTTATGACCTTGTCTTAGGATAGTCTGGGGGTTTAGATTTTAGACTTAGACAAATCATTCATCTCTTCCTTTGTAAATGGTTCATGGGAGACATTGTAAAACTGATGATTATGCTCTGTTAGAAGGCAATGTGTTTCAAAATAAGTATTTTAAGAAAAACATCAGTTACAGTATATTGCTCAAACTACTTACATAATTATAGACTGTCAGTTGTATTAAGGTTTCTATGTATATGATTGACTTATAGTTCCATTTTAGTGTGCATGTTCCTGGTGATTTTTTATCCTTTATAAGGCTTTTTCAGTTAGAGATGCACCAACTTTGCCAGCAGCTCACATGTACCAGAATGGGAGGTTGCTGTAATTAGGTGGTAACTGTATGCATTAAGATCTCCCCCTGGTACAGTTCTGTGTGTTTTCAAACATATATAGAAAATATTCCATTAAAGTCTTTCTTCAGCTATACATTATCTACATGCTGACACCATCACAATTCATGACAGATGATAATCCTAAAGCATGTGAATGGTGTTTTGCAGTGTATTACTTAGCATTCAATTATTGTCTTTTATTAGATGGCATAAACATGAATGTTCAAATGAACTTGAAACGAACACTCAATTCAGCTGTTAGAAGAAATAACTTTCTGAAGAGCCGCCACTGAGTGACTGTAATTATTTTTATATTTTTCTCCAACTTTGGACAAATTTACACTTTACAGCCTACTTTGAATCAGAGGATACCAACTGTATCCCAAAGACAACTTATAAAGACCTTTTGATTTTTCTTTTCATGAAAATTGGGGAAATGTTGCTGCATTTTCAAACTGCACAAACCTATAATTCCTGGTGATTATAGGGTAGATGTTATCTGAAGAAGATTCACTGTTTATCTTGTATGGCCTGCTGAATATAGATAAAGATAAGGAAGCCCACAAATTGGCAGAAGGAGAGCAGTGCTGTTTTGAGTGATACATGACAGATATTATTTTCTGGGTCTGCAGTTCTGAAGTAATGCTGGTATCAAAGAAGGTGTGTTGCCACCAAATATCCCCAGAGCATGGAACATATTTATCATGGAGCTGCTGAGATATCAGCAGCTGGAAGCATCACCCCTAACTTTATATTTGTTTCATTGTAGTGCATGTAGCTTTCAGGGGAGTGGTGGATAAAAAGATTCTGATTTTGCTGGTTTTCTTGCTGTGAGTTAGGGTCTTTTGCTGTGATACAGTCCTGTGGCATGCATTAAAAAATGAGGTTTGCTTTATTTTCTGTTGAACAAGAGAAAGGAACCTGCAACATCTCCATCACAAGTAGAATGACTTGCCTTCATAAGTGGCAGAAATACAGGAAGTTCCCACTGTAAATATCAAGCTTCAGCCCTCAAAAGCAAGTAGTAATTTGAAGTATTCCCAATCATAATAGCTCTTCTGACTGAAAACAAGCCACAGAAAGGTGTAGTAGGTTCCAGTCCCCAAATTCAGCTCTTGTTTATCTGCTAGTCTATCATGAGTCAGCTAACACAAACTGCTACCCTAATCCAGAGCAGCTGTCTAATTACAATTTTGTTATTATTAATTACTGAGCAGAAAATCATTTGTAATTAGCCCAGACTAAATCATAGTTTAAACAGCCAAAAATTACATTACAAACTAAAGTGTAATTAAAGCACTACACTAAAGTGTTTATTTAAACCCAGTCTAGCTATTGCAGATTTTTCAATCAGGTTCTCAGGCTCATACATAGATGTAATTAGTCTTCAGTACTGACAGCATACTGCATTTATTCATTAAGCATCAATATTGTTGAACAAATGTAAATAAAATTTAGACAGGAATTCTTTAAAGGGGCAGTCATGGAAACATCTGGGTGAGATAATGAAGCTGGGAATGATGTGAATGTTAATGAGTTTTGGTGCTGCTCTGGTACCCAAAGAATTTCTGAAGACACATACTTTGAACTCCTACTACTTGCATTGAGTTTGCATTTACCAGTGATCCTCCTTTTACTGGCATGTAAGATATGGCTTGAAACTGACTGTTTCAGTGGAGCTCTGGGCTCTGCACCTGGACAGATTCTCAACAAGTAGACAGGACAGAATTTTGTCACCTAACACCGGGAAGAAAAGCAGCACACAGCAACGTCACTGACTTTTCTCAATATATCTTGCTGCATTTAGTGTAAACGAACTAATCTTAAAATACACAGTAAGACTACTGACAAAATTTATTTCTTTATGTGTTATGTGAATGAAACTAACATGTCTCTTACAGGGTGTGTCATAGTTATTTCAGAAACCTGATTTCTGCTACACATTGCAGGGAATAATTTTTTTCTGAGTTCCTAGCTGAGAAAGCAGCTTTTATCCCTCGAAGGAAGAGATCCAGCATTGCTAGAAAGGAGAACATACTCTGATATAAGACTTCTAGGACACTCATGGATAAGGTTTGGTGGTAAGCAGGTGCAAGGGGTGAGATGTAGCACAGTCACTATTAATAGAATGAATGACAGGTATATGGAGATGGCTCTGAAATAAATATCAATATTGATGCAAAAAAGTAATACTAGGTTGTCTAATGATGACAATGTGTCCTTCATGTTTCTTCAGCTCAGCTGTTGATGCCATGGTACAAACCTCTGAACAGCCCAGAATTTCATTATGTAGTGTCCTGACAGTGATGTTACACAACAAGGGAAACTCCTTTAATACTCTTAGCTTTGGGAGTATAAAAAAACCATAAATTATTTTTTCCAGTTCCATTCAACATCTGCATATTAGCTTTTAGGGAATTTCTCAGGAGTCACAGGCACAGGGAAAAAAAAAAAAAACCCATCCAGAAACCACCCAGAACAGAAGCCTCTTCTATTTTAATTCTTGAGCATTTGAAACCTAGTTTTCCTAAAAACAAGGTTTTAAAAAGTGCTCAAAGATTGCCTTTAAAAAGTGCTCAAATAGGTTTTAAAAAGTCTGCCAAAGGCTGTTCTAAAGCACTCACTGGCAACCATCCTGATTTTGTAGGTGACCTGAAGATCCCAGTCATGAAGATATGTTGTGCTTGTCTCTGTGAGTGCACTAGACATCTGCTTCATAAGAAAATAAAGTATAAATTACTGTATTACCAACTAAACCAGTGTTGCTTTGCTATTTTGATAAGCTATTGCCCATGTCAACACTTCAGTCACTAAAGTATTTTTAAAATTTGTTAGGCATCATACTTTTCTGATTTTGTGGTTTGCATTCATGTCCTCAACCCTGTCCTGTAAACAACCTCTGACAGAACTTTGAGAAGCAATGCACATTCTTTACACTTTATACCTCCAAACATCTTGGCTTAGTATAAAATTTCTTTGCTCCTTCCCCCATTTTTTGGAGCTGGGTCTGTGGCAGCCTTGAGTTCCACACTAATGCATTTGGTAACTATCTAATAATAAGACTTATTAAATAGTAAATGCACATCATCACATACCATAATCTGCAGATGCTGGCTCCCTTGAAGAAACTTTGAACATCGTAAACAGAAGTAGAGACTTTGTATCTGGTAGTGCTACAGATTTTAAGAATACAAGAAAAGTTCAACAAAATTTATATTAGTCCTGAATAAGTAGTTATATTATCAAGAGTGGAGGAGTGGAAGAGGCACCACATTAGTTGTCTACAATCTTAAGTGCCTGGTGAAAGTGATATTTCTGCCTGCCCTGTCAGTTGTATGTTTTGGCTGAAATGTTGGCAGGAGAGAACCAAAGTCAGTATTGGGCTTCCAGTCCTTAATGCTGTGCTCTTGTGCTCTTTTTACGAGACTTAGAAAAAAAGGCTAAGGGAAGTTTGAAGAAGTCCTACTGTGTAAACCTATAATTTTAAATGCGCATCTCTCTCTTTTTCAAATAAATTTCAATAACCTCATTTTTTCCTTATGTTTCTCTGTGTCATATTTTCTGTCTTCCTATCCAAATTAGATAATAATTTGGATGTCCACAGTAAAGCGAATCAGAGCTAAGTAACCATAATAACCATTTTAAAATGCAAACCTATATGAATCATACTATATGAGTATACTCTCAGTTCAGAGCAAATGCAGGCCAGTTGTGAACCTTACATGAAGAATATGCCTTAGTTTTGGTAGAACAGTTGATTGGAAAACACAATAGGTGCCTTTCAAAAGTAAAATAAATTATGTGCATATTTCAAGACTTGAAGTTCTTGAGTTCTTGAAGCAGGTGCTTATTTCCACCTCTGTTCAATGCTATATACTTGTTTAAGGGCATGAATAATATAATTTTTAAGAAGAAATTATATTTTTGTCAGCGAAGCTATCAACCAGATGTGATATTTGGTAGAATTTTGTTTATTCCAGTGTGGGAAAAGTTTGGTTTCAGAAGACATGATCCTTTCACATTCCTTCAGTTCTCTTGACAAAAATGATTCCCACAGAGGAGGTGTTATTAAAATTATAAACAAAGCACATTAATATTAATAAACGAAAGAAAAAGTATGTCTATAAGATTTAATGGGCTTCTGACAGATCCAAATAGACAAAAAGAATACTTGGTCCATGAACTCTTTAAGGGTTAAATAAAAGTCTTTATTGTTCTAAAGACTTCGTTGATTATAAAAATCTATATAACTTTAGGCCTTTAAATACAAAGAGTAGAAATAGTTCTTCTCTCAATATTCATCATATTGTGTGTCTGTTTGCTCATGCTAAAGTGAATTTGACATAATGGTAAGTAGTTCAAACAATCTATACTGCTGGAAGCTTTCCTTCAGGAGCTATTGATTTACTTACCCCATCCACAGCATGCTCCAAAACACTTTCTATTCTGTTTACCATTCTGTGTGGCTAAAATGCATCATTTCACACTGTCTAATGGAATTAAGAAAACCTTGTCATTTTGCTGGAAAACTTGCTGTATTTATTTGTAGCTCAGCATAGTGGGGAGAAAAACCTGTCTAGTTTAGCACCAAACCCAAAAGTTCTTATTTTGGTAACTTTCTGTTTTTCTTGGTGTCTTTGGGTGATTTTATGATAACACTCTATTCCCTTATCATCTGCTTTATGCTGAGAAATGTCTGCTGTGTCTTTAAGGTGGGTCTGAGGAAGGGGTAGGAGCCTAGGAGCTCTAGTGTGGGCTTTGCTCAAAGACTCACTCCTGAGTGTGCTTGGGTGTGGGGGGGACTGGGTGTTACTTTCTTGCTTAGCTACCTTAGTTTTTGTTGGATTATGCAAGAAGTTTCTTTCTTCCCTTTTCCCTGGCCTGGAAAGGCTATAGCAGCAATGCTGTGTCAAGTTTTGTTATTTTCTTAAATTGTTCAGTTTGTTTTTGGTGTTGTGAGTCAGCTGAGACCTGTGGGCAGCCATGGGAACCACCCTGCTGGCTCCAGACCTTGGAGAAAGCTGAACCAACATGAGAAAAGACACCAAAGTCCACCAGCTTCCTCTGCTTTGAGGACAGATCAACACCAGAGGTTCAACAGGTTCCCATCTGTTTTGCCCGAGCTGCTATGTGAACTTTATTTTCCTTCTCTGAGACAAAAGCTGGGTGACATTTTGTTCCCCCTTTCCACATGTCCAGCTGGTTTCATTCTTTCCATTTGGATTTTTTTGCTCTGAGGTGTGTGTGTCAGGGTGTGTGTGTCTGGGGTGAGGTTCTGATGGTTCAATACCTAGCATTTATTAAATATTTTTCCTGTGCCATGTGGGCACTTTGTTTATTAAGAAACAGCTGGTTTTCTTCATTTTCTCTCACTGGAAGTAATTTTCTCATTGGCAGAAATGGGATTGCTGAAACCCTTTTTCTTCTAGAGGAAAAAGAGATTAGAGATTACAGAGCTTTTTCTCCTAAACTTGTTTCTGAACTGAGACACTTGGATAGAGCCACTGGTGTTAGCAAGCGAGGACCATATCCTGAGTAAAAATCAAAGCATCTTCAGATTAAAAGTAGTGATTCACTCTTTGTTGTGAACAGTCAGGGTCAGCAGTGAGCCTTGGTGGGTCAGAGTGTGCTTGGTTCTAATAAGAGGTAGTGCAGTATGGGTGTCCTACTTGTCACTTTAAATTCCTATAGGATAAGGAAGGAGTTGTGCTGCAAAAATTGAGAATTTCCACAAGAAGTGTGAATTCTGCTGTGGGAGATAAACATCTCTCAATTCACTTGAGCACATTCAGAAGTGTTCAATCTAGAAAAGACATGGATATAAAGAGAGTTGTAACAGTGAATTTTGATGGCTTGGCTGTTGCTCTGAAATACTGGAATTATAAATGGATGACTGTAAAGTGTGAGAAAATTCAAGGAATCATAGTAACAAGGAATCATAGAATGGTTTAAGTTGGATAAGATCTTTTAGATCATCTCCTTCCAACCCCACTGCCATGGACAGGACACCAGCTTGCTCAGAGCCCCTTCCAGCCTGGTCTTGAACAGTCCCAGGGTTGGGCACCATTTTCCAATGCTTCACAACCCTATGTGTAAAGAGGTTCTTCCTACATCCAGTCTAAAGCTGTCCTCTTTCAATTTAGGCCATTCCCTCTTGTCCTATCACTACACTTCAGCTTTTTTGTAGATCCCCTTTAGGTACTGGAAGGCTGAAATAAGATCTCCCTGGAGCTTCTCTTCTCCAGGCTGATCAATCCAAACTGTCCCATTTTGTCATTATGCAAGAGATGCTCCAGTCCTCTGATCATCTTCCTGGCTCTCCTCTGGACTCACTCCTCCAGATCCATGTCTTTCTTATATCGAGGGCCCCAGAGCTGAACTGAACACAGTACTCCAAATGGGGTATCACAAGAGCAGAGTAGAATGGGACAATAGCCTCCGTTGACCTGCTGGCCACCTGGCTTTGGAAGCAGCCCTGGATACAGTTCGCTTTCTGGGCTGTAAGCACACAATTATGGATCATGTCAAGCCTCCTATCTACTGGCACCCCAAGTCATTCTCAAGTTTGCTCTCGACTGGTCTTCTAACAGCTGTTTTTTTCCTTGTGATTGCTCTATCCAGGTGCAGGACCTTGCACTTTAGCCTTGTTGGACTTCATGAGGTTCACACTACGCCACTTCTCAGGCCAATATAGTCCCTCTGGATGGCTCCCATTCCCTCCATCATTGCGACCACACCACACAGCTTGGTGTTGTCAGCACAGCTGCTGAGGCTGCACTCCATCCCACTGTCCCTGTCACCAACAAAGCTGTTAAACAGCTCTGGTCCCAATACCAGCCCCTGGGGACACCACTCATCACTGCTCTCCACTTGGACACTGAGCCATAGACTGCAACTGCTTGAATGTAACCACCTAGCCAGCACCTTATCCACTGAGTCCATGCATCAAACTGTTTCTTTCCAGCTGAGCCACAAGTATCTTGTGCCAGAGAGAGTCAAATGCTCTGCACTGAACCAGGTAAACCATGTCACTTGAATTTGCACATGTTAAGGTTCACAATGGTCTTAAACATGACCCTCATTCTCCCACTCGCTGCCTTTGACTTCTGAAACTTGGGCAGTGTGGCTAGAACACTTGCCAAAGAAGACTAAGGCATAACACTTGCAGGTACCTCAGCTCCCCTCATATCCCAGGTTACCAGATCTGTTTCCTTCTGGAGAGAGCTCACGTCTTCCCTGGTCTTCGTTTTATCAACAATATACCCATAGAAACTTTTCTCCTTGACTTTGATGTCCTTGGACAGGTTTAAAAAAAGCCATCTCCAATAAATACAGTGGTGTCATGGCTGAAGTGCAAGTGGGATTTGATGGGAACAGCTATTATCTCTGCTACTTTGCCAAATCTTTAAGAGAGTGAGTGGGCTGTTTTGAAGGCCTAGCTTCTTTCACACCCACTTGGGCAGACTGGTATTCACAAGGTGTTCCGATGAATGTTCAGCACTACCTTGATTTTTTTGGTCATGAACAGAATGTCATTTGACTTTGAAGAAAAATTATCTACTGTGTATCTATTGTATGTTTTTGCTTTTCCCCCCATCTCTTCTTGATGCATTGAATTTTGTTGACAAATTGATAACAAATCTCACTTTTGCCAAGCATTTCTCTCAACCCCAAACATAAATGTGTGATCTATCCTATTGTGAGGTTTCCAGAAAATGGAAAAAAAAATTCTTAATCTTACACATATAATATATTAAAACTCCTCAGAGCTTAGAGAAGAGGGAAACTTTGATCCTGACAAGGAAAACAGACCGATGCACTGGGCTTTATAGAGCTAGATGCATCAGATTTTCGTGTCTGAAATGGTACCCACAGGATCAGTCCAGCTTTGCTCAGTAAATGAGAAAACAGACTGATGAGAAGGAATGTGAGTGCTGCAAAATAAAGATGGAGAAGAGAGCTGTTAAATCACTTTAAAACATTAAAGAAGACTTTCAAAAAGACCTCCTGTCAACTTTTCAAGATAATATGGATGAGGAAGTAATTTTGCAATACTGCTATATGGCAATTTTTTTACAAGGGGAAGAGAAAGGGTATCTGGACAGACAACTGATGTGTTTTTTTTGCATTTTCCTTGTCTTTTAAGCATGAAGAAAAGAGCTGTTATAGCGGGATTTTCTTCTTTCAGGAAAGCTATCACTGGCAATATTATACATTTTTGCTATTTATGTCCATCATTTTTTATATATACATTTTCCATAACTGTATGATTAGTTGTACTGCTTCAAATTAATTCTGATCTATAAACAGGAATACATATGCACATATTATTCTTGTTGAGGTTTACTGTGAGGAAGAAGTAATTGCTTTCTGGGTTGAGAAGAGGACCATTAAGTAATATTATTGCTCACTGGAGATCGCTATTTTAACCAAAACCAATAATGGTTTTACCTATAAGCCAGAAACTCCAGTCTGTATATGCTTTATTATACCTTTTAAAAATGTGTTTTCCTGTAGCTTCAGCTGACTTCTTTTTTTTATCTTGCTTACAGCCTTCAGTCCTACAGGCTGGGGAATGTTTTTAATCCCTTACACATTAATAGGGATTATAGGTAATGTAACAATTCCTCTTATCTATTTTTATTAATATTTATTTTCAATTCCAATTGTAGTTCATTCCAATTAGTATTTTAAAGATGAAAATAAAAATACCAGTAAAATGTAATGCTAAAATAATTGCTTGTTTTTCCTCATTATAACTTTGTTTTTCCTCCAGAATAACATAAATGTGAGTTGTAAAACATCTACAGGATCTTCAGCCCCAAATATCTTGTCAAACTCTTGCCAACACTAAATCTGGACAGTCATGGTGTTGTCCAACTAATTGTGAAAAGCCTCTGCTATTCCCTAGCCTCTTACTGGTGCTCTGCCACCCTATAAGAGCAATGACTTTTTTCCTGATTCTCAGCTTGAATCCCCTAAGTCATTATCTGTGGTCATTTCCCTTTGTCAGGTACCATTTTCTGCACAAAAAAGTAAATATTGTATGAGTAAACCAGAACCTGTGTAGAAGAGCAACTAGCAAAAACATCCATTTATGTGTACGTATATACATATATATAATATCACTTTGAAATAAAATAGCTATTTGATTTCCAGTTATATTTAGCAACCAGAGTCAGTAGCAAGCCATAAAGTTAATTTTGCTTAATATGATTTGTCAGACTCCTGAGAATTAGCTCTAATCATATTCATTAACCACATTAGATAGTGTCTGATTCAGAATGGAACATTTCGTCATTCAGACTAGAAGAAATATTACTTTTTACCCTTGAATTTAAAGAACTAAAATATAGAAAAAACATTTCAGTACAAAAAGCCCCTCATTTTTGACTGACTTTCATTTGCAGAAATCTTTATGATGACAAATAATAACAGTCTCCTGAATCTTGTACAGAGAATAGTTAAAACAATAATTAAAATAGAGTAAATTTTGTGACTTAACCTACAGTCATAATTAAAAATAACAAAGGAGTGTAAAAAATATATTAAAAAATTATTTTTATAACAAGTTTTAGAAGAACAAGAGCCAAATGTCTGTTATATGGCATGGCTCATATATTTTCATTTGCTACTGGAAGTACCATTCTAAGCCTGTTCAGAGAATACATTCAGAACAGATGGATGCTTCTGTGTTGGAAACTCAGTGCTACAGAACTAGGGTAAATATGGATTGGGGCAAATTTATTGAAAATGCACAGTGCTGCAGGGCAGGTGTATGAAGTGAGTAAGTTTGCTGGATAAACTGGTCACTAACAACAGATGTACCACTCAACACAAAAAATGGAGGCATTATGCTACTCTTTTGTTTTAAGCTGTGTGCTAGATTTTGTTGCAAGAACACTTTTGTGGAGAAGGCAGCCCTGAATGCAAACTGGGAAGCCTCAAGTACTTTAAACAAGTAGATTTGTCTAGAAGTCATAAGAGATGAATTATGAGACAATGTCTTGCATATCTAAAAAGTTCATACTTCCATTTAGGTTTAATGCTCTCTCTCTTCTACCAACAAGTCTCTTACGTAGTCATACACAAGTGAAAAATACTTTTTTCTTTTGATTATCACTGGATCAGTTCTTCAATTCTGTTACTTTTTGCATTTGATTCTTTCTGTCTCCAAAGTTATAATTAAAGTCCAGTATCAGACTCCAGCTCTGTGCTTAATAATTCTCTCCATTTAACCACTTTTAAGAAGACAGCCTTATGGCTATGATGCTAAACAAGCAGTTAATGGACTTATGTGCTAGCAGTACTTTAAAAACAAATAAATGATAAAGTTCTGATACTGAGGAGGTCCAAATTTACTTTGGGTTGTCATCAATCTACACATAGACTTATCTTCAGAAACACAGAACAGCAAAACACTACGTAGCCAGAAGATGAACATTTCCAGAGTGAGAGGTTTAAACTGGACATGATGGGGAAGGGGACAATATCAGGCTTGTCCCTGGCAAAGCTTAGAGGAACAGGATGCTGCCAGGGCCCTCAGCTGGTGGCTGAACTGTACTGGCCACACTGGAGCACACTGGATCCTGGGGTGACCCAGGAACTCATGAGGTAACAGAAGCCAACAGGAAAACACTTAGGAAATATCTTAAAGGACTTAAGGGGTGTGCTTCTAGGAAAACAAGACAGCCAACAGTCTGGCTGGCGTGTCCTTACACCAGTGCACACAGCATGGGCAATAGGCAAGAGCTAGAAGCCACTGCACTGCTGGAAACTTAAAACCATGTAGCCATGGCTGAAATTTGGTGGATGAATCCCAGGACTGAAATGTGACTATTGATGGTTACAGGGCAGAAGGAGGGGTGGATCTACATTAGTAGATGGATGGAGTGTGAAGAGTTGCCTCTGCAGAAGAGCCATGGGCAAGTCAAAGCCCAGTGGGCAAGAATCAGTGACTGAGGCAACAAAGGGAACCTTGTGTGTGGTGTCTGCTACAGCCCCTGATCAAGCCAGCCTGCTGGTGCAGCCTGCTGGCTCCAGCTGCAGGAGGCACCACTCCCACTGGCTCTTGTCCTGCTGGGCAGCTTTGACCACCCTGATCTCTGCTGGGAAAGCAGCACAGAGAGCTGTAGGAGATCCAGGAGACTGCTGGAATGCATGGAGCATAACTTCCCAGATTATTACCCCGGCAATAGACAGCCCTACCAGAGGGGATGTGCTATTGACCTAATGTTTGTCAACATAAACACATGTAATGAGGACATTAGGTTTGGAGGGAGCGCAGGCTGCAGTGATCCTGCTTTGGGGAATTCACCATCCTGAGGGAGATGGATCAAGAGAAGGATGAGGTATGAAGTTTTGTTTTACAAAATCAAAATTTTACCTCTTCAGGGACGTAATCAATAGGATTCCTTGGGTCACTGCCCTCAGGATCAAGGGTGTGGAACAGAACTGGTAGATCTTTAAGGAAGTCTTCTATAAAGTGTGAGAGCTAGAAATCAGTAGGAAGATATCATGAAAGGAAGGCTGGAGATTGGCATGCTGAATAGAAAACTGTTGGTCAAACCAAACACGAAGAAGCAAATGCAGACTTTGGAAATGAGGACCAGTGATCTGGGAGGGGTATACAGATGAAGTTCAGTTGTGTAGGAAGGCCAGAGCAAAGCTGGAGCAGAGCAAGGGATGCAAAACATTCACAAAAAGGGTATTTACAGATATGTTTACAAAAAAAAAAAAAAAAAAAAAAGTAAAAGAAGCTGTACGCTTCCCCCCACCCCTTCCCCCACTCCAGTATACAGTACTGAAGAACGAATAACTATGGATGAGGAAAAGGCTGAGGTACTCAACACTCTTTTCGCCTCAGTCCTCAGTAGCAAGTTCTCTTCCACAGCTCTTGAATGGATGAACAGGAGGACAGGAACCAGTGGGGGAAAAAGTGCTTCTCATTGTGAGTAAATATCAGGTTAATGACCATCTGAGGAACCCGAACACACAAAAATCTATGGAACCTGATGAAATACATCCCAGAGTCCTGAGTGATTTTGCTGATGCAGCTTCCAAGCCAACCTCCATGATGTTTGAAAAGTCGTGGCAGTCATGTGAGGTCCTGGGTGACTGGTACAAGGGAAACTTGAACCCATCCTTATACATGGTAGAAAGAAGGACCCTGGGTACTACTGACCTGTCAGCCTCCCCTCTGTGCCTGAGAAGATCATGGAGCAGATCCTCCTAGAAGATGTGCTAAGGCACAGAGAGGACAGGCAGTTGATTGAAACAGCCATCACAGCTTTACCAAGCTTGTCAGGTTCTGGCTGACCAACCTCTTGTCTTTATATGAGGGGATGATTACCTCATTGGATGAGGAAAGGTCTGCCTATGTCATTTATGTGGACTTCCGTAAAACTTTTGACACAGTCAAGCCTTCTCTTGAACTTGGAAAGAGATGGATTTAATGGATGGACTGTTAGGGGAATAAGAAAGTGGCTGGATGGTTGCATTTGAGGACAGTGCTCAACAGATTCCTGATGGATATCAGGGACAAGTGGTGTGCCTTAGGAGCTTATATTGGTAGCATTGTTTCTTAATATCTTCATTAATGACATAGACAAAGAGATCAGTGCACTCTCAGCAAATTTGCTGGTGACACCAAACTGAGTGGTGCTGTTGACAGGATGGCATCCAGAGGGACCTGAACAAGCTTGAGAAGTGGATCCATGAGAATCTTATGAGATTTAACAAGGCCAAGCTGGACATGGATCAGGGCAACCCCTGGCATCAACACAGGTATGGGATGAACAGATCAGAGCAGCCCTGGGGAGAAGGACTTGGGGCGCAGGTAGATGAGATGCTGGACATGACCCAGCCATGGGCACTCCCAGCCCAGAAAGCCAAACGTGTCCTGGGCTGCATCCAAAGCAGTGTGGGCAGCAGGGAAGGGAGGGGATTCTGCCCCTCTGCTCTGCTCTGCTCTGCTCTGCTCTGCTCTGCTCTGCTGAGACTCCAGCTGGAACTCTGCGCCCAGCCCTGGGGTCCAGCACATGGAACTGCTGGAGACAATCCAGAAGAGGCCATGAAGATGATCAGAGGGTTGGAACAACTCTCCTATGAGGAAAGGCTGAGAGAATTGGTATTGTTCAGTCTGGCTGGACAAGATAAGACTTTGGGGTGACCTAATTTTGGCCTACCAGCTCCTGAAGGAAAGCCTACAGGAAAAATGGAGAGAGATTCATAGCAAGAGCTTGTAGTGACCAGACAAGACACAATGGCTTCATGCTGAAGAAAAGTAGGTCTAGATTAGATATTAAGAAGAAATTCTTTGCTATGAGGGTTGTGAGGCACAGACACAGATTGCCCAGAAAAGCTGTGGATACCCTATCCCTGTGAAAAGGCCAGGTTGGATGGGGTTCTGAGAAGTCAGAACCTGTGACAGGTGTCACCATCTATAAGGAGAGGTT
This sequence comes from Muscicapa striata striata, assembly GCA_030060385.1. Classification (NCBI taxonomy): domain Eukaryota; kingdom Metazoa; phylum Chordata; class Aves; order Passeriformes; family Muscicapidae; genus Muscicapa; species Muscicapa striata. The sequence continues at coordinate 722,639 of JAREIS010000005.1, read as the reverse complement.
TGGAACTCCATGGTCTTTACGGTCCTTTTCAACCTAGATCATTCTATGATACTATGAAGATCAGATTTATTAAAGTATGTTGGTTTTGCATAATATGCATGACTGCTTTTAAGATCAACATCTCAGGGATGAACATGACAGGAACAGATTTATTTAGTTGTGAGGAGGTACAGATTTTTTCTGAAGTAGCTACCCTGCTATTTGAAAAGGCCAGGTTATTACTATAGCAACATCATATCACCTGACCCTCAGACACACGCCTGAGCCAGATTCAGATGTCAGTCTTGCTAATGTAAATCTAAAATAAACCTCATATCAATGGTGAATGATTGTGTATTACATGGACCACTGTAGCTGGAGACCATATAGGACATCACATACAGTAACTATCCTCTGGCACTAATTCATCATATATTTCAAGTAACCAATGTGTAAAGCCCATTTTTCTTGGAAAAAAATGTGAAAAGGAGAAGTAGTTATTCTTTTAAATTTGGTTATATGAATATTATTGCTTTAATGGATCTCAGAATGTACTGAAATTTTCCTCAAATAAAACATTTGTTTTACAAAAAGTGATTTGCAAAATAAGGTTCTGATTCTGCACAAATATATGTACACATTTAAAATTATGTGCTTGTACAGCTCTCTAGATAGCCTCTTAAGTTTTACAGCAGACAGTCTACCAATCTTTGAAGGACTAGGTCCTAATTCAAGATCTAACATAACCAAAGAGTTAAGACTGGAAAAAGAAGAGGGAAACACTTTGGCACGTATTTCATGTCTGATGTGATATGATTCACAGGATGAGAAGCAGTGGTTTGTACAGCCTTTGCTCTAAGTTGTGGTGGAGGTGGGTGAATAACACCTTCTTGAGTGCTCTGCTGTCACGAAGCACACCCCATGAGATGGTGTCCAACACACAAGAGGAATGTGTCTGTGGACTTACCCCTGCAACTGCAAAAAGCCACTGCTAAGCTTGGTCCATGAGGTTCAGTTCTTCTGCAATTCCAGGGATCCATGGTTGATGTCCTTTGGCTGCCCATCTAGGCACACTCAAGCTTCAGACTGCATAGGAAGAGAGGGATGAGAGAGAGAAACATGGGCATGAGCTTCACCCAGCCTCCACATCTGCAGACTTTCCATCTCTGGTGATTCACCAGCATTACTTTGCTGAAAGCCTGAAGAGCAGGTAGTTTTCCCTGAGAAAGCACGTGTGCTTTGTGAGAAGCCTGAGCCTGGGCTGCTCTTTAGTATTTTGATACAAGAGGGTGAGTCCCAGAAAGCCCTCTTGTATAAGATGAACATGACTGAATCTGGAGTATATTTAAGATCAGTCCATTCCCTCTCTTGGGCTCTTACAGAAAGCAGTTGCAGCAAATACAACCTAGGTCTGAAATACCTCCATATATTTGTCATCTGCATCTTTTAGTGTGCAGAGTAAAATGTGAGAGGACAGAAACAACCACCTAATAATAATGAGATCATGTTACACAGTAGTGTCCAGTGTCAGAGAAAAATGAAAGAATGCTGATAAGACATCAGACTCCAAATACAGACAGGTGTGACATCTCTCCCATCCCTAGTCCCATTAGCTCCTCCAGAACTTCATCCAGGTGTTAGAGAGAAAGAGATCAATACATATATCCAGTTCCAAGTTTGTATACAGCTGTAGAAATATAGAGGTGTCTATTCTGCTTTGAAGGTCTTTAAAAAGATAAATCGGATAGCTCCCTCTGTGGTAATTAAAATTGCTGAGTGGGTTCCTTTTCTTTTTTTAAACAGTTTTCTTGAAAAGTTCATTCTGCATACATACTTATAGAACAAAGACAGTAAATGTCCAGGCAAATCTACCTTTATATTTAATTTGCTGGAAAGCTTTTAGATCCTGTTGTAGTTCTTTTGTGCATTCTGGTGTGTAACCTTAGCAGCACATCTGGCGTAGTGGATGGAGAACTGCAGCTTCCTGTTTCTACATAAACTCGTGCACACTTAGAGAATGAATCTGTACATAGGGTTCCTCTGTAGGCAGTGATGGTTTTCATATTGCCTCTTTGTCCTAGTAATGAGGTCCACTCTGGTTAGTGCTGCAGAGGTGACAGGATGAAAAACATTTGTTGATGGACAATTAAAGATATAATTATTTCCCTTTACTGCAAATATGCACCCTGCGTCCAGCCAGCAGCTTCCTTTAATTTTCAGCACATTCTGAAAATATAATTGATAAAAAGTTGCTGTGTGACTTAGGCCCTGCCCTTAATCCTCACACATTTTTAATATTGGGGTGGGTTGCAACCTCCATCTCTCATTTTATTTGCTTCCTTTACAATCCTACCACGCACGAAAGCACACCAGGCTAATGCTTCAATGATTAACTCTTTTGACTTTGATTTGAGGAAAATAAAAAATGCTGGTGAGTGTGCCTTTGAGAGCTGTGTGAGGAGCAAACCTTTAAAGAGCTTTTATTTCTGTCCCATCATCTCAAATTATCTTGTTTACCCCCTGAGTTCTGAGCAGGTACCATTACTGCACTCAGTTGTCCACATCATCTTTTGAAGGGAAAATTAATTCTGAATTACTGGCCCTATAACTGCCTACTTCTTCACATCATCTGTCAGCAAAATAAGCAGACAAAAGCTGGCTAAGTGGATTTCTGTTAGCTGTCATTTAAAAGGAAAGGGACAGGTGTTGAATGAAGCTTCTTTCTCTGACTGCTAGTTAACAATACATATAGAAGAAGTTTAATTGCTTGCATCCACCTGCACCCTTGTCATTTCCCGGCTTTATTGATTTTAATGAAAATATTAAGTGCACTTCAGGAGCAACAGCGAAAGTGACATGTTGATTGAAATATACAGGAAAATGTATAATAGAAGCAGGCTATTACAGCTTTAATAGAATCTGAAAGAAGTAACATCTAGAGCAGCATTTTCCCCTGCTATTTTTGTGCATACAGCAAGTTCTGAAATGAGTAATTGGAAGCTGAATAAATGTTTGGTCATTGTTAAAGCAATCTTTCACCCTAATAACCTAATTTTTATTGAAAGTGACCCAGGCTTTTTGGCATATTTTATTTCATTAGGTACCCGTCAGGGTGCCACATAAATACAACAAAATATGGGTACGAACAGAATCAAAATCATGATAGCTCAGAATTGTACACAATGACAGCTTTGTACTGAAACAAAACAGCAGTCTCTCTGTTTCACTAAGAGTTTCTGTGAATGGTTTGGAGTTTTCTTGAAGCTACATTCTCAACTTTTATTTAGATGATTTTGGACTTAATGGAGCAAGAAATATAAAAACAACCACGGCAGCTTTGGTTCAGGAACAATATTTAATGAAAATTTGATTTTTAGTTCTTTGTGTTCAAGCCTCCTTCTAGTAATACTTGGTGCATCCAAAGCTGTCAAAGAGTTAAGATACATAAAACTCTCTAATTGAAGAAAGATTCAGTGCCTTTTCTGTAATAGACTTTATTTAAGGAAGTTGTATTTTGCTGATGCGTATTTATAATGGAGAAAGCTATTCAGATTCTTGTCTTTCTCAGTTCAATGAGTCTTACGTCTTTGGAAACTGGAAAATGATGCTACACATTTCTGCTACACTTTTTATCTAAGGGCTTACAATCTAAGCATAGGACTAGAGAGACAAGTTAGTAGAAGAAGGTCATCTTAATTGGCAAAGGTCAACATATTAACTGTCACATGCTTTTGTAGGACTTGAGGAACAGTATAGATTCACAGAAAGATCCCGAGATGATTCTATGAATGTTCATGGACATGTCCTTTCTAGGGTAAGGAATACAATGAAGGAAGAAGGACATTTCTGAGCACTTAGTAATGCACGAATGACCATAATGAGTCTACAATCCTGTCTTTGCTGTTAATAAAGGTGTCTATAAGAACAGAGCAAATGCGCAATATCATCTTCCAACAAATACTCTCTCAGATTCTGGGAGAGAATTTTCCAAGAGAGATCCTATCTGGGCATGCATTTAAAGATTTTTTTCCCCCTTGAACTTGCTCAGTTACTGTCTGGACATGTTCAACATTTGAACAGTTGCACTGTTTTCACAGTTTAGCTACTGGATGAAATACCTCCTTGATTTATATTTGAACACACTGGTATCGTGCCTCATTCTGATACTGGAGGAGGCAATCCCTATCAGGTCTTTGCAGATTTTGCAGTTGTCTTCCACAGCTGAATTGTTCTTGTACAAAAACCTTTTTATATGAACATTGGTTGTCTTAGTTGCTTTTCTGTATCACTTTACAGTTTTACGTCAACATGGGGAAACTAAAACCACGGACATCACTCAATTACTAGTATAACAAAGATTTATAGAGAGGCATAAAGATGCTTTCTTTTTGTTCTTAATGCATTCTGTCAATGACTGACTCAGCATTCAAGAAATCTTTTCAATGGCTGCTAAATATTTCATCAACATTTACAAAAAGAAGGCCTTGTAAATTCAAGACTTTAGTTGTCAGCAATATAATACTCTAATTCCCATCCTGTTTTGCAAAATTTGGCCTTTTTTCCCTCTAACCATTATTTTACATTTGTGGGCATTGAATTTCATTTGCCATTTTACCCCATTACACAGATTTTCATTCAGCTCTTAACAAATCGTCTTTGTATTTCCAGCCTGGAAATCATAATACAATTCCTGGCTTTTCCAAATCCCTTGCCAATATACTGAGTGCGCTGGGGCCCCATGGAGCAGGGAGGGGGATGGGCTCCCATCCCCCAAGGGAGCCTCTTGAGAGGAACATGGCTCGAAACAAAGGGAGCAGTCTCCTCTCTGGGAGCCTCCCCTGAGGCTGTGGGGGCCAATCAGAGACCTGGGTTGGTGATTGACAGCCCAGGAAACCAATTAGAAGGCTGTTTCACTTTCACAAATCACAGGGGAAAAGGGTTAGTTGTGTCTTTTGCCTTCCGGTCGGGTAGGTGAGAGGAGCCTGCAGAGCTCGGGGCCCCGGCATGGGGCCCAGCCCGGCCTCAGCACAGCCGGAGCCCCGGCGGGGGAGGGCCCGGCCCTGAGAAGGCCCCGGGGTGGACCCGGCTCCGGCCCTGGCGGGCCCCAGCCCCGAGGGGAGCCCAGCCTGGCCAGCTCGTCTCAGCACCCGGCCCCACGCGGCAGGGCTCGGCTCGGCCTGGCCCGGCTCAGGCTCGGCTCGGCCTGGCCCGGCTCGACTCGGCCCCCTGGCAGGCAGAAGGAAGTCCAGCCATCTCATCTCCGTGTAGTGGCCGCGTTTTTCCCAGCATGGCTTCAGCCTGGCTCCTTGCCTTTTGGATACAAGCAGCCTGGCTCTTTGCCGTTTGGATACAAGTTTAACTCTTAGTGCCTGGATGAGACTCTAGATTGTTTTCTTGAGCTTCCCGGAATGAAAGGCAGGAAGCAAGAAGAATTACAGAAGTCAGCAGAATGAAGACAAGTTCTCATAGAAGGAGAGATCGAAAAAGCTACTGATAAGTCGTTTAAAACCTTTTTTTGTGGGCTTTAGAGGACTGTGACTTTACTTAAATTCCTTTAAACTGTGTAATATACTTGGGGAGGTTAAGTGCTTGAGATGAAGACTTTTTTGCCTTGAGAAATGGAGCTCTCTGTCTTTGGGACTGGAATATTGGACAGAGATATTTGGTGAAGAGTGAGATAAAGAGACTTTTTGTGTTCTCAGCAGCCTGCCTTTAAAATGACACCCCATGTGTTTCAGCAACCCATATACAGCTCTGGAAGAACTCTGAGAATGGGAGGAAGAAAAATCATAATTTGTAGTTTCCGGGCGGGTGCAAGTTATGAGAGTGAGACACTCCCTAAGCATAAACTAAAAGAAGTGACTTTTCTCTCTAGAATGAACTGAAATGATTATTTAAGTAGGTAACTGACTGAAGTGTTCTCTGTATGTTGCTGGTATGAGGAAAGGGGGAGGAAGGAATAATCTAGAAATCTCATTCTGAATTGTTTTGTGTTTATTAATAAATTTCTTGTACCCTTTAAAGTTTTAAGCCTGCTTTGTCTTTACTCCTAAATTCGATCCCCAAGAGAAACTAAATATATTAAAATTGGAAAACCCCAGTCACACTGTGACACTGAGCAATATAGACTTCTGTGGGATTCCACTAGTAAGCTACTTTCTACTTTTTCTTTTCTATCTCTTATTTTGGTGTATATATGGGAGAATACTTTCTTTCATGTCTCCTAATTTCTTTATCTGATATCTCTGAGGGTTTTTAAAATGCTTTTTGAATACCAATTGATCTATCTTTTCCTTGTGTTCAGAGCCTCTTTTAAGAAATTGTAATGGATTAACGAGACACTATTTCCCTGTGTAGAAGCCATCTTGATTCTTCTATACATCATATTTTGTCAAGTAGCTTATACTTATTCTTTGGACTAATTGCTGTTGATCTGGTATGCATAGCAGACTTTCTGGTGTGTAATTTCCAAGATCTTGCTTTATGACTTCTGAAAAAAATTTTATCATGCTGGCTACGGTGTCTATGACACTGGCAGAGCTTTGAATGAGAGATTGCATGTTGCAGGTAATAGGTTGTCTGTTTAATCCTTGAATTCCTTTAAAGCTCATAGGTGAACACCATCTGGTCCCAGTGATTGTTATTGTTCACTGCAAGCAAGTGGGTTTTTACAGACTGTACTGGACATGTCCGTGTTGAGATGATAGGAGAGATGTAGAGTAATGGAAATATCTTAAAAAGGTTGACATTAAGGGCAATAGAGGGGTAATAAATGAGATGATTATGATCAAAGACATGGTTTCATAGGATGATCTTCACAGGAAGAATTTGGATAGATCTGGCTGGGCAAAAATTATGAACAGTGCAATAAAGGACACAAAAAAATAAAGATGAAATTAAATGGGTGGTGAAAGAAAGAATTCTTAAATGACTGTGTTTATATAAGATATGGTGGAAAATTTTGCACATGAGAGCTTGATTAACCAAACTGCTATGGGAATTTGAATCTCAGATACTGACTCTTAAGAAGAATTGGATAGAAAGGATACTGCCTTAGTGTTGTAGTCTGGCAGCCATTTGCTAAGACTGATAGAAAAAGAGAAAGTTGTAAAAAGAAAAGGACTGAAGTATAATAGCTTAGAATGAAGGAGGCCTGTCTACATGCAGAATCATACAAAATAAATATATCTGGTGACTGGTCACGGGTGGAATCCCTAGGGAATTCTAAAGAAAAGTTAAAGTAATGGACATTGCATTTAGCAGTGCTGACTTTGTGCTTTATTTATCAAGTATAATTATACTTAGAAATATTTTGCAAAGGCAGTTTACTTATGGCAGTCATAAAAGTATTTTGAAAGCTGAATTACAAAAAAGGAATTTCATGTGCCACATGAATTTAGGCTGTGTAGGAAAACTGGGAAATAGGCACAGGATATCTCCACATATACTCCAGATGCTGAAAGGGCCACCGGGTTATGAAACTGCAACTCAGAAAAATAACACTGAGGATATAAAAGATTGTCTGAATATGATTTAAAATAATATTTACCTTTGATATCCTTTTGGTGTGAGGTCAAAAACATGTACTTAGCCAGAATCTGATCAAAACAGTTATCTTAATTTTCTGTTGTTTACATAAAGTTAGTAAAAAAATGCTTCTCAGTTGACAGGTTACAGAATGAAATAAACCTTGGTAGACATTGTTATTTATACTCAGTTAACTCTTACTGATGTTAAAAATCCAACTATGTGGCCATAGGGAAGGAGAGAATTCCAAAAGGCATGCAGTAGTAATTCAAGCTATCAACAAATGTAAACAGAGTTGAAAAATAAAGGATGAGAAAAATAGAGGGAAAATACAGGTATGTGCAATTCTCACAAAATGACATGAAAAAGTTTTTCTTTTCAATACTTTCAACCTATACACCTGTCCTTTTCGTATAGTCTTTGGAAGGAGAATTAAGTATTTGTTTACATGCAACTAAATCTCTTTGAAATTGCCCCTTATTTACTTCTTGGAGCTAGATTCTACACAGGCAAGACATGAAGTCTTTAGAAAAATACAAAGTGCTAAATATTTTCATTGTGTGATTTCTTACTTATCACTTTCATTTATTAGGTTGTCAGCATATTACAGGTGTTCATACCATCAGGTTCTCACTGTATGTTCTGACAACCTTAAAAAGAAAAGGAAGCAAATCTGAAAGAGATGTTTTTAGTCATGATATTAATAATTTCTGGTAGGTGAAAGTGATTACATTTGAAATAACATTCGGAAAAGCAGAGTATTTTATTTAAAATAATAACAGCTGAATTAATAACAAGCATAACTGGCAGCAAGTCTATTTGAGTTCAACAAGTTTTGGACAGCACTCACATTGGTGGTATTCTTGGGCTGTCCTGTGCAGAGCCAGGAGTTGAACATCATTGATCCTTGTGGGCCCCTTCCAACTCTGGATATTCTATAGCTTTGAGGATATGCAGATTACTAATTTTGCAAAGAATACGTATTTGATAAGTCCTGAAACAAAATACAGTCTGTTAAATAAAATAGAGATGCTCAGCTTTGTATATAATTCTGAATAATTTTTTGTCAATATTCAGAATTTTGAATGGATTTTTCTTCAATATTGCTGGTGAAATTAGCTTTTGCTTTTTCATGTTTCATTTTGCAAGACTTTTTCAAGAGACATTTAATTCAGATGGTCAAATTTTTTCTGTTTATCTATTGCCAAATAAAGTCAACCTCTATACTGTAAAAGCTGATGTTCCAGAGAATGAGCTAAAAACCAAACAAACCTGTTGTCATTCTTTCAGCTTTGAAAAGCGAAGAGTTACCAGTTTTATCTGCCAACCTAGGTGCTGGTTCACAGATACTTGACATTGTTCAGCTGGGTATACATAAAACAAGATGGGGTGTTGGGTCAATTTAATTACTCCATCCCGGTCTAATATTAATTAATAATAAGACATGATTCTATCAGACATCTGCTGTCTAATCTACTATGTCACAATCATGCAAGAATATATCTGTCTGCAAAAATTGTGATGTTAATAAATATAATGAGTTAACAATTAACACACTGCAAATGATTTTGTTAATTTCAATGAATAACATTAGAGAAGGAAAAGTTAGTCTTAGCTAATACCTTTTTGCCAGCTCTAGAGATTAGCCACAACAAGGAAAGCACTTTCATGTGGAAAAAATAAAACAACTCTTGGAGTGTCTGATGAATATTTCATAGCACTTGTGACTTTCAGTGTTCTCATTGTAGTCTAGTCAGCACTGGGCTAGAGAACATCGTCTTTGCTCATATCAGTAAGCATCAGTCACATACAAAAGACTACATTTTAAAACTGAAATACAGTGTACTCTTGAACCCTATAAATTTTCTTTACCTTTTGAAAAAAAAACAACAGGAAATTTTAGTTTTATCAAATTTAAAGTGTCTTGTCTGCTGTTTCCAGGATAAAAAGGCAACCATTTAAAGCAGATTTTTTGTTTTCTCTCCTTATAGTTTACTTTGTTATAAATTATATCAAATATTTTTTATGACACTGCACTCCATTGCTCTTGGCATTTTGTAATTTCAATTCTTTTCCACACTGCCTCTTTTTAATGCGTGTACCTTTGCAGTAAAGTAATGTCACTAATTTAACTGCAAAGTTTTGATGATAATATCTTGTGCGGAAAATGAGAAGAATTTTCACAGAAGCTTAAGAAATGTAAGTTATAGAAACACACAATTAAAGGAAGATGTACACAATTAAAGGAAGATGAAAGCCATAAATTTATCCTCCAGTCAATGACTATGTGACATTAATACTAAGTAGTGGATGCAGTTTCATATTAGATTGGAGGACAGCTTAGATTTTAAAAATTATGTGACTTTCTGAGTAAAAAACTGATATTAAAGTATTATTGAATTAGAAAAACTCTTTTGAATGGGTTTTGTGCAAGAAAATCACTAAATTTTGAAATAGGTCTTCACAGGAGATGTGCTGCAGATCATGCTTATGAATGAACAGGGTCAAAATACAAGGCCACATCAAATATAATTTGATTTCCACTGCATCAAAAGCTGCCACATGTCATTTAGGTGTTTCATTTCTAAAGCATGTACCTTGACCATGATTAATGAGTAACTTGAGTATTGCCTGGCTTCTGTGAGTTGGAGGGATACTTACTTTCTCATAAAGAATAGAAAACCTGAACTACTGAGACACAACACTATGAATTTTTGAAATTATGATGGGAGTTCTATGATGAAGATTCAGACACAGGTTGATGCATAGACACAAGTTTGAATTTTATTTGCAGTTAGTTATTTTTTAACATAATTTTCATAGAAGATGAAACCTGTCCAACACATAGAACACTTATTACTCAGCAAAAGCAATAAGAAAAATTAGTAAAATAGTTTAAAATTCAGTTCTGCCAAGCAGGAATTTTTAAACCTAATTGTCCTGAATGAAGCAGAGCCATTCTGTGATTTTAGTTATGGAGAAATGTCATTGGAAATCAGTAAAACAGCATGTTTTCCCACCAACAACACTTTTCTAAGTCAATAAAAGTATAACGTTATGTGATGCAAAAACATAGTATTTGGGTACATTAGCTGAGAATGAAAAAACAGGTTTTTTTTTCCCAGACAAAATTTATGGATATTTGCTTTTCCAGCTTGTTTTCTAATACAGCTTTTAATTTGATAATGTTTAAACGAATTCTGAATCAAGATTACAAACTTGTCAGTCCAATACTAACTATTTTTCCTCAATTCCTAGTGAAAAATCTTTATGGAACATTACCATTCTTGAGAAAGTTCAGGGTGCTGGAAATTTAGCTTTCTTCATCATTACACAAAAATGGTTGGTTCTGAGTTTGACTTACTCACTGTCTTTCAGAAAACAAACAAAACCCCAACCAAACAAAAAACCAAAACCAAACAAAAACCCTGCCACTTTTTGAAACTTGAGTCCCAGGTAATAACTATATACCTTAACTGAAAACATGGTGTCTGTATCTCAACTACTTTTTGGGACTTTGAAATATGACATAGTTTCTTGGAACCACGGAGTGGGTAAGGCTGTAAGGGTTCAACCTCTCTGCTCGCAAAGGGTTCCCTACAGCATGTTAGAGTTGTGTCCAGATGGCTTTTACACACCTACAAGGAAGAAGCCTCCATAACCTCTCTGGAGGTAATTTTTCACATCAGAAAGATGAGTAAGCACTGAAATTCCTCAGAACATCAGGCTGTCTCTAAATGGGAAGCAAATACTGTGACAGAGTTGGACAGACCTTTCCTTTCTTGAATCCCTTGTGTGTGGGCACTGAGAATGTCCTATGCTTGATTGTGCTTGTTTACACTACACGTTGCAAGACAGCAGCTCAGCTGGGAAATAAAGAGAAGAAAACTACTCAAGTAGATTTACATTTGACAATTATATAAGAATTATACTGGCTTGTGTAATGTCACCATTGAATGCCACTCACCAGGTTGGTGCTGATTCATTCAATATAAAGCAGGATATCTTGTAAAGACTGTGTTCTGCAACAAGTTAGAATGATTCTTCCAGTGCTTGGCCTTCACACAGTGAGACAGTTGGAGGAAAAAAAGTGTGTTTGTGTCGTGCATTTCAGTCATTCACAGTTACAGCTGTCCTGTTATTGTAGTAAGAAGAAAGACAGCTTTCCTAACCTCATTGGCCACAAAATCTCGATCTCTTGAAAAAAATGCTACCTTTGGTTTGGGTCTGGTACTTTTATATTATACATACATCCCCTTACATGTTGATAACTTTACATGTATATACATGTATTGTTCACACACACATGTTATACACACACGGTATACACACATGCACAACCTCAAAATGTAATTAACAGCGCATGCAAAGGCATGTAAATCACAAACGAGACAACTGCAGACACAGTTACAATGGTGAAAGAACTAAGGAAGAACACCATTATAAGGTGTGTAAAATATTGGATAGATAAAGTAGCACATACATGATGCTATTCCCAGTCATGAAGGGAAAACATGAAGGAAAGAAGTGACCTTGCACATATTGGTTCTGCCTGAGAACCTCTAAATATATGGGAGAAGAGCTGATGGGAAGAAAACAAAATATAGGTTATCTGTATGTAGTTACAGCAAACCCAATAGATTAATACAGTGGATCACAGCCATCATTAGTCTGGTCTAGAAAGAGAGCTCTGAGAGACATGATTGCATTAAGTAGAAATGTATGTTCCGTTTAATAGGGATGGATTGCAAGGATGTTTTCATTTTTGCTTTCATGTCTTCTCAGACCATCTGCTCCTCACAAAGGAGGGTTCATAACCCCACACGTCAGGCAGTACCTGCACTATGCTGAGCCTCACCTCTCATGGGTGACTGGAACTTCCATGTTTACACTATTCTTGACATTACAATGGGATTAAAACTCCCGTGGAACTTCCACAGAAAAGACGTGATTGCACCAATGCTAAAGGCCACAGAATCCTTCCAGCAGTAGAATCTTTAAGCACTTTTGACATCACAGAAAGAGAGCCTCAGGGTATAATTATTTGTGTTTAATGTGATGTGTACAGCAGATGTGAGATTTGGGAATAGAATCATACTGCCAGGGGATGTAAAGCACACATTTAACAAAAAGACACTTGCTTATTAAGAAGGCTGTGTAGCCTAAATACAGGTCTACTAGCTGACTGAGGTATCTCAGACTTTGGCTGCAACAGTGTTCATTCCAGTAGGTGTTCAAGCAGACTGGTACTGCTTGTGAGTTTTCTGAACATCTTTCTGAACATTTCTGAATAGTCCTGAACTGAAGCTAGTGAAGATGTCAGAGCCAATCCACTGAGAATTCAACATCTGCTTGACACCTTGTTTTGAGACTTCTTTGAGTAGCCAGCTTGCTTAGCTTTTTTTTTTTTTCCCAAAACTTACTCTATTACACTCCCTTGTGCAAATTACAGAATGAAAGAAAAAGTGCCCCAAAGTGATAACAGTAGATACTGAAAAATACGTGACAATCCCCTTCATAGGGGATTCATAAGCATATTGGAGATGATGCAGACAACATTTAGTGTGCATCTTGTAATGCTTTAGATAGCTGAGTGCATTATCTGTTAATGTTTAGAATATTGCTGTAAACAAAAATGTATTGCCTTGTCCTTCCAAAGCTGTCCTTTTCAACCATGCTCAAACATAAACATCCTTTAATGAATCTTAAACATAATAATACCAGTATCTTTATTTTGTAAGCAACTCCAGTTTGAATTTGAAGATACATGTGTGATTCCATTGTCTTTATGCTTACTTCATTTAATGGGGTGCACAGGGGACAGAATTGTCTCCAACCTGGAATCTCTGTCAACAGCCCTGTTGATAGCAGGCCAGGCCCAGTACATTTGTGTTCTCTCTCAGAGACTCTATCCTATAAACAGTAGTAAAAAGTCATTCAGAGCAGAAATTAAAGAAGCTAATTTTAATGCTATTTTTTAAATTCAAATTTGTATGTGTGTGCAGGTAATTATGATGATCAGAAGGAGCTGGGAAAATGTATTTTTCAGAGCAGAAAAACATCTGAGTATTTGCTATTCTGTCAGGCTTCCAAAAAGAGGAAAAGTGGAGCAATCCATGCAATCTGTGAAATATAAAATCTATTAGGAAGGCTTATACTGTGATTTTCAATGATATGTGAGATCTAAGTCTTTCTTTTTACAATTCATATGTCAACCTTCTCTGGTTTGCTTGTGAAATCCACCCTCCTACATGCATGTCAGAACTTGTGAGGAATCAAAGAAGACTGTGTTACTCAGTTTAAAAAGTATCTGGTGTATCGTAAGGAAAATGGTAAAGTCTTCAGAGAGTGTCAGATATAACTATGGGAACTGATAAGAAAGATGTTCTTTTGGTAGCACTGACAGGCAGAAGGAGCACAACTGTGCAAATCTCAACAGGATCCTTATTCTTCACTTTTGTCTCTGTCTAGAAACTGAAAACAAGCAAACTCAATTTTATATGTTGTTATAATGCAACAGAAATGTTATTTTGAGTGACTCTTACATGTTTTGCCCACAGCTGCTGCATGTCTGTGGCTAAATGGATTGGCTGACAATTCTGCAAGATTTGGTCCAGAGATTACAGAGCACAGGATGGGGTGAATGAGTGAAGCATTGTGGAGAGCATGACTGATGCCTTGTCATATTATTTCCAGCAGCTAATCTGATAGTTGTAGTCTTGGCTAGGTGACTCATAAGTGATAATTCCAGCAGAAGGTGTCTTAGTCACCTAGCTTTTACTTGTTTGAGAGTTTTCTGCTTTGCTGAGCAAGGTCTTCTCATCACCTCCAGATTCAGAGTGAAATAGCATTCCATTATGGTTAGTATTTTAAATTTCAGATATATCTTATCAATGCTTTCTAGCATTGTGCAAACACTTTCTAGCATTATCCTGACATTTCATTTGATGTGAATAATATTTTCATTTGCTTTTCTCAAATTGCGTTCTGTAGGTTCATACAGCTAACAGAAACTTTAAAAATTAATTTCAGTGTATATCATTTCATATGGGCATACTACAAAGTAGGGTTTCTGCTACTCCTGTATACAGGGTAACCTGAAAGTGAGTGTATTGAGCAAGAAAACATCTAATCATCTCCCACACTGATGAAATCTTCCTATACTGTATCATTAGCAAGAACTGTTGGAAGTATTCTCTTGTACTGACCTTATTATTGAAGCTAACTTTGATTCCAGAATAAGCAACCCCTCTAGTTAACTTTTTCTAATCAAATAATCAAATGATTCTTCAAACCAGAATATTGAGTTAATTTAAAATAATTAACTTTTGACCATATAAGGGTGTAATGTTTATCATTGCATTTAATCTCATTATAATTTTTTCTTTTTTATTTGTTTTGTCCAAAAACCTTGATGTTGATTTGTTGCAACTGGTTATATATGTGCAACAGACATATCTGATGGCCACTTTCACCACAGTTAGTGACCCCATGTGCAGTATTAACATGTTGTTAATGCCCTATAAACTTTCCTTTTCCCTTAAAAATATCCTTCCTTGTGTTAAATCCTCAATATGGAGAAATGGTAAATGTACCTTTTGAGATGATTTTTGCCCATGCAGTCTTGAAGATTGATTTGTTCACCAAGACCATTGATTCCTTACTATTATATAAATTTATATAAAATACTACAATTTCCTGAAATTCTTGGTAGGTACTGGTTTTAACTGGGATGGATAATTAATTTTTCTTCATAGTAGCTAGTAATGGGCTGTGTTTTCAATTTATGCTGAAAACAATGTTGAAAAACTCAGGGATGTTTTAACTATTGCTGAGCAGTGCTAAAGCAGCATCAAAGATTTTTATGCTTCCTGAAACACTTTGACAGCAAGTGAACAAGCAATTGGGAGGAAATACACTTGCAACAGCTTATCCCAACTGACCAAAGGAATAGTGCTGAGCATATGGCATCATATTTAGCAAAAAAAGACTGAGGGATGAAGAGTGGGACATTCAGAGTGAGGGCAAGATGTTGTTCAGAGGACATTTAGCAATGTGAAATTGCATTCATAGGTGGTCTTTGCTGGATGATGCAGCTCACATTTCTTTCAAAGTAATGGAAAAAAAGGAGAAACCTTGAGTGATTCACAATGACCTGAATTTACTGTTTATGCTATAAACACTAGCAAAGGCAAGTCTCGTCATTGTATAAAACCGAAAGAAAGATCTTCCCAGTACATTGCAGGAGGCTGAAAGGAACCAGAATGCATTAAGGTTATCACTAAAAGGGCTAGGCAAGAGAATACTTCTAGTAGACTATAAATGGTGTATCTCAACTGGAGAGCTGCACTTGTATTGCATTTTGTGTTCCCTTCTGTCATTTGCATACAATAGGGAAAAAAGCAGTTTATGAACACTACATTATATTTGTCCAAGTGACTGTTTTCTGTCTGTACTTTCAGGATACATACGTTCACATTATGGATTTTTATTATGCACATTTAGGCTGACCATAGTTATATGGAAAAGGATCCAGATTGGATAAAAATTTTTCTATTTTTCTAAGTTAATAGCACTAAGCAGGGAGGAGAAAGAAATACATTTGTATGTGTGCTTATGCACTCAATTACAAAAGTGTACTTTGTACTGCCCTACACACTTTCTTACTGTCAGAAAATCCTCCTAGAAAGTATAAGTTTCAACCTTTTTAAGAGTCAGAAGTGAAAGAAAATTTTTGCAACACTTTAAAATGGAGAACACATAGGAAACTGGTTTGGCTTTGCTTCTAGTTTGACTGACAAAAAAACTCCATAAATACTTCTGGAATTTGCTAATATCATTAAACAAGGATTTTAATGTTTAAAAAGAAAGTATGACATTTTTTTATTAGTTCCTTTTAGGACAGGGACAAATACAGACTTACTCCACACCAAAATTTAAATTCCTTCTCCTCTTACCCCAAGTCTTCTCTTTTTTTCCCTTTGATTTTTGTTGACAGTCATTCCCTCAAAATATGTACCTAAATATTTTATTTGAAGGCTATTCAAATAGATAGGAATGTTTCCATTGACTAACTTGCTCTTTATACCTGACCATGTGTTTGGAAATGCTGGAAGTCATCTAAAATGAAAACACATTATTCACTACATAGGGAACCTATGAATAAAGGAATAAAGGAATGGCTCCTTGTTCTGTCTGTTAACTTTTCTTCTAAACAGAACAAGGTCTGACTTTCTATTGCCTTACACCTTCTGTAACCATTTGCATCTCTGCCCTGTGGAAACTGTGTTTTTTCTTAAAATCACTCCTGTTGCTGTTGGCAATACAATTAATTATGTAGGGTTTCATTACTCCCACAAGATAAACAAGTAACTCTAGGACATCAGAAGTTGAAGATAGATTTTTAAAAATGTATATTTCTTGTTCAGCTCTTTCAGATGAATAATCTAAACAAAGGAAATATAAATTAAAAGAATTAGAATTGTCTTACCTGAACAAGTACTAATTCAAAAAACTTGTGTCACTTTTGCATACAGCTTATACTGCTGAGCAACAGAGATGCAAGTGCATTTTCTGTAAAATATTGATGACTACAAAAACCTCAGCTATTGAGACTGACATTATTTCGCAATGAAGGTGGAATGATTTGTTTAGGCTAATGTCACTACTTTGTGCAGTTTCTAAATGAGAAGTAGAGAATGTTTATTTTATTTTGTTTGTTGTTCATTGGTGCATAAAAAAATCAGTTAATTCAGCTTTTGTCTTTTGAATTCACAGCTAGTCATCCAAAATAAATGTATTAAACAGCAGCTTCATCATAAAGTGTTCTAGGTGACTCAGAACACAAGGAGAGATTGGAAAATTAATATAGTTATTTGTGCATTATTTTGTCATTCACCATCAAAGGAAAACATGTGCTGACAGTCCTTCCATTTCCTAAAAATTGAAATCACTGGACCCGACAAAAATTATCTGCTATTAGTGAGTTTGGTAGAATTATTAGAGATCACTTTAGGTGTTACTTTTCATGGCTTGGAAGGTTTATCATTCACAATTAGCAGAACTGCCTCTGGTGGTTAAAGACTTCACATTTCAGAGAAATGTTAAAAAACTTCTTTCTCTATTTTCAGATGTTTGTCATATAGGATATGACTTAGGACTGAAACCACTTAAGGTGATTCTCTCCTGGGTTCTCAATATTTTCACATTCTGATAACTGCCACCACTAGTTTGAGAAAGTGAGAATGAAGTTTCCTATCCAAATGGATGAAAAGTGATGCAAGTAATATATAAAATAGGATAAATTATGAATATTATCTGAGGCTATTTTAGCAATAACGTTGTAAAAATGTTATTTCTGGAATGAAATCATAGATCAGAATGAGAACCTATGCCCTAGTACTCATGGAAATCATCATCTAAGTGTTCTTTTACATGCAAGAGCCTCAGGTAAATCTACCTTGCCCCAAAGTATTTTATTCTGATCAGGAATGTTTGCAACTTTCCCTCCCAACATTGGCAGCCACACTGAGCTTGCTCAGATTTGCTTTAGCAACTTGGCTGCAAAAAATATTAGGCTAAGAATCAATTTTTTTCTTCCTTCTGAGCAGTATATTCCAATTGGATATTTTGTGTTCATAAATGTTGTAGTGAGTGCCAAAGTTTTGTGCAATGTTTTGACTGTCTAGCCCATACTGTTGGGGTTTTTCCACTATGTCTCTCTGGGTAATTTTTCCTTATGGCAACTGGTTCTACCAGGCCAAATCTTAATCTGTTGCACATCATAAGTTTTGTTACAAATTCTGGTTGTCTGGATGATGTTAAAAGGCTGTCCCCCACGGGAAAAGAAAACCAGGATAGATAGGAATTTTTAAGTAGTCAACAAATGCAGAAAAAAAAAAAAAAGGGTAGTTCTTGGCATTCTGAGTATGAGTTGTTTGTTTTAGATTTGTTGTTGAGTTTAAAAGTGTATCAGATACATGCATGACTGTGACTTGCTATTATCTCTCTAATCTTCTCCCCTGTGATTTTTGCTAGTTGGAAGATCTTTGGAAAGACATATTAAAGTCCATTTATGTCTATTAGAGTCTGAAATTCATCTTCTCTGTGGTCTCTGAGGGTTTTGTTGTTTCTGTTGAAGAGACTGAGCATTATATCCAAAGCTTGGTGCAGGATTCTCTGTTTATTTGTGCTCTAATGGAGTTGCAGAAGGAATAGAACTGTTTAATTTCTTCCATAAGGAAAGGGTATCTTATTATTATTTTGTAGTGCAGTATTTCTTATTGCTCCATTGAGCCATGTGTTGTTAGTACACATAATTAAAAAGACAGCCCTTGTTGCAAAGAGCTTGTTAAGAAAAGAGTATAATCATAAGTGAAGCAGCAGAGGAGTTGGGCAGAATAAGGTAAAGCTGGAACCATCTCATCCAGAAGAAGTCACAGGAAAATCTCACTGTGACTACTAGCAAAAACTTACTGTATAGTGGTGCTCTAATGGCAGGATGCTGTTCTCAGGAGGAATCTGAGTGGCAAAGAATGGCCTTGCCTTTATGAAGATGTGGTATTGTATATTTTCGCTTTGCACATTCTCAGCAGATATTCTTGTGATAGCTCCAATAGACATGCAGTTCTGATTTTCTGTTTGACTAAAGGATCTCCTGAAGAAAAGTTTTACATTTTGGGGTTTTATTGTTCAACTTGTTTCAGTCGTGCTTGGAAAGCACTAGAATATCCTTGTAGATATTCTAGTGAGGTGTATGCAAGCTGCTCATTACTTTTAGTACAGTTTGTTCTCTTATTTGGGTCAATCATTGTAAATTATTTTGAAAATCATAATACAGTTTTATTTCTGAGTTCATATGCAGAACGGAACTAGTGAAAAGGGTTAAGTAACAGGAAATCCTTTCTTCCTAAAGCAAAAGAATTTGTGTTGACTCGGTGCAGTTGCTAATTGCTACAAGTTTATCATGTATTAGTGGACAAGCATACAATCTTTGTCTTACTGCTGATGCAGTGTGTTTATATTATGTTTTACAGCTATCATCATGTGGGAAACTTCTTTCACCTATGAAGGGAAATACATATATATATTTATATAACTATATATGCAAGATAAATTATCGTGAAGCCACAGACTCACTTAGATGTGTGCAATGCAGAGATTCTCACGAAAATAGTAAAAAATTAATTTTAACATATAGTCTGAATCACAGAAGAGTTTTTGTGGGAGGGTTGCACCCAAAAGGAAACATAGGAACAACAGAGAATCGTTTTCTGTTTGTTTCCAGGTTGGTTTTCTTCAAGCATAAGATATACACATATAGAAATATTTCACAACTACACAGTGGCAGCTTAGTCTTTGTATCTCCATATTCCAATACCTTTCTGACTATAAAAGCTCAAATGAGATGAAGACATGGAAGGGTAGATTCAGCTGGTTAACATTAATTGGGAAGGAAAATGTGTGCTCTCTAGATCCTGTGCTGTTTTAACCTGTAATCCAGACATTCCCTGTGTTAGTTTGTTCTTATTTTCTTCCCCATACAATGAATTTATTTTAGCATCTCCCAGATGTCTTGTCTCAAACAAATAAACATAATGCTATTCTGTCCAAAGAAGAAAATAAAAAACATGTCTCTGAAAACATGTCAGAGAAGAAACCTACATATCACAGTATTAATCTCTTATTAAACACACACTTACTGCTGATATAGATTGTCTCTGAATCCCTTGGGATTACTTTAATTCTGCTGAAACATTGCTCTCTATGCTCCAGTTGACTTACTCCATAAGGAGTTGCTCTTTCAGTTTCAATGTGTTTCTTTAAAAAAATGCTCTGAGAAGATGAAATATTCTTAAATACCTACTGTACTAAGGTGGTTTGCTCTTGTGTTGACTTTCATTTGTCTGGAATAGGAGAAAAAGAATGCAAAAAAACAGTCAGAAAAATGCTGGATTTTACTCCTGCATTGTTTGCCACACAAAGTTATCCATAAAATCTTTGTTATTTAAAATATCCCCAGATCTTGGGGTGAAATGTAGTTACAATTTTGTTTAAATATCTCTTTCAAAGTGTATACATGTTTATTGCAATCTGAACTCTTGTGGTAAGAGAGTTCAGAACAGCCAAGGCAATCCTAAAATCTGTGCCACATATTACGAGAGGAGGGTTATCCATGTGTAGTAAGAAAAGAGGTGAGGACTTTCATTCTCTCACTTTCACTGCAAATTATTTTATCTTACTTCTTCCCCTTCGTCAAGCAAAAGCTACAATACTAGAGTCTGTAAACTAAACTAAAATACTAAATACTAAAATAAACAGAACTAAAATACTGGCACTGGAGCGATATGCTTTGTTGGAGGACAAAGTCGTAGAGACAAATATGTCAGACAGAAGTCACAAAGATTTATTTTTTGTTGATAATAAATTCCAGAGCTACTACTATGCTGCAGAGTGCTGTTTAAAAGTTTTTCTGCATATATAAGTTTGGTTTGCAGGTTAGGGATACCTGGTTCCTCCATATAAAAAGAGTTTATAAAAGTGATCTAGATCCCTCTGAAATGTAGTGATTAGTGTGATTGAAAAGGTGAAGTGAGCTGTAGACTGCTGACCTTTGAACCAGGAGCACAATTAAGTATAAGCAGAAAATAACAAAATAAAAAATGTGTAATTGAATATTTGAGGGATGGAATTGAATAAAGATACATACAAATAATTTTACTTTAAAATATGGCAATGCCACAATATTAGAATAATTGTTGTGGAGTCAACAAGTCAAAGCAACGTAAAATTTTTTAACATGAATATCCATTTTGTAGAATTCCTTGTCATGTTACATTTGAGATGAAAGAGAATTCAGAGAAAAGAAGCAATAGAGATTTCGTTTTTAGTATTAATCTCACCTTTATGAAGACCCACAATTTGATATGATTTTTGACGTACCCAATATTATTGGACAAACTAATAATTCTGGAAACAATTGTAGAGATTTATTTAATGAAAAACTTATAAGCAGCAAAAAAAAAGCAAAGCACAAATTTAACATAATTTGAAATTGATGTTATGAAGAAAAACTGGAATACTCAGACTGATAAAATCTGTTTGTTATGAATAACCTATAAAGTGAGAGAATAGCAGGTTCAAGATATAAAAAGTGTTAAAATGATGTATGGTTTCAACACTTTTTTTTCACAAACCTATTATTTTGAGTCTCTTAATTAGTTGTTTGTCTCAAGCTAAATTGTCTTATCAATAGTAAGATTCTTCTGGAAGGATTTTGTTTTTCTTCCCCTAACCAGAAGAATCACGAGTAAATGTGAATGGCCACAAGATTATCTGTATTACTTCATTATAAATTTGAATAAAAATAACAAAATTTTGTTATCTTTTGTTAAGTTTTGAAACCACTCTCATTCAATTTTTAAAGTGGATTTGCTACAAATCTGGACAGAACTCTCCTCAGAAGTTATTTTAAATATCTGTTCAACAAAATACATCCATTAGGAATGATCACTACTTAATATTCAACTATTTTTGGAAAAATAATCCAGGTTTTACATTTTAAATGATCCTTTAGATTTTAGGTAACTTTTGGAACCTGAGGCCTTCTCAAGGAGCCTTCTGCAGCCCAGCAGCAGTGGATATATCTAAACTGCTTCACTAGAGACATGTGCTGCCCAGGAGTCCAATGAAACCAGGGCATGGTGCAGCCCAGCTTTCCGTGTCACTCCATTCAGATGGCCATCTCACCTGCACAGGGCTGCCACCCCTCCTATGCCAGCAGGAAGATACAATAGACAGGGGTTCAACAGTGGTTGAAATAGTCAGAACAAGCAAAAGGATGTGTGGTTTTGCATTGACAGATGCCATGATGTTTGGCAGGTTGTAAAAGAAGCATAACACCATCTTCTCAGTGCAGTGGCCAAACACATTCTTGGAATTCTCAGATTTACCTGTGAAATCATGAACAAGAGCATTTAAGCACAAATACTAAAGAATTTAATGATGCATGGGATTTGATTTGTTTTGAGCTCTGTCATTTTTAAATTTCAGGTATTTCTTTCCTATAAGTAATCTTTTTCTTAGTACTCCTCCATCCTTAGTGATGCATACTAACTCCTATTATTATGCCTCTGTCTTTTCTGCGACAGTACCCTTCAAACGTGTCATTGGTGGGTCCACCCAGAAGATCTGTTATTTGTCTGAACACTTAACTCTGTAGAAGCACAAATTATTCTTACTCTGGTGCTTCTTTATGAGCTGTCACTGTGAGAGAACTGTCATGAAAAATTTGAGCTGAATGTGCTTGATTCAAAGCTTGAAGGAGAGGACAAAGACCTTTTTGCTTGAAATCTGCTTCTGTACTTTAGAGATGCATATGTGACTGAGACACAAAAAAGATAGGCTGGACCAGCCATAAGATGCTCCACAGAAAATGTAAAATGTAAATATTAAAAGGAGTAAGGGAAATGAAGAAAGGTTACAAGGCCTGATTGAATAAATTAGAAGGAAATTCTGAGATGTGACATGGATGTTATGGGAAAGAGGATGAGCTGCTCCTTGTTGAATTGTAGTAGGAAAAAGGGAAGATTGAGTAAAAGCTGAAACAGATATGAGGGTCAGAGACCAATAAGAAACACAAGTTCTCCAAAAGCTGAGCAACTAGAGTTATTAGAGGAAAGCTTTTTCACCATTTTGTCACATTCCCTATAACTTGGCTATGCTCTGCATGTCACAGGCAAGTCCTCAGGACTAATTTATTAAAATATGATTTACTGGTGATCTTGGGTCAGTAGACAAGAAATCTGCTAGTGTGTCCCTGGGTGTAAAGTGTGAGGAAAACATCCCAATGTCTGTAAGGTCTAATATGTTGGCTTGTCTGAGCATTATATGGCCGTTTTCACCATTTGCCAGCCACAAGCCTTTCTGTATTTGCTGCCTTAGTAGATTTGCATAACTTTGACTCCATCTTTGGCAGAAACACATGCTCTTCTGGGAGTATCCCACTTGCATTTTTATGAAATCTGTTCAGCAGTACAAAACTGAATGGATTTTGTGGATTGAAGGAAACTCCATTTTTAAATAATGACAGTTTCTTTAGATTGCTGCAGAAGGTAGAAATATAATTTACCTGAGAATTTTTCATTAAGTATAAACACTTAGGATTTTCTGGGACATATTTTGGTTCCATTGGTTTGTTGATGCACTGCTTGCTGCGTTTATTTGCCTGAAAACTGATTGAAATAATGGTAACTATAACATTTGCTTGGCTGTTTCTTTTGAACCAAAACACCCTGCCAGTTTTCTTTCATCATTTTCTCTAATGGAATGGAAACAAGACAAGGTGAGACACTTTCAAAAACCCACTCTTTCTGTGTTGAATGTTCATTTTCAAGTGGGTTTTTATGCCAGACATGGACATATTTTTCTATTTCAATTATTTAAAAGGAAAATATCCTAAATCAGTTATTGCATTTTCCTTCTAAAGCCTTGCACCTTGTCTTTTTAATTGTGTGTGCTTTGGTAAATACCATTCCTCCTTTAGCTCATGCTTTTCCCTCTTCAGGTCCTTACTTACCACTCATCAGGAACTTTTGACTGCCTGATGATGTTCTACTCCCCAAAAAGAGAGAAGGTCCTAAACTACCACACTGTTCTAGGTGTAAATGCATATTTTTACATTCTGTTTTGTTAATGAACAGGAAACAAAAAAGAAACACTCAGCCTTGTTTTACCACTTCATTTGGGGGGAAAAGTGTATACAGGAGACTGCAAGAGGGCTCCTATGCAGTTGTCAGGTGATTTTGTAGCCTAAACTGACATTTATTTAGAACCACACCCATACTGTGCTGAGTAACCAAGGATTCAAAACCAGATGCTAGTTTAGAGGGATTAATAACAGAGTCTCTGTTATTCTTGCCCTTGATGTTTGATATGCAATGTGCATTCAGGTGCTGGCTCTCCTGCTTAGAAACGACTCCTTGCCATAGGATGAATAGGATGAAGGCAGCCATCAGTTCTGTTCTGGCAAACCATACAATTTTAGAATCATGTCACACAACTAAATACATAGGAGAATGAAGAGCAAAAAAAAAAAGTGGAAGTACAGAGTAGAGATGAAAAGACAATTTTTAAATGTATGATTTTTCTCAACCACTTCACTCGTCGTAAATAATGACACCAAGTTACTCTAGGCCAATACATATATTTAAGTATTGACATGGATTCTGTAGGGTTACTCCACGTTTTTCTTTGCACTGCATTTTTTGATGGAAATTTCAGGAACATTCTAGTCCATTTCCTGAACACACTCTGTCTATGGAATTAGCCCAACCTATTCCATGACACATTTTAGACTTGGCCAGAATGATATCCAGAAGGCTGCTTTAAAAGAAACTTTTGTCACTTTATGTTCAGAGTAGGCTTTTCTGTCTTTTTACTGCAGTGTGTTCTGATATGCATTGCATTTGCCAAAGTGTTACCTCCTCCTGCACAGGAAAGGGACAAGCGAAACATTTAAACCACTAAAACTGATCTGGAATGATCCCTTACTTCTTTGATGCAATGTTAATTGTAGAAATGTTCTGTATTAAAAAAAAAAAAAAAAAGGAAAAAAAAAAAAAATTGGTCTGCAATTTGCAATATTCTTGTGGCTGCTCATGAAGCCGATGCAGTCATTGAGATTTCCTCGTTCCCAACCTCCTAAGGACTTAAATCTGTGCATTTTCACATGCTAGTGCATTGGCCCATCTTCAAAAGTGGGCATAAGATAAATATAGTGAACCTCAGTATATCTTCACACAATGGAAATGATCATTATCAGTTTCTTCATTGCTCTGGAGGTTCGACTTACCTTCTAAAAAGAAAAATAAAAAAAAATCTCCCTTACAGTATCCACAATGTGCTTTCCAAAACAAACTAGCTTAAGTACAAATGCATAGTAATATCATACAGTTTCATGTGTTCAAGTAAATATTAGTAAAACACATCTAATGTATTTTTTTTTCAAATTTCTTTTACCATAGGACCTTTTGAGCTTTAAGTCTTCAGTTTTCTGGTTGAATACTGTATTTAACCTTTGTCAGAATGGTCACTAATTTATGAAAGTACTTCGATTTACCTATTTGTACTTTGCTCTTTACTTTTAAATGTTTAAACTGGACTATTAGTCAAATACCTTGCTCAACTTAAGCCAAGCCCCATCTAAAAATTTCAAAGCATTTTGTTAAAAGTTTTCTTTAAAAACATGCAATGTATTTTTCAAGTAGATAGATTGTGGTGTGTCATTTTAATATCCATTTTTCAGCTGAAATTCTTTGAAATCTTGACTCAGAAATTGTGTCAGTAACAACACACATCCTGAAGAGTAATGTGTTCTCCTTGATTTGAGAGGAATTTAAAAGGGGATACTGATTTATGTGATCATTTAATTACTGTACATAAAAAACATAACCCCATATGTAAAACACATGCCTATATTAGAAAATGTGTGGTATATTACTTGACTCAAGATATCTGAAAGACAACAACCTTAATGCAGAAGACCTAACTTTTAGCTCTCTGTTTTGCTGTCACCTATATTGTCTAACCTGCAATATTTTTTCCTTCATCCTGCTTCCTTTATATTCTGGTTTTTTTTTGCTGTCTAAAAAGTTTGCCATGATAAAAAAAAAAGAAGAAAGAAAACAGAGAGAAACAAATTAACAAGGTGCAAATTTGATCTAAGTTCAGAGAGTCAATTCAAGTATGTCCTGAAATGTGCATTTTTGCTGAAAAGCATGTAGCTTTTTTTTCTATCCCTAAAATTCTTTAACCTTGGCAAGACTTAGCACTGTTTCATTTCTTAGTTAATCTTTATAAGTCACTCTTCATCTGCTAAACATTGAATCTTCCAAAACATTGCAGTTTGACTATGAAGAGGCAGCAAGACAGATGGATGAAATTCAAGAAAATTGGTTTCCTAGTTAGCATCCATATACAGTAGGAGTAAAATATAATCTACAAAGTGCAATCTTACAAAATTCTTTTGGTTCTGACGGTTGGTATAGGAGATATCCAACAGTTAAAATAGGTAATACTTCTAAGACTTCTAATGGAACTGAAAATGAAAGAAACTTTCAAATTAGAATCAATAATTACAATGAAATAGCTGAAAACATGACTCAGGAACTAACAACCTACAAAGACAAAATTGCTGTATATTCATCAAATTGTTGCCAGATTTTGATTATTTCCATAATTTAGCTACATTCTCCATAATACTAAAATAGCAGTACTTCTTGCACAATTTTATTTCCCTAATTCTCTAGTGTAAATTTTATTTTAAAAGTGTCCAATATAAGCTACCCTTCTTTATCAAAACAATAACTGAAAGAGACATGCCATTATTTGAACTTCATATACCTGCAAACAGACCATCTTAGATTGTGCCATAATATGTGGCAAAAGTTCACTGACTGTAAGTGACATTGAACAAAAATCTCAGCAAGTATAAATTCATGAGAAATTTATTGCCAATAATATCTTTTGTATCTATATTTGTGAAGCTGGGGAAATGCAAATCAAATAATTACTTGGTATCATTTGATTTAGAATAGGTTAGACTAGATTTTAGGAGGGAATTATTTGCTGTGAGGGTGGTGAGGCACTGGAACAGGTTGCCCAGGGAGGTTGTGGATGTCCCAGCCCTGGATGTGTTCAAGGCCAGGTTGGATGGGGCTCTGTGCAGCCTAATGTAGGAGTGGGATCCCTGCCCATGTCAGGAGGGCTGGAAAATGGAGGTCTTTATGTCCCTTGCAACCAAAGCTATTCAGTATTTCTATAATTTCTGAAAAGAAAGCTTGCAGCAGAGCCCATGTGAGCTGCTTTTTCTCTGTGCAAGGCAAAGCACTATTAATGCAAAGCTGCTATCAGGGAAAATTGGGAAGAGAGTGTTTTCTAAATTCTTGAATCCTGCAGTGGGACCCAACACTGATAGCATAAAATTCTAAGGGAAACTGACAAAGCAGACAAAACAATAGGTAATTTACCTTTCCCTGCAAAGCTGCTCAAAGTTCACCTGGCTTGATAAACAATGCTGGTGGTAGTGGTGTTGACATCTAGCTTGGACCCTTTGGGTGAAATAGAAAGTGTCTGTGCATGCTTAAAAAGGTTGCTCAGATAAGAGAAATTTGAGTTACCCAGAATCAAGGGAGTCTTTGGAGGACAGAAGAATCTATGATATAAGGAGTAGTCTCTGCTATAATCAGAAGAAAGCAGACTACTTTAATGAATATTAAAAAGGATTAAACTATGAGCTGGGAAAGACATACAGCAAAAAAGACAATTCATCTAGGAATAATAGCAATACAAATGAAATTATTTTATGTATCCAATAACTAGAATTGGGAAAGAAATTCAATTGCTTGGGTGATATGGGAGCAAAGAGAAGAGAAATAAGTAAGGCAATAGAAGTCAGTGTAAATGATCCTTCAAAAACTACTGAAATAACAGGTCAGTACTAAGGTGGTCAATGAAAATGACCTCATGAAATTAAAAACTAAAAACACTTACAAGTGAAACTTTGAAGACTATCAGAGTTGGCATAGATCATATGAAAGTAGAAAGAGGGAAGAGGCAGAGAATATCTCTTCTTTATCAAAATTCTAAGATAAAAGAAAGTCTTCTTTCTCTTAGTTCTTTTCACTTGCTCTTTCTACTTTCTTGTCCCTCCTTCTTTCCTTTGTTTCTTCCTTAATCTTTTTTCTGTCTTTTCCTGTCTTCCTCTCCTTCTCCCCTTTCACCTTTCTCCATGTGCTCCAGACTAATTTTCAGGGCTCCAACAGTAATCTATGTGCCTAACTCCTTTACCTATATTCAGTTTTTACAATTCTTTCTTCTTTTTTCTTTGTCTTTTTACAGAGAAAAGGAGTAGTATTGAAGTGTTCAGCTTGGACTAAATGTTTTTAAGAGGTGCCTCATCATGTTGTTCTTCCTACTATGTATAATTTTTTATCTCATGTATCTTATTTATTTTGCCACACTAATTATCTGCTGTGGAAAGTTGGGGGGTGATAATTTCTTTGAAAATTTCCACTGTGCTAAGGAAACAGCCTGATAACTGCAATTTATAACCACAAACAGCAAAGCTGAAAGCTGAACACGGGTGTTGTTGAACCCAATCCAAGCCTGAATGCCTGAGTCCTAAACATGCGTATATCAGGGAAAAAAAAAAAAAAAAAAAAAGGCTTAAACTTGTATTTTCATGAACTGTTTGGGAGAGAAACCTTTATTCAGATTAAGGTTTAGAAATAGAGGTATACAAATATGGGAAAGCTTGTTTAAGTTTCTGGCAGCAAGGTTTGATTACAATTGTCCTACTGTGTGCTCAGGTTTCCACATTAACTAACCTAGAGAACAGTGTTTGGCAATCCCATTTTACAAAAACATAGCAGAAAAACTAGAGGAAACAGACATGCTTAGACCTAAACCAGTCTTGACCCAGGGAAAGACTAAGAATTTTTGGTTCTAAGTGGATTTATGGAATTAACTAGATATTGAAGTAGGTTGTGCAAGGACCTTCTTGTCCTTAGAGTTTTGAGGGATGTGACTAGACTAGACAAAGCTCTAAGCCATCTCTTCTAAATTCAGTGCTGACATCATTCTGAGAAGAAGGCTGAACTGAAAATCCCCCTAGATATGTCCAACCTGTGTGTTCCTGACACTGTAATGTGAAGTTCTTACTGTGTGAGGGAAGATATATGAATGATGAATGCCATGATGAATTGTGTGGAATAGGTTGTACATTTACCTCTATTTTTCATTTTGTATAACCAAAATAAAAGTGATAATAGAAGTGGATTATAAGTGAATATGAAGTGATATGTGTCTATTTATATCTATGTGTATTATATATATATGTATATACCCAAAATAGACAATACTTTTAAGTAAACATCCTGTTAAGTTGAAAAACTCCCTAGTAGACAGCAGTAGATAACTAGTCTAGTGGTAGATAATTGAAGAGCTGTTTTTTCATAATTTGAACGGATTCGCATTTTTGGTGTGTCCTTTTTCCACAGCAATACAAATTAATGGAAAAAAAAGAGCTCTTTTTCATTTCTCTCTATAGCTTTTGCTGTGTAAGGTCAAAGAGTAGATTCTACATTATTGCTGAGAGTTGGGAAAGACAGCAGAGTTTAGAGAGATAGTACTACCATCTCTCTAAAATCTGTAGTTCAACTGACTGCAGAAAACTCCTAGAGCAGGGGAACCAAGAGAAGCAATTATGGTTCAGATTAAAGGCTTTAAAGTCTTTACAGTGGAGTTTCCTTTGCAGTGCAGTTGCATGTCATATGTTAGCCATTGTTATGTACCATTGCTCTACCCAAAGTGAAATGTAGAATCAGGTTCCTTACAAGAGACTGTCTGCTTTTCTCTGAACTACTCATCTTTGACCACGGTCAGACATAAAATACAGCATTTTTCTTGTACAGTGCAGTGCTTTCCATATTCCCAAATGCTAGAACACCAAGAACACTATTTTCCATTTGCTGGTGGAACTCATTGGGGTTAAGAAGAAAAAATGTTTTAGAGATCTAAATATAAAGGAATGTAATTTTAACATATTGTGTCATTAAGAAATTTAGGAGCTTTTAGATAGATTGTGAAGGTAGCAGAAAATGAGATGCAGTGTTGCATTAGATATGTTTTTAGTATTTTCTACTTTTCATAAAAGCTGTAATTTTCAGAGTTTAGAACCAATTTAATGTCCCTGGAGCTAGAGCTTTTTTGTAACCATTGTCCATTAGAAGAATTGCTAAGCCAAGAATGGAATCCATTTATGCTGTATAAAATATAGTAAAATGCTTTAAAAACAGTCTAGGTAGGGAAGAAATCATCAGGAGCCCATTAAATTTGAAGATGGTAAGTTCTGAGGTTCTTCTTTATAATCAGATAATGGGTTTTTGTGCTTTGATAAGAGGCATTAGATATAGGAAGATTTATTTAAAAGTTTGAATTCAACAAAAATTTACACAGAACTAATGTAAAATGCATTCTGTTTGACATTTGAGACAGCTTTCAAAACAGTATTTTGCTTTAAGAAAATACCCTGTGACTTAGGTAATATTTATTATTTTTATTAAAAATTAATAAATAACACCTGAAATTATAGTGTCAGTGTTACAGACTTTAAAGACACCTGTCAAAATCCTCTGTAAAGTTGCACTCTCATGGCATCATAACTTGGACACGAAAATGTGGTCCTGTTGGGGAAGATCACAGGTGCTGACACATTTGTTAGCAAGGAAGAGCAAATCTCCGCAGAGAATTTAAATTGCTAAGAACAATACGAAGGGAACCACTGAATCTAAGATTTCCTGCAGAAGGTTCCAAGTTCCACAGCATCCCATTTGTGCCCAGCCTTAGCTGGCAGCTCCCCTGTGTAAGTCTCCTCTGGCAGCACAGGGGTGACCTGCAGGTGCAGCCAGGGCCAGAGGCAGACAGCAGTTGTCTGGGACGATCCTTATTCCGGGAAGAAGACATATCTCCCAGATATGTACAGACAAGGAATTAAGGAACATTTTGGATTTGATAATCCCAAAGTTATATTAAAGTTATTTTGGATTGAAGTTAAAATGGAATTTTCTCAAACTTTTCAGTGCAGCAAATGTATTTTACTGCTTAGTCAGTATAGATTAAGTATGCTTCATCCTTGCTATATTTTTACCAAAGTGTTTTCTTTTTGGAAAATATTACACCCATTCAAACATGCTATTTGCATCATCCTAGCACATCTTTGGCTGATTTACAGATATTCTTGTAGTTCTTCCTTCAATATTCTTTTATGGCTTCTACTCAGGTTGGAGGGGTTTATGTGGAGCAACAAGCTGAAAGCAATGATGATTCCTAGGCTTTGTTTTGGACTGCTGATGATCATGCGGGATGGAACAGCGTAAATGGCAATTTTGGCAAATCAGTGATTTGGCATAGAGAAGGTTCGAAATATTCTAGAGTGAATATCCACTGCAAGAGCTATGTAGGTATTGAGAAACTATTTGAAAACAACCTAGGTGCACTTAGTGGATGATTTCCAGGACAGAGAAGACACAGACAAAATAGAATGTTGCAACTTTTAGGTTGTCTTTTCTATCCTGCCTCTCCCCTCCGTTTATGCATCAACTTACCTTACATATACATTTACAGTTTTTTGGTTCCTCCAGAGCTCTCATGATGCTCCTGATAAATAGTATACATTTCACAGAAAACCTGCATATATGTAAATTCACCCAAGAGGTTTAAATGGCTCCTTGGGGTTAAATGAAATGCATTTTAATGACCTTCATTTATAGTAAGAAGCACAGATTTTAAAAAATCTGTCTCTATACACATACAGAATCAAACAGCAGAGCTAACAATTAAATAATAGCATGTATTCCTCCAAACAAGATTTGAATTACAGACAATATTTTGAATTAGAATCTTGCACCTTCAAAAACCTTTCTTCCCCTATTTGGAGTTAACAGGCATTTTGAACAATACTGGGGAGGTCTCAAGGACCATTATGAAAATGGAGCACACCATCAGAGGAGAGAGCAGTGGTGATTCACCACATGGCTGAGACACAGCAGGATCACCATTTGGGACAGAAAGCAAATACGTAAGATGAGATAATTCCACTATGGAAAGAAGGGTGTTAGTGACTTCATACAAGGTAATGTGTATGCAAAGGGAACTTGTTTATATTTTACTTCTTGATGTGACCACCCATGCCCTTAAAATCAAATCAAACTACTGCAGCTAGGGAAGAAGTCTATGGCAATGGCCAGCAGCGTGCAAAACACCATTCAGGAAAAGATAAAAAAAATATGCTTTCCAGCAGAAAAATGTAGTCAGAGATATTTCAGCTAGGTATTTTCTGGTTTATTGATTACTATTTTTTTAACTTGTATTTTACAATGTATTTACATGCTGAAGGTAGTTTGTGGTTTTCCAGACAGAGGTGTAAGAGAGAGGACCCTTAGAAGGCTTAAAAGAGATATTTTGTAATTTCTGAGAGGCATTAGTTTGTATAATTGCCCATGGTAGCAAGATCCATAATAGTATTTCAGAAAGGCTTTTCCACAGTCCTGTGTCTGTGTTTCCAGCACTAAATGTAGAATAAAGCACTAAGTCACAGATCCCTTTTGGTTCTCTAGCCAGGACTCTAAAAGCTGATTATAGGAACTTGGGGAATTACTGTCAACGGCCTCTTAGAGTTCACATGACATTTGGGCACAAAGTGAGAGAAAACAGTGCGCTCACTTCCTCCCACTGTCTGCTGGAGACAAAGGAACTACTTACAGCTTATTCACATGCTCTGGGATCTCCCATGCCCAAGAGACAACGCCCTCCCCAGTGGGGGGCTCTTTTCACAGTTTGTACTTCCTGGCTTGAAAAGAAATAACATCTGCCTCTTTCAGCATTGCTAATAACAGCTTTGAGGTCTCCAGCATTCCTTTTTTGTGTTCTCTTTTCAATTATATAGGTTGTACTATGAAGAATAGAAAGCAAAGAAATGAGGAAACCATGGTAATTCAGGCAATACTTGTGAATCCTGGATGACATTTCCTCTGTAAGGCAAGCTGGTTTAAAACTAATGCTTTAGCAGAACACTTTTCTTAGCTCTTGTGTTTGGGCTGCATTGATATTATTTGTGTTATGAATTCACGGGACTTGCATCAATACCAAACCAAACAAACTTCCAACAATTACAAGTGGTAAGTCTTAGAGTAATGTACAACAGAGGCAGAGAAATGGTTTGCCCTGCTTTTGAGTCTGCTCAAGTAGCAAGAGAAAGATCCAAAAATTAGAAAATATATGCAAAGATACTTCCTTTTAACTTCTCAAGACACTCTGTAGGTAACCTCACATCTTGTCTCTGGGTGTGGAGAGCAGGTGCCTCTTGCAGAGAGCAGCATGTGGCCAGTCCATTACTGGAGGAATAGAAACTCCAACTGTGCCCTTGAGGGCTGCCCTGCTCCCTCTTCCCTTTCTTCCCAGAATAACACCAGCAGCTTGGTGAGCCACTGCTGCAATGCCTCAGTAACAAAGTGTGAAGGGTAGAATAGTGATCTTTGAACATCCAAAAAGCATTACCTGTAATGTAAATCCCTGATCCTTGACCTTCAGTTTTACTACTGTAAAGGTATAAATCTTCAGGTCTTGTACAGCCCAGTCTGTGTTGGGCAGAAGCAGTGTGAAGAGGAGTCAAAAATGTTGGTTGGAGAGGAGATAAGAGGTGGGCTTCTACGTCTTAATGTTTAAAATTTAGTAGCACAAGATACTAAACCCAAATATAGAAGAAATTACAAGATAATGCATATACAATCTTCATTTTGAGAAGGAGATGAAAAATAAAAGAACATGCTAGGTGTTTATCATATCTTTTAATATACATTGTGTTATGATTCTGCAGTGGTGAAGTGATGCTCCAAAGATGAGGGGTTACAACTGAGGAACTCAGTTAAGGAAAAATTGAACAATTAGCTCTAATTTTTTAGTTGCAGTTTGGCTACATCATTATTCTTTAGAATCTCTTCTCTTCTTAGTCATCTTTCATATGAATGCTCTTTCCTCACCAGTGTGAGTCAGCTGCCATTGCTGGTTTGCCCTGTTAAGGATAGGCTGCCTCTTTTAAAATGAGCCAGAACGCATAGGAAATACATCTTTTATGGTCTAAGAGAATTTTTAAAATCCTGGATAAAAAGGCCATAACTCTATCATCTGAGAAAGTAAATTCCTTTTATGTATTAAAATTAAATCAATTAAAACAGTCGCATAAGGTTTGAATTTCATGCAGTGGTCTTTTCAATTCCAGACAGATCCCATCATGTACACCCACAATTAAATAAGGACAGTGGATATTGTTACACTACTGCATGCTGCCAAGAAGAATAATAAAAGATGACAAAAAGTGACCTTTGCACACAGAAGATCTAGAGATTAGCTCCAAACTTTGGCTCCTACCGGCAGGATAAGTGCAGACAAATAAATAATGATCAAGGAAAAGTCTGGTGCAGTTGCATGGCAAGTAACCTGGATTTAAAGAAGCAATAACAGTTTAGCTTAAAAGTTTAGATGGCACTACTTAACCTTATTACTACATTTCTTTTTATTAGTACCTCTGCCTTTTAAAGATGAATGATCAAAAATCACATTGACTTGGGGCCTTTGACTTGTCAAGAAAAAAATGCTCTCAAACAAGCATTCACATATGGTAACTGCAGAGATCTGACAGACAGATGACAAATAGCAATGTATGTGACATGGAAAGCTGGGAAAGAGAGAACTATTAAAACTTTAGGAATGAAAGAACAGGAGAATATTTCAGTTTTAGTAGAGTTACTGTAATGCTAATGTAATGCATAATCATTCTTTTGTTGTATTCTCCATGTATTAATTTTATCAAACTTTATAATATTTTTCATCCTACTGAATTCTTTCAAAAATGGCTCACTTCACCTATTTTATTTCATTGGGATACCTATTTCTCATCACCTTTAGTGCATTTTATGTCATTTTCTGTTCTGCTGTCTACTTCAAAGGAGGAATATAGGACCAGAACCAATCTACAACAAAAACATGACCTTACTAAAGACTTACAAACATGTTTTCCATTTTCATGTTCATGTCCTAATATTCCCAAAGTTTTATTTGCTTATTTTATTGCTGCAGAGCACTGAATTGACATTTTCAGAGAACTACCCAGAATGACACTGAGTGCTAACAGTCAGTTTAGACTTACTGTTGTCTGTTAGCTCAGCATTTTGCCCATCATTATTTATTACAAATGGAAATATCAAAACAATAAAAATATTTTAAATTTTGTAAGCCACTCATTTGATCTGCATTGAAAGGAAGATAATTAGAAAGTTAAGATCATAGAATCATTGAATATCTTGTTGGAAAGCAACTATAAGGGTCACAGAGTCCAGCTCCCCAGATCCTAAATTTAAAATTACTTTCTGTTACTAATAACAACTTAAATTAGTTTTTCTTGTAGTAATAAAATTGGATTTAGTTATGCTAAAAAACTGAAGACTAATATGCTTAGAAACTGTATTGCACACAGCATCTTGTGTATTTCATGACAGTGGAAATAATGTGCTAAATTTGTGCTGATGGTGATAACTGGAGGAAAAAGATCTCTGTTCGGGCATATAAGCTTCTATTAATTTGTTCTCAGTTGCTACAACATTTTTGGCTTTGTTGATGGCAGGATCAATATTACTGATAAAAAGCAACAGGTAATGACAGAGTCAAAAACCATTTCAAGAAAAATGTGTTGCACCATCCTATCCAATGCAGATTACAATGCTATTGTCCAACCCAATCTTAAGAAATTATCTGTCAGACTATATCCCTCTGTTTTTCAATCTCACTCTCAGCACAAATGTCTCTAGGACTTCTCTTGTTGTCTACAGGGCTTTTTAAATTAATTTTTTCAAGTAGATGATCAGAAGAAACTTGTGAGTGACTACTTTCCTACTCTTCAGTCTTGTTTTGATTGGGACCTTTGAATGCTGCTGTGACAGAAATTCCTAATCTACCAGAGGTTGTAGGAATAATGTAGCTAAATTCAGTGGGACAAATCATCAGGATTGAATTTAAGTACATGTACAGCATTTTTTTATTGGACTCAGGCCTGTATACTGAATAATAAGAGATGGTGTGGATTAGAGAGCTATTGGTTTTATACATAAAAGTACTGACAAAACTGAAATTTGCATTATTCTTTCTATGCAGTCTTCTTGTTATCTGTGATCCAAATCATTGGCCTACGCAATGCAACACAAACTTCAACACATTTCACATTTATCTCATGTGTTCAGCCATACTAAGTGAGTCTTTGGCATAAGGCAAAAGCAAAACTAAAACCAAAAATTACTATAAGGAGAATATGATATAAATTCAAAGACATGTGATGGAGAAATAAATTCAAGTTAAACAACAGTTAACATAGTCACAACATGAGTATGGTGGTTATAAACTTGCCTTGAAATTACCATTACATGACATTAAAAAAACCAACTTTTTACTAGACTTTCTATACGTTGGCTTGAACTACAGTCTTGGAAATTTGGGCAAATTCTCCTAACACTATGGAAAAATGTTCTCAGAAAGTTAGACTATTTGCAAGAATTCGAGGAAAGAAATGAAAATGAGATTGTAAAATGAGGTCCCTATGTCACAGATTGTCAAATTTCCCTGCCTCAACCTCCAACAGAACTGAAATTGTCAGGAACAGAACTAGACACTGCAAACTGGATGGTGTCTCTGGAGAGTTTTACAAAATTGCACAGATATCTGTCTTTGTGTTCAGCTTGGTGAAAACCAGTGATAAGAAGGTTTTGTGGACCCAAGTTCAGGAAACTCTCTTCACACTTCACAATGAAGCATGAATATCTAATCCTTTCAGATACCTCTTAACTTTCAAAGTTGTTCTTTTTTTGTTTGTTTGTTTTGGTTTTTACTTTTTTCTGCAACTCAAGGTTACTTCCTGTATGTTTATTCTATATTTACTTTCACAAGTGTTCTATATAGATTTCATTGCTTGTGCAGGCAGACATAAATTAACCTGAGGAAGAACTTTTGCGACCAACATGGATGATGAGAAAGAGATGTGGGTCACCTTATTTTTACAAAACACATATTGAACAGTTATTTTCTTCCTTCTATATACTAAACTGTTGGGGCAAATATAATTTTTCAGAAAGAAAAAGACCATTGGGATTCATCCTAATGCTGTTTGTGCCAGTGTTCACTGATAGTAATTTTATAATCTCCTCATCCTTTTTTCAAATATATGCCAGCTGCATGAAGCACTTGGTATATGGGCTTGGTCTCTTGCAAGTACTAGGAAATATTATTTTTTCTTTATTACTGTGGGTTGAGGTCTCACTTTGTTGCAGTCATTGAAGGTATTACATAAGTGAAGAAATTATTATCATGGCTCAGCTCATGAGTGGTAAAACAAAATAGCCTGATGGTTCATCTTGACCACCAGGCAGAATAATATATGATCTTTGTTTTTTTCCAGAAACTTAAAGGCATTTAAGCTACAATTTTTTGAAAAAATATCTAATAGAAATTACAAAATTAATGGAGGCAAGGTATTTAGATTTTGAAACATATTTAGGCCAGCTCTGCATATCTCTCACACATCGGGGTTGTACTAAAAGAAGGAAATGAGCATTTGGTAGGATCTTGGCATCTTCCTTCCCTCTCTCTTTCCCACTATGACTGCGTGATTCAATTGCTTCCAAATGAGCAGTGAACCTGTTTAATTTGATTAAAAGTAAAACTTTATACCCTTCTTTGAC
The DNA here is from genome assembly GCA_030060385.1 of Muscicapa striata striata. NCBI lineage: Eukaryota > Metazoa > Chordata > Aves > Passeriformes > Muscicapidae > Muscicapa > Muscicapa striata. The sequence goes on along the minus strand of JAREIS010000005.1, from coordinate 684,792 downwards.
TCTATCAAAGATAAAAAAAAGATAAGATTTTAATCCAGCAGCAGTGAAAGCAGCACTCTGACACTAGGCACATCTAATAGTCCTTCCAGGGTAATTTTGCCAGATCTCATCTATTTCTGAACTGTGTTCAGTAGCATGATGTGCCCTTCTTCTCTCTCTTCTCACTCTTTCTTCCCCTCTCTCTTGCTGCCTCTCCCTTTCACTGAAATGGCACCTAAAGAACAAATTGCCTTCTTTGTCTGAAGCCTGCTTGTTCACAGTGGGGCTCTTGATCTGAAAAAAATCAGAGATGTCAGGCTGTATAAACACTCAGGGAAAGATATATTTCATAAAGGTTCCCTCTCTGGAAAATTATATGCTACTTTCAAAATGCTTTGCCACTTTAAAAAGTGTAATTATACCCTTCTCCTTAATGACTGACGTAGCATATGTTTACACATGTTTTAGCTGACTTATGACAGTACACAGAAGCACATCATGCATATGATTTCAACAGCTAAAAGATAATGGGACCAACATCAGAACCTGTCTGTTAACATTGCCCAACTATTTTTGAACACAAAGTACACCTAGTGCCAGTGCTTGTGCCCTCCCTGGCCCTTTCTCTATGTAATAAATCATGTTGTCATTTTTTTCCTCTAGTCTGCAATCCATGTTATGTCAGCCCTTTCAATTCTGTTTCAGAATTTTTGTTTGATTGGTTAGTTGTGGTGGAGACTTTTTGCTTATTTTGTGGTGGGCTTTTGTTTGTTTGTTTGTTTGTGGTTTTTATTTATTATTATTTATCTTGTTTGTTTTATTGGTAATTTTTTCTCAATATTTTCTGAATGCTCACTTGATCATGCTGATTTGGGCCCCTATTATAGGGCTGAGCTACTGCCTGGAGAATATTTTTGTATTTTGGCTTGAAAGAGCTGGATGCAACAGAGAATTAGTTACAGTAATGGAGCCTTCCAGCTTTTTGCTCTTGGGTGAATATATCCTCAAGGGTGTGTTGGCTGAGAATTATTATGCTTTAGTGTATCCTACAGGGAGTTACAAACCAGTAAGGTGGTCCCATCCTGACTGTCACCAGCCAAGCATTGCTGTCACAGTGGGTGCTACCTCCTTTGAAGGTTTTGGGAAGGAATTCAAGACCTGGACATGGAAAGAATGCTGCTTTGTGACCTGCTGAGGAGCTAGTGCCAGGCAGCTCAGTGCAGGGAGCCCCCACCTGCAAGGGCTTTCCACACTCCAGGAAGGCACTTGGGCACAAGGAATTCAGTGTGTTGGTTAAGCCACAGCTTCCAGGAAGCTTTTAAGATGCAGGCATAAGTAGAAGAGGGCCCTCGTTCACACTTTGTGAAAAGGACACTAAACAAACATAGGACCATCTGATCTCCTACTCTCTGGGCTCCAGGGTTGGGAGACCTACTGAGAAATAGAGTTCAGTCTCTTGAGGGAGAAATTGCCTTGATTCACTAAATAAGTGTTCTGGCAATTCTGAAGCATATACAGGGAAAGTATTTTTGCAGCATTTTGCTAATGGTGCACATTGCTAATTAGCATCTTGCTGATGCAACAATAAAAACTATTTAAAAATAAAAATAAAGCAGGGGACCAAAAATCTGTAGAGAAATGTTCCTGATCATCTCTGCTGCTACCACACACATTCACTAGACTGTCCTGCTCAGCTAACACTCTTCCAACAGAAGCATTTCTGTTAGTTATCACAGCTAAAACACATTGTCAGCTGCTTAAAACTAAAGAAGCAAACAATTGCCTAAACTGACAAAGCTGACAATGCACATCTAGGAAAGACAAGACATTAGTCTAGCAGGCAGGATCAATGTGCATTCCCACTTGTGTATTCCTGCTACAGTCTTCGTCTTTTCAAGATTAGTTAAAAATATTTTTGTATTTTCTATACCCAAACCATGAGCTTTGGCATTTCTTTGTAAAAATACCCTACAGAGAAATGAAAACCCCTTACGTTCTTAGTGATTCAGATCAATGGTACCTTTTACAAAACTTCTCAAAGATGTAATAACAGATAACCTGACATAAACATCTTCAGAATATAAATATTGTTCAACAAACTTTTAGGAGACTGCCATGTGATGATTCCCTCTTCATCAGTGTACCTTTCTGGCAACATAAACCTATGAAACCCAAGAAATCAACTGATGTCTGAGGAAAAGGGGTTGAATTCAGGGTTTGTGTGTGGGGTTGTATAGCTCGACTGAAGTCAGTAGAGACTATTACTACACCTTAGTCAAGGTAAATGATTAAAACAAAGTTCTGTATAATTTATACAATAAAAACAATAAAACATACTTGCTTAATCATTATAGAACCAGTGAAGTTACCTCTTACACCCTCTGGAAACAGAAAGCCAGTGAACTTGTCTAGAACTAATAGTGATTATTTGCCTGGACAAGCCAATCAATCAAGGAAATAGATTTAACTTGCTTCTAAGGTAGAAGTGGGAAATTTTGCATTCACAGTGGTCAGTGGCTGTGAACTCTTCCAAAACAGCTTTCTGTGGTCAATCTCATTTTGTGCCATTCAAAAGTCAAACAAAATCAATGTTTCCCACTAACAGTGTCCCACTGCTCAAAGAATAGCAATTCCCTAAGGTATGTTAATTTATTTACTGCTTTCACTTTCCTTAGCAGTGTTAAAGCCGAAGGTATTTGAATATCTCTGATCAGTTCAAAAGTAATTAAAGGTGCCCTTAAGAAAATACCTTTCTTTTTAAAAAAACAGTATACATCTGAAGCATCAAATTGGAAACAAAATCACAAAGACGGTCAAACTTTGTTAGAACAAATATTTTTTTTTTTATTGGAACTTTTGCTTCTGCACGTCCTGTGATAAGAATGTGACTTCTAAGAAAGGTGCTTTATTGTAAGAAATCTTAAATAGTTGAAAATAATTTGGGTTGTTATACTTTTTGTGTGCCTGCATTGTATGTATAAAACATTTGGTTTTAACATTATGATGAAACTCTTAACACTTTAGCAAACCTCAGGTATCTCATTTATTTGCATTTGTAGTTGTAACTCACATCTAACAGCTCTCAGGTGATGAATAATATGTCAGTGTGTGCTGAAGTGACATAGTGTCTCCAAAATCCAGGTCACTCACTGAGTTGTCTAAATATTGATTTAAATTCTTCACTTCAGACACTTTAGCCTGATAACTATGTCCTTAACTAGTACCTTCATCTCTACCCATCCAGTGCTAAAGATGTCAGTAAAAAATAATTTTTCACTTGATTTTCCTGCCACCTAAGTTTCTCCAGCTAGTTTACACTGTTTGCCTAATATCCTATTTCCTTTCCACTGTCACTTATCAGTTTCAACTAAAACCTGTTGTTGAATATATCAAAAGAAGATTACCCCTAGTTTTAACCTTTTTTGGTTCCACAAATCAAATACATTTTTTCACTGGCTTGTACTCTTGGTCAAGCTAAAAAAAAAAAGCAAATTAAAAATCCAATTTAATGGACATTTCCCTGTCTTTATTCCCATTTCTTCTGTCTCTATTGGTTTTTAACTCAGATGATCATATCAAGCTTTATGCAACTGGTATCTCTGAGCATTCTGCACTGTACTGGTGTAACCAACATCAAGTAACTTTAGTTGACCGTTCTTCTGACATGTAATTTTGCACACAGATTGTCTCTGTCTAGACTTACCTCCTTTAGAGAAATGTCTTAATAGCAAATTGGCCAACTTGCACCTTCTTGCCTTTCAGGGCTATAGTTTCTTAATTAGCAGTAGGAGCCAAGATGACAGAAATATATATAGGATAAGACACCAGGTTTTCAGTTGAGAAAAAGTCTGCCCACCCAAAGAGCGTGTGATACGTGGTAAAAGGACAACTCGTGTCCGTGCTGGGGACCACATGGAGCAGGGAAGGGGAGGGAGCCCGTTTTCAGGAGGGCCTCTTGGAGAGCACATGGCTTGAAACAGGAGAACAGTCCCCTCTCTGGGAGCCTCCCCTGAGGCTGTGGGGACCAATCAGAGACCTGGGTTGGTGATTGACAGCCCAGGAAACCAATTAGAAGGCTGTTTTGCTTTCACAAATCACTGGGAGAAGGACTGGTTGAGGTCTTTTTGCCTTCAAGTTGGGCAGGTGAGAGGAGGCTGCAGGGCTGCGGGGCCATTCTCCCACACGGCCCGAGCCCCGGCGGGGGAAGGGCCCGGCCCCGGGAAGGCCCCGGGGTGGACCCGGCTCCAGCCCCGGCGGGCCACGGCCCCTGGGGAAGTCCAGCGCAGTCGGCTCATCTCAGCCCTCGGCCCTGCGCGGCCCGGCGGGCTGGGCTCCCCCCCTCGGCCCCACACGGCTGGGCTTGGTGGGGGCCACGGCTCGGCCTCTCGGTTCCTGCTCGGCCCGGATTTTCCTCTCCATGCAGCATGGCCAAGCGGGGGATGGGAGAGCTACTGAAGCGCCAAGCACCCGGCAGAAGGAGGTCCAGCCGTCTCCACGTGGTCCCCTTTGTAGCCACGTTTTTTCCCAGTGTGGCTTCAGCCTGGCTCATTACCGTTTGGATACAAGTTTAACTCTTAGTGCCTGGATGAGACTCTAGATTGTTTTCTTGAGCTCCCCGGAGTGAAAGGAATACGGCAAGAAGAATTACAGAAGTCAGCGGAATGAAGACAAAGTTCTCATAGAAGGAGAGATCGAAAAAGTCACCACTGATAAGTAGCTTAAAACCTTTTTTTGTGGGCTTTAGAGGATTGTGACTTTACTTAAATTCCTTTAAACTGTGGAATATACTTGGGGAGGTTAAGAGCTTGAGATGAAGACTTTTGCCTCGCGAAATGGAGCTCTCTCTCTTTGGGACTAGAATGTTGGACAGAGATATTTGGTGAAGAGAGAGATAAAGAGACTTTTTGTGTTTCTCAGTAGCCTGCCTTTAAAATGACACCCCATGTGTTTCAGCAACCCATATACAGCTCTGGAAGGACTGCGAGAATGGGAGGAAGAAAAATCATAATTTGTAGTTTCCGGACGGATGCAAGTTAGGAGAGTGAGACACCCTCTAAGCCTAAACTAAAAGAAGGGACTTTTCTCTCTGGAGTGAACTGCAGTGAATATTTAAGTGGATAACTGATTGAAGTGTTTTTCTGTATGTTGCTGGGTATGAGGAAAGGGGGAGGAGGGAATAATCTAGAAATCTCATTCTGAATTGTTTTGTGTTTATTAATAAATTTCTTCTTATACCCTTTTAAGTTTTAAGCCTGCTTTGTCTTTACTCCTAAATTCGATCCACAAGAGAAATTAAATCTATTAAAATTGGCAAACCCCAGTCACACTGTGACAGTGTCCTTCTGGTCCTACAACCTATTGAACCTCTATAATACAACTGATAGTCCCTAAGTGAGCCCGTGGTCAGATGCCAATCTTCTTTACTGTCCATGCTGAGAGGGTGTTGCACACGGTGCAGATTTAGCAAGGTTTGCATGCTCTCCACTGTCTTCATTTCAAGAGCACTAGGGGAGTGGATCATGGTAGTAGTTACAAAAATGACAGCCGAATAGAAAAGAGACTACCTTGGCATCAAATCAGTGTGCAATGAAGACAGAGAAATGCCAAGAAGCAATGAATCCTGGTTAGTGAGGGCTGAAAAATAAAAAGGAGATGCATGCTTTTGGTTGTTTCTCTGTAGAGAAACAGATGTTGCAAGTGTATCTTGAACGCCTGTGTTCTGAAGATGCTAATATGGAAAAGTGAAGATATCAAGGAGTACTCTAAATTTTATATGGTGAATTGAAAACAATGTTCTAAACTTATGACATTTAAATTACTTTAGTATAAATAAATGAAGATTCATTAACCAAAATGGAAAAAAAAAAGAAAGACACTAGAAGGAAGAGTTCTGCTGCTGCTGTATTCTCAGAGTATTAGGATTCACGTTCTAGTTTGGCTTTGACAATGCTGAAATGAATGAGCAACTAGCAGAACTGATTTTTTGGGATTGCATAGCAAGATTTTGGTAGTGGCTAGGCTGCAGGGGCAGCTTCTTTGAGAAGCTGCCAGAAGCTTTCCCCATATCTGACAGAGCCAATGCCTGCCAGCTCCAAGTGGATTTGCGGATAGCCAAAGCTGAGCCCATCAGCAATGGTAGTAATGGCTCTGGGCTAATGTGTTCAAGAAAGGAAAAAGTTACTGCACAGAAGCAAGTAGCAGACAGAGCAGAGGGTGAGAATAAGTGACAGAAATGGCTCTGCAGACGTCGAAGTCAGTGAAAAAGGAGGGGGAGGGAGTGTTCCAGGCACCAGAGCAGAGATTGCCCTGCAACCCATGGCGAAGACCACGACGAGGCAGGATGTCCCCTGCAGTCCATGGAGGTCCCTGGTGGATCCACCTGGAGCCCATGGAGGACTCCATACTGGGGCAGATGGATGTTTGAAGGAGATTGTGACCCCATGGACAGGAGTCCATTATGCAGCTGATTTGCAGGCAGGATTTGGAACCTCACAGGGGATCTTCACTGGAGTGTTTTGTTCTAAAGGTGCCCCACCCCATGGAAAGTACCCACACTAGAGCAGTTAATGAAAAATTCAGCCTATAGGAAGGACTCACATTCGAGGAATTAATTCATGACAGCCACCTGTGGGAGGAACCCTACACTGGAACAGAGGAATAGTGTGAGTAGTCCTCCTTTTGAGAAAGAAGCAGCAGAGACAACATGTGATGAACGGACCATAACCACAACCCCAATCCCTGTGCCCTGCACTGCCTGGGGAAGACTTGGAGAACTGAGAATAAAGTTAAGGCTGGTAAGAAGGGAGTGGTGGTGGGAAGGTGGTTTTAAGCTTTGGTTTTATTTCTTATTATCCTACTCTCATTTGATTGTAATGAATTCAATTTTTTTCCTAAGCTGAGTCTGTCCATGACAGTAAGTGATGAGGGATCTCTGCCAACTTTCTTGCTCTTAGGGAATAGATCTGTAATGCAAAAACAAATAAAAGGCAGGTGTTAGAAAAACTCCTTAGTAATTTTACCTTCATACTGTAAACATAACAGATACTTGGCACTGTGAGAGTGAGTTTATGCGAACTCTCATTTTTGTGATATTATTTTTATGTATTCGCAACATGTTCTTTCAAATGACCTAGGGTACAGCAGAGGCTGTTCTGATTGAACTTTCTAAGAGACACTGTCTACTCTAAAATGACAACACATTTCCTTTTTCTTAATACTTAGGAATTATCCTTGGAGCTGACTCATCAGCAAGAAATGCTTCTACGAAAAAATAGATACAAATTGTATTCTTGTGAGAATTTTGTTGGTGTCTAATTTGAGAGAAGGAATTTTGAATAAGTAGGAACTTGTAACATTTATGTGAATGTGTGGATTTATTTCGAATGATGCTCTCAAATCTGTAAATGTTTAAAGATTGCATACTTCTTAGAAAGTTATTTTAAAACAATTGATGAATAGATTATTACTACCACAGAAATAATTTTCAGAGAAACACAAAAGAAAAATTTGAAGAAATCTTGCTGTTCTGAATAATGGTAATGGAAAGCAGTGTGAAATTTTGAACTGAAAATATATAAATATTTCTTTCAAATAGTATACTAATTTTGGAGAATAAGAGTACGTTTTTATTTTCATTTATTTAGTATTTATTTAGTACTTTTTCTTTACAGTTCAAAGGACTTTGCAGACAAAGATGGCAATTAATGGTTCTATGAGATTCTCTGCCTTTGTTGCCCTCCTGTAATTGATGATAAAATTATGGGTCACCTATAGTGCAGAAAACAAAAGAAATATTATATTCTTGGTGTAAAGCTTCAAAAATACTACTTTTTCAAATCTTGTTAAATTCAAAACTTGTAAACACTCTTAGTATTCAAATATTCAACAGGTTTTCAACCTCTTCTATATTAAATCCTATTCTGTTTTTGAAAAGAAACCCCATAGACTTTGAACATGAAAGCATACAGCAGTCTTCTGTCAGTATCTTTTTCTATCTATTGTTACAGGGAGATTTTAAATGGCATCAAGGTCAGTTACCTGACAAATTCCTTTTATAAAGGTCTTAATTCTGCATCTTCACAGACTGGTTTAAAAGGCTGTTCTACTTCATAATTACACAGTATGCACAGTTTGGGTCCCTGAAAGCTTAACCTGTATCACAGAATAATAGAATGGTTTGGGTGGGAAATGGCTCTTAAAAGTCACTTACTCTAACCCCCCTCCAGGGTGGGTGTATCTTCAACTCGATTGTCTGAGACAACATGAAAATCTCTGCCTGCATGTTTACACTATGCTTACTTGAGTATTTTGCTTCTTTCACTACCACAGCTTCCAACACTGCATGGACAAATACTCTGATCTGGTGTAGGCTAAATGCATGTGAAATTTGGAAATTATCTGTAGTTCAACATACAACATACAACCTCTTGCTTGGAGGTGCAGACATGGCTAAAAAAATGTGCCTTTAAGACTACACATGCATTCAAAGGCGACTGCTCTGTCTCAGAGCACTTGGACAAGAACAGACAGTATGGCACATAATGACAGTAAACCAGTCTTTAATTACTGTGCATCCCTCTCTCAGCCAAGTATTATCTTGGCCTGAGGCAGGGAGTGCATTCACTTTGAAAAATGTAAGAGACTCATACTGGAGTGTTAAATGCTTTGTACAGAAAATAGTACAAGAGATAGAAGAAAGGGAAAGGGGTGAAATAAAACTTCCAGGAGGGTAAGGATCATAAGGCACAGGTTAGCCTTGTCATACTGGCAGAGATATTAAGTGCCCCAAGCCCACATTTTTCAAAATCAAGTTTTTCATAGTTGTTTCACAAGGCACAGCCCAACTCAGCCCATGCACAGTCCAGCTTGGCACAGCCATGCATTGTGAGTATTGAGTAAAGCCACTAATTCTGCAGAAAGATTTCAGATCTGGAGGACAAAGCAAAGGAGGAACCTTTGGCAGCAAACACTTTCCATGACCTGCAACACCACTAACATGTGCTGTGCTGTTCTTTGGTGTGTGGGAATCCCAGGAATCTGTGTCTATCTCATACATAACTCTCTGCCCACCTGTGATGTGCTGGGAGTCCCATTGCTCACTCAGGATGGATGGATGGGCATGATTTTGGAAGCTGAACAGCCTTCAGGAATAATGCATTTCCCATTTACAGTAAAGTATTGTTTTGTAGCCTTGCTAAACATATATCACTACACGACAGGGAGTTGTATGGCCTAAGGACTTCACCTAAATTCAGGAGTTGGAAATTAATAACCAGTAAGCTGTGAATTCATATAATACCTATAGGTAGTCCCTGTACATAAAATACACAAATACAGAAATATATGTTTGACCAAAAAGTCCTGGCCATAACATCAGCTTTCAAGGACAGTCTTAGACATCTTAATCACTATGTATGTCAGCCTATCTCTGTAGTCAGCAAAGGCTAATCACATCCTGTTAAATATTTGAGCTCTGATTCTATACAGGAAATGGAAGCAACTTCCAATGCTGCCTATTATTGAACCTCCAGTTACCCTAATCTCGTCATACTTTGTGGTTTTGAAGTTTGTGGAGGTCAGCTGCATTCATTTTCTCTTTCATGAAAGTGTGACTCACCTGCTACCTAGTGTGTCACTCTTTATCCTTCCATCTCCTCTGCATACATTTAGTATCAGGCCTGCTTCATCTCTTGATCTTGCATATTTCTTCTTCTGTTTTCCTACTGAATGGAATGGTTCTTGTACTTAAATGTTCTTTATTGTGCTATTCTTTTTGCAATCACTCATGTTGCAGCCTAGGTCCTATATCAAATTTGACAACTGATGTCACCAATTTTCTACTGTGCCTAGGGCTTGGCAGGATTTATATCAAGAATACTTCCCTTCTCGTATCTACCATTTTAACCAAAGATTGTCAGTCATCTCTGGCCTCCTCTATGCATCTGGCTTTCTCTTCTTAGCCATTAACAGGTGCTGTTCTCATAAACTCAAACAAAGGTTTTGAATAAAATTACATTGATTTGCTTCAAATTTGTCATTAGTTTTTTCTTAATCTTGATCCTCTGTGTCCTGTCACTACTCCATCCCTGTGCTGATTCCTTACTTCAGGAATGTCACTGACCAGAGGCAGGGACAGTCAGTTCTCGGGGGGTTTCAGTCAACACCAGCTCCTGGAATGACCCACTACCAGAATGCTATGCTACTCCTGGGACAGCTGCAATTAAAAAAAAAAAAAATTAAAAATTGAGATGCACAACTTCATTCACAAACCTACAAGAGCCCATCCTAGATCTTTAATCCCATCTGGGTATAAAACTATGGAATAGAAATTAAGCCTTGTCTCTTCATGAATTTGGTAGCAGCAATAAAGGAATCAGAAATTTGACCTTCATGCATATAGTCCAGAAATAATTGGTACAATCATTGGTAGGAATGTATGGAAACTAACCCATTTGATGTATTTGGCACTGGTGTGTTTGTGGGTGGTCATTTACAAACACTGCAGCATATTTGTCTACCAAAACAAAAAAAAAAATCCCTTTCAATGTTGTAACTAAATCAGAAAGATTGGAAAAAAGGGTTTTTTTGTTTCCACTAAACACGTCTGTCTGCTCATCTATATACACTCATGCAGAAATTTCCAGTCACTCAAGTCTCCAGGGTGTTTGAAAATGTCTGAAGTCTCTTTAAAGAGCAGATTAGCATGTATCCTAAAAGTTAGACTGTAATACTATTTAACTGCTCTATTTTTCCATTATGGGCCTGTCAGCAGGAATATGTTGCCCTATAGTACATGACAAGTGAAAACGCTAGTAACATTGTTTTTCATAGACAGAAAAATACCAAAGAAGCAATTTCTTAGCTAAAATGTCACCTGTTAGATGTATGGGGCTCACTATATTTTTGTTGCCCTGGTAACGAATGGTGTAAAATGACTCCTTTGCACAGCTCCATCAGAATGATTGCATCCTGGTTTTTCCATCATTTTACAAGAGGCTGTTTTCATTCTCCCTTCCTGACCATATTAAGTGTAAAGAGATTGAATTACTGTGCTGTGCACTCTCCATCCAATGTGGATTTAAGAGTTGATATTGATGTACTGAGAACCACGTTCTTCTTCAAGAAAAAAAAGCTACAAATTATAATGAATTTGACTTTTATGTATCGACCGCTCCAGTAGTGAAGTAGTGTTTCTGCACCCAGGGGATAGACATGGCATGATCAGCATTTTTCACTTGAACGAATCCAATTGATAAAGCAATATATTCAGTGTCACTTTGCTTGATCTCCAGGTTTAACAATAGTCATGCTAAAAGTAGATACGTTACTCCATAAATTTCACTCATAAAAAAATGTGCTAGCCATTGCTTTATACAGCTGCACTCTTTCCAACTTTTCACTGAGCAGGGCAGAAAAAGACGAATAGAAATAATTGTGCCAAAAGCATGTAAGTATGGGCAAGTGGCTGACAAGTATTGGTAGTACTCACATATTTACAGCTAAAAATCCCCAACACATCACCATGAGGTGGGTGGTGATTAGCTAGTCTCTTAACACATGTGCACCTTGAGACCAAATGCCACTCTCATACTGGTACTGCACTGCTGGGCAGCTGCAAAAGTAACCCGGGAGTCATTACTTAACTAATTGCTTAACATTACTTAACCAATAGAAACAGAATTTTTAATCTTTCTGAAGGTTGCCCAAATGTTGTGGTTATAGAAAAAAATTTCTGTGCATCTCACGAAAATTACAAATATGACATCACCACACATTCTCTGGAAGGAAATGATATGTCATTCACCCATGTTACTGAGGATTAAAGGCACAAAGATGAACGGTAGTGTAGGTTTTTATAATTAAACAAAAGCCATGGAATATCATAATTAAAATTGTAATGACTAAAATATGTCTTAAATATTTTTTCCATAATACAAGTCATATCTTAAAAAAGCCCCTACATGTGTAATTGAATTTTTTATGCAGAATACACCTTCTCTGAAATATCTCATTTAGAATTACAATCCAGGAAAATGTTGCTTGCGACATTAAAATAGTGTAAAATTGAGATGATCTGTTTTCAGCTAGTTTTATTGTGCTCATCTGGGTTTCAATCCAGGAGAAAAATTGTTTGAAATGTATATTTTTTAAGGCATTTGGTTGTTTCTTTTAGAAGTTTTGAAGTGCTTACTTAAGTTCCAGCAAGTAAGGAGAAGAATACAAGACTTTATATAAGTGATTTCTTATTTAAGATGCATCTAATAATGTAAGCTCCATATATCTAACTTTGTAATTTATTGGCAGTCTTTTAACTCAGTTGTTCCACACATTGGACTGTGTAATTAGTGAAGTCACCTATTCACTCTCAGATAAAACTCTGTTTAGACAACAAATCTCACAGTGGGGAGAAAATAAATCACTCATTTTGACTTGAACTGAAATTCAGCAATACTCTATGAATGCTTTGGGAAGTGAGGATCTGGAGCTCTGTGGTTTCTCCAGCTTTTCTTGCTGTTGCTGCTTGTGATAGCTTTGCTTGGTCACCTACCAGGTGCAGCACAGCTGGGCTGAAATGCTGATGAATGGTTTTGTTGGTTTGTATAGGGGTTCCCCAAATGACATGAGATTTCACACTTTTATCCCTAGAGAGTTTGCAAATCTCTTTTGTACCATGACAGTTCCTAAAACCAGCTGATCTTTGTTAATTTGCAATTTCTTCTGCCTTCTGAATCTCCTGATTCCCATATTTTCCCATCACTTTTTGTACCTGGACTGGATCATACACAGTGCATTTTGGCACACCTCAGATGTATTTGATAAGGGTAGAAATCTCTGCTCAAAGAGAATATGAGTACATCACGAGCAGGAGATGTCACTTCCTGGTGAAGGCAAATGGGTTACCAGGGCAGGATTAGTGGTCAGATCTGCCTAGTGCCTGTGGAACTGAATCCATTGTTGTCAGGGTCCACACTACATGCGGAGTCCTGATAAGTTCTTTAGGGATCTCAAAGCACAAAAGACACAGCAGGGGACAAAACCAGTTTACTTTTGCAAAAATGCACTTTATTTAGTGCCAACCAAATGCGATAGGGGGGTCAGAGAGAGAGAGAGAGAAAAGGGGTCGGGATTATAGCTACCAAGGCGGGCAGACGATCCTCGTGGAATCCAGCCAATAGATGTCCGTTGCTGTCTGGGGAGATCTCAGGGGTCTTCTTTAAGAAAGTCACTTTTATAGTCTTTTCCAAAGCGAGTGGCTTCTGCCAAAAGGTGGGAAGATTTATGGACTATTGTAGGTGGAGATCATTGCTCCAAGAAACAGGTGGAACAGGACACTACAGCCAGCACCCTGCTCGAGAGCAGCGTACCATGGCAAGCTCCAGGCACACCCACAAACAGTCCTTGGCAAGCATCCACCTCGGCCAGGCCAGAACTCCAGTCCAGAGTGAGTGGTGGGGGTCCCAGGGTCTGTCTGATGATGGTTGTGAGGCACATCAGAGAAACTTCGGACCGACTCTTACAATTCTCTGGCTATGTGATTGATGGTTATCAGCTCGTGAAGCAGAGCCTCAAATCCTCAGGAAATTTTAGACGAAGGACAGATAAAGATTCCCATTTGCCTAGCAAAGCTGCAATAGTAGTAGTAGTATAACAATAATTAGCAATAGTAAAAATAGCTTTCTAAGAAGTAACAATCACACAATGTCTAACTTTTGAACTGCTGACAGTATTCACACTGTTACCCTAAAAAGCCTGTATTTGATATAAAGTACTGTTTTGATTTGTTTTGTTTTGTTTTTTACTGTGCTGTAACAATGGCATAGAGGATAATCTTCTCCCTTTGGGGGAACTGGTATAAAGGCTTTTTCATTTTGTGCTCAATCACTGAAACCATTCCTCATCCATATTTTAGGGAAGGTGAAGTCTGCCACGCATTACTGCCCTGTAAAAATATTTCCTTTGCAGGATTACGGCAGCAGGAGGAACTAACAAGCATGGAAAGCCCTTTCTGGAGTGCGTCACACCTAGTGGGCTTGGGCAGTCAGCTGAGAAATTTCAGGGTGGCCGGGAGTTTGGGAGATAGGGCACATATCAAGGAAAGAAATGTCATGAATGGTTGGAAAAGCAAAAAGAGTGGAGTCATGGTGACAAAAAATAACCTGTTCTAACCTCCCTCACCTTTGAGATGTTGCTGCTGTTGCCCTCCTGGCTAAGGAAGTCTTCTTCCCTGCCTTCTCAGCAGTGTTATGAAGACAATGATTAATATTTTGGATTCATGAGCACACTATACTTAGACCAAATGGTGCTGCTGCCCTCTCCAGAAACAAATAGGCTGACAGCTTCCTATATGTGGCTCTGGGTTAAATTTCTGATTATCATTTTTCCTGGGCTGGTTGAAGAGAAAGAGGTGGGGAGAGGGATGGAGGGGAGAAAGATTTTTTCCAAAGCAATTAGACCACCTGCCTACAATAATCTCTGACCTCTGGATAAATGGAGGATTCCACTTTACGTTCCAGCTTACATGGTCCTTCAATACTCGCAAGCATAAATAAAACTCATTTAAAGAAAGGTAAATCCCTCTGTAAGGACAATTAAATGGTGATGAGAAACCCTATCATAATAAAAGCTCTCAATGGAAAATGAACTTTGCCTCCCTTATGTGTGTATGTGTGTGTCTGTCTGTGAGATAATTCATCCTACAAACACATTGACAAATGTAATATTTCTTCACCTGTATTCACTGCAATACTTCACTGTTAGGCAGTACAATTGTCTTTCTGAAACCTCAATATCCTTCTCTTCCATCCTTGTCCCCCCCTGGAAGGTCATTTTAAAATTTCTTTTGACAGTCCTAACTGATCTTATAATAAATCATCCAACACACACACACACACACACACACACACACACACACACACAGAGGCACACCACCTAATCAGGATGTTGCTGGCTAATTTAGGCCCACTGATTTGATATAACTGGGTAGAGTTTTATTATACCCCGTGATTGTAAACATGTCTGCTCTCATTCACAGCCTGGGGAGGCTGGAGGGCCATTACATCTTAATTGAGTAATTTCTTTTAAAATCTCCACAGGCCAGGTTGCTGCTTTTGCTGCTTCCGCAGTGAGCAGTCCAGGGCATCGATCTCAGTCTGTGCCTGGCTCCAGAAAACTCTGCTAATATGTCTCCCACCTATTTCTGCAATTTTGACTTTTAAGTGTCCTAAAAGGCCACAATCAGCTTTTTGGTATACACGAGGAGGCAATGAGCCGAGAGCAACGTGGAAGCAGATAACACATTCATGTTTAGATAGGCAAAGCATGCAACTACATGGTGGGGACAATGAATGGAGTGGACTGAGCTGTTTGGTGGAGAAATTAATCAAGAATATATATCTACGATGGAAGATGATTAGAGTGATCTTCATGTTTTCCCATATCCAGACCTTAAGATGAAACTCAATTCAGCTTTCTATAATAGTAGTAGTAGGAGTAGTAATAATAATAATAATAATAATAATAATAATAATAATAATAATAAATTATATTCTTTTATAATAATAATAATAAAAATTTTGGACTTTCTTTCCTCTGAAGTAGCAATATTGCCTTTAGAGAGATATATTTAAAAAAAAATAAAATTTGTAATTATGTACGTGCATCCAAGCAGAGGTATATATAAGAGTCCATATACATAATTTTATTTTCCTTTATTTTTGGATGTATTTAAGAATTATTTTCCCAGAAAAGAACAGAAAAGCCAAGGATTTATCACAGTTTTTATGACTAAGGTCACCATTACAGAAAATGTTTGACTGATATTTATAGGCTGAGCACCAGTCCTGTAAAACTATTTTTGTCTCCAAGTATGTCTGGACAATGATAGAAAAGCTACTGATGAACTCCATAGTGTTCTTTTAATGCATACACTTACAGATTAAAGTTATGCCTGTTTAAGGGCAGACGCTGTCACTTGTTCCAGTAGGGTTTCTTTTGTGGTCTCAGTCTAATTTCAGCTGGAAAAGGAAGTGTTTTTCTCCAAAGCACAGGCACCACAGTTTGCACTTCAGACTAAAAGGCTAAAGAGCAAGAGGCAGGAGTAGTCTTACCAATATCACTCCCTAATGTGGTGCCTCAGATGGCAAGAGGCCTACCAGTGTGTCAGGGGAGGGAAAAACACCATCAATCGAACAAAAAGCCAAGCCTGTCCAACTGATACCTGTCTCTACAGCTATATTTCTTTACCTTGATCTAATGTTCACTTAAAAAAAAAAAAAAAAAACACCCCACCCCACCCCAACAACCCCAAATATATGTTTTTTATCTATTTTAGATTACATGACAAAATCTAGTCTTTTGAATGCTTCAGGCTGCATGGTAACACTGCCAAAAAATGAGCAGGAGAGTGCATGCACTGTTTTTGTAAGAAAAAAGACCAGAGAGTAAGAAATCATGGGGTGTGATTCCCACAACCTCTGAATCTGCTCAGTTGGTTTTTTTTTGGTCTTGTATTTTTTTTTTTTCTTTAAAAAGAGGCAGCAATCAGTGCTGATTGAAATACCTTTGAATGCAGTTATAATGAAATTCCATTTCTCGTCCATGCCAGCGTTGCAGCCATTGTTGGTAATGGTCTCCTTCAGAGCAATACAGTCATTGCTGCCTTGTGCGGTGCCATGGGAAGCAAAGGCAGCAACCCCTGAATGCAATTTAACAAGAAGAGTTTGCTGTAGAGTTTTACCTAGGGCTCATCTGTCTGCTTTCTGGATCTGTCCTGAGAAAAAAATAAACTGTGAATATTCTGTGGGAACAAAGAAGAAAACCTGATAAAGTACATTTGTATTTCCAAACTGGCAATTTGGGTATTTTTACTTTCCTGTCCAGGTCCCTATGATGGTATTGTGAACATATAATGGCCTATTGTTTGAGACATTGATTATGCTGGACATTGTTTTGTAACAGGTCAGTTCAAACCCACTTTAGTTTGATGTGATATAACACGGCCCTGTGGAGGAATCAGAAAAACTGCTGCTTTAAAAGAACCCTGAGTGAGAAGCACAGATACAAATCTAATAACTCAAAATACTTTCTTTGTATTCAGCTCTTGTTATTGACCTGCAGTGAGTAACAGTTGATTTTTGTTGTTGGATATGATGCAGAAATTAAGGACCTTTACTTATTTAGTTCCTTTTAAAGGATTATTACTTGCCAGTAGGGTTTCTTATTTTCCCATGTGAGTAAACACACAAAAGAGCTTTGGTGACAGATAGAGAATGAGTTTATCTGACTCTAATGTTTTCAGTACTGATAATAGGTAGTGCTTCCTGCATCAGCTCCAAGATCACAATCCTTAGTTCTAGAAAGAGACTTATGTGATCCAGTGATCTTTCATATCCCTCTAAATTAGTTCCTAAAGAGTGAAAATACTGTGAAAAACAGATCTCTTTTCTTAGTAGTTTTTCTCAGTGTGGAATGTATTTCAGCCTTGTAAAATATTCCTCACAATCTTCCTTTTTGCTATAAGTGAGGGTCTTTGATGAACTCTGATAGCACTGGTGCACCCCACTCATTGTCAGGATCTTGGAGCCCTCAGTGGACTACTTCGAAACCAGAGGAGCTGCAAGAGAAGTGCAAAACAAGTGGAAAACTTGTGATATTGCAAAACTCAACATCTATAATTCAGCCATAGGACACCACTTGAAACAAAGAAGATTTTACCAGTCATTGATCTCTGAATTCTTTGTCTGCTCCGGTGGCCTAAAAAGGTTTGATTCTAGTAAGGCAGTTTGGAAGTAATTCTAAGTGGGATGGAAGCAATGACACAATCTAACCTTAGGCAGCTATGGGGTGGATTCTCTCCACCCAGAGTCATCCTTGTGTAGTGATTGGGAAGAAAAATGAGTATATTTGAGTTCATCTCGTTTTAGTGAAGGCTTAAATAGGACAGAAAGATTGCTCCTTGCATGTACCTCTTTCTCTATGGGTATGGCAAAAGGAGTCCAGGGATCTAAGCCTGGTGTACACACACGCACACACACACACACTTAGAGAACATCTAGAGTTACTGAGATGAATCCACCAAGGTGTTTGCTGCATGGTTCCAGCTAAAATCAACAGAAGAAACTTACATCACCATGGCAGAAACTTATCTTGAGAATGCCTAGCCCTAAGAGCTGTCAGAGTAAATTAGCAGAAGGAGAAAACGTTTTCATAGTGCTAGTGTCCTCTCTAAAATATTGTGACTTAAAAAGCTAACACATAGAACAATAAAGGCCAAATAAGAGCTCTTGTGCCGCCATATAAATATTTCAAAATGGTGCTTCCAGAGGATTTGACTGTACAAGTTTAAGTTATTCTTAGAGAAAAGCCAAGCACATGAAGAGTTTCCTGACCAACTTCAGAAAATTACTTGTCAAGAGTTTTATATTGTAGTGATATTTTGGTTTCAATTCCAGTAGAAGGGGCAGCATGTCTTTAAAGTATGTGCAATAGGGAATGTGTCTGCCCCCAGTGCATTTCAGTAACCACACTTTGAGAGAGATCCAGGGTCCTTGGATCTCCTTTGTGAGACAATGTCCTGCTTGAGAAATGCAAAACAAGAACTGATGGCTGAACCTGAATTAATTTCAAACCCCCCAAGATGACACATTTCTAATAGCGAGGGTGATTTATGCTTTTGCCAAAACACAGCTTATGCTTTGGTTAGACAAAAAGTAATGCACTCAGTGTATAGATAACAGGACGATATTTTGAAATGTGTGATATAAGATAAGGTGATTTGGGATGATCTAGTGGATCTTTCTGGCAGTGTTTCCTTAGAGATGTAATACTAACCATTGGGGCACAACAACAAAAATTGTACTTCTTTCATTGACCTCCTTCCCTCTCTTGTAAGACAATGTCTTACCAGACAGTGTCTCCCACATTTTGCAATAATGCATTTACTGTCTGATTCTGCTCCCAAGGAAGAACAGCAGTTTTAAGTGGGTGATATTTATTTTCCGTGTTCTTCCTTCAAGGATGCAGCCACATATTAGCCAGATAGCCCTATTTGACAATCTTGCCAAATTGCCTGTTTTAAGTTGACTTTCACAATACTGAATCAGAGCTTCCAGAAGCAGTGCATTGTCTCTCAGCATGCATCATTTCCTGAAACACTTGGCAAAAAAAAAAGTTTAAGACATAAGTGAGTAGAAACCTATTGGCTGCTCCCCAATATGATGACTTGTACCTTGCAATGTTCAGATCTTAGATTGTTTTCAAACATAAGTGATCCAGAATTCAGGTGCCAAGGGTCAATTTCCTACAAAAAGAAAAGAGAATAATGTAGCTGCATAACAGTGCATTGCATTTGAGTTATTTGTGCCAGATGAGGAAAATAGCAGTTAGAATTTATCTCCTCATTTAAAGAGACAATAAGTTTCTGTAGTTCATTTACTGATGAAAAGGTTACAGAGACATGACAGCCATGAAAATGCAGGACTCTATCCACCTCCTGCTCTTGGGCTCGAACAGGGAGATCGTAAGAACAACACTGAGAGATAGAATGGAGTAAGAGCAGTGGAAAGCGAGAAATTCCTAGATACATGTTGATTAATTTTCTGGGCCAGCTGTTTCGAGTTTTTGAAGCCATCTTCTTCGGTTTGTTTATTTGAAAGAGATGTACAGAGCTATTTGATTCTTATTTGGCCTTAATGAAGATCAGATCATACTTTCCCACAGAAATCAAGAAATGAGGAAAAGCCTGCGAGGTATACTTTCTGTCTTCCATCAAGACAGCCAGATTTGTGTTTGCATAACTGGTAAAATTCATATTTAATGTAATTTCAAAGAAGAAGACTGTAACCACAAAGACTTTTTTCTTCTTAATGACTTGGTGTCTTTTTTTCCTCAGTTCTCCACATGCAGAAAATACTTCCTCATGTACCTTTTCCCTGATACCTACTTGAAACCGCTCAAGGCTAAAAAGGGAATCACAGTTCCCAGTTTTCATGGGGTCTCTCCATACACATGGCTCCAGCCCAGTGAAAACACTACAGGAACGTGTGTGCTAGATGTCACAGCTATTTTGTTTGCCAGGAGCAAACTCTCTGTTTCTATAGGGTCCCTCACTGTGCAGATCTGAAGATGCGGTCTGGCCTTGAATCTTTAGCTAGTCAGAACACAATTCTTCAAATTAATTGATCTCATTTCCTGCCAGGCTTCTGTGCTTATTAGCCAATGTGATGCCAGCTGTAGTTCCTTAAGTACACCAGAAACAAAGGGCTATTATTTCTGGCTAAATTCCAGTAGGCTCATTACCTTCTGCTTCTTTTAAAATTCCCTCTGCAATTATACTACATAAGATAATTTTTTTATTTTTATTCTTTATACTGCTTTTTGTATTGCTGTGCTCTGTGTGTTATCTTCCACACCAGAAGAGGCTGCATTTAAACAAAAATGAAAGATTTGTCTCAGAATACAGAATGTCTCAGAATCTGACATATTGTGGAGTTTAATAATTTTGAATTTTGCCATTAATATTATCCAGGATTATCATCATTTATGTATAGTCAGGTCTGGCCTGCATTTCGGACTGCTTAGATGAAAGGTGCTGTATAAATTTCATTAGTTGCAAAAGGTGCTTCTGGAGGTAGATGTGTAAGGCATCTAAAAAAGTGAGACTTTAAGATCAGAGTAGCACACCATTTCTTAGCTGACAAATTAACGTCTCTGACAAGGGCTGGTGGTCAGCACAGACTGTTCCAAGAGAAAATTTCCCTCCTTTGCAACAGATTAATTTGTTTCCCCCTATTAAAAGACATTTTAAAGCAGAATAGTATATAATTCCTGAATTAGATTTTGCAGAAAACGAGGCATACCAAGAGCTATCACACTGCTTCAGGCACAATGGATGATGCTTTGCGTGACATTATTTTCTTGATCTTCATGGATTATGCACAGGCACATGATGCAATCTATTACTGAACTAACTTGTGTGAAAGAGTTCATTACAAGGCTAATATGAACATAATCTAGGAATTTGCTGGGGAAAAAACAAAACAAAATAGAAATGTATTTCCTGAGAGGGTAGGAATGGGAGGTGGATGAGGTTTGGGGGTGTGCAGTGTCCCCGAGGCTTTCCTGGGGAGCGCTGCCCAGCTTTGGGGCTCGCAGCCCAGGTCGGGCTGGCCACAGCCGGGCAGGCAGCAGAGGGCACTGCAGAGCCGAGGCTGAGCCCAGCCGCAGCCTTGGCACTAAATCTCACTTTTATTAAATAAATTCATAGGGCTAATTTAGCCTCTGAGGAAATTAAACTGCTAATTACATGTATATAAACCACTGAAAATGGGCTCGGCTTTTTGTGTCCAAAAGGGAAAAAAAAAAAAAAAAAAAAGGAAAATCAAAATTGCCCAGGTTTGTCTCTCATATTTAAAATATGATGTTTTGGTAATGGAGATGACTTTGAGGATATTTTGTTAGGGTTTTATGCATGTACTTGTCTGTGTATGTGTACTGTGCCTATCTGTGTGTGTGTGTGCGCCTGTGTGCATGTTTATAAAATTGTGTGTCTGTATGAGAGGGTAATCTAGCCATTTCCACAGTCCATCTCCTGCTGAGTAAACAATAGTGCTTTTTTTCTCATTCATTTATCCGAGCCAATGTCTTTATAAATGCTGGATAATATGCCCTTGGGTAACATAAGGGCAAAGCTCTAATTGAATCAGGTCAAGACTCCACACA
Source organism: Muscicapa striata striata (assembly GCA_030060385.1). NCBI lineage: Eukaryota > Metazoa > Chordata > Aves > Passeriformes > Muscicapidae > Muscicapa > Muscicapa striata. The sequence goes on along the minus strand of JAREIS010000005.1, from coordinate 663,096 downwards.
TTATCTCTGATAGCACTTTTAAAATGTAGCTTCCTCTGTCAGATCATCTGCCTCTGAATCACAGTATTGAAGATAATTCTAACATTAAAATATTAGTATTGGGGAGCTTATAAATATACAGTTGCAAGAATTATTGGCTGGTGATGTCAAGCTTTCTCTGATCTGTTAATAATCCTGATAGTTTTTAAAAACCATCTCAGCAACATCAATGGATGTCTTATGATTTAGAAATGCATGTAATCCATAAAGAAGGATAAACATCTAGTGTTTTAGATCACTTGAAAGACTTCAGTATCATGAAATTACCTTCATATGACTGTTCCTTTAAAACATCTGAGAACAGAACCCAAACCACAGTCCAAAGGAACAAACCTGATATTTATGACAGCATATAGCAGCCTGCATGGCTGAAAGATTAGACATTAAAACATATTTGGGTACTCACCCTTGCATCACCATCATAAGGCTTATCTGATTGACACCAGGTTTCAAAAAAAAAAATTATTTGGGAATATTCTGTCCTTACAGTGACAAGAGGTCTTCTGGCACTAAAGTTGTCACTTTCCTGTATGTCACCATTAATAGCCCTAATATGCCTGGAAAGATCTCTGGTTTGTATCTGCAGGCAGAACTGAGGAGGCACACTAAGAATATTCAAGAGCATGGAAACACACTGTGTTTTGGTACACTAACTGGGCATTCCTAGAACATTCCACCTCGTGTAATGCAGTCATACTAGAAACAAGACATAAATTGCACCAGCACTGTAAGATTGTCAGGGCTATCTCTTAGCTGAAAAGATTAACATATAACACTCCTTTTCTCTCAAGATGAGAAATTTTGTGATCTGAGAAGGCAAAAACCTGATGCCTGTCCAGATTGAATGCTGGAGGTATGTATCTCACTTATATTTTTTCAGTTTGTTCTTCTAAGTCTTTTTAAAGGTTTCTTGAAAAGATAATAATGATCCATTTTACTTATCCATCAAGAGCTTTGAACTGAAGGCTTTTTTCCTGAGTATATAGTTAGAGCATTAAGGGCAGTATGGGTAGAACAGCCAATCAGAGTAATGAGTCTCCACTGCTTGAGAAATCCAGATTAATCTAAATCAAATACTTTCCACTATGGCAATTTTAACTAATTCCCTCATGAAAGTATAAGAGATATGTGAAACCCCTACAGTCAGCATAAACCTCCTGGTAGGGCTAGACAGGTAATACCTTTTAAGCTTGTTAATGTCTTATCCTGCTGGTTTCTACAACTGACTCAAAGAATAGCTGAGTACTTCTCAACCTGTCATTACAGAGGAAAGTAACTTTCAGCATGGGGATGGAAAGGGTGATGTTGTGTTTTGTATACCATGGCTTCATAGTGCTAGTATGGCTGCAGCTCTCTGGACTGATGTAATTAATACCTTTATTAGTTTTCTCAATGTGTTTGTAAAATGTAAACAGAAATACTCAGGATTGAAATTCTTTCAAAAGGAGAGGCTAATTTATTTATTCGTGTGTTGGTAAAACCTTAGTGTTGAACCCACAGGTGTGTTCACAAGGGGGATCATAAGGGGACACCAGACTTAAGTGCAACAGGTGCTGCATGTGAAGACGGAAGTGCTACCATGCAAGATGGGCTGGTTTAGCTGCAGTTCTTCCTATTTTTGATGCAGCTGCAATTTCTATGCGGCTATTTAAATCCTTTGCAATACCAAAACCCATGGTTTGGCATTGTTTTTACAAACATAGTATTTTATGAGCTCTGTGCCCCAGAATGTCAGCAGCTGTACAACAGGAACAGCAGAGCTATACTGATTTACATAATCTGAGAATCTGTCTTTTTCCCCTCTGAGGTTCCTATGATCAGTGTTAAATGAAGATTAACACACTGAAAAGTCTTTGCAAATCTGAACATTATAAATGAGGGAGCAGGAGGGAGGAAAGGTTAAGAAATATATTCAGAACCACTCAGACAGGAAAATTCAGAATGTGAATTTCCTTATCTGTGATTTTCTCTATTCCAGAAAAAACAGTCAGGATGTCTGTCCAGAATAAAAAGGCAGCACAGGGCATTGTACGAGTGTGGAAAGGGCTGCTTTCACTGAAGTAGAAATTCATCCATTTCCCTTCTGATTTTCAGTCACTTCCTGAGTTTGACTCCAGTCCTGCCACTATAGAACAGCTCCCTGGTGGCTATGGTCCTCCTGATGCTGCCACTGAACCCTTCTATAATAAAAGCTGTTGGGGTAGTATATAAAGCTGTGAAGAAAGTGTGCAAATGCTTGCTCACTTTATTTGTTGCTTCTGTTCTAATAGAGGAAAAAATCTTACCAAGAACTGAAGTATTTGATTGTCATTATCATTTGTCATTATCCCCAGGTTCTCTAGTTATAAGGAGTGGGTTGTGTTTGTTTTGTTTCTTGGGGGGCTTTTTATGGGGATTTTTGATTCAGAGGTAATCACAGAGCATAATTGAATTGATTTTCTTACTGCTTCTGTCAGACACAATGTCTCATGCCTTAGAAGAAACTCTCCTACAGACATTTTGATAATAATGGGACAGATCTCCTGTGCTTAAAAAAAAAAAAAAAAAAAAAAAAAAAAAGAAAAAAAAGAGGTGTTTTCAGGCACCTAGCAATTAAGCACAGTAAACTTTCAGATACTGGTCACTGTCTCAGAGTTCTTGCAGAAGAGATTATTTAGCCATCAAATTTTGAGATTTTGTCTCTATCAATCAGCTTGGTTCTTGCAAATGTGTAAAATAAATAGCCCTTTACTCATGGAGGCCATGACTAGATAGTATATACAGTCAGAAGAATTTTAAGACTTTAACCTATTGATATATACACATATATATTCCAGCTCTAGTAAGAATTCATACCTTTTCTTCCCCATTATTGAGAGAAAAATTATTCATAAATCCCTGTGAATGTATAAGCTCTATTTAAATTTTACATGTGCACCACAAAGTTTCTCCTTTTTGCCTTACAATGCATTCAAGGTGTAATCTGCTTAACATGCAACCATGCAGTAGTTTAGAAACTAGGTTAAATCTATAAACAAGCTGCTTTTCTTGGACAACAAAAAATATTAATTACATAGGAAAAGAAGGGTGTAGATGACAGGGTACTGAAAATATTTGTAATAGTACTTCTCAGTTACTTCCCTATGTAAGCTGTGTTCTTTGATAATTTCCTTGAACTCTGCATATTTATTTTGGTAAATATCATGAGTTCTGGTCTCAGAGGTCATCCAAGAGAGACCTAATTTTTCCATCTACCCTTTGGGTCACATTCTGCTGTGAAATAATGTAAAAACCAATCAGGAACAAGTTATTCCCCTCAGCAGCCTGGTGGTCCTGCCCTGGTTTAGCCTAGAAAGAGCTGTCAGATGGAGCAGCTCTCTGAACTTCAGACACCTCATCCACATCCTGGTGTCAACCTCCCTTGTTCCTCTCAGGCTAAACAAAGTGAACTATTATTTAGGAGCCCATAATGCCTCAGAAATGGGAAATCACTATTCTGCAGAGAGGGACTGAGACAAATTCATGTGTACTTCATTTCAGTAAGAAATGCACTAAGAAAAATTAGGTGAATTGAAGTGGAAAAGATAATTTAATATACAAGGATATCTCCTTCTGCATGTCAGATAATATTGGAGGTAAAAGAAACAAAGGCCATAAAAATATATTTGGTTATGTCTATTTATGTAGGCACTGCTTATTTATGCCATTAGAGTTCAAATAAATTTTGCTAATGGAGAGAACTAGCTGAGGGAACTTGTTCATTGCTGAGGCTACAGAAAACAATGCACATAAGGTCTGTTGCTGAGAAAATATTTTACATTTTTTATTCATAGAAATCTGGACAAATCAAATCAATGTAGACAATGTAAAAGGCTACTGAAAATATTAGTTTAATAGAAGTATTTCAGGATATATGTCAGCAATCTTCAGATTCTAAACTTCTTTGGGAGTCTAAACCTAAGGACAAAATCTCCTTGATATATTGCAAACAGCTCTGCCAAATGATTTTACAAACTACTAAAGAAAGATATATTGCTTGTTACAACAGACTTACAACCAAATTTTTGGGAAACAGCATATTCCTAGGGTATCTGTAACAGTCATTACTGCTTTACTTACATCAGTTACCCCTATATGTAGCATGACATAGAAAGGAGACATGGGTTTACTGCTGACTTATCTCTCAGTTCTTCAGAGAGTGCAGAAAGTCCTCTCTTGGGACTTGTGTCCTCAGATTACCCAAACAGTATGAAAACTCTGAAGTTCATATTTTGACATTAGGACCATGTGAAACAGACTGTAAAATTCAAGTCCTTTAGAGTAAATAGAGGTCTTCAATGAAATAAGCATTTTTTCCTCCTATTTATTATATCTGCCAGTTTCATACTCAAGATTAGGTCTTTCCCAATTGGAAAACTCAGGAAGAAGATTTTCTTTCCTTTTACATCTGTTCAAATTCCCAAAGATTTTTGAGTCTACTATTTTTCTGAGTTTTTACTATGCCAAAGATGATAGAGTACTGATGACCTGGAAATTCATTGCTCATTAGACCTGCAATGTGAAATCTCCATCTCACTCTGCTTGAGCTCCTAAGATAATTTCTGGGGAGTGTTCCTGACTGGTGAACCCCAGCTACATATGCAGATATTGTAACATTTTTCTTTTTATTTTCTATTACAAAACTTCTTTTTTTAACTGTGGCTTTTTCAACTTTCCCCATTTCCCATCTGTCTGCATAGTGATCTAAGCATGAAAAGTAGTGTTTTGTCCTTAGTTTTCAAGTTACAGAAAATTTGTAGCTAATTTTTTATTGCCAAAGCTGTGGTCCAGAGAAATTGATCAGTTTTGCTAAAGTTACAAGAGAAGTCTTTGCCAAAACCAGAAGTATAAATGACCACTCTTCAGTTTAGCTCAACATCTCAACCACAAGGCAATAGTTCCTGCCTCATATAGAGGCTGTTAAATAGCTTTAATTAATTGCTCCAGTAGTTCCCAGTTTATCAAAAGCAAAAAATAAATTTTAAAAATGCACATTTCCTGAGTGATTGAAATTCCATCTTTCAGTCTCAGTGGGTAAATATGATGCACATCATCTTACTCGGAGTAGTTTTATCAGGCATGATTGATTTGATAATAGGTGGGTTTCATTTTAATATCAGTGACAATGGAGGGAGAGTGGAATAAGAGAGTGGTACAGTATATCAGGCATTTAACAAAGACAGCCTGAAAATCAATAATAATCCTTCACTAGTGGCTCAAATTTTCAGACAAGTTAAGCAGATGAATGGCCCATAATGTCACTCAGTAGCATTAGTCTGTTCATAGGCTCACTCTTCCAGTAAATGAGAATTGTTGATTAAAAATCCATTCTAGGGATGCCCACAAACATATTAAGTAGTTCTCAGCTTCCCAGTGGAGTGAAAGTATTAATCCTATTCTGTTTTTTTTTGTTGTTGGTTTTTTTTTTTTAGCCTTTATTCAGCACAGTTGATCTCTCAACAGACCCTGCTTTACCTTTCTAATCTCCGTGAGTTACCCAGTGTGATGCTCTGCAGGCCATGTCCCACTGTTCCCATGTGGTCATCCGTGTACACAGGAGACTTCCCTGGTGCAGTCATCCTCACATCACATCTGTCTCACATCTGAGACACTCTTTAAGGTACATAGGTGGCCTCTGTGATAGCATCTCGATACTGAATGAAATTCTTACCTGTAAATCCTACAAAACTGAGGGGAGTGGCTGATACACCTGAAGGCTGTGCTGCCATTCAGCAGGGCTTTTTTACGTTTGAGAGTTAGGTAGGGTCCACAAGGGCAAGTGTCTGTGCCAGGTCCTGCCCCTGGGGAGGAGCAGCCCCAGGTGCCAGCACAGGCTGGGGCTGAGCTCCTGCAGAGCAGCTCTGTGGAGAAGGACCTGGGGCTCCTGGTGCATCACAAGCTGTCCATGAGCTGCAGTGCCCCTGTGGCCAGGAGGGCCAAGGGTGTCCTGGGCTGCACTGGGAAGAGTGTGGCCAGCAGGTGGAGGGAGGTGATCCCTCCCCTCTACTCAGCCCTGCTGAGGCCACACCTGGAGTGCTGTGTCCAGTTCTGGCTCCTCAGCACAAGAGACACAAGGAGCTGCTGGAGAGGGTCCAGTGGAGAGCCACAAGGATGATCAGGGGTCTGGAGCAGCTCTCTTGTGAGGAGAGACTCTGGGAGCTGGGGCTGGGTCTGTTTGGTCTGGGGAAGGGAAGACTGAGAGGGAATCTCATCAATACATAGAAATATCTCAAAGGTGGTGTCAGGAGGATGGTGCCAGACTTTTCAGTAGTGCCCAGAGAAGAGACAAGGAGCAATGGCCATAAATTAAAGCACAAGAAGTTTCACCTCAACAAGAGGAAGAAATTCTTTACACTGAGGGTGGCCAAGCTCTGAACCAGCTGCCTGGGGAGGTTGTGGAGTCTCCCTCTTTGGAGACACTCAGAACCCACCTGGACACATTCCTGTGTCACCTTCCCTAGGTGACCCTGCCTTGGCAGGGGGTTGGACTGGAGGATCACCAGAGGTCCTTTCCAACCCTAACAATTCTGTGAAATTGTGAGATCCACTGAGAATTGGAGAAAAATAAAAGGTGGGGGAGGGAAGGGGGGAAGAATTAAGAAAAAAGAGAAAATACAGATGGCTAGCAAGCCCAAAATATAAAAGTTTCAGAGTAATTGGAGAAGGTATTATGTTGTGGCTAAAATGAGCCTTGACAAAAATAAGCTCAAAGTGAAATGTGTACTTCACTTGACCACCACAGTACATTTCAAAATTGTAAATAAGATGGCATATGCAAAATGGAAGTTAATCAGCACAAGTTGTGGGAAATGGTTTCTTTAGCACAGAAAGTTTCAAAACAAAATTAAGTTATTTTTAAAAGGAAAAAATTTAAAAACTTCAATTGTTTTCTTCCAAGTGGAATATATGTGCCTTATTACTGGGGGAAACACCTGTATTAAATTTAAATTGAAAATACCAATCACAATCCCCTAATCTCTTTTCCTTTTTTAATAATAATCCCAGGTGCTTGCCTTTTTAAGCAGTTTTTTTGTTTTTGTTTTTGTTTTGTTTTTTTTGTTTGTTTGGTTTTTTTTTGGTTTGGTTTGGTTTTTTGTTTGTTTGTTTGTTTTTGGTAGTTTTCTTTATGAACTGGAATGTGAACCTAGATGCACTTCACAGAGGGAATTGCTAGTTATTGATCAGCCTTATCAATTATGAACAAGTTCCTCACCAAGGTTCATGTTATCCTGGGATTGTGTGAGCCATGAGCATTTTACACAATGAAATCCACTCTTGAAGAGATCATTAAGTCCTTTGTCTCTCATGGGTTTATAAACCACGCATATTTTCATTAGCTGCATATAGTCCTTTTGATTTCGGTTGGATTGCTTGCATAAATGGAGTTATACAGACCTGTGAGTTTTTGAAGATCAGAGCCACCAGGGAAAAGATACCGCATATAAATGCCAGGAAATTTAAAATGAGTTGGAGGTGAAAATGGCATGTAATGACAATAGATGATTATGTGCTCTAGTTGTGGACAAGCAGGTTGCAAGTTTCACTTTTCCTCCAATAAATAAGTAGCCATAGATGATTTCATTCCTGACAGTCTGATTGTTATCATTCAGGGACTCACTGAATACAGTGGTCATCCTCCAGGGCAGGTTCTTGTGAGGTCCTGCATGAGTAAAGGATAAAACTCTGTAAAAATAGATAAAGCGACAGAAGAACAAGGTATTATGATACTGTGAACTGGAGTGAAAGCGGGCATTGGTTAATATAATTTGGATTGTTTCATATTTAATTAACTAACAGTTGATTGAAAAATTCTGCCTGAAGTGGAATAGTACTGGGTATTACAAAATCTCCAGCAGTATGAGTTCTTGCAGAATGTCTTAATCTGTCTAAAATCAGAAAAAAACCATACTTTTTCCCCCTGACAATGCTAGTTATTGATCCCACTTCATTTTGAATTTTTCTATTGTGCACAATTGCTTGTCCACCTCCAATGTCAGTTTGCCAGTTTCTCTTGTGATTTATCAATAGCAGTTTCCAGCCAGGAGGTTATTATAGTTCAAGTGGAATTAATGTGGCAAAGGAAGTCTGTGGGCTCAATGAACAGAAAGATAGGATTGAATTATTACCCAGGAGATGGTGGTTCTCACCCCCTCACAATGAATTCAGAATCAAGTTGCTCTGACAGCCAAAGGCCAGATTAGTGCTACCTCTATTTTTGCTATCAGCTCTAAACCTTTCACAAACAATACATTCATTATTACTGACTCAGGGGGAAAACAAAAAAGAGGCTTCAGCTGTTCATTGACCTGACCTCATCGTGTATAGAACAGGGTAGGAAAAAGACACTTACAATGGCAGTATATTAAAAATGAAGTGTGCTGAAAGAAGTGTTGAAACAAGTCAGGTGTTTAGAGAACTGCCAGCTTATAATTTTTTAGCCATGTTGAGAAGGAGGGAGTAAAATCCAGGCTGGTCATTACAAGAATTTTTAAATAAACACAGCGTGTTGACATAGGTCAAACTCTAGTAAATTAACATTCTAACTGAAAGCAGACTCAGGTGTGGTTTAATAAAATAATGGTTACAAGTGATTTCCAAGTTTGAAATGTGATAAATAATCACATTTCAACTCAGAAATGATAAGAACTAGAGAACACACATTAAATGATGACAAGAAACCACAGAACAAAAGATCAGCAGTTTTTGGCTTTTGAAAATTGTATGGGGTCCAGGGCTCTTAATAGATTTAAACAGGGGATTTGCTGACATGTGAACAAGCTGTATTCTCACCAATTTGTTTGGTGGGGTATTTGCTTGAGAACCTGTAGGCCAGCCTGTGTTTCAGAGAGCTCTCTGAGCTCTCTATGTTTCAGAGAGCAATGGGTCTTTCTGTCAGCACATTGCCAACATCTTGCACCTCTGTCTCTGAGGGAACTAGCTCCACAGAACTCAGGGAAATTGAGAGGTAGGAGGTGTTACTGGTATCGTAGGTAAGGTTAGTTGAATTTCTACCCAGTTCCTGCAATGTGGTCAAAACACAGCACTTGGCAAAGGCAGTACTTACTGTGACTGTTTAGGCTCTGTGTGTGCTGACTGGCTTACAAAATGGAACAAGAAAAATTTTACCTGTGCTTCATCCTTTACCTCTCTCTCTGTTCAGATGCCAATTTTCATGACACCTGTAGGAACCTAAGTGCCTTCAGACTCAATCCTGTTGATCAGATTCAACTACATTTGACAGAAGGACACAAAAATTGTTAGGAGAGGGCAAGTAGACAGCAGGACAGAGACGACAAATGAAAAATGTGGAATCCTAAAGGATAACACAATGCCTGCTCTAAGTACATGTGAATTTTCAGGTAAAACAAGGATGAAAGCAAAGGCATAAACTAATAGACTGATGAGAAATATCATGGTGGGTCTTTTTCTTTGTAAAATAAGGAATTGATGAGGTAGTGTAAGAAATCCTATAGTAACCAAGCCACCTCCTTTTTTGCTGCCTGTGATGGCAGCACAAGTCACAAGCACACGTAAAAGAGTTCTTTGCAAAATCCTTGCAAGGAGTGCTGTATCAGAGTAAAATGGGATTATTGAATTAAGACTAATTAGTCTGTGGTATAAAAACAAAAAGAGGTGTAACTGCATAGCAGCTTTTCTAATGTCTTGATTCAGATAAATGTTACTTGCAGTGGCAATAAATTAATTGTTATAGAAAAGTTTAGATTACAGACTTCTGGAATCACACATCTCATAAGCAGGAGAACATCATCCTTTTCGTCAAGAAGGGTGGAAAAATAAATCCAAGATAGTGGAAGACTTTTATCTCACTGTTTTCATCGTGATTAATTCATCACAGCTGCATTTCTCATACCATGCCTTCTCCAGATGATATGCTGTGGTTTCTGTTCACTAGATTCAGGAATGTCTTGTCTTGTAATTATCCAGTCTTCATGTATAAGCCTCTCCTCAACACAAATATTTTCTGATTGAAAATATCACATTCTACAGATGGTATGTGTATACAAGTATTGTTCTCCTTTTTGCAATTAACAGATTATTTAATTGTGGATGGAGATAAAGGTGCATGAGGTTTTGTCCTTCTGGTTTGGATGTTTTTTCTCCTACTCTCATTAACTGGAATAATTCTAGACATGATTATGTATTGATTATTTTATCATATTTATCTATATTCCTATTCATCTGACTGGGCATTGGAATGGGCTGCTCAGAGAGGTGGAGACAGTGCAGTCACTGTTCCTAGAGGTTTGGAAAGACTGGATACGGCACTCAGTGCCATGGTCTAGTTGACAAGGTGGTGTTTGGTGATTGGTTGGACTTTGTGATTTTAGAGGTCTTTTCCAACCAAATTGACTGTGTGATTCTGTGATTCTATGTTTTAAACTGCTTTACTGGCTTTGCTTAGGGTTAAAATTTTTTAAATATATATTTTTATTTTGGGATGTTTCATCTCTCTTGGACATCTGAATTGCTAACGACTGTTTTCTCTATTAGAATTCAATGGAAGATCTTAACTAAGTTTCTAACGCTTTGATAAAGTTGTTCCTTGTTTTTATAGTTATCTTAAAGCAGCTGATTGTCTATGTTCTGTTTACCTTTTGTTACGGTCTTCAGTTCTTGCTTGGGCTAATGCCACCTACAGATACGTTCATATTTTGCTATTTGTTACAGAAATAGCTATTCAGCTTGGAATAACACAGGTCTGTTGTTGGGTGCAAATCCCAGTTCTACAAGCAATTTTGCATTAATGAATGGTGAAAATACTGGAACAGGTCCTGAAATGTCTTATGTTTTACTTGTATACAAAAAGAAAAAAAAGAGAGGTATATTTACATTTGTGTTTTGACTATCCAGAAAATGGCATCTCATGCAGTTGAAAACAGCCACTGTTGTGGTTTAGGAATTGCAGTCTCCAATTTAGTACTCCCACAAAACCCCCACACACTGCTTTCTCTCTCCCACCCCCCTTCCAGCTGGAGCCACAAAGGATAAAGGTCAGAGGTCAGGATTAGAACAATTTACTGGAAACAGAAATGAGAAAAAAATGAACAGTAACAGTGACAATATTCATAATAAAGGTGTAAGAACAGGAATGATTCCCACAGAAAAAAACCCACACAATAATAGATAGTGGCTTCTTCCACCCCACGTTCCCAAACGGAAGGAACCCCTCCTCCCCAGAAAAGACTGTTTTCTTCTTGCCTCCTGGCAATGACAAGGGGGGGCATAGAAAGAGCAACCTCTGTGTCCTAGCCATGCCCCCTTCCTGGCTACTGCAAAAAATAACCCTTTCCTGCCAAGAATCAAGACAGCCACATTCTGTGAGGGCTAAAATCCCCTATGGCCTTCCACCCCTCCCCCCATCCCCCCACTGCTTTTTTTTTTTTCTAAAATAGAGAATAAAATGTTATTTGGATTGTCCCATAAACCCATGATTTCAGACATGAAATGTTAAGAATGTCACCAAATGTTACAAGACAGATACTAAAATTACTAAAAATGGAAACACAGTGGAAATATAAAATAAATGAAATTTTCATGGTCTATCATCATGTGTATGTTCATACATTTCTGCACAGCTGCTAACTTGTAGACAGACAAAATACTTTAATTATTCAGATAGATTGGTCTATTCTGATGTATGAAGAATAGGCAGAATTAACACCACCTCTGTTATGTATTTACAAATAAATTCTTTTTGGCCATTATTTATGTAATTTCAATCTTTGCAATGTTCATAAAACATGGTAAATTCAAAAGAAGATCTATGCTTAACTCCTGGAATATTAACTTTGAGAGTGCCACAAGAGAATAAATCGCATCAGAATAGATTGATTTTCTTTGCAAATTTCCCTGCAGAACATCAGGATGGGCCATAACACCGCTTGAATTCAAGTAATTTGACATCAGTGTGGAAAGGATCTTGTTCAAGAGGTTTTAAATATAATGATCATATTGTCAACCTTTATAATGTAAATTTCATGACAATTTGAGCTTTGCAAGCAAATGCTGTCTTGTCAAATCCATTTTTTGAAATATATATTAAGGAAATGCATTTTTGTGTAGAAGGAACATTAAAGGAATTAAGGAAACTCTTCTTTGTTGCTTCTGATTTAAGGCACTAACCTTTGCTGCTGCTGCAGTGGTAACTGAAGAGCCTACTGCCAGTAATGGGTCACACACCACAAGCTGGTACATCTTGAAAAAGTTTGAACAGTATGAAATTTAACTCAGGAAGACAAAGCACTGACCTCATGACCTCATCCATCTTCAATGAGAGAAATGCACGAATTCCTTTTGCTGAGTAGCATACACTAATCTTTCTCTGGATCTTGAGTCAGCTGCAGAAATGGAAATCCATGACTTGTTGTAGGCTCATGAACTTTTTGTATATTCCACTCACTCTCTACATTTTTTTTTTTTTACCTTAAGATGGAGGTGAACAGTTCTTTTGCCTAACTCATCTAAAATGGTCTGACAGTCATGTTTGTGTATTGACTTTTCTAGTCTCTTATGTTTCTTTCATTTTTTCTTATTATAATTTTTTAAACTGATTTTGGTCACTTGACTACCAAACTGTGATTGGTCACATGTGAAAGTTTTTCTTCTTTTGAGAATGGAGTGGTCTTCAGTAACTTTCTTTTCTCTATATGTTTTTTCCTTAGCCCACCCCTGTGGCTCAGTATTTGCTCAAGAGATATAGGTTGTTATTACACCATTTCCTTTCCATAGGAGATATTTTCATCTCCCTGGTGAGGCATGAAAGGCATACAATAGCCTACGCTTTGGTTTTCCCATATTCACTTTTGGTCTGCTGATCATGTTGTACACATTCTTTTGCCTTTGGAGGTGAACATCCTTACCTCATCAGAGCAATAATTAGCTCAAGGTTCATACCCCCACAATATCTCAATTAAGGTTGTTAAACCTTAAAACTTCCTTTCTTGTTCTTTAATAAAAATACTACAACTGTAACTGATTATTCAAATTTACTACTGTTATAAGTCTCAGGTATGTAGAGAAGAAAGAGTAAAAAATATATTGACTTCTGGGGAAGATCAGGGCTTTAACAATGATTGTGTGATTGGGTAGGTTCTGCCAAGGGGTTAAGTAATTTGGAGTTAACAGATGAGCATATATGAAATGGAGGAGTAGCATTCAAGTGCTCACAAGCTGTAGCCTCATCTTTGTGGGCTGTGAAACTGTGTTAGGTTGATGTGGCCAGAAATGTGTATTCTATCACCATCTGTTAAAACCAGGTGGAGTAGTGATTCCTTATCTCAGTGCACATACTATCTGCTAATGGACCATCTTTAAGACAAGATGGGGCAATCATCTTTATCTTTTCCACAACCCATCCTCCCTCCAGGAAGATTCCATCTGCTGCCCATTGAGTCCCACTGTATGACTGATAAAATTACATCATCTCATTGAGAGTTACTCCAGCCAGGGGGAGGAACCAAGCCTTTCCTACCTAGATAAAAACTGAGATTTTGGACAGCAAGTTACTTTCTTTCCACTTGATTCCAGAGGAAAAGCTGCACCTTTCCATATCACCCCTTGACCTTCAGAGGAAAACTGCACCCTTTTACAGGAGCACTGTTTCAGCTGAACCACATCTGCCACTGCAGGAGGACTGTAGCCACCATTTAATGGGACTGCTACCAACACCCTGACTGATGGGGTGTCAGGTTGTATTCTGACTCTGTCAGGGTTTTGGGGATTGCTCTTTATAATACTGCATTCTATTTGCAATACTGTATTTCTATTTTAATTTTCTTAGTAAAAAACTGTTATTCCTAATTCCTATATCTTTGCCTGAGAGCCCCTTAATTTCAAAATTATAATAATTTGGAGGGAGATGTTTACATTCTCCATCTCAAAGAGGAGCTTTTGCCTTTATTGGCAGATACCTGTCCTTCAAACCAGGACAGAAACTAATACCTATTTCACTGTTATTCACAGTGGGTGGCATGTGCTATATTCAGATGTTGATGCTTTAATTTGTGCTGCTCACTTCACATACATTTCAGCTTTATTTTATTATAAGACTGCTTCTTAATAGTTTACAGTTCTAAATTATTAGATTTATAATACATTTAGGAGGCTAAGATAAAATTTCATAAGAATACAAATCTATGCCCAAAACAAGTGTTTGTTTCATGTCAAACAGTAATTAACATAATTCATACTGATTAAAAAATTAAAATACTTTAATTAAGTTAATAATTTAACAGAAGTGAATACTGTTTGAGCAAAGGGCAGAAAACAGACCCGTGAGTGGCTTTCTTTACTAAAAAAATAGTGACCTCTAAAGTTGAGTTCTTGCTGAAGAGTTTCCCAGGATTGAGTATCTTAACAGTCACCTCTCCTTTCAGCCTATTTAAAATTTCTTCCTTTTAAAAAGGAAGAAATCATAATAATCATAATAATGATAATAATGACTATGATAATAACACAATAACACTACTACTACTACTACTACCACCACCACTACCTTATACACACTCATGCCTTATACACTCACTGAAGCATGAAACCACAAAATATTTACCAAGAAAATGTCAAAGTGCTGCTGAGCTTGAAGAAGGTAATTGACTTCACAGGCCAGTCACGAATTTTATGCTGCATGTCATTCATCACCAGTATTTTCTTTATTCCAGTGAGAAATCCTTTGGAACAAACTCTCCTGAAGAAATTAAGTGCTCAATATATTGACATAAAAATAATAAGTCAAGTATGTTAAGAGTAATTTAAATGAAGTACTGAACTTCTTGTAAATATCAATGTGATACCTAACACATAGGCAGCTGCCTATTTAGTTAAATTATTTTAGCCCTTATAGAAGTCTGATTTTTAAACAAACTGCAGTGTTTTAAATATTCTGCGAGAAATTTATTGTTATAAATGTTAGCTCTTCTTGTAATTCAAAACCAAGTTTAATTTTCATATGAGACTGATTAAAATATGAGGTTAGAAATTCAAAGCAGGGCCTGCATGGTATGAATATAGAACAAGACATGAGTAGTCCATGTCTTCTGTTGTTGACATAAAAGTAAATAGTGGTGAAACATCACAGTTTGGCAATTCATGACAGCTGATTCATGAGGTAATAGCAAATGCCTGTTAATCACTGACTCATTCTCTGTTCACAAGCATGGTGTTTAGTTAGATTAGAAGCAAATGAACTGAATGATAAAGTGTGAAATTATACATAAACCTTGAGATTATTTTGTTTCTAAATTTCTCAGATGGAGAAGCAACTAATGCCACAATAAAATTAGATATTGTGCTTATAGAGGAATAGAATTTACTAAGATATGAGAATAATCTTTTGCAGTAATTTGGTAAGTTTTCTTTAGAAAAGTTAGCATTACTCTCCAAATGCTCAAAGTAGAGGGCACTTTTTCTGGTGTTTTTTAACATCCCCAGTTTGTCCCAGTTGCTTAACTGAATTTTTGTCCAGATTAGTTTACCAATTAGATTACCAATCTCTACCATTTTAACACAAGTATCTCACTGCCAATGGCAGCAGAATAAGAGCTATGGTATTTCAGAGTATACATTTTACACCTTTGCTAGTAAATGCAAGAAGAGAATAATGAAAGATACCTTCAGAAATCACTAAGGAGATTGAAGGTATTGACATGCAGTATTTACTGACTTAAGTATAAGCATTCCGTTTTTTGCCTGTAATGGAGAAGGAGAAGAAATTATCACGCCAATGCATTTTTTCTATCAGTTCACCCATTTCAGAATACACTGCCAAGACCTTTTTCTCTAATTTAATGTACTGTTCACAACATAGGTGAACGATATCTTCATTAGTGATGAGGAATAAGATATTAGGAAAGTTAGCCCCAACATTTTTATGAATGTTTGCCAAGTGTTACCACATCCATTATGAAATGAGTATCAGTAAGACCAACTTTTATGACCTTTGAAGTTTTAATGAACTATTCCTGAAATCAGGAAATGTGCAAGTTCTTCACAAACTGTTGTTAAGAGCTATCTGTCTAAAAGCATTTGTTTTTTGTGTGTTCATTTAATGAAGTGAAGAAATTATATCTTTAATATCTTGTCTGGAAACAAATCACAATTAAATGGTTAAGGGTTTGATTCACGATACAATGATATGCAATATTATGTAGACTTTCCTGTAAGAGAAGAATAACCTAATTCCAAGTTGGGGCGCTATGATTCTTCTCTTTTGCCAAAACAAAGAGTATTTCTCTGTTCACCCAAAATGCCATAATGTCTACAGCAGTACGTGTGCACAGGGCGAACAGTAACGGTGGCAACCTGGTAAGTAGTGGAGATATTTTAATATCTTCAAGAAGAGGAATTTTTTGAGAAAGATAATCTGACAAAAGTTAGCCACCTTCTAAATCTGAGTATGTTCTGTGTAGATGAGTCATGGAATCATAGAATCAGTAAGGCTTGGGTTAGAAAGGAACCTTAAAGATCATCTAGTTCCAATTCCCCTGTCACAGGATGGATACCTGCCACACCAGACCAGGTTGCTCAGAGCCCCATCCAGCTGGCTCTTGGACACATCCAGAGATGAGGCATCCACAGTTTCCCTGTCAACCTGTTCCACCCCCAAGGTAAGGGACTTCTTCTAAACATACCCTCTTTCTGCTTGAAGCCATTCCCCTTTGACCTGTCACTACATGCTCTGGTATGAACTCTCTCTCCATCTTTCCTACACACTCTTTTCAGAGACTTGGAAGGGCCACAGTCAGACCACCCCAAAGTCTTCTCTTCTCCAGCTCCAATTCACTCACCTTCTTCTCATATGAAAGGTTCTCCATCCCTCTAATTATTTTTGTGGCCTCCTTTGGACTCTCTCCTACAGGTCTGTGCTGGGACCCCAGAGCTGGATGCAGCACTGCAGCTGGGGTCTCACAAGAGCAGAGCACAGAGGCAGAATCCCCTCCCTCTCCTGCTGCCCACCCTGCAGTCCAGTGGCCTGCAAGTGGTCGTGGCTGGGTCATGTCCAGCCTTTCATTCACCAGCACCCCCAAGTCCTTCTCAGCAGGGCTGCTCTGGATCTGTTCATCCCCAGCCTGTGCTGATACCTGGGATTGCCCTAACCCAGGCGCAGCGCCTTTGTCTCGTTATTTTTATGAGTCCCATGGCTCACTTTCTCAAGCTTGTTCAAGTCCCTCTGGATGCCATCCTATCCTCCAGGTGCAGCAACTGCATCACTCAGGTTGGTGTTAAATTTGCTGAGGGTGAATTTGTTCCCTTTGTCATGGTCAGTGATGAAGGTATTAAATAATAATGGTCATGGTTTGGACCCCTGAAGGATACCACTTGTCACTGATGTCCATCAGGATTCAGAGCTGCTGGCCACTACCCTCTGGATACATCTGTCCAATCCAGTCCTTATTCAACTAAGAGTCCACTTATCAAACCCTTCTCTCTCTAATTCAGAGCAAGATGTTGTGGGTGGATGTCCCCAAACTCACAGGAACTCCAGAGAAAGAAAAGCACACAGTCAGATCCTTGTTATCTAACCTGAACATGGCACTGCACTGCACTGCACATGCTGCACAGAAGGCAACTGGCTTGGGCAAAGGGCCTCGAACAGACTCTGCCACTCCATGCTTCACATCCTTCAATGGTCTGTTCTGATTGTAGAGGATTACACAGTCCTTTATTCCAACACAACAGAGCAACAGAATGACAGTTGTTTGACTCTTTTTCAGCAGAGACCTACAGCAAATAGAGACAATGGAAGGAGAAGAGCAAAGGCCATCCCTTGTTTCAGGGTTTCAGGGAACAAGGAGAGTAGATATTAATTGTATTTTTTCTGCGATGGTTCTCACTCTGAGGATCTACACATCTACAGGGCATGAATCCTCATCAATTTTGCCGTTAACAGCACAAGAAAGGATCTGTGGACAACTTTAAGACAAAGGCTGACAGGGTCCAAAGTATTACCTTTTTATACAGCTTACAGATGAGTTAGGAAAATGCACTCAGGGCAGGGGAGTAAGCAATAGGAGGCAGATACAGTCATATGCTGTGTTTTAAGGAAAGGGTGGGATAGCCCCAGAGTTACAGCAGGTTCATGCTCATATGAAACTCAAGTTTTGTAGTCTTCACAAAGTTTTGCCTTGGACCACACTAATTTGAAATCAAGGGATATCACTTTAACTCCTGTGCACTACTTCCTGAGAATGAATAGCCGATATTTATTTTAATTTTGGAAGCTGGGATGGAAATTTCTAAATTATAACAGCCATAACCTATTACCTAGTAAGAGGTCTACCCAGAAAACCCATGGTGTTTTGTCTGAGGTGCTAGCACAGCAATATTAGTTAATTTTAGTATCATCTGTAAAAAGAAGATGAAACTTTAAAGTTCAAAAGATATCCTAACCACATAAGTAAGCTCTAGAGATGCATCAGCTGAGAATCTAATGTTTTATAAATTACACCCGAAATTCGAGTTTTACACCATTTCTATCAAAACCAGTTTCTCTATTTTACAGTTTCTTTGTAAAATATAAATTTTCATTTTCTTAGCTTTTAGATTCTTTTATAGAAGAGTGAAAGTATACTTCATGAAATCTCCATACACTTTACAATCTATCCATGAAAATTTCAAATAATCTGCATTCGAAAATAGTTATACACCACCCATTTTCCCTAGGACCTAGGACTTTTGAATATAAAAGCAACTACTGAGTGCCCACACTAAGGTTTTGAAGTCTTGCTATGTGCTATCCAGTTTTTAAAACCTTGTTCAGAGCTTTAAAACTAGTATATAATTAAAGATTAATTCTATTTAACCATTTCTGAGACTTCACTGTAAAATTCAGAACAATAGACTTCCTAAAATGAGGAAGCAAAAGACATTTGGTGAAAAAGAAAAGCTTAAAAGCCATTGCATGGGTGAAAGAATAAATATTAAAAGACATCAGTCAATATTACCACTGAGTGCAGGATAGACTAAGCTGAAGTCATGAGGTTTGCTTTAAATAATTTAAAAATACCAAACCCAGTTTCTTCAATCTGCATCTCATAGATAAACGGTCTACTGAAACAAAGTTGTAACTTCTCTGATGCATTGGTCAAGCTAAGCTGGTGCTGCTGCCCCTGAAATCCCATCTTTCTCCTCACCTCAATTTCTTACTCATGCCTTGAATACGAGCAGATATTTTTAAAAACAAATCCCCTCTTTTCACGATAGAAAGACAGGTATGAGCAGCCAATAAAAGAGAGTGTCCACTTTCACTAGTATTGACAACTTGTCTTATTTGTCAAATTAAGGCCTCAGCAAATTTTGGGATAGCCACAGCTGACTCTGAAGTGATGCAGAGCAAACATTTGACTGTTTGTCCACTTCAGTTAAAGAACTCTGTATCCAAATGCTCTTCCACTTTTTTCAGTGATATTAATTGCTCTCAGGCCAGATGCTCCACAATTTTTGCTTGCCACAACTAGAAAATGTAGAGTTTCAGACTCTTGGCAACAATTGGGTTTTGAATTTCAGAGAACTCAACTCCAAATTTTTTGTTTCATATTAAAAAAGAAAACAGTCATGATTTTAAATGAGAATGTGAATTATTCTTTCAAGTACATCCAACTGAAAAAAAAAGAGCTGCAGGGGACTCTAAAAAGTACTTTCAGGCAGACATAAAAACTGCTAAAAACCTGCTGGTCCCAAAAATGAATGGTCCAGGAAGACATGAATCTGCAAAGACAAGTAGGTATAATACAAACTATTTGCAATGCTATATGTAGCAAGTGCTAACCATAACATTTCTACAGTAATATAAAATCTTTCTTACACAAAGGAGAAAAGCATGCCATCAGGGGTTTTTTGAAAAGATTGATTCTGACAATATTTGTAAAGAAAATTTCTGTAATACTCAGATTTGTAGTGCTGTTGAATACTCATTCAAGTTTACGTGAACAACTACTGTCAGTTCTCTGTTTTAACATCTGTCAACTTGATAGTTGTGTGGAAGGCTTTTTTTACTATCTTTCCTCTCCACCCTTTACACCTTTCTTATTTTGTATGTGGGGGCTTCCAAACATTTCTTTTTCTTTTTTTTTCCCTTTTAATCCATTAATATGAAAACAGATAATCTAATAAGTAAAAAAAAAAAAAAAAAAACACACAGATTTTCTTCATGCCCAAGAAATTTGGAGAAGCATAAAGTGTTTTTTTTTTTTTTTACTGTAAATCTATCTTTGAATGAGAAGCAGTGAATTGGTTGTGCTGAAGAATTGCTGTAGAAGAATTGTTTTCCTTACAGAGGTAGTCTTGGGCCAGTGCAGAGCTGGGACTATGTCTCTTCCTAGAAAATGACTGCCAGTGGGGACCAGGGGAACAGCAGTCCTGGTCTGTAAATAGATACTGTTCGGTGAATAACAATAACAGTACATATAACAGTAAATATTGAACAGGTATTAGTAAGGCACAATCAGAAACCCAGGAAGTGTAGAAAAAGGTAAAATCTTCAGTTTTTTGGGGAGAAAAAAATGGGTTGATATAGAAACAGAAGAGGTGAACTGCTTGTAGTATTGTACATCTGAAAGAGGTAGGGGACTGTTACTTTCTGCTACCTGTTAGTAGCAGGTGGTTCAGTGCCTTCTCTGAATGTGTCTGAATGTCCCCTAAATGCAAGCTAGTGAAGAGATTTCTGTAGAGAGGCTGGTCTGCAGAAATGGACAGAGTGGTTTGACAGGTTTCCCTAAGAAAAGATTTTGGTGTTGGCATTTTTATCACGACAAACCAAAATTAATCACTCATCCCCTTTGTGTACTGTTCAAGTTTTCCTCTGAACTATCTAAAGATGGACTCTTCCCTGGTTTCAGGTTTTCTGTTCTCTTACAACTACTGCAACTGCTTCTTCATCCATTTCTGGAGTTGGAGTACAGGACATCACAAGGCCTGAAGTAGGTATTGGTAGATAAAGAATAAAGACATCGACGGTTTTCTTTTGTATCTTAAATGACTGAGAGACAATTATTTGACTTTCATAAAACATCCTCGAGAATCCAAACTTATATGCTTTCTATGTATTAGTACAAAAATTTTTTAAATAGTTGCATCAAGCTAATGCATCATTAATGATTTCCTTTTAAAAAAAATTTAAAGACACTAATCCAGATGATAACAAAAATTACAACAAAAATTGTCATGCACTCTCTCTGCAGGAATAACAGAGATGAAGTCCTGTTCTGCTTCTGAGCCTGGTCTAGATTCTGCACTTGAGTGTAGGTGGCTATCAGTACACTGGAGGAGGCTGCTTCATGCTGATTTAGATGACTCAAGCTGAGTTTCTGATCCCAAGCATTGACAGTGGCTCAGACCTCACCTGGAACAGGATCCAGTGAGATATTATGAAGGCATCAAGCTCATCTATGATTTGGTACCTACCAAAATTGCAGCAATCAATGGCTTTGTCAAAGCCTTTGCATGCTCACTGCACTCTGAACATGAGTGTCATTTGGGGAATGGTGTAACTGAAAGGCAAGGCAGGTATGGAGAATGTACTGCATTAATCTTTTTTCCCCTTGTCTGCTGAAACAAGTTTTCCAGTGGAGGTATTTCCTCAAATAAGAAGAATCCTGAACATATGGACCATATGGTAAATCTACAGGATACTATTTAGGATTTTATTTCTAATTAAATTTTAGCAGTGTTTGAGCCTAAATCTCATTATTAGTTAACAGGATTTGTCAATTAAACTTATGTACCTTGGAAACATTTTCTCCACCAAAGTATAGTCTTTGTACATTGCTAACTTATTCATGTATCTTGATTTTTTTTAGGGGTGTGCCTAACCAACCATATTTTTAGCAGCATTGTAAATTCATGCATTAAATTTATTCAATTAAGGGTTGTTTTATTGTGTTGGACCATCCTATCTCTGACCTGAGTTTTCATTTGGTTTTGGTTCTGTCCCCTCATTAAACATTCTTTAAGAGGATTTCACTTTAGTTAGAGTATTTAAATTACTGTGCAATAAATCTATTCTTTTAATGAGTTTATTCCTGTTTTAAGGTATTAATTAAAGTAGGTTGTGGAAGAAGTAGATACAGTAAATGGATAAAGTAGTGTCCAGGCAAAAGGTTAAGGATTTGCTGTCATTATACAGAAAGAAAATCTTTCTGGAGACACCTCATTAATGGAAAAACCTTTCTCTCTTACATGCACCAACAAGAAGTTCATTACTCAGTGAACTTCTGCTTATCGGGGATTATTAGTTCTTTTTTTCTTTTAGAGAGACTTTATCCTCTGGTAACTAATACATCCATGCCTGTGGTATGATCTTGGCTTAGCTGTGTGAAATAGTAATGGATTCAGACAGTTTAGCCCATGAATTTCCTTACTGGGCAGAGTGAGAGGCTGGAAAAGTAAAGGACAACATCAGTGGAGTATTTCACATTCAAAGTGAAAAAAAAAATCTTGCAAATTTAATTCACAGTCTGGGAATAGAAATGTCATTGCCTCGCTCAGAGGGTTAATCACTTTCTAATTTAAACTGGCAAATTTTTTAATGACACTGTGAAATTAACAGCATTTTATTGTGTTAATTATCTGCAGGACACTACATCATTACTTCTAATAAATGTAAATGTGATTGCCTCTCCTAGGACAATATAGAGACAAGGTGAATTTTTATTGGCTATTTACTCGATTTCAGACAAATTGTTCCCCCCATCCCACTGCCATGTAACACACATTCAATACGGTTTAGTGCACTACCTTGTCTTCTGTGCATTTTAGTCAATAAAGTATATACGGGTATTTTAAAGGTCATTACAGCTCCTTGTTCACTCAATTTTCACTTACGGCAAGGCTTACACTAAAAATCACATCAACTGTATTAGAACTAGGATGTAGGATTGTAGAGTTTAAGTATATCAATGATTAGATATTAATATTTTTTTGACAGGCTTGAAATGCATAGTAGCACATGCCTTTGTCAAAACAGATAGGAGAGTGCTTTTCCAGTAGGCGTGTCACTCAGCATGCTTGCTGAAATATTAGGCAATGAAACAAATTACACAAGAGGCATTTACAAAGCTTTAGAGAGAAGCAAAAAAGGAGAGTGTTCACTTTTGGCAAAAACTCTTTTCAATCAAAGATATATGAAACTATCAGACAGCTCAAAGGAAAGGTTTCAGACCCAAAATGTCCAAAATTCAAAATTCACCATTGTAAAACTGCAGTAAGAATTCTTTCCTGGTGCATTGGTTTTGCACAGCTTGGTTTTTGGCAGCAGTGGGGCCACAGAGGTGGCTCCTGTGAGAAGGTGCTGGAAGCTCCCACCATGTCCAGCAGAGCCAATCCCTGATGGCTCTGAGGATGGACAGGCTGCTGGCCAAAGCTGGGCCAATGAGAGAGGCTGGTAACACCTCCGTGAAGACATATTTAGAAGAAAATCAAAATAAAGTCACAGGGCTTTTGCTCCTAGCCAGAAAAGAGGAGGAGGTGAGAACATGTGAGGGAAACAATGTGGAGACAGCAAGGTCAGTGAAGGAGGAGAGGCAGGAGCTGCTCCAGGCACTGGAGCTGAGATTCCTCTGCAGGCTGAGGTGAGACCATGGTGAGGGAGCTGTGCCCTGCAGCCATGGGATCCATGGGGGATGAGAGATCCACCCAGAGACCCTGGGGATCCATGGGGGATGAGAGATCCACCCACAGCCCATGGGATCCATGAGGGATGCAGAGATCCACCCACAGCCCATGGGGATCCATGGGGGATGCAGAGATCCACCCACAGCCCATGGGGATCCAGGGGGGATGCAGAGATCCACCCACAGCCCATGGGGATCCATGGGGGATGAGAGATCCACCCACAGCCCATGGGATCCACGGGGGATGAGAGATCCACCCACAGCCCATGGGGATCCATGGGGGATGCAGAGATCCACCAACAGCCCATGGGGATCCATGGAGGATGCAGAGATCCACCCACAGCCCATGGGATCCATGGGAGATGCAGAGATCCACCCACAGCCCAGGGGATCCATGAGGGATGCAGAGATCCACCCACAGCCCATGGGGATCCATGGGGGATGCAGAGATCCACCCACAGCCCAGGGGATCCATGAGGGATGCAGAGATCCACCCACAGCCCATGGGGATCCATGAGGGATGCAGAGATGCACCAACAGCCCCTGGGGATCCAGGGAGGATGCAGAGATCCACTCAGAGACCCTGGGGATCCATGGGGGATGAGAGATCCACCCACAGCCCATGGGATCCAGGGGGGATGCAGAGATCCACCCACAGCCCCTGGAGATCCATTGGGAATGCAGAGATCCACTCACAGAGTGATCCATACCCAGCCCATGGAAGGTGCCCATGGAGGCTGTGATCCTATGGGAGATCCAGAGGAGAGAAGGGGCCCTGCTTCCAGGCTGGAGCAGCCTGTCCTTGGAGAACTTCACCCCATGGAAGAGTGACCCACATCACAACAGTTTTGGGACTGTGTGCCTGTGGGAGGGGCTCATGTTGCAGCAGCTTTGGCATTATCCTCTGATTCTGTTAGTAGTAAATTTTACTTTGCTAGTTCAGTTGAACCTGTTTTTCCCCTGAAGTGTTTCTTCCGGTCCCTATCTCAGTTCATGAAACCTTCCTTCACATTTTTTTCCTCTCTCCTCTGCCCAGTTGTGATAGGGGAGGGTGAGCGAGTGACTCTCATGGGTGCCTGGTGTTGGGGCCAGTTAAACATGACACCTGATGTCATGGTTTGATTTGGGTTCACCAATTTTAATATATTCAATTTCTTTTAGAGATAGGATTTAGGAGCAAAACCAAGGCAGGCCTAAAACTTAAAATTGTATAAGAAGAAATTTATTAATAACACAGAAAAAAAAATCAGAGTAAGATTTCCAGCCCACACGGGGAGGGGGCCCAGGCCGGGCCGGGCCGGGCCGGGCCGGCTGTTACCCCATTCTCTGACAGAAGTGGACAGAGAGCCGATTAACCAGTGTAATTTATCAAAGTGAAATAACTTTTAATTGGTCACCCGGTTTGTCAACCACCAGATCAGCCCTCCGATTGGTCCCTGCAGCCCATAGAGGAAGCTCTCAGAGGGAGAACAGCCCTCCTCTGTTTCCATGCTCAGTGCTTCTCCTCTCAGACCCCTCTCAGGTGACTTCCCTCCTTGCGAAACCAGCATACCTGGATATTCACTTTTCTTCACCTAATCTATCCATCTAGCTAGTTAGGTAGCTATATATCTAGTGATATACCTATCTATCTGTCTGTTACAGTATGCTGGTGATCTGATTTTTTTTTTAAAGTGTCTCTTTGCTGTTACATCAAGATCCAGATTCCTAATCTCTATAAGGATAGTGCTTTTCAAAGGAGAGGCCAGTGTTTCCATGCAGGATTTCAAGATTTTTGAAGATGTTTCTGAAGTTTTGAATGCTTATCTGATCGTCCTCGATACTATTATTTTGTTTCTGTGGAGAATAGCTGGGGAAGAGAACTAAAATCAGAAACAAGAAATCTATTGATTGTAGAATAAGAGACTGCATTGCTAATGTAGACCCTAAAAGAGCTTGGTGTGCTTCTGAGCCATAGTCACTTCCCTCCAAATTGTCATCTTTAAGGATGTCACTGAAAAATTACTCCATAATTTGGACTGCACACTTGCTACGCTGTGAGAAAAGACACCTCTGAACACAGATCCTGACCAGCCTAAGACTTGAATGTGCTGTCTACTAATGATACTTATGCTGGCTTTATTGATTGCCTATGATAATAGTGGCTGGTCATGAATCTTTGGTGATCTCTCTTTTTAGGTGTCATTACATAGGCAGGCATTTCCCAAGTTGGCATTCTGTTTAGGAGGCACACATCCAGATGGCTTCTGGCTCACCATAACCAGTTCTTCAGAAATAACCTCCTTAAGCCTTTTCCCCTTGAAAGCATCTGTAAGCAGTTGAAGGTCATGATTGTTCACTCCCAGATCAATATGCCATTAAATTGTGACAGAAAGCACTACCACACTATTAAGTCTCCAGTCATACCCTCAATAATCCTGATAAAATGATGAACTATTTTAACCTCACAGACGATGCGAACAGTAGCTTGAAAACACATCCCAGTAAGACAGTACTGAGATAAAACCTATTCAAATCCTACCCTTCAGATGTTATTACCCTAACCAATTCACCTTGTTTGCTTTGAATCCTTGTCTGTATTAAATCAGAGCCTCACACTACCACTTGAAATCAGGTTGTGCAGAAGACTCAGCAGAGGCTGTTTTGCTGAGATCTCCCAGTCTTAGCAGAAATTCCTGTTAGTCTGAGGCCTCCTGACCTACCCTCTTCTAAGTAAAGAAGCAGTGATATGTCTCTAACAGCTCAGGGTATCTTGGAGTAAAGGGGAATTTTCAGTGAGCAAGACACCACTAAGTGGAAAAATGCCATAACTTTACTCATGTCACAATGCCTATTGTGACTGACACAAAAGGAAATGTAAATCGGTTGCATTCATTATCTCTCCCTTTCACCCCTATACTAAAATGCAGCACATTGGACAAGATACTGCAGCATATTGGACTGCCCATTGTAAGTGCAGTTTTATTAAAAAATTTCCCTAAAAGAGAAAAGAAACACCTGAAATCTTCTGATATTCTGGCAATTGACTAACAGCCCATGCCTTATCTGTTTCAGCCATCAGCCTCCCTAGTCAGATCTTCCTTGATTTGTTACTGGCCTAAATGTATGAAAAGATAGGAAACAACAAAGCTTCAGGTCAATTAAGGCTTCCACTAATCTAGTAGTGTATCATATATAATGAAGGAGCCTAAACTCTCTTGACTGTATCCTAGATACCATCCTAGATACTTTAATTAGGAAAAGAGACTCTGTTTTAACGGTACTAAGAACCTCATCTAATTTATCTTCGGGGTTTTTTAGACAATAGGAAGAGGCAGTATTTAATTTCATTTGCACTTTTTTGACATTTCTAGTATTTCTAGTATTCTTTTATAACACTACAATGCTGAGATTTTCTGGAGCATTCAAGCCCTCCTATTAGGTACGGTACAGCTCCTGAGGAAGAGCTGAGAAGAAAGAAATCTAAATTTGCTTTTTGCAATTCAATAAGCAACAAGAGAACACTGAATTGAGAGATGGAATAAATGCACTTTTCACTAACATGGAAGACAGTGTCAGAAAAGGCATTGGAGCTGACCACAAGCTCTGATGGATGGATGCATCCATCCATCAGAAATTCTGCATCCTTTGTGGACATACCTTGGTGAAGAGATTGATAAAAGTTGTTAATCTGAGCAACATTTCAGCTCAAGGCTTTCTCCCTTTTTCTTAATACACAATGGATTATTTAGCACTCAAATTGACAAATGAACCCAGAATGAAGCAACACACATGACAAAAAAGTTAAAGTATTTATGATGATTGTTATGTACTATCATAGGGTTGATATACCTAATGCAATTGCTGAGTTTTGAATTCCCTGTACAGACCTTGGACTTAAAACTATTTGAACGAATAAAATAATTAGTCCCAAGAATGCTTTGTGTCTGTCTGTATAGTAGCCTCTATACTACTTTCTGGTATTCTAAATTAATTTTTATTCTGCAAAGTCCTCTTGAAATCTCTCAGCAGGGTGTCAAGTCAAGTATCTGGCATTGGATTGTTTCCAATTGGATTGGAAAGCTTTGTCTACAATATTAGCAACCAAATTGCAAAGTAGTTTGCAGCTCTTGTTAATACTTCTCTAATGCATGCATAAAGCAGTTTTAAAAAGACTTGTTTACTTGTCCTTTCTCTCAATCAGCACAAGCAGCTGATTGTGAATGAGAACTTAAAAGAGTAAGTTTATCTCACTATTTATTTATATGAACAAGAATATGTTAAACTTGCCTAAAAAGAGAAAAATACTTATGCCTGAGAACTGTTATACCAATTTGGCCAAACCAATTCTTTTTCATAAATAAAATAAATAAAAAACCCCTAAGCTCTGTCCTTACAGTGTATTTATGAAAGTCTCAAGTAATGGAAATTGGAGTTTAAAAATTTTGGTGGAATCTGTAGCACAATAGAGTCATTACTTATAAAACTATTGTGTCAGCACTCTCTTTTCTGCAGTCATGGGTACTCCCTCTACTTGTATCCATAATTTATTGTAGTTTTCTACATTCAAGTCTTAGTCCCAAATAGATCCCACTCTCCATCAGGGTCTAAATTAAAAATAAAGAAAATAAATGGACAATGGTGACATACCATTTCATTGATGAACAAAGTCCTCTTTTGCTCAGAACACACTCTGAGTTCAAACAATGTGGTTTTTATGATACACATGTACTTTTGGTACAAGGACCTCACCTGGAGTACTATATCTTGCTCTGGAGCCCTCAACACAAGAAAGACATGGAACTGTTGGGGGTCCTCCAGAGGAGGGCCACAGAAAAGATCAAAGTGACGGAACAGCTGAGAGAGTTGAGGTTATTCAGACTGAAAAACAGAAGGCTCTTGAAGGACAATATTGCAGCCTTTCAGTACTTCAAGGGCTTATAAGAGAGATGGGGACATCCATCCTCCTTTCAGCAGGACCTGTAGTAAATAGTACAAAGGTAGTGGATTTAAACTAAAAGAGAGTAGATTCAGACTAGACATAGTGAAACTTTTTTTTTTTTTTTTTTTTTTTTTTGAGAGAATGGTGAAACAGTAAAACAGGTTTCCAAAGAGGTAGTGGATGTCCCATCCCAGGAAAATTTCATGGTCACGGTTGGATGGGACTCTGAGTAAACTTCACCTAGTGAAAGATGTCCCTGCTGCTCAGAAGGGGGTTTGAACCAAATGACCTTTAAAGGTCTCTTCTAGCCCAAACCATTCTATGGTTCTATGTAGAGCCTGCTACAGCAGAACCAAATAATAATTTGGATACATAATTTGTTAGCTCCTTATATCAAAGAACTATGTGTATGGTATGCAAACCTATCTTCGTTTCCTCAAAAATAAGAGACAGGATGTTTACATTATTTTTACTGGTTAGACCAAGAATTACATTTGAGCTCTAGCATAAAAAGGCTGCTAGATCTGTATTATTTTCTTATGTCTCTGAACTGTGGTAAACTTGACCACCTCATAAAATGCAAAGCTATATGTATGCTCTTTGCTGAAAGACCACAATGTCTCTATTTATTTTTTTTTAATTTTCTTTTCTTCTTCCCCCAGTTTTTCTGGACTGCAAGGTCAGAGTTTGCAAGGAAGACTACTTGCTTTTCTTGGCAGATGATGACAGGTCACCAGCTTTGTTCCTCCTGTTCTGCAATGAACTAGTAAGGGTGAGGCAAAGATGCCTACTATGCAAAGGTTCTCTTCTCTGTCCTTAACCTCTCCTCCTAGAATAGGGTGATGTATAGCTGGGATCTTCCTCCCCCTCCAAAAAAAAGAATGCATTGGCAGCTGTAAAAAGTAAAGGAATGTGAAAAAAGAAGCACAAGAAACTATTATTTTTTGTCAAAGACAATGACAACCAGCTAGGAAGATCACTAATGTATAACTGAATGGAAATGGGTAGAAGGGGGTTTTAGGTTTTCAGACTATTTCTTTTAAACATAGTTTTATTCAATGATATTGCTTTTCAGCTGAGTGAATTCTCATTGAACATCTTATTAGTAGGCAAACCTCAGTCTTTGCAATTTTGCAGTACTTCTGAAAACATTTGATGCATAAGTGTAATTGAAAGCAGAGTCAGAGAAAATACTGTATCTTTTTTTTGGGGGGTGGGGCGGGGAGGCTGTTCTTTGTTTCAAAAATAAACAACTGGTTGATTCCTATATCTGTGTCCATAGAAAAAAAAATCTTAAAAATGCAAGAATATACTGCATTTATTTTTTATCCAAATTTTCCTAAGTTTCATTTTTTTTCATTACATCAGTTATCTCTTGATTTTTGTTCCATTTTTTTGCATTAGAAGTGGTGCAAATGTCCCCAGTTGAATATAAACTATGTTTGTGTTTTATCTTGAGGCTAAAAGAAAAATCCCTTTTTTCAACTTTTTTTGAGACAAAAATAATTAACATTTTGTCTAGCATTGTTCTGCATCCTTAAGGATGGCCTGCTGAAGATGTATCATTTCACAGTCTCATCTGCATTGCTAAACAATATTTGAAACAGAGCATGGTTCCCTTGATATACAATAACACTCCCTCTCCAAACTGAGTAGCTTCTTGTTTCTGAAAGATTAAAATAATTATTGCAGTTATCTAAAAATCTGCTGAGTCAGTACTTGATTTGAATGCTGATTGGGTCTCTAATGAGCTAAAAGTGCATTTTGAAAATTTGATATCTCTGAGGAAAGTAATTAACAAAAAATATGTAGCTGTACATACATTAGCTAAGTGCAGAACCCTAACTGGATCGATGCTGCAACTGGGGATATCTTTAGTGTGATAATATCACCATGCCACTCTGTTTATTAGAAGTGAAAAGCCTGAGAAGAAAAATAGGTAGATATCTTTCACAAGTCACTGTGGTCTAACTCCTAGTGGGTTTTTTCCTAGCCCATCAAAAAACTAGTGTTACATGGCAAAAATTGACATGACTAGAAATCTCTCCTCATCAGAGTACCAGCTTGGAATTATAGTGATATGGTAGAAGTAAGGTCCAAAATTCAGTTTCCAAAGTGTGGAGGAAGGTTAGCCTGATGTCTGTGCTACCTGGTGTTATATAGAGGTGAGTTCACTTAAGAAATTATCCAAATAATCACCCCTTCCCTCCTGCCTCACAAAGACCATCCTTGCCATTAAAAGAGCAATAAGTTCCTAACTTGCTCACTGTGGATAAACAGAAGAGCTGATTTTGTGTAATAATGAATGTAGTAGCACACACCTAGTCTACCATGTTTCAGCTTATGCACTTTATTTAGGAATATTAATGTTAAATATGTAGGAACATTTCTCTAAAATGCAGCCATCTGGGGGCTTGAATGCAGTCCAAATGCTATCGTCCATCAAGTTACCTATTAAAAGTATTCTTTTCCTCTAGTCAAATTTGTTGCACATCTCTGCATTTTTTGGTCTTTCTGCTACTTCCTATTGGAAGAAAGGGAATCAGACAGAATGCTGTCTTGTCACTTAGTATAATCGTATAATATTTTATCTTTTTCTTCTCTTTACCTGTTTCTTAATGCAGCCAAAAAGCTTGTTGACACTTTAAAAATGTTTTTCTAATTATCTACATTCAGTTTGAAACTGCTTGATATTTATTGGCTCAGAATTCTTTTCAGTATATGCTGCCTTGTGAATTTCTGTACCTGGTATTGTATTGACTAAACACATATGCCTAATCTAAAAAGAAGATAGAAAACTTAAAACTCCTTCAAGTTAGGCAGATGCATTAAGCAAATGTTTTGGGAATGACTGTTAATCATCTGAATGAGAAAATAGGCGTGCATGAATCAAAATGCTAATTATTTGTTGTTCACTGTTTTATTATTTACTCTATTGAGACAGTACAAAAAATATTATGATCTTTAAACAACCAGAAATATCACAACTAAGAATTAGTCATATTAGAATGTTCCCTTGAATCACTTAACAAACTGGAAATTATTCATGTGAACTTTGTAGAAATATAAATATTTATCACAGCAGGCAAAACAAGGATCTGATTGAAAGTAATTCATTAACTGGGTCTTTTCTAAAATACAAAAGTTCTTCTCAATAGATTGATGAATTCTACTTTTACCTTTCTTTTTACTTGCTTGTTTTTTCTCTCATTTGAAGTTTTAGTCCCAAATTTAAGCATTTGAAGGACAATGGACTAAAATTTACAGTGAGATGTTCCAAAAATATGTACTATTTCCCTAAACCTCTCTTTCTTACTTCAGTACAACCATCAGTGATTTTCAAGTAATAATCAGGTTTTACAAGAATCACACAAACATTACAAAAAACTTGGGCTATTTCACTTCATGACCTCAATACTGAAAGACATCTGGCAGAATCTAGTGAGATAAGGGTTAATGTAAAACACTAGTACTAAGGAAAATAGTTGTTCTATACATTTTACTGACGAAAATATTCCAATACATGTTTCTCTGAAATGGCTGAGGAAGGTGAATATTCAGACCGCATCAGGTGGAGGAGGGTGTATGAACATCAAATTATGAAAAAAATTCTTATTTTTCTTTTTTAATCATAGGAAACCCCAAAGTTAGATGTGAAATAAAAACGTAAACTAGAGTGAAGAAAAACTAAATCTACAACCTGAATGTAAAATTGCAAAATATCAGCATGTGTTGGAAGGCTATTGGCAGAGTCAGGTAAGCTAGATGTCACCCAGAAATGTATGAGAGTGAGTTAAGTTCTGCACAGACAGAAATGATTTGTATATCAGGGTTAATAGGAAAATACAAGCAATACTGAAGCAAGCTAAGTCACTCTAAAACAGCAGTATAGCTTTCTGTAAAAGACATATGGAGATGTCTGTGTGATGACATCAGCAGAGAGGAACTTCAAAAGGCACAACATGGTAAGGGAATTGATCGGAAAAAACAATCTAAACAAAACCTACCCAGGACCTAATTAAAAGATTACCTTACAGAGTGAAAAAGAAGACATATTAAGTAAAAAAGCAATGGAATTTAAAAACTGTATAAAAGATGTCAGGTAAATAAAAAGGCTAAGGTATCTATATTTGGATTTGAAAAGCATGGAAAAGAAAATAACTGTTGCTAGGATAACTTATTCAAAGAATGTAGGAAAATATTCAAAATATATTAGGTAAAGTTTCATAGGGTCAGAAACAAGGAAATGTCAAGTAACTACAATCCTCTATTTATACAGCAACCGGCATTGCAATTGCAGCTAAAGTGTTCTTGATTTCCTTTTCCAAGTCAGTGTGTCTGTGTACGTGCACATGAACGTGTGACTGCACAAATCGCTTAAATGCAGAAGGCAGTGGAGCAGAACAGAGCAGCTGTTTAGAACTGCACAGCAACAAGACATGGCACTTTAGAACAGGAAGTAAAGGAGGATGTGGTATCCAACTGAAGCTGCAGAAGGGATTTTATGTCAACAGAATGCAATTACTAAACTGGAATATTTCCAGAACAATAGAACTAGCATAAGGGAATAATCATTACTGCCTGAAATTGAATATAGTAAAGGAGTTAGTTAGGCAGAGATAACTTGTTCAGAAAAGGGAACAAGATGATATGGCAGAAGAAATTGAAAAGGGTTGTAAAAGGCATAGTCTCCTAATAATGAGTGATTGCAGTTATAAACTAGTTTATACTGAGTGATGGATGTGAATCAAGTGGTTTTACAGATGTTAAAATTATTTGATCTTTTATGTTCTAAAGAAAGGTAAGAATTAGGGCCAAACCTTTCTCTGCTTGTTCCTTCAATGAACTGTGGGTGCATGAGAGAGAAAAACAGCATCTGGGCAGTAAAATAGATCTGAATCTTGCCATAGCTATGAGTAATGCATGAATATGTGACAGTAGACTCAGAAGCAGCATCTCTGCAAAACAACCACAAGCTGTTAAAGTTTGTCATTAGATTTGGAGACAATTCCTGCTCACCTTCTGAATTTCCCATTTCAAAGAAACAAACAGAGAAAAAAAGAAAAGGTTGAAGATCTGAAAATCTTAAAGATTAAATAATGACTTGTTGCTTTTGTTTGCAACAAAGAAGCTAAGGCTGACCACTATAAATACTAGAATGAAACTGAAAATGTACAGCTAGTACATATGTCTTGTAATTTAACTTCAGTAGCTTTATCAATGAGTAAAGCAGAGGCCAACGTTGTTAGCTGCTGTGACTCTGTAACATCTGTATTAATTTAATCCAGTTAAGGGCCCAGGAAGAGCATTTAGCTATGTGTTTCATTCCACCTGTGCAATGCAGCACTATAAATGCACCTTTCAATGGAGTGTGTGATGAGAAAGGATTGATAATACGTGCACAGTATTACACTGCAATACCAGAGAATAAATGTGATAACATTTGCTAAAGTTGATGAGCTGTGATCTTTCTGCATCATAATATGTCACCCTTTCCTAAGATATTTTTATTACTTAATTCTGTTTTAATTCTTTGAAACCTTAAGTAACTTTTATGTAAGTCATCAAAAAAAAAAAAAAAAAGAGAGAGAGAAAAGAAGTAATGAGGAAGGCAACACAGAGGGCTCTATATGAGATATTTGACTTAATGAAACATAAATCAGCTTGAGCTCACACAATGTAGTCATGCTTAACATATCTGAAAGAACTGCTAGAGAAAGTATCTGAAAGTCTTCTCAGAGAAAAAGCTATGGACATATTTTACCTGGATTTTAGCAAAAGCTTTTAATACAATTCTATATATGAATCTAATCCACCAGCTAATCACTAAATTTATTATGAGGTGAGCTACTTGACTAGATTAAACTCTGGTGTGCAATTTGATTTGGTTTAGTGTAGAAAGATTGTGGGAATTTAGTTCAAGAAACAAGTCCTCTTGGTGATGCTGTCCCTCACTGTTCCTGCACCTTGAACTGAGATTTAAGAGAAGGAAGAAGATCAACTGTGGGTGAAATGCCACTCTTTTTTTGCTGTCATATCAGTATTCTTTCATGGAGACATTTGAACATATTCCTGTGAGCAAAATTAATGAACAGTTCTTGATTTTTGAGAAACCATGTTTTATTATGTTTTCAGTAGCAAGACCCACTTGCATTGAAACAGCTGGTACCTGCCTACAGAGTAATGATTTTAGGGGGAAATGGAAGGAAAAAAGATACTAGAAAGATAAAAATTAAATAGTTTTTTGTGCTTTTTAAATTGTTCTGATTTCTCTAATTTATTTTTTGTGTTGCGATTTTTCACTTTTCTCCGTGGATCTCGCATATTCACATTTAGTCGTCACAGCTACTATGAGTATAGCAGAAAAACATTAATGAAACTAAGCATACTTCAAAAGCTCTTCCAAGACTCTTGGACCATTTATGGCTTCATTAGGCCAATGAACGTTCAAGGTAGGATGTTGTGGTTTTGTAGGTGTACATGGTCCTTTCAACCTTACAGATGTGAAAACATTTACAGAGATTCCAGTTGCATTATTCCTCCTCTTTCCCCATGTTTTCAAAACCTCCAAAGTTCAACACATTTCCATAGATTCATAATTTCATCACGTCAATAGGCTTTGCCTCTCTTGATGATATTTGGAGCCAGTCTGTAAGATAGGTGAATTTCCATGGATTGTTCAGTGGTTTGCTAAACTATTTCTAGCCTTCCTTGCCCTAAATTTCCTTGCTTTTCAGCTGACCAGGCAATATTTTCCTACAGCATGGTTCTTATGTAGGCTGAACTCCTCACTGTTCTCTTCTTTCAGACTAGACATGGGAAAATTTCCACCTTCTATCTGTAGAATTCTTAGCAGCCTATGGTGAAAATCATAGCCATTTGAATGGGAGTAAGGTCTTTTTCTTCGTGTGTTGAGCATATATTCTATGTTCCTTTGGGTTCAGATTCTACACAGTTTACCTATCAAAAGTATATCTCAGCTATAACTGTGTGCTTGCTACAAGCTTCCAGCAATATACAGTAATTAATAATGTCATATCTGTTCCTGAGATTAGGATAAGGAGAGATTTCAAAAGTGGTAAATTCTCTAAATAATCAGTGCGATGTTTCTTTTTGTATCAAGGAATGACATATGGAAATAAAACAGACTGAAGAGTGCTACAGATTCATTGTGTATTTGTACATGAGGTGCTTAAAGATGTATAGTCTCAGGTTTTCAGAATATATTTGAAGACAGGAATCAGACTGGACCAAAAATGAAAATCAGTTTGGCTTCCATTTCGTACAGTTAATTCCTCCCCTAATCTACTTGTTTTCAATAATGTGGCAAGGATTCTTTTCCGTTTCAGGGTATGGCTACCACTGAGAGAGCTTTGTTCCTTGAAACACTTACATGTGCTTGAACCCTTTAGACACCAAAGCATGTTTGCTACTGTTCTGTTATCTTTGTATTGATAGATCAAGAAAAAAACCCCACATGACATGCAAAATCTAGGGGGAAGAAAGTGTGGATTACATCATACTCTTCAACCTGCTGAAGACGGCCCCAATATTATGCTTAAAGGGCATAATAAGGCACCACATCTGGAGACACTATCCTGTACAACCTCCTATCATGGTCCTTCCTATGCAATGGGATTTATTCTGGGTTTATGTGTTGTGAACATTATCCCTGCAGGAGAAACACTTTCTGATACCAAGACTTGGCAGAAAAATCACCTCTCACTCACCTGTAGAATTATTAAACAAGCCCTCAGTCTTATTTATTGCTCTCACCCACACTTCTCCTTCTTCCTGTTTTTCAACTGGCAAATAGACCTTTCTACAGAACATGAGCTTTGCAATTCTTTTTAGTGTGGAAGCACAAATGTTTTATTCAGTTCTTATATCTTTGCTCAGAGCACAAAGCAAGTCCTTAATAATTTAGTCTTACAGATGACTCAGAATCATCACATCCTGGGCTTAGTCTTAAACCATAGCTATTCATGGACTGAACTTAGTATTATAGCTTTTAAATTCATGACTTTGGGAGCAGACAGTACTTATAAAAGCACATCATATATATTTTTTGTACTAAATGTCAAACTATTAAGGTTTATATTTCCTAACTTTTCCAAAGATTAGGGAAAATACAACCTAGTTGCTGTATTTCTAAGAGCTGAAAAAGCTTGAGAATAGTTTTTGTGATTTCAGCCTCTCTGCTGCCGTCTTCATAATGCTGCAAGAAAATTACTTCAAAGTACTTTTTAACAGTCATTCTTGGATACATAGCAATTACTGTTATGCATTTTATGCAGCCATCCTATAGCACTTTGGTGGATGTCCCTGCTATGGGATTTAGGAGTCAATTTCATTACTTCATCAGAAGGGATCACTCTTCAACAACTGCTTTGCCAGATAGATTTTTTAACAGATAATGCATTCTTTTCTAGCATAAATCTCTCCGTTTGGAGGCACTTGAGAAGCACATAAAAAATGTAGGGCTCAAAATATGCAATGTTTTCTTTTGAATGACATGTCTCTCATTTGAGTGATACAGCCATTTCACCTGATCTTAGGTAGTGATCTGTTCATGCAGAGAAGTCTGAAGAATGTTTTTTTCTTACCAAATGTCCATGCAGATGTTACCCTCATATGTCCTTGGAAACATTTTTATAAATATCCTGAAGTGTTCACTTAATCTCATTGGATTAATAAAAAATAATATTTTTAATTATTAGTAATTCCACACTTTGCAAGGGTTAACAAGTGATGAGTTCTACAGGTCAATAGTATGTCAGATCTAAAAGTAGGAAAAGTACTACTAAAGAATATGCAGTCAGTTTGATGGCAAATTCCTGGAGGATTACGGGTGTTGTCTCTGATTTGTTCTTTATCTTGACATGGCTTGTAGATGAACTGTAGCAAGATTACAATCATGATCGTTCGTCAGAGCCTGAATGTTTGGTGAACAGCACATTTTAACCTAGTGTGTTCACATCCTGCAGAAATCAATCCTGTTTAATCCTTCTATTGCATACTTACAAATCTTAGGATAACTTATGTGTTTTAATATCACTGCAAGCTCATAAAATCAAAACCAGATGAATTAAGAAAAGCTGTTTAAAAATTAAACTCCTGTTTAGTTTGCTACCTTGCAAACTAAGGTGAATGTTTATAAGCATGGCAATAGGAATTCTCATGTAAATATAGCTGAAATGAAGGAGAAATCCAAAGAGAGAGGTTGCTGTAGTCAAGCAATCTTTTTCTGTGTAGCTTTGAAGTGACCATGTATGAAGAGAAGCAACTAATGTAAACCTCTTAGTGGGTAGGTCAGCATTCATAAAGTGTCTAATGGAAGACTGAGAGAGTATAGGAAAGCACTGATTATAGGTGTGCATATGACTGACACGACTCAAATAGCTGGGGTTACAGCAGGCCTGTATTTTTTTTTTTTTCAAATTGACTTTTGATGGCTGAATTCTGTTTTTTCTGTATACTTCTGCTTGCAATCTGCAAAAAGAGTGCTCAGAATATGATGATGTCTTTTTGACCACCAGAAGTTTTGCTTTCTAAAATTGTATGTAACTAAATGACAAAATGAATTATTTTGTTTTGAAATCAAGAAGCAATTTATTGGCTAAGTTTTGCACAGGATTTTGGTTTGTAGCACAGATTTAGGTTGTGCTTCAGTGGCCACCAAAACTAATTAGAGCTTTTATTTGGAAAGAAGAAAACTAACAAACCAATAAGCCTGCCTTCCCAATCAGGTCAGGCTGAGAGGCAAAGGAAGAAAATGTACAGAACTGGAATAATCCAATCTCTCCTTCTTCTTCTTCTCCTTCTTCTCCTTCTTCTCCTTCTTCTCCTTCTTCTCCTTCTTCTCCTTCTCCTTCTCCTTCTTCTCCTTCTCCTTCTCCTTCTCCTTCTCCTTCTCCTTCTCCTTCTCCTTCTCCTTCTCCTTCTCCTTCTCCTTCTCCTTCTCCTTCTCCTTCTCCTTCTCCTTCTCCTTCTCCTTCTCCTTCTCCTTCTCCTTCTCCTTCTCCTTCTCCTTCTCCTTCTCCTTCTCCTTCTCCTTCTCCTTCTCCTTCTCCTTCTTCTCCTTCTCCTTCTCCTCCTTCTTCTTCTGAGAAAGTCAAAGAAATGTCACTGGATGTGGCCTGCGCTCAGCAGTGATTCTAAAGAACAAAAACAGTAAATATCCACTACTCAAGCTAGCCAGGATCTGCAGGTCTAAGGTGGCTATGGTCCAAGGTACACAATTCAAACTGTTCAGTGGGTTAAGTAATGCACATATATTGAAGTGGTGTAATAGATAACCCAGCAATGTACTCACACTGCTTTGCTAAGAGCATGGATTGGACACTAAATAAAGCTGCTTGTGCATTGTCTGTTCGTGGTATGGTCCAGGGTTAATCTTTTCTGACACCAGGCAAGTTTGGGTTAGGA
The DNA here is from genome assembly GCA_030060385.1 of Muscicapa striata striata. NCBI lineage: Eukaryota > Metazoa > Chordata > Aves > Passeriformes > Muscicapidae > Muscicapa > Muscicapa striata. The sequence goes on along the minus strand of JAREIS010000005.1, from coordinate 624,063 downwards.
TCCTTGCAGAGCTATCACAACATGATAGTCAGAGATGTTAAATACTGCCTTATGCTTTCATATTTATTCAGGCATGGAAGTGTACAGTATGGTAACCATAAATTACTCAAACAAATATTTCATGTCCCTCTGAGATTTTTTTGTTAAAAGTTGTCCTGTTAGCAGCACTTTTTATTTATTTCTAATTTTTTTATTAATTATTTGCTTACTGATCTCAAAAAAGCTCATATATTCAGTTCCATCTTATTATCTCAGTTGCATAGTAATGAAGCACAGCTGCATGCAACCCTGCTAATATTTGTAACTTGTTGTGCAGCAGTAGGTGTGCCTTTTTTTAAATTTCTATGTGAAAGAAAAGCTTCTAACATGCTCTCTGAGGGTCTACATTTGTCTTACTGTTGCTGTTGCACCCTTAGACTGTGCTTACCATGTCTTGCCCATTTTTCTGTGAGCTACTCAAGAGCAGAGTAGCAGAGCTCTGGTTGCCTAAAGATCTGGGTCTTTACCAACCTAAACTACTGCCTGATTCTGTGTTTATAAATTGAATTGAAATTGAATATTGAATATAGCTGGTGGGTACACTGTGTCTTCCCCAAGTCAAAAAGCTAGACTGTACTTCTTCTTTCCTGTGTACAGAAACACAAACATCTTTTGAGAAAACAATTTTAAATTAGAGTAAGTTATATTCTAAGGTATATGTGTGTCTCTTACAATATAGTCAACCAAAACTCCTATTGAGGTGACATCAGAAGAAGGTTGAGTGACAAAGAGTCAGATATTCTTCCTGTGGGCTTTCTAGGAGAAAGAGTCAAACCAAGAGCCTAAATGAGTATCTTTAACTTAGTATGTCTCTGTTAAATAACATTTACTTTACAGTTTTTTATAGTAATCTTTTAGAAGATAGATTTTATTTTAAAGGAAAAGTGAAATATGCGTACCAGATTAGAACTAGTGTTAGCATATTTCTTGGTTAATCCTGGAAAGTTGATACCAGACATTGACTTGAATGAAATTTGAGCAAGCTTGATGTCAAAGTTTAGACAATAATCTTATGACCCCATTTCAGATTAAGGCAACAAAATTCAGCACTGTAAAAGATTTCATCTGTGCATCCTAATTATTCAGGATGCTGATTATTTTCTGTGAATTTTGGATTTCCTTTTGACATTGGAAGTACAATTTAGCTACCTAATCAAATGTGTATATATACATATACATACACATATACATACATATATACATACATGCATACACATACACATACACATACACATACACATATACATATACATATACATATACATATACATATACATATACATATATAGTATCAACTAAGATTCAGTTCTTGTTCATCATAACAATGACTATATGATGTGTGACTAAGAAGATGAGGTTAGACCTGGAACACTTTCTTTTTGTGCTGGCAAATCTTACTTTCTGCAGATAAAATAGCAAAGGAAGTGATGCAAAGAGCTGGCTGCTTCATCTACCTTTAGTTCAGTTGGATGTGTGGTCAGAGTTGTTCTCTTTTGTGAATTTCACATCTTCTTAGGAAGATGTAAAAACTGACTAAATCTCCCAGAGTCACACTTTTTCTTCCTAACTCTCACTGTTTTGCTTGACAGGTGCACTTAGTTGTTTTTCATTTTTCCAGAGTGAAGGGCTGCTGACATTCATCACTCCATTTGTATTGTTTTGCTTCCCTCTTCCTTTTTTTTTTTTTTTTTTTTTTTTTTGAGGATAAACAAATAATCAGGCACTGATTAAAAAAAAATAAAAATTAAAAGGGCATTGCAATTTGCTCCTATGTGCTTTGCTTCTCATTTTCTAACAATCCAATGAGTTGACTTGTTTTCTTGAATATGTCTTATAACCAAAATCTGATACTCTTTAATGCATCTAGGAATTCAGCTGCAGTAAAATAAAAAATTCTCCTGCCAGCTGGGATAAGCATGTGAATGCTTGTAGATATATGTACATGTATGAAGTTAAGTCTTTTCAGAATTGTTTAGAAATTTACAGTTGTTTTTCTATATTGATGTACACATATTAACCACTTACTTTTACTTTAACATAAATGATTGTAAGGGTAATTGGAAATGCACCTGGATAAAATCAGAGTGATCTCTGAATGAGAAGGAATGTCAAGGAACATATAAATTCAGAAATATAGCTAGTCTTTACCTGAAAAAAACAAAAACCCTCTGTGATTTCCCTCAACTATTTTTTAAATCTATTTTTGCTCTAGCCAATACAATTTTCAGTTATCTAAGCATTAAGTATCTGAACACTTAGATTTTATTACACATGAAAAAAAACTGAGTTTAACTGAATTATGAACAAACCTTAGGAAATTACAGGTGCTGCTTATAAAAAGAATAGTTCAAATAAACAAATATTTCTTTTTAGACAGTTTCCAAACATAAAATCATTTCTTTCTCTTTCTGTCGCTATTTCTCTCTCTTGCTTTTTTCCTGCCCTCATTCTTCCCCCCCCCTCCTTCCTCATTCCTTCTTTCCTTTCTTCATTCCTGTTTTGCTTTTCTTTTTCTTTCTTTTCTTTCTTTTCTTTATTCTTGGAATGTATTTTATCATCTGTCAGTTTTGCCCTATGATATGTCCTCTTAAATTGGATCTGTAAGCCCTTCATAAAGTTTAATAAATCTTCAGCATTTCACCCTAAGGAAATTATATTAAAAACCTTCAAATGTGAAGTTGGGCCTGCAGACGCACAGCACTGGGAATTATATCACCATAATCAGCTTGTAATGAAAGCCTCTGTCGCTGTTCTCTCCCAATCATAATCTGCCTGTCTTTATGAAAAAAGGGGGGTTTGTCTGGGTTCATCTGCAAGCTTTAATTGGAAGATGTCTTCATTTCATTCCAGCCTACTGGGATAATAACTCAGCCCCATGTTTAAACACAGGCCCTTGCCGCTGATATTTTTTCATTTAGTAAAGCATGTCTCTTTAAATGATTTAGCAAATCACCATGAATGCCAAGGCGGGATGATTGGCAGCTCATTGCTGGTGCACCATTTGCATGACATTTGTTCTTCAGCCCGGAAAGCTGCGGCAGGTAAACAAGCAGGCCCTGTACCGACTCCCTGTGAGTCCTTCCCTGTTTATTTTCTCATAATCAAATGACATTTATGGAGAGGCAAATGCAGCTGCACATATATGGAGAAAAAATGCAATCAGGCCAAACATGATGACTTCATTCAGGTGATATTTTGATTAGAGAAAGGACAGCTTTATGGCATAGAGTTTCTTGCAAGTGAAGGCAGTCAAATTCCATTTTACAATCTCTATTTTTAATATGAATACTAGGTTCAAATAATTCATTGCATCCAATGGCACTGTCAGTGTTACAATGCAACATGTAGATGTACAAATTTCTTAAAATTCTGACTTTTAAGAATTTTTAAATTTCCTAAAGTTCTGTTCTGCTCTCTTCTGAGGCTTTTTTCTTTTTTTTTTTTTTTTTTTTTTTTTTTTTTTTTTTGGTAGGGGTCATATCTCTTTTCTATGTATAAAGCTGTTCTGTTGTGTCAGGGGAACTTTTTCCTAAAAGAGATTTCAGAGAGGAAGGTTTTTCTGAAGTTAAATGTTTTAAACTTATTTCCTAGCATATCATGGTGTCAAGAAACTTGGAAGAAGGCAAATGGAAATATATAACATGTAATATATATTTCATCATATGGTACTGCACCACAACTGATAGTATTAGTATTCTTCTAATACATGTTTCACTTCAGTTTCAAAGGTCATTTGAGAACAGAAATAAAAAAAGGCAATTTTTTGCAATGGGAAAGGAAAGGGTGTGTCCTGTGAGGGTTTGCAGCTACCTTGAGTGACTACACTCTGTTTTTCTTGAGTTATTCTTAAGGAAGTAACTTCTCATCTTTTTGCTGAAGGAGACAGCCTGTTTTTGTGCTGGCAGATTTTCCATGAGAGAAACCATGAAATTTGAGTCTCTTCAGTAGCTGTGTAAAACGGGAAAGCAGAATCATATATTCATCACACAGCTTGACCCAGGAAAGTTGAGAGCAGAGCTCAAGATTTTTGCCCGCCTGTCATAACAGTCCTTTTTGAAAACAATACTCAGATAATAGAAGGCAGGTAGGTGTACATGGAGGGAAGAGCTAATGGCCTGTATTTAATAGGGTGCGACTTGTCAGAAAAATCTGCCGACAAGGGTCCCACAAAGTGGGGTCCTACAGAGAGGGGGCTGAGCGTGTTGTGAAAATTTGGCTAAAGAGTTAGAGAAAAAGTGGCTTTGGCAGAGAGCAGAGCAAGTAAGTTCTGTGGAGTTGTCTTAACCATGTCTTTTCTCAGTAGAAATTCTACCCTTATATTTTCGGACTGGGTCTTGGTCCAGGTTTTTGGAAAGACACGCTTCCAGCTGTGACACAACACAGATGCATTGTTATTTCAATATGCAGGGCTTTGTCTCCCTGAAGAGACTGGCTTTTATTGCATCGGTCTTTAAGTAGGCACTAAGTAATCTGTAGACACCATTCAAAATCAGACTTAGTAATTGTGCTGATAGGGTTTCTTATTACAGTAAGTGTGTACTTGGGGTCCTCGCACAGAGTAGGGGAAAACTGCTTAGGCACTTGCTGTATTTTTGAGCATCTCAGATTTATCTCAGAGCAGCTGAGTTTGGTGTGAGAAAACACAATATACCGAGTGCAGCCTGAACTCGAAAGGAATCACTAATGTGGCTCAAGAAATTGCTGAACCGGGTAACTGGCAGAAAGGTGAAATAACAATTGTGCAGAGGTAATTGGGCCTGCAATTGGAGCTGAGCTGAGTGAGAGGAGCAGGAAATATTGCCTTTCAACTTGGTAGCTGGAAAACTATGAAGGAAAAAGTGAAGGGACATACAGAGAGGCAGATGTGACAATAAAACTGATGGATCAGGGAGTCATTTGAAGAGTCTGGATCTGTCATACCCAGTGCTGAGAAGATAATTCGGTTTCAGAGTTTGGGAGGAATAAGGGTGATGAGACTCATTGCTTGGAGGAGATGTGGCTTGGGAAACCAAACATCATGCATCTCTGCTTGTTGCCAAAGGGAGACTGCAAAATCAGAGAGCAGAGAAGGCAGGAAAAATTAATTTAGAATTGCCAGTACTTGCTAGCTATAATAATTTGAAGTCACTGGAGGTAGCCTAATGAGTGGGATTCTCAGGAAGCTGGGAAAATGAGGATCTTCTTGCCTGCTTTTATACATTTATGCATTGAGGTTTACAAACATATTCGATAATGTGCACTTTTGAAAATCTCAATGTAGGAGTTGCAGCATCATGAAATTTTGAAAAAAATCACTCTTATTTATGAATCTTTAAAAAACCGTACCACATAATGTCTACTTTTCCTCTTTTAATCATCCTGATTTTGAATTTTAGGCAGAAAAATCCCCCATGCCTCATGTCTCTATTATCAAATTAAGGTAGAAGTTGTCTAATTTACTTCTCCTAGTTGTTTTACTAGAAACCTGATGGTGCACATGATTTTAATTGCTAATGCTTTCTTCCTTTTTAATTCATTACTCAAAGCAGAATTATGTGAATAGTTGTGAAAGGAGATTCATCTAAAATAAGGATAAGAGCCTACAAATTACTACTGCTTAAGGATATCTTCAAGCTGTGGAAATCTGAAGGTACTTTGCAAAATTAATAAGTTAAAAGATAAAAATACCACCCCCACGTCTCTTTACACCACTTAACCCTACACAGGTGTTACAAAAAAATAACTCCTGGGAAAATCTCTTTATACAAGAAATCTGTCCAGCAGCTTCCAATGTGACCCTTTATGATTTTAGTACAGAAGTCAGAAGGATAGTGCAGAAACTGTGCAATTTTCCTTTTTTTTTCTATTAGAATTGACTGTGATGAGCAGAAAAATCTTAAGGGCAGCTGAACAAGCATCAACTTGGTATTTGACAAGACTGACAAGATGGTCTCCATGGACCTGTTTTACTCACTATGTGAATTCACTTTTCCTTCTCAGATTGAACTCAGAGAGCATCAAAAGATCATTATTGTCATTGCTTGCTAGGTGAATGAATGCTTTATTCTCACAGACATTTGGAGAATAGCAGCTGCTTGTAACTGTTCATCCATTCACACATGCACCAGTTTGGCTATTTTCTATTTATTGTATATAGAAACTACATCACTTGGCCAGGAAAGAGAAAAATATTTTTAACTGTAGAGATATACCTAGTGGTACTTATGTACATACTAAACAGCATGCAAGCACCCCATAGTTTCAGTTCTGTTTGTTCAGACTACACAGCAAACAGAAATTCAGAAGTCACTCATTCTCTAAAAGGTTGGGAGCTACGTGTATGCTGCACAGTAACTGCTGGAAAAGAACACACACTTTGGGCCACTGACAAGTCACAGTGTCTATAATGTTGTGTAGGATTGTCCTTGTACAGTTCTGGATCGAATTCAAAGACCTTCCAATATAAGGGATAAATGGATTAGCAAATGTTTTCAGTTCTGCTTAGATAATCACAGCAATCACCAGACTTGGTCAAAACTTTTTGAGAATTTGAGGCAGGGGGAAGGGGAGAATGAAAAGAAGGTTAGAGAGAAAGGGATAAAAGAAGAATAAAAAGGAAAGGGGAGAGGGAAAGGGAAAAGGAGGAAGGGGGGTGCACGAGAAAGCAGAAGAGAAAGCAGAAAGAAAGAGAAAGGGGAAATGGGAACGAAATTAGGAAAGCGAAAGAAAAAGGGAAAGGAAAAGGGAAAGGCAAAATAATAGATGCATCCTCAAAGATCACTATTTTCTCCTTGTCTCTAATGAGAACAGGATTGTAGTCTGCTAGTTTTATGAGGAACTGCACAAACCCACAATTCTTTGCAAACTCTTAAGTACAGAAAATTTAAAAAGCAACACTGCAAAATTAATTTTGAAGTAGATGCTTTAAAGACACTGATTCATAAAGAAGTAACTTCTAAAAATTTTAATACTTTATTTAAAAATCTTATTAATCAAGGTTACTGTTTTTTTGCAACTGGATTTATTTTCATTCAAAGGATCCATCTTTCCCAAAAATCTATGTATTTAAATAATCTTCAGTGTCTTTATATTTGGTTAAAACAGTGTCATTAGGAATTAGTACAGGCTGATTTGTATGTATTTTCAATGAGTATAAAAAGAAGGGAACAAGCTCTCACAATATAAGCAACTGAAACAATACAAGTATATCTGTGCTGCAAGGACATTATTGCAAAAGTTATGAAAACGGGATTTAATGGTTGGAAATCTCTACTTCAACAATACAAAATCACAGTAATAATAAAATAAAATAAAATAAAATAAAATAAAATAAAATAAAATAAAATAAAATAAAATAAAATAAAAATTATAATATTAAGGAATTGTCTTCTCTCTAGCTTTTTTTCCCAATAATTTAATTCCCAGCATATTTTGCATTCTATGAGACATCTTAGCTCCTAAATATTTTCATATTTGAAAACCAAAGTGATTCAGCGTTCACAATTTTTGAAAGCAGTGCAAGAAAGAAAGGGATAGTAAGCAAAACTTTTAGAAGTCATTATTTCTTTTACAGGTATTTGAAAGTAGAGGGGTTTGACAATATTATCACGTAGAAAAATATCCCAGGGTCCAGCTCCAGCTGAAATTCTACTTTTTTTGTTGGCTAAAAATGATATTTAAACGCAAAAAATATTTATAGTCTGCCAACAACTCATATTCTTTTGCTGGAGATACTAGATGCATTTCAGGCATTTCACAGAGTACAAGGGCATATATCCCTTTTAGAATAATTTGAACATAAGACAGAGCATCGAGGAGATTGGCAGTGACACTGTCTAGTCTGATCTGTTCATAGCAAATAAAGCTGCTCAGCGATGAAATTTTGTTTTTAATTGAAAAAAATTATCAGACAAAAGTTTCATCATTTTTCATGCATTTTTAACCAAACTCTGTCTGAAACATTAAAAAATAGACTTTGGCAGAATAATACTTCAAAAGCATATCTCAGCATGTCTAGTAATGGCATTATCTAAAACATGAAAAATTCTGGTACCAGTCCCCACATCAAAGACAGGTACTTTAAGACATTTCCTCTGAGACAGGTTTCTTTCAGTTTCTTATAATGGAACTATTTCCCTAACAAACTGAAGATTGAAAGAAGAAGGCACTTGTTTCTCCTGCCATTTGTCCACTAGCATTTTTTGCATTCAATCACTCCGCTGTCATGTTCCATCCCACCATGCCCCTTCCTGCCCACAGTGGTTTTGATTCTGTGGTCATTAATTTTCACGGATCAAAATGGTTTTAATAGAAGAAGAAGGCCTCTCTTTCCCTTTCATGCCTTATCCATAGCATCAAGAGGTTTATGTCCATGCCATGGAGCTGCGTTTGGGTGTCTGATGCTGTGGACCTTCAATGGGCAGTGGCAAAGCAGAGCCTGGGATCCAAACCCCAGCAGTGGGCTTGGATCTGCACTTATCAGCACCTACCTGTTGATAGGTGGGTTCACTTCCTCTAGTACACTGAAGTGTATGGGTTCATTAACTGACGAGCAACAAAATGTTTGACACCTCTTCACTGCAGCAGTTTAGAGTATGTCAGTGATCTTTCTCCTCTGTGATTAGTGTTTGACCCTCCCTTGTTACAAAAAGAGTATGTGAAATGCAACACAAACCCTTGCTCAATCATTTATTTTCTTTTTTCACTTCATCTTGAGCCACGGTTGGCTCGTAATTTCTATTTTATTAATTCCATATGAATATTTAGAAAGCAATATATATTTGACTACAAGGTCGCTTGCTTCCAATATTCCTGTTGGAAATCATTATGTAGATGTTATATTCTATATATGTGGAGGAGCAAAATCAAGTTGAGAAGCCTGGCTTTTGTTACCTCCTGACCAGGAAAACTCTGTAAGAATCACATTAAACTCTCTCTGTCTCCCTTTGTATCTTTGTAACAAAGTTCAGAAATGGAAGATAAAAGAGAAACAGGGAAACGCTGTTTGTTGCCAGAACCATAATGAGTTAATTCAAAATAGGGCAATAAAGAAAAAAAATCTGTAACAAACCTGTTGAGACCTTTGAATTCTTGAGTAAAAAGTAAGGCATAAAGACAGAAAGTGCCAAAATAAAAATCTTTAATAGGCTAGAGGGCATCTTGTAGAAAACAAGCTGGGTTACATGATATATGTAACACTAGGCAATTATCTATTAAATGTAATAATTGTTCACAACAGCTCTCAGACAAATAGAAGACAACAGACCACACAGAATTAAATCAACGGAAAAGCATCAAACAACCTTGAAGAAACAGCTCTCTTTTCTTTGTGTCTATCTGAAGGGTGTTCACCATGTTTCAACAGTGTAAGAAGCTCATTTTCTTGTTCAGTATTAGAGTGCTCAGGTCCACCAAAAGAGCAGAGACATGTGAGGACTGCATGGACAGAATTTTTCAGTATGATAAAGGCAATCATATTTAAGATTTTGGGAGACAGAACTTATTCCTTTCTTTAAAGCATGGGCTGCTGGGAATGCTAATACATCAATAACAAATTGAGAAAACAATGGTCATTACCACACCAGTAACTTTTTAATATGATTTTGCATAAATTCTTATTCTAACTCTAAATTGTTTGCTGGTTTGGGGAAAAAACTTTTAACTTTTCTGTAAATTTCCTAGAAGCACCAGGCCTATATATTGGAGAGGTTTAATTATAAAACAGAGCTTATTCACTAAGTGTTCTGTTCAGGTTGTGCATGAATTGAAGGATAGGATCAAATAGTAAACATTGCCTAGAAGTACAACCAAAGAAAGAAGTGCACCATCATAGGCAAGCCTGTTCTAGCTGGTTGACAACTCTGGGCTTCTGAGCTCCTGGTGGCCAGCTGCTCAGGCAGTTGGCACCACAAGTTTGTCAGCTGTAGCTGCACAGCAGGGTGTTTGGCATCCTCAGCTCCCGCAGAGCACAGCAGCCTGCTTGGGCTCCCAGCTAGCCCCATCCAGCTGCACGCCCTGCACTAGGAACGGAGCGCAGCTTGCCTAGGCTCCTGCCTCTCTGCATGCTGGGCACACTTTAGGGAGCTGGCAACACAGGTGTGGGCAGGAGCATGTCTGGACAGCATGGGTAAGAGGTAGACGATGCTGGGCTAAGAGGTATGAGGGGGACAAAGGCTAGGATGACAAAATTCAGGGAGGAATATATACCTTCTATAGGTGTACCATCTCATCATGATTATTTACTGGTATCTGGTAACTTAATTGCTGTAAATACCTGTACGTTTGCAGTTTCAGTAATAATATATTGCTCTGTGTTGATTGCTTATTCTCAGGAGTAGTCATAGTATGAAGCAGCTGGTCAGCAATGGCAGCTTATCTCCAAAAAACCCAATTAGAACTGATGAAGATGACCACTGGTAAGAAGGTGTGAACAGCTCCTGTATCCCTGTAGCTGATGGATAGTGACAGCATGCTCCAAGTAGTAATTAATCACTGCCTTGAGCTAGGCCATACTGACTCCACCAATAGAAATTGGCTCCTAAGAATCAAACACTTCTCCCTGGAATTTCCTGTAATTCAGTATTTCCCACACACGTGCTCCTTCCTGAGCACCCACCAAATGCCTTGGTGACATGCTGATGCCGTTGACTTGCCCAGGCTTTCTGACTGTCTGGCAGAACCATTTGAGCCAACTTGTGCCACTCTGCTGTAAAATGGACTGGAAGCACTCACGCAGATAGTTACTAGGTAACAGCTGTGAGGATGCAAGGATCAGCTTCCCAAATTGTTTTCATATACAAGTCTTCTGGGTAAAAGGTTTGGGCCACTCCCAGGAAAGCTGATTTAAGTCTTGAGGTCTGAGTGCTGTGCTGATTTACTTCATTGGTGACTGTAATTACCCTGAGCTCAAGTTCCCAGTTATCATTTTTGTTTCAAGAGCATTTGCTGTGTTGATGCTGAGAGTAGCGAGCCTTAAATTTCAGCTCATTGACATATTGTTGCCGTACAAAAATGCCTGTGCATTTGCCCTGAAATTCTCCCTGCTCAGACCAATAATGCCATTTAATTTCAGCACTTTAATTCAACACTTACAGCAGCCCTTCCTAACTGCACTTCAGAGACAAAGTCTCTTGCACATACCTTGACTGTAAGTCCACACAGCAGATCTCTTTCCTCACAATACTTTTATCCTTATTGTCTTAATGACACAGACCACTGGTTCATACAGCTTTATGTATTCCAACTCTGTATCATGTTAATTTATTTTAATGGAAAGAAGACATGAATTCTCTTAAATAAAAACTTCCTTCTGTAAGCTTATACTTTTCACTCTAACATTCAACTATGCCTGAAGGAAAGAAATGTTTCATTTTTTTAATAGAAAAATGATATTAAGCAGCAGAATTTATCCTGTAGGACAGGAAGAATTTTAAAGTAATGTCGCTGTGGTGTTTCTACAATCAAAATATGCATGGCTGCTTTCAGCCAGAATTTTGATATTGCTTTTCATTGATAAGAATATAAACCAAAGAGAAACAATTGAAAAATTATTGAATAGACAACTGTCATGCTGTTGATTCCAATCATTATCAAATGATATCTAATGGAATACTAATGAATCAATTTATTTATTAATGCAAGATGAATTGAAATTATTCACAATTTAATAGATATGTCTTTTTCCTATTTTTCAGAGGAAAAAAAAAAAAGCCTGAGGTGACTCAGGGGTGACCTTATCACTCTCTTCAACTGCCTGAAAGGAGGCTGTAGGCAGGTGGGGGTTGGTCTCTTTCTCCAGGCAGCAACTGACAGAACGAGAGGATACAGTCTTAAGCTGCAACAAGGGAAATTTAGGTTGGATATTGGGAAAAAGTTTTTTACTGAAAGAGTGATAAAGTATTGGTATGGTTTGCCCGGGGAGGTGGTTGAGTCACCATCCCTGGATGTGTTTAAAAAAAAGACTGGATATGGCACACCATGGTGCCATGGTTTAGTTGAGGTGTTGGGCTGGGTTGGACTTGATGATCTTGAGGGTCTCTTCCAACCTAATGATTCTGTGTGTGATTCTGTGTGTGTGAGGTATGTCAGACTATGAGAAATTCTAAGTAAATCAATCTCTATGCAGTTCTTGTTACTTTCTTTGTTCGTGCCATAGTGTTGACCAGGTGTCTTTTCCACTAAGTTATGCTACACCCTTTTCACATCTGGTGTCTTTCAATGCTGAAAGGAAGTTACACTTATTTTCAATGTACCTAATATCTATGGAGGAAATGGGAAATGAAATCTCTCCTTTCCTCTTTGTTTGCCAATATGACACTTCACCTCTTTTGATTATGGCCCAGAGAATAAGTGAAGCCTTGCTTGTTCCTTTTGGAGCAATTACACGGTGGTTGGATTATCATGGGTATCAAAGGTTCAGGGTAGAAACAGAAACCGACTCCTCATTTCACTGGCAAGAGGTGGTACAATAGAGCCATACAATCACAGAATGATTTGGGTTGGAAGGGAACTTAAAGATCCTCTATTTCTGATCCCATGAGCAAGGACATGTTTTACTAAACCAGGTTGCTTAGAGTTCCTTCCAGCCTTGAACCAAGAATGGGACATCCACAGTTGCTCTGGTACCTCCTCACCACTACAGTCAAATCTTTTTTCCCACTATCCAATCTAAACCTGCTTTCTTTCAGTCTGAAGCCATCCCCCCTTGTCCTGTGACTACACACTCTTGTAAACAGTCTATCTCCATATTTCTTGTAGGCTCCCTTCAGGCACTGGAAGGCTGTGATTAGGTCACCCCAAAGCCTTTTCTTCTCCAGGCTGAGCAGTCCCAAATCTCTCAGCCTTTCCTCACAGGAGAGGTTCTTTATTCCTCTAGTTAACTTTGGACCTCCTCTGGACTGTCTCCAACATTTCCATGTCCCTCCTGTGCAGGGACCCCAGGGCTGATGCAGCACTGCAGGTGGGTCTCACAGAGCAGAGCAGAGGAGCAGAATCCTCTCCCTGGTGGCTGTCCATGCTGCTCTAGATGCAGCCCAGGAAAGCCACCTTTGGCTTTCTGCTGGGTCATATGCAACCTCCCACCCACCAGCCTTTGTTGGCAGGGCTGCTCTCAGTCCATTGTCTGACCAGCCTGTATTTGTGTGTGAGATTGCCTTGACAGAGGTACAACAGCTTGCCTTTGGGCTTGTTGAACTTCATGGCATTCAGGGGTGTCAGCTGCACCACTCATCTTGTTGTCATCTGCAAACTTGCTCAGGGTGCATACAATCCCTTTGCCTATGTCATTGATGAATATGGAATGCAAAGGCACCCCAATAGTTACTGATTTCTGTCCAGACATTGAGTTCTTGACCATTAGTCTCAGGACATGAGCACTTACTGAAGAGTCCCCCCACCAAATCCACCTCTTGTCAATTTAGAGAGAAGGTTGTTGTGGAAGATCATGTCCAACTCCTTACAGATAACAGACATCTGTGGCCCATCCCCTGTCCACTCCATCATATGAATCACTCCATCATAGAGGGCCATTGGGTTGGTCAGGTGGGACTCAGCTTTGGTGAAGTCATGCTGGGTGCCCTGAATCACCTCCCTGTCCTCCATGTGCCTTAGCACACCTTCTAGGATGATCTGTTCCAGGATCTTTCCAGGCACAAAGAGAATGCTGACAAGTCACTAGTTCCCAGGGTCCTCCTTTCTACGCTTTATAAGTTGGACTATATTTCCCTTATCCTAGTCCCTTGGAACTTCACCTGACTGCCATGACTTTTCAAATGTCAGGGAGGATGGTTTGGCAGATGCCTCAGCCAATTCCCTCAGGACTTGGGGATGTATCTCATCAGATAATTTACAAGTGTGTATGCATGTTCAGGTTCCTCAGATGGTCATGAACCTTATCTTTACTTACAGAGGGAGGGACTTGCTTTCCCTGTCCCCTTCCTGCTGACCATCCACTTGTGATGTGTGAGGAGATTTCCAGTGCAAACTGATGCAAAAACATTGTTGCATACATCAGCCTTTTCCTTGTCTATGCTTACTAGTTTTCACTCCTGTTCATCTGTGCTGTTATGACTTTTTGACCTTCTTGTAATAGCTGATAAACCTTTAGAAGCCTCCCTTACTATTTTTTGTTTCTTTTGCCACGTTCACCTTCATGCTTTGCCCTTCCTCAACACATCCCCACACAACTGGATTGTGTCCCTCTATTCTTCCTAGATAATCTGCCTGTGTTACACTGCCTTTACATTTGCTTCTTGCCGTTCAGTTTGACCAGCAGTTCCCTACTTAGCTATGCTGTCTCTTCTCTCTTGTCTTCCTTGCCTGATTCCTTACACCTGGGGATCATGATACACTCTATGGAATGCATGCTCAAAGATCTTTTCTGCTCTTGTTCCTGAGAGCTGTCTCACAGGGCATCCTACTGTTAACTCCTTGAAAAGCTGAAGTGTGCTTTCTTGAAGCTTTGTGTCCAGATTTTACTCTTCTCCATATCCCTCAGGACTGCAAACTCCCCCAGCTCATAATCACTGCAGCCTGGGCTTGCAATCTTGCAATCTTGCCACTGCTTCCAATCTTGACGTTCCAGATTGGCTCACTTACATTAGTGACTACTAGATTCAGTAGCACATCCAACCAGGGTCACATGTAATTTTTCTCCAGAGGAGTGTGTTGGTGAATTCTTAAAGTTTCTCCTGTTCTGCATCAAGTATTTGCTAATCTGTGAGTGCTGGAATCAGTGAAAATAGCCTAGTCATATACTTGATCCACACAATCATGCTGAATAACTTTGGCTGTGGTTAGATTAGGATCAAGTGTTTTTGACAATCAGCACTGTTCATTAGGCATGGAAGTTTCTCCCTGAATTCCTTAATTTTTAGAGCAATCAAATACATAGACATTTGGTAGAGCACTAGGATGTTTTTCAGAAATATAATCCACAGCTTTTGACTTTTTGTATAGTATAATGCCCAAATGAGATTGTTTTCTTACTGTTTGCTGCCTGGCTTTCCTTTCTTATTCTCTCTGCATCTCACTATACTGCAAAAAGGACAAAATGTCTTACCATTTAATGAAAATGCAAGCAATTCTGACTGGACAGAATTTTGGGAGGTGTTTGAAGTCAGATGGTGATGCCCACTTTCCTGCACAACTATCTGCTTTCTGCTTTCAGAGAAGCAAGGAAGCTAATGCTCTGTGGTGAGCACATTTTGCACTGATAAGCCCATTCTTTGGGAAAAAAAGGGTATAGAGGGGACAATGTACCTCTGTGACTCATTAGGACACTATGAACCAGAAGAATGTCAAGAATTGTGAAAGCATTATGGCGCAGGGGTTTGTGTCTCCCTAAGACAACACTGTAGACTTAAGAAGTGTGCTGGGTATCAAGCAAGAAAAAAATGTTGTCATGTTGACATGAGTACTTATTATACTTAATTCATTATTTATCTGGTCTGAAGAAGTAATCTGTGGCAATGGCTTGGTTAAATATTAGCACATTTTTGAGAGAAATGTACAAAATAGTCTTAAATTATTCATCTAAATTGGATTGGGTTTGCTATTCTGGAGGTAAAGAGCTAGAGCAAATTAGGTCATGAGAACATTCAGGTTGCTTTGTGAGGTAGCAGTGGAGGTAGATATGCTAGACTGCCTCTTAGACAAAATAATCTCAGATTTAGTCAAGCTACTGATACGTCTAACCTGGTATCTTGGTTTGAAGGACAGATGTCTGCCAATAAAGGCAGAAGCTTTTTTTGTGAAATGGAGAATGTAGCCCTCCTTCCTCTAAATTATTATTATAATTTTGAAGTCTTTTCTTCCAGAAAGAGCAGTGGGAAATTTTGTACAATGTTTTTGCCTTTTTCTGGTTAGATATACATGACATTCAATAGGAATGAATCTTTAACTGCTGCTAAAAATGAAAAGCTACCTGCCCATGGAACCAGGCTTGGTAAACATATAATTATTTTGACATCCCCTTTGAATCATTAGCCTACCAGAAAAATTGGTAGGACTCTTTTGAAAATTTTTGCAGGTAATTTTGGGATTTGGATGCACTTTAAAATATGAATATTATATATATGTGAGATTGGGTAAAATAGCACCTTTCCGTAACGGGTTTTGAGAATAGAATTTCATGTATGACCTGAATGTGACATGACTGCACAAACTACTTGGGTCTCAGAAGCAGGCTAGGGAAATGCCATTCCACCAGCATCTACCATCAAGTTTCAAAAACTAGTTTTAGTGGAAATGCAACCTCAAGGGAAGTGAGGTGGACAAGCAACTCTCTTATTAGCTGTCTCACAACATATAATTTGAGTATGTCTCTAACTTTACTAAATTCAGCTATCTAGAGAGTAATATCATGACTCGGAAGGAGTGGGAGTCTTTAGATCTTGTAAGATGACAAAGAACTTTTTCCAGGCAAGTGCTGCAAACAGGGAATTCTTTGAAATGAAAAAAAAAAAAATACGTAGAGCACCCATTTTACCGCAAGACTTAATGTCTTAAATGTCTTAAAATGTCTTAACATTCAGATTACTTTAATGCAGACTTTTTTCATACCTTAACTGTTCTTGTATACTTCTTTCTTCTGGACACCTGTTGGATTAACAAAATGAAACTACTAAGTTCATCTTTGTTGTCAGTTAATTTTCTTTATGTCCTTTATTCCTATAACACCTCTAAACCATTTTTCCTCTGAGAGGACGTACACCTTATGTCTTAGTGCTTCTGAGTATAAACCAGAATTTGAATGAGAGGTGAATTAATTTGGAGAAGCAATAAGATGCAGGGAAGTTTCAGGGAAGTTTCAGGAAAGTTTCAGGGAAAGGAAGGTTCAAGGAAATTTCAGGGAAGTTTCAGGGAAGGGAAGTTTCAGGGAAGGGAAGTTTCAGGAAAGATTCAGGGAAGTTTCAGGGAAGGGAAGTTTCAAGGAAATTTCAGGGTAGTTTCAGGGAAGGGAAGTTTCAGGGAAGGGAAGTTTCAGGGAAGGGAAGTTTCAGGGAAGGGAAGTTTCAGGGAAGTTTCAGGGAAGGGAAGGAAGGGAAGGGAAAGAAGTTTCAGGGAAGTTTCAGGGAAGTTTCAGGGAAGGGAAGTTTCAGGGAAGCTCTGGTTCAAGTTGGTTACACCATACTGATGGACACTTCAATAATTTGTTCTCCATTAATATTGATTTTTCACTTGCAAAATCCATATGGTAATAATAACAACATCTTTAGTACTCCAGTTCAGATGGCTGGAGCATGGTGCTAATAACACATGAGATTTGGTCTTGGGAATCTTTTGGGTCCCTTTCAGCTCAGAATATTCTGTGATCTATAATTAGATAATATTTCCAACAAGTTAAAGAGTTAAAAATGTAGATCAAAAAGATCTTAAAATGCTTGTTTAGATGCTTCATTTAGATTTTGAAGATTTAAATATACCCTATATAATTTAATGAAACATTTAAAAAATTAATTAGAATTTGAAAGTGTTTTTAAAAATTATTGCTTATATCACTTCTAGTAAGGCCAAAATAAAAATTTTAGGTTTTTAAGAACAGATGCAGTTAATTTTTTTGATATCTGTCTGTGGAATGTTTATCTTTTGAAATCTGAACTTTTACCAAATCCCATAAATTGTACCTTGAATATAGTATGTAGTTCTAGCAATATAATTCTTCACAGGAGTGCTGTGAAATTTATCAGTACTTATGGACTAAGAAAATTAGATGTTCCTAAAGATTTTTGGATTTTTTTGCCTTTTTAAAGTGCTGAGGATGCAATCTTCTGGGATTGCAGAAGCTGGGATTTTTTTCATGTGTTTTGTCTCTTCTTGCATTGTACCTGAACTCACCACAAAAATAAGAACTGCAGGTACCACAGTGGCATGTTCTTTCATGTTAACTTGCTTCAGATAGTGAAGTTTATATGTGGTGAGATGTTTCCTGGGCACTTCTGTCAGTGACAAATACAATTTAGGTAGCTCTCCTTCTCCTTCCTGTGTCATTTATGCCAGGATAGTGTATTTAGCTGACTGAGAAAGTGATCAGCCAAATACCAGCTGAGAAAGTGATCAGCCAAATACCAGAAAATTCTCAAGGTCATCTGAAATCATGTTTTCTTCCCTTTTACAAGACCAAATATTGTGTTAGGGCAGCTAAGGGGATACTGGAGAAGGGAAATTGAAGGGGTACCAGTGAAGGAAGGGTGACTTCAAAAGACAGCTGAGCAGTGGACAAGGAATGTAGATTGCCAAATGTTACCTTAAACAAATACCTATTAAATTTAGATCTGGCTTAAACTAGAGCAAGTGGGGTTTAGAGATAGTATCTTTCTAGTAATAAAGTTTACCTTTTTTTTTTTTTTTTTTAAATAATGGATTGCTTTAATGTTGCTCAGTGGAAAAAAACCTGGTGTATATATATATATATATATATATATATATATATATATATATAGAAAACAGAGCTCTACATACCCTCAGGCAGTTTCAGATGGAAAAGGGAAACAAAACCAGAATGAGATGTCATTGCCAATATGAACCTTTACTGATTAAATTTGATCCTATGAGCTCTGCTGGGAAATACACAAACACTACATAGTAAATTTGCTTCATACACAACATTGAATAAACTTTACAAAACTATGAATGCTCTTATTAAGAAAAGGCAAAACAGCACTTCCATGGAGGAAAACAGCACACTAATTCTTTATTATAAACCCAGCAAAACTTTAGATTTCAGCTGTTGACAGTCTCCTTCTGTCTCAGTAAATATATACCAGTATATATATATATATATATATGTAGTAAATATATACCAGGTCATCTGGTAGAATTAAGGTCTACAGAGTTTTGTTGTTTTGTTTTTTTTTTTTTTATGTATACATGTTAAAGACCTTTTACTTCATAGTTCAAGGAAAGTTCTTTCTGTGCTTCAATATTCAAGATGTCTGTCAGCTTGATATTAAAATATTATGATTTGCCTTCTGTCGTGGCTTAGGAATGATATGGACCAATTTAGTGTTCTCAGTGAAACAGCCCAAATTGTGGTCTGCTTTCTTACTCCCCCATCCACATCCCCTGGCAGCAGGATGGAGAGGAGGATGGGAGGCACAAAGGATAAGGGTCACAGGTTGAGATAGGAATAAATTACTGGAAAACAGCAAAGAAATAAAAAATAAACAATAACAATATCAGTAATGGAGGGAATCAGTGCTATCTGACTGCTTGCTCGAACATGCTTCCCAGGCTCAAAGACACCCTTTGTCACATTCCTGTAAAATGACATGAGATGGTACACAATGACCTCTGGTCCTAGCCATCCCTGCTCTACTGCAAATTAACCCTCTCCCTGTCCCTGGCTGGGCCTAGCCAGAACCAGGACACCTAGTAAAATATTCCCAAGTGAAGTGCACAGTAAAAATGCATATCAACAGAGATTTAAGGTCCAAGTCTTCTCATTTTATCAATTTGTGAAAGAAAAAAAGCAGGGGTAAAAAGTGCTCTGCTGCTCTGTTATTTAGACTGAAAATATCTGTGATGTGTTAATGAACTTTGCAATGTGAGAAAACACCTGAAAATACCTCGGCAAGAATGTTGTACCACAGCTCTTGTACTGGGCTGGCAGAGAATACCTTTAGGGAGACCTTCTCCAGCATCCTAGCCTATATCAAAATTAGAATAATAAAGATATATATTCTGCAGGGATATTCTGAAGGAAACATTTTGTCTGCAACTGGAAATGTCTTTCACTGACTTCATTCAACTTAATAGTGTACCACTAGCTGGGATTTTATTTTATTTCACTAATCTAAAGAATCTTCTACATTCAGAGGAGAGAAAGTTGATGGCTTCTTAAAATTGCATACTGTTGATATAGTGTGGAAAACTTCTCCTCCTGAAAACAATATACTACATCTAATGGTAAATCACCAGCAAATTCCATTATGTTTGTGGGCATGACATGTGATGCTTATTAAATGTAGGAACAAAGCCACTTTATACATCATAATGTTCACATTACAAATTCACTGCTTATAATGGTGCTGCAAGTGTGTATGCAATTTTTCTGAACTTATGAAATATATTTCTGACACCTCAGGTATTGATGTATGCATGCACGATATTGTCCCAGTGCAGTAAGGGAGACTTAACTGATGTCTGCAAGATTTGATTTATTACAAGTAAATATGATTGCCTTCATAATCTGATTTTATTATGTTCGGGGCTCTCGCAGGTAAACTTTTAGTAGAAGGAAGAAGACCAGTTTTATTAAACCAGTCTATTTCTGTAAACCAAATCACTTCTTGACAAAAAAGAAAGAAAGAGAAAAAAGAAGTAAGGTCAAGAAGAAGAAGGATTAAGGATGAATTTTTTATGCCAAACTTCATTCCCTCGCATGAATATTCTGGAATGCTGAAAGTTACTTTTTGTCTCTGTTAGACAAGAAGTTGGAGAACAAACCTGTGTCACTGAACCTCTGTAGAATCAAGGCAAATGCTGCCACTAAAACTTCTGTTGTTGCAACATTATTTAAAGATTGCCTCGGAAGGTCTTGTGTGTGGAATCAGATCTTAGAGTAATATTCCATACATATTTCTGTGTATCATAATTTTTTGTTCATTTGTTTGGGTTTTCTTAGTATATAAGAGGTGACAAATTGCAAAGAAAAATATTTTCCTGAGAGGAATTTGGGATTGTCTGTATTGACACATTTATGCAAAAAAGCAGAAAAATTCACGGTAGTATTCTGTATCTTTCCACGCTGGTAAACCAGTTATTATTCAGGTTAAATATTGTCTTATTCCCCTGTGCAAGTTAAATTGTTCTCCATATTGTCCAAAAATCATCTGTAGATAAAAAAAATATTTTGTTCTCTTTTATATTGATGTAAATTAGTACTGAGACAACCCACATAAGACAATATAGTTGTGGGCACCTAATTGTATGAGGGAAAGATAAATAAAGTGACTAACCAAAGGAGCTGTCTAGCCAGTATTTCAGAGAGCTGCAAAGCATGCTTTCCATAAAAACAGGCAGCAATTTAATAGTTGCTTTATCAGAGTAATTACTGGATTTGAAAGTGATGACATCACTTACTGTGAGATACCCTTTCCTGGAAGACTTTAAAGGACTGGTATGTATCATACTATACTACACTGTCCAGTTCTGTGACTTATAAGACTGTGTATGCTTTTTGACTACTAACACTTAGACCTCTAAATTTAATATAAGCCTTTAACTTGAAAAAAATTTGAAGACAATGTGGAAAATGATGCTTCAGAGAGCTGACTTCTTTACTTTTCTGCTCATGTTTAAAAAAAAAAAAAAAAAAGAAAGAAAATGTGACTTGGTAAAAGCTGCTGTTTGACTTCATTAAATAGGACTGGAGCTTTTGTCCTACTGTTTAGTTATCATTAAGTTCTTTTTCAAATGCAAAAACTGGAAAAAAAAACTTGTTTGATATACTTCCCCAATTCTCTAAAATCTAGTTCACCGGCTTAATGACACTTTTGGAATGCTTATGTGTGTCTGATGGAGGCTAAGCATTCATTTTTAAAGGAAGAAAATTTAGGATGTCAGAATAAAATGAGATGGGTATGTAGGTTTAGAAATGAAAATTGAGCTTCTGTTTTTGCTTTCTTGCTTATGTGGGTGGTAGATAGTCAATTTGGATGGACATCAGCATTATCGTAGAGGAGTTTAATTTTTTTCTTGTATATGCAACTATTTTCTTACATAAAATGTATTGCATACTGTTGCTGCAAAAAGACCACCTAGAGATGCTTTTTAAAATTTGCTTTGATTGCTACTGTATTAATGATGATTTCTATCCAGCAATAACACAGACCTATTTCTAGATGTTGTAGTTGTCTCAGACTTGGCTTAATTGTTGTTGTTACCTATTGCTATCTTTTAAATGGTAAAGGTTGTTACTGAGCCTCTACAGCTAAATCAGGGACAAAGGCCTAACTCTTCACTGTAAGATGATTGCATGTGTTGTTTTTTAGGGAGTTATTCTAACACCACAACAAATCCAGAATCACATTCAGAGACTGAAAAGATAAAAAACCCCAGATGTATAAATCTAAGGCACAGAAATTCCATCATATCCAGGGGACAGATGAACTTATTGCAGTAGCTCCTAGAAACGGACTAGGAAAAACACCACATTATTAATGGGGGTGTATGTGTGCATTTACTTGTATGAAATACATATTTAGACACTGCCAGTGGGAAACATAGCCCAGCAGTATGTCTTTATATTTCTTCAGTGATGTTAATTTCTTCAGCAAAGGGTAACAAAAGTTTAGTTTTTCTACAGACATAAGTCTCTGATATGGTGTAAATATAATATGTGATGGTGGACAGTGTGATGGAATTTTATTTTTATCCAGTAGGGATGACTGTACAGAATCCATTAGTGGCTTTGCTTTGCTCTGCCACCTGTGAGTTATGCAGTCATTCCTAACTCATGAAAATGAAGTATGCTGTCCTTCCTGCCATCAGAAACCCCATATTTATGAACACATACAATGCAGAATATATTAATGTTTATAGTACTAGCTCATCTGTGGACCTTCAGGTATACATGGAATTCTCAGAATGTCCATTTATAGGTCTTAATGTCTGGCTATATACCCCATAATTGTATAGGCCTAAGGTCACCCTTTATGGTAAATTAATTAATAATTTTAACTAAAGATTGGCCAAAAAATGTGTTTTTTACAGAGAACTTAACCTGCAGGTAGTTACTAATACAGGAACAAAGGCAACAATTTCTGTTCTAAACACTCAAATTGAAAAATTCGGAATGTCACATAATGCAAATGACACACAGAGTCATAACAACACATTATTATCATTTATATTGCTTCATTTCATGACACAATCACTGATAAATTGAAAGTAAAATGACAATAGCATCATGAATCATTCTTTTTTTTTCCCTGTCTCTAATTTATATTTTTAAATATAATCCTGGCTAGCATTTGAAAGAATTCATCATTTCCTCATTTGGTAATTTCTTGTGAATTAAAACTCTGTATGACAGCAGATTTTGTAATACCAAAACCATACTCATTGCATAGAAATAAAGCTGTTTACTGCTCTTGTTTCCTGTCAATCCAGTACATTTCATGTGCACTAAATTCACTTTTAGGAGAAGTGTCCAGGGGAATTACAATTGAGATCTTGAGGTGGGTTGCTGTCTTATTTTAAGTTTCTCTATAAAATATTAAACTCATTCAGGACACATGACTAAAACAGATATTTGATGGGATATTCCAACTGCAGTAATACAGTTTTCTGTAAATTTGTCTGTGTCCTATTTTAGCAAGCCCTATTTTTATTGGTTAAATTTTTTTTCTAAATCTTTTCATGGGCTTCCATGAGCTATGAAAACATCCATCAGCTAAGAAGATTCAGTACCAAGAATTGAGGGAGTGAATATTCTTAGCAAATTCTCTACAACTTTCAGTTTAAAGAAGGAGAGATATTGCAGCTTTCAATGGCATCTTAAACCACTGGGGCATAATATGGTGTCTTGTGTTTGGGAAGCTTATGATAGGCTATGTAGGTGGTAAGTATGCCCAAAGATATATCAACGGGCTCACCACAATATTTTGATTAGCATTCATTGGTGTCTTGTAAAAAAAATAACAGGAATGTTGTGTTGACTGCTCTGTGTACAATGGGTTCAGGCATTGGGACTTCAGATTTTAGGAAAATGGCAAACAAAGGAGGACCTTTTCAATCAAAGAAAAGTTACTGCATCTTTGTATACAAAAAAATTTCTCTAAGCAAAATAATTATTCTCTTTGGTCTCAGAGTTTGGAAAGTAGAGTAAAGGGCTCAAATAAAAGAGTTTGATTTGTATCTTCTTGCCCTGGATGTTTCTGTGCACTGCTTAACAATTTCCCTCTCTTTAATGGTTTGATTGAAATGTTTTTGAATTGCATGATTTTGTGTTCTTATTAACAACTCTTTCAAACCACTGTGGTCACTGTTGACAGTTAGCCTTTCAAACCAAAATCCGCTAAAATTGACATAACAAGAGAAAATTTTCAAAATGTCTGTAAGAAGGGAATGCATTGGATATAATTTCCATTTTCTTTTTATGCAAGGGGTTACCAACACTGAAGATCACTGTTCTTCCCTCACTGCCCAAACAGACTCAAAAACTAAAAATCAAGTTTTACAGAAAAGGTGTGTCACAAAATATCTTGTCTTATGTTGCTGTAAGATAATTTATATCTCCTACAGATAATATTATTTATTTGCTGAAAGTGCGACATACAGAAGGCTTTAAAACAAGGGACAAATTATAGCTCAGCATGGAGTAAAATCACACATTTTTCTCTATTTTGCAAGATCACATACCCTTAGCAGAAACAAGTAAAAAATTTCATTGAACTTTGCATGTTTTGGCTTTGTTAATGATTGATTATGGAATGATCCTCCATTTCTGCAAAATTTCATCATTTGATCATTTGCAGCATTTCTACATTAACTTAAATAAAACGGAGGAGCATAGCAAGAACATATGGGCATGGACCAGATGTATTTCCTGGCTCCATCGAGAAGCCATCTGCCTTTTTTTTGTCCTAAATTATTACTGGGGTACATACCTGTGGTGTATATGTATATGACTTGCTGACAGTGTTCAAAGAGGCTATTAAACCCTCAGTTTTTTATTCTTGATCTAGCTACCGAAGCTTAAGAGCAGGTGACATAAAAGGTATCAGCCAAAGCAGGTAATCTACAGCTAATTGTGGTTGCTCTTGATTCCAGACTCACACTTATATACAATTCCTTTTTCTAAGGACCTGAGAAGTCACATTGACTGTCCAATGGAAATGGGTCTGGAAATATATGACTTAGGTCATTACTTTAACAGCTGCTTTGCTGTGGGATAGAAAGACTTCTGAGCTGGCTGGGGAGTCCTGCATTGTAGAATGATGACTCACAAAGTTCTGTCGAAGCATTTATTTCTGTGATCATTCTGAGATAAGATTATATGATAAATTCAATTTTTTTTCTCAGTTTATTTAATTGTCCTTTATTCTTTAGGTAACATAAAGACATAAGGCTATGTCCTCATAGTCTGTTTCTCAAAGATGTAGGTTTGCTCTGCACAGACTCTGAATAGACTGGAAATTTTGTGCATGGGTTAGCTCAAGACTGAACCCGAGCTAATAAATTCTGCCTCTGATTAGTGCATATTAAACTGGGCTCTTTGCAGTCCTGAAGTATTATCAGGGCTTTGCATTCAACTGTTATGGTCAAGGAGAGCATGGACAGACCAAGCTTGCTGCACAATTAAAAATTTGTTCCTCTTGCTCACAGTATTTTTCAAGTGCTGTATCTTAGAACACTTTTCATATGCAAAACTTGTCTGACTTAAGCATATGACTAATGGTATTTCCACAGCTTTTTGTAACTTGGGCAAAGTAAAAGACTTCATGCTCCCAAAAAGTACAGCAAAGCCTGAATGGGAAAAACCTCTTGACCTCACCATCTTTTACTGTCCATAAGTGTCCATAGACACACAGAAATTTTCTATTCAGTTAAATAAAGTGGTAAGTGACTGAAAGCAGGGACTTGTAATGGGAAATGTCAGGCAACCTCAAATTAAGGCAACTTTATGAGTACTATCTAGGAAAAAGCTGAGGATGTGCTGTTCATTCTTTTTAGTTCAGAGAAGTATGTGGTTCTGGGGCAGAATTACTGGAGGATCATTTGGTACAGACCATCATGAAAAAGTCTTTTCTTTTTTACTGTCTGTACAGAGATGCTGAGGCAAGGAATTTAAAAAAATTATTAAACAGTCTACATGAATTATAAGACCTGGATTCTTCACCTATACACAAAAAAGGATACAGAGTATATCTGGTACTATTTAATCCTAAACACCATTCATTCCCTCCACTGCAAAACACAAATCTAAATTCAGACAAAAATGTAATATTTATTACATGCGAGTGTCAACACTAATATCCATCCAGTGAAGCAAACAACTTCACCTGAAGCTGACAGATGTCCAACATGGTGAATCATAACTTAAAACAGCTATAAATAAGTCAGTGGGACATACCAAGCAAAATATAGAATAAACTCAGTCTTTCTGATACAGTGGAGTTGCCTGTTAAAGAGGGAAACTATAAGGCGGTTTTCAAAAGGAGAACTACTTTGAAGGTTCTATTGATCTCACAAAGGTGAGACTGAACCACAAAGATTCTTCCTTTAAAGTGGAAGACTTGCATCCTTTAGTTCCCACAGGCAAGGCTTGACATTAAATAAGTCCAAGGAAAATCCTGCATAGTCCTTCAAGTAAGGAAAGAAATTGCCTCATAATACATAGCAGTCTGCCACAGTGGGAATCAAGAACAATAGGGGAGGAAGTCAAAAGATCAATCCTAACCACATTGTGAAGGCCTCTGCCAAGAATAGGCTTTCTATATGGGTAATCCTCAGATACATTTCAATGTATTTTTTGAGCCTGTTGCTCCACATAGTGTTTTTTGAAACTTTTTACATTGGTCAACATGTATGTAGATCATCAGGCAAACAAATTTAAATGTAATTACCAAGGTGAAGAAAAGGATTGGGAGGGGCAGGAGATCGAGACAGCATACATAAAGAAGTTGCCAATTATGCTTCTAGGAGAAGAAGCAAGGCTTTTGGTTTTCCTGTCCCTGACTATAACAGATGTCTGCTTCTTACATCCTCGTGGAACAGGAGGTTTTCTGGATCCTGGTTTTAATCTCTTATTCGTGTTTGTATGAATGTGGGTGTTTTTAGGACGTCCCTTGACAGTTATTAAACCACTGACCGGTGGAGGCTCTGCTACAGATGGATTTAATTCAAGACTGGTGCTATTATATTAATGGGTTTAATTTAAACAGGACCAGCCTTGCTGGCCAAATTACTGCCATTTAAATCAATTGGCTTAGGGGAAAAAACAGCCTGACCATAGCCATTAGCCTTCAATTTATTACTGTATCAGTTTTAAACTGGGTAAGGCATATTGCTCAGTGTCTGTCCTGTCCTTTGGTGCTGCTTCGTCTCCCCACCATACAGTAATGAAAGACCTACAGGGCAAGAAAAAAAAAAAAAAAGAAAGAAAATCTGAAACATCACATTAATTTAAAGTCAATGTTTCATGAGCAAAGACCAGGTATCTTGTGAAAGAGACTCTCCATAGGATCCAATACTTGCCTTTGATGTCACCTCATTAAATTGAGATTCAAATGATCTAACAGATGTATTAGTTTAAAAAGACATTTTACTGCATTTTTTTTAAGATATAAAAAAGGTCGCAATGTCTTTTTTTTTTTTTTTTTTTTTTTTTTTTTTTAATACATTTCAACCTGATTCAAATAGAAAAGCAAAAGGGAAGAAAATGCTTTAGATGTGCTCTTTTGATTTTTTCCAATCTTGCCTGAATAAAATGGAATGGGAGATCAAGAACACTCAATTAATTTCAACACTGGGTGTCAGAAGGAAAAGGAGAGGGAGGAGGGGGGGAATATTATAGATGCACAACACTTAACAAATGCATAGATTGGAAGAAGGAAATATGGGGGAGAGAGAGATAAAAAACCATGTCTATATTTTATTGCACTCAGTAAGCTTTTCACTTGTATTTATAGCTGCAATTATATCTCAATGAGGTTTGTCTACAGTGTTGGCTTCACGCTAATTTTCTCCCTCACTGCATTCTTGGAATAGCCTCGGACTGTTTATGAACCAGACATATTGACCTCATTTACAGCTAGCAGTTTAAATCCATAATTTTTCCACCCACAATCCCTCTTTGACATTCCGGCAATGCGGCCGGCTCACTGAGACTGAACTAAAAGTCTCACACTTCATTGAACACCATTATGCGGCTTTATGCTTATAAGCCTGTTTCCCTCAGCTGCCTTTCAGCTTTGCTGGAGATCCGTTTGGCCACAGGCCGGCAGTGATTAACTGGAAGAATCCAATAAATCAGCCTGTCAGCCAGCAGGCTCTCCTCACTGTGTCTACAAATCGACATTTGGATTTGCATTCTTTTTTTCCTCCCCCTTTGCTCTCTTTCCTTCTCTCGCCTGCCTCCCTCTCTCCCTCCTTCCCTTGCCTGCCTCTCCTTACTCAGCCCCCATCATCATCTCCCCCTCCTCCATCACGCACCCTCCCCGAGGGCAGCAGGTTGCCCCTCTTCTCCCCTCTAAAAGGTGAGCCTGAAAGAAGGCTATTTGTTAGCATAGCTGGATCTTGTAAACAGTCCTTTGGTGAAACAAGTTGTTTTTGAATTGTGTGCTATGCCAGTACCCCTCTATTTCCACATTTCATTTAAATTTCCCCCACCAATCCACACTCCACACACACATACACACCCCACACACAGAAATGCACAGACACACACAGACACAGACACACACACACATCTCATTAACTCTTGCTGTTCCTCCTACATCAGACAGAGATTAATGGAGGTGATTGAGAGGGAGAGAAGATTGACTTTCTTGCACTGGCTTTCCCATCTGCTGTTAAAACAACAGGCACAGAAAGAACACAGGAAAACAGGGGTGCCTCCCACTGAGCACAAGAGCAATGGTTCTCCAAGCTCTGTGTGCCCTGACCCTTTCTCCAGCTTTTATACTAGAAAACTATAATTAGTTCCTCTGCTTGTTTGTTTGTTTGTTTGTTTTTTTTCCTTTGATTTCAGGTTTTTGGTAAGTGCTGCACTGGCATCTGGCCTGCTCCCATAATGGCATGCTTGTGAACACACTTCCAGGTATCTCTGCCTGCCCACTGCTGTTTCACAGGGATTTCAATTGCCTCTTCTCTTTTCCCCCACTTTGGTTGGGGTTCTAAGAAAAAAATCCGGACCCCAAGTGCCTCCTTTCTAATGGGCTCTGGATACCCAGACAGGGCACTTCCCTCCTCCAGCATGCTTCTGGGCTTCATTTTGGGCAGTGCTGGACTCTCCTCCACTGGGGAGACTGTACCCATTGGGGCTGCCCTGTTCTTCCATCCAGGATTACATCTGCTCTCTGAGCACAAACATTTTCTTGGCATCTGGAGGTCAAACAAAGCACTGCCTAGCAGCTGGGGGGAAGGAGACCACCATAGACTCTGAAATCTCCTGGGACAGCCTCACTGGGAGCTCTTCCTTGCCACCACAGCACTGTTGTATCCAGCAGTGTGCCACAGAGGGGAAAGATCTGGGCTGGATATGATGAGTTGCCTTCTGCTGGCTAAGCAATTGCTGGCTTGACAGGTAGTGACACTCTGGATATGTCTGCTGTCTCTCCAAATGCTCCCAGAAAAGAGAGAGAAAGCTGGACACGCCTGCCTATCTCATCTTTGGATGATATTTAAAAATTAAATCCCAAATGTTTGGAGTTCTCAAATTCTAAATTTGAGAATCTGAATTTGAATTCAAATTCAACTAAAGAAATTGCAAAAGCTTGAAGGCTTATTTCTTCTCTCTCTTCTGGGTAAGGGTGTTCATGCTCTCCTACCAACCTCTGCCATTCACAAGCCCTCTGCTGAGGATCCAAGAACATGCCTTTGATCTTAAAGCACACCATTGTAGACCCTAATACAGGGAAGGAAGGGCAGCTGGGAACTCTGCCTGCCCCCTTATCCTCGGGTATGCTGGCCCTCTTAGTCCCAGCATGACCTTTGACTAAAGCTGCCATTTGGCACTGTGAGAAGAGATTAGGCTGTATCAGTAAAATTAATTGAGACTTGGATCTGAGAGGTGCACGCAAGTCCAAAAATACTAAATTTACACGAGGTAGGAGGATCTGGTAGCTCTTAATTACACCCCCACTATGAAGGCAGTATGTTGTCAGATGCAGGCAGACAGAATTATCATGTGGAGTTTAACTGGTAGGTCCCTCTCACCTCCTTTCTCTTCAGATGGCAGCCAGAGTAACTTCTTCATCAAAACCCACTACTATCATAATTTCCTCTTCTTCTCCACACTTTCACTGGAACGGTGACTATCTCTCTCTTTTCATTTACATTGCATTGCTTTATTAAAAATAGATGAAAAAAGCATGTGAAATGTCTTGCTTCAGGTCAGAAGATAATTTTATTTAGATCTCAACAAACCAAATATATAAAAGGAAAGAAAATGGCATTTTCACTAAAGAAAAGCACATTGTTATTTCCCTATTTGCAAAAAATCCTGTATATTTTTTGGCAATAACTGATAAAAATTTAAAAAGACATAGCTGACATGAAATTTGTCTTTTTAAGAAAATGTTTATACTGTATGCAACTTATTGGTATGCACATTAACCATTTAACTAGCCACTCCAGACCCTGACAAGATTCTAATTCATTATAGACAAAAGGCCTTTCTGAAATTTTCTTGCTTTCGTTTTCCCCTGCTCTCATGCTATTTGAAAGAATAAATCTGAGCTGGCAATTTACTTTCTCAAAATTGTTCTATGGGCATCTGACTTCATCCTCCATGAATTAAAAAAAAATCTCATTTTGCTTTTATATGTATCAGGTCTTTCTCTGATTTTATTTTGTTCTTTGGCCTCTTCTATTTTATATTTATTTCTCTCACAAGAAAATATATTAGGACAAATATGCAGACTGAAAATGCTTTTGAATCAGTTTCTGTTATTGCATAAAATTTTGAAATTGTTATAATTTATGAGTTTTCCTTCTTTATAAAAATTGTACCAAGAAATTACTTAAAAAAATATTTTTGTTGGTAAAACTTCTATACTTCTAAACTTCCATAAAATTCTCAATATGGAATGTAGTGAAAAGCAGCAGGTTTTGAGAAATAAAAATCAAAACTGTTAAAAATTTCATTTTTTTCTCGATCTCCAATTAATTTTCACTTTTCAATAAGCCCTGATTTTTAAATACTTCTACCTTTGTGTGCTTAGTTATTAGATTATTTTAAAATTTTTAAATTTTGATTTATTTTGGATTGATGCCAATGTATTTGCTTGAACTTCTGTTGTCTAATTTTAGTATATCTCACCCTTCTTTGTTAAGACCAGTTTATGTTCAGGTTGCTATGAAGTAAAATAATATTTCAAGCTGGATACTCTGACTTAGAAAGAAAATTAATTATTTTATACTTAACATACAGGTCTTTTTACACTTCTTAGAGAGCGAAGAATTACATCTCTTATAACCAGAGTGCCCTACAGCTGTCTTTAAGCAGCCACAGTAGAGAACCAGAAACTTCAGTATCTTTCTACCTTTATTTCACTTGTTGATGTGGGGAATACACCTAATACCCATATAGAATATATGGTGAGGGAGGTATATGTGTATATATTGTATGTATGTATTACCACCTTGGTAGCTGAGGACTTGAGAAAAGCAGTTCCAAGAGATTTTGTGGCTAGGCTGAAGGAAATTAGACAGAAAGAAGATTTTTTTAATGTGCTGAAGAAATGAAAGCTGCCTTCCTAGAAGGAGAGCGTAGAAGAATACCCAAACCTACTCTAAACCCTTACTAGCCCTGGCCTGGGATTCCTACTCATGCTCTAGACACATGAGTTGATCTCTATGGAAATCTTGCTTGGTCAAGATCTGCTTGGGTCAAGATCTGTCTGGGTAACACCCAGAGAGCTGTGTACAGCTGGGGCCACCCAGGCATGTGTCCAAGGAAATTAAGCAGCTGTGGCTGTAGCAGAGGCAGAGAGAAGAAGCTGTGAGTTATCTATTTCCCTCAAGAGATGGGGAAATACTGGTTTGCCTCTCTTGGCAGCCAGGGCTGCTCAGGAGTGACCATGCCACGAGTATTTTTTGCTGTTTGCAGCATTACTTAGCACTACCTGTCCCAGGGCCTGGCAGAGGTTAGGAAGAGGTCAAACTGACAGAAACATGTCCCTGCTAAGAGTGAGGACTTGTGCCTGTCATCCCTGTTGTGCTCCTAATCTCTTCTGCTGGAACAGTGCACAAGAAGATATTTCTGAGTATTGGGATGTGAATATTTGGGCACTTTAAAACCTATCAAATACAATAAAACTGATTAATTAATAGTGGTCACTTTGCAGTATTGATCCTGGAAACATCTGCCTTCTTGTGTCTACTACCTTACAGTCTATGAAGAGGAGTTCCTTATCCAAATGGACACTTCCATGCTTAAAATGATGGAAGTCAGGCTGATCCTTGTCCACCTTGAATCATTATTCAAAATGGCAGTATGCTCTTTTTTACTACTGACTTCTATTATTGATTGCCATTTGTGACTCAATCAACACATACACTTTGATCCCGGGTGTCCTTTCAAGCCAGATCTGGTGGATCTAAGTTGCTCCTAAATATAACCTTAAGGGAGGAACTGATTGCCTTTTAACTATGCTAGCTTTATTATTTCTGCATTATTTTAGCATCAAACAGAACTGTTTCCAGCAGCTGCTGCTAAATTTGCAAGGCTTCAGAACCTGCTAAACATCTTACCCTAGCTTAGATGGAAAGGTAAACCACTGATTGATTTATTTATTTTTTTTTCTGTACAGCAGAATGCCTTCAAGTTATCTCATTAGGCCTGTATTTCACAGCTATGATGTTGCCACTTCCCTGCAGGCCCCAATATCTTTGATCAGAGATCCAGCCTGAAAAGTAGAGGCTGGAGGCTGAGTCCCAGGGAGGCATGATAACATGTTCTTGGTCCCTTTTCCTGAGGAGAAGCTAACTAGTCTGTTCCTTGTCCTCTGTTGCAGAAAGAAATATCCTTTTTTTACACACACAAAGTCCCAACACTTCAATTGCCTTGCTGCTGCTCTGCCTCCTTCACTGGCCATGTTCTGGCTGTCCTGGCAGCAGCAGTAGCACAAGGGTAGCAGAAGAGGCAGTGTTTCAGGAGTCACTCTGGCAGGGTGACAGTGACAGAAAGTGAAGGGCTGGGGGCTCACAGCAGTGGGAGCAATAGCTGAAAACACCACGTGCAGTCTGTAAATACCGAAGGGCTTGCCCCAAGCACCCTTGTCTCTTGCTTGGCACCTAGTGCCTGCTCAGAAAAAGAGAGTTACTTGCTTTTCCTCTGCTGAGGCCTGTAAAGGGTATGTGTTCTTGCCAGTATTATGCCCATATTCATGACAAATTGAACACAAACTCTTGTATGCTGTCTAAGCATATAATTTCAGGTATTAGATGGGCAAATGGAAAGCCACAGCTTATCTTGTAACTCTCGTATCTCTCAAATAGCCCAACTGGAGGACACGTAAAATCTGAATACAGATTCATGTATGGCACTTTTTTTAATTGCTAAAGCGAAGCACTTTCAATTCCTGGCAAGGGGGCTTCTACTGCTGACATTAGAAAACCAATAATATGTCTATACTGTAACCATTTAATTATACACAGAGGCATAATCACATAATGTGTCAGTATTCTGCAAAAAAACCCCTGCCTGTGAAACTTGTAGAGAGATACCCACAGACAGTATTGCATTCTCACAAACATAATTTTCAGAAGTGAGTGAAAAAACACAGCTTCCTTCCTGTGGGGACTATCCCAGTATCAAAACTGGTTTTGTTCTAAGCTGAAAAGCAGAAGAACAAGGATCTTTCTAGAACAAAACATTACCTCAGAAATATCAAGAATTAATGTAAGAAGATATTTTAATTTCCATCAGTGTGAAACCTTTTCTAATTCATCACTCTTCAGTGGAATAGAGTATGTTTTATAATGGGAAAAAGACTGATTTGGCACAATTTAGTTTTGTTTCTTTTGAAATTTAACTTGATTTTGTAATGAGGTGAGATGTTAACAGCTTGCTTTTCTATCTCCATTTGCACTCAGACATTCCATAAATAAACAAAACTCCCTTTTATTTTTACAGAAACCAATCTAATAAATCATACATGGTTAGCTGCTTGAATACCATTAAAGTATTATTTTTTTAAAGGTACCTATCCCATCTCTAGTGTCACCTAGAAGAAAAGCAGATTGTGATGAGGAGTATTGTAAGGAAAAATTACCATCATTATCTGTACACAAAATTGCACCCTCTTTGATCTTTAAGAACGGTCAGGTGCAATCTGAATGACACCATCCAGTCCAGACAAGGACTGCAGATAACTCAACAAAACAATTTATACTATTAACAGCTTTAAAGAATAATAATACCTGATTTATATATGTTTGTTTGTGCACAGCTTTGGGAGCTGATAAGGCTAGACACGTGTGGGGGTAGGGCTCACTGAAATGGGCTGAGAAAACCTGGGAGATACCCCATTATGATTACTAAAGTAGTACTAGAGGGAAAGAAACTATTGGAAACTATATGAACTAATTCTTCTGTTTGGATCGCTAGAATTCCTTCTCTCCTCCAGCACAGGATGTTCCCCATTAGTGGCTTCTCCTTGAGAAAGTGGTCAAGGGGTCATATTGATAAAAATAAACTGAATTACCTATGACATAATATATGTATTCACAGCAAGATACGCATAAATGGAAGGAAAATAATTAGTAATTCCAGGCATCATGGTGATGATGAGACACCTGCAGGATAATCATCCAAATCAAATATTTGTCTCAGCTTCTTCAGATGATCTATCTCTTCCTGCAGCCACTGAATGTCAGTGGTGCAGAGCGTGTGCTGAAAGGCAAGGCTGCCAGCTTGACAAAGGCAGGAATCCTCCTCCCACATGCTGCAGCAAAGCCCTCTTTCCCTCTCCCTATCATGCTTTGCCCTCAGTAACACTCTAAATGTTGAAGGGAATCAACATTGCATTGCATGAAAAAATAGGACCTAATTTACTCAATGCTCAGCCACAAAACTTCCATGCTGAGCCACTCAAAAGAAATTTGTAGAAATTATTTTTCTTCATGTATACAGTACTTTATGTAAAGGATATTGGCTTTCTGAGGCTCTCAGGGCATATCAATATGTGGTATTTTGTCTCCAGTAGAAAACCTCCTCTGAAGAGCTGATTAGTATTTTTAAAAGCTTATTCAAGGAAAGATTAGCTTGAAGGCAGGCCAAATATAGAACAATGTACTTATTTTTCTCAGGTATCTGGGAAAATAATTAAGTTGGGTTTTTCCCCCCCTAATTCACTGAAAGGGCATATTCTTTTGACTGGGAATTTCAACTGTGTCTAAGACAGACAGCTACCTTCCAAAAATTAGGGAAATTCTAGATGGTCTTGAAATCAGACATTTGAAGAATTTATTTTTCCTAAAAGAAAAAAACCAAAAACAATCAAGTTGGCAGCATAAACATTGCCAGACTGGAGGAAACATTTACATTCAATTGTGGATGCTTCCACAATCCATTTGGGGTTCACAGGAATGCCTGCTGTCCAAAGTTGTCAAGTAAAATTGCTGATTCAGTATCTAAATCAGTTTCCTTTCTGCTTCTAGTGCTGTGGACAATTTCCATGACTATGATGGCCACTCTTCATTTTCTCAGCAAAGGTTTTGTGTGACTCTCTGGGGTAACAGAAATAATGACCTGGAGTATGTGTAGGTTTAAGAGGCATTTATACATCCTAGAGGGTGTGCCTGCTTTTTGCCTTCCTGAGAAGAGACATATCCTGACATCACATCATACATGTGGGCTAGAGCTTTCAAAATCTGTTAAATTCCTGTCTAATCACATAGGCTTAGGTGACCATGAAAGGGAATAGTAATTGCACTTTTATCAATGAGAATGTCTGACCTGGAATTTCGAAGTCCAACTTATTTCAGATCTTATTTCTGAAGATCTGAGACTTCATGCCTGTGTGTAACTTCACTGTAGGCAGCAATAACAAAGTATTCTGGGTTTACTCTCTTTTATGAGGTTAGAAACTCATGTGGATAAAATTTAAGTACTCTGAAATACAGACAATGAGTACATTTGTCATCTTGTCAGTCTGCCTCCCTGTATTTAATTGCTTCTCATGTGATTTAGCTGAGGACCATGAGAAAAAAATTTAATGTAACAGACATGAACTCTTTCCCTTCCTCCCTCCATCCTGTATTTTGAATCCTGAATATCACATAAATATATAAATATGCATATAGTTGGGTATACTTTGGTGATAATTATGGTTCAGAGAGAGATGGATAATCCAAGTAACTTCCTGGAAACTACTGCTGTTTTGACTGACCCTTGTCTGCAAAACTTCTGAGATTTCAATTGTTCAGATTGTGGCTTACCCATTGTTTTGATAACTCCAGTTAACATGTTTTCAGATATAGTAAATATTATATGACTATACTAAATAAATTGTATGTGACTTCCCTCTGAGAAAATGTGTGTTTAAACTGCATAATTCAACCTAGTTGTTTCAATTTCATGTACTTCTTTCAAAGTGAAGTGAGAATAAAGTGACTCGACAGAAGGAAGCCATGCTCGTATTTATCTTACTTAAAATCTGTTTGTCCATTGATAACACATTGCTACCCTTTGCCAAAGATGTTCCAATTCCTTTTAAGGTAAGCACCTCACTCATATAACCTATATATGATATGGATTACACATGGCTTTTTCTCCCTCTTGCCCCCCCAAACTGATGAAGTAGTGGTATAAATTCCTAAGATCCTGTTTCTTCTTCCTTAGCTATAAATCTGCAGGAAAATAAAATCCCTATGTTGGGTTTTTCCCCTGTGCATATCATGAGACTAGAGATAGATCAGAAGACATTATGAATATGAGTTAAAGTGAATGTGACAACAGCCTGTAGCCACACTTCCTTGGGCTGTAATCTTGTTAAATATTGCTAGCTAAGCAGTCAGACATTTCCTGATACTTAAGTGGAAGGACTCAGGTGTATTTAGTAGTGACTGTGCTGAATTTGCTTGTTGATGTGGAGCTAATGGGTCACTGTTGATGGCATTATTGCTGTCTGTGGCTTCTAAATATGCTATTAGGAGAATGTGTCAAACTGAATTTTGAGCTTTGAATGGAAAATCTCA
This sequence comes from Muscicapa striata striata, assembly GCA_030060385.1. Classification (NCBI taxonomy): domain Eukaryota; kingdom Metazoa; phylum Chordata; class Aves; order Passeriformes; family Muscicapidae; genus Muscicapa; species Muscicapa striata. The sequence continues at coordinate 587,175 of JAREIS010000005.1, read as the reverse complement.
TTACATAAGAAGCGCTTTAAATATTATACCTCAACATAACTCCATAACTTTAGCAGTAATTTCACTAAAATTGATTATTCACTGGAACAGTTAATACTTTGTCCTCTTTTTTTGTGACATACTAACATTTTTAGAGGGAACTCTTTTTCAGTTCACAGGACCAATCGTTTGAGATTTGAGAGTGCATTCTTCTTTGTACTTTCATAGTAAAATGCCTATGCCTCAGCTTTTCTTCCCAGACACTGAACAGGAGAATTCAAATATGGTAATAAAGTAGATAATGAGAAAAAAAAATCTGTATATGTAGACAGGAACTAAGAGAATTATGAAAATTAATTTTACATGAGATCTGCAAATGAAATCTCATAGCTAATACTGATCAGTGTCTTCTTTGGAATTCTAATGTGTCACATCCCCAAGTTTGAAAGTGTTTCCCTCATTTTGCTCATGTTCTTTCCATAAGAATATGAAATGCTGCTTTCTTAGAAGCAATCCAGAACAATTTCAGCTATGACTTTCGACTCAGTTCTTAAGCTTAGTTATTGTTTAATCAGTGATTTTTCTAGAAAAGGTAATATAGTTATCTGAATATATCCACCTTTATTGACATATGGTTTTTTTCTTTGTCCTTTCTGTTCATGTCAAGAACTTTTCACTGGGCTGCCAGAAAGTTGGAATAGTTTACACTGCAAGATATTGCACAACGTATTTTAGCGGTCCATAAAATGCTGATGTGGATGAACTTTGCTGCAGGTTCCACGATGATGCACACTCAAGGTGATAGATTTAAACTACCTTTAAATATGTAAAGAAAACCTAATCTAAAGATCTAGCGAGGTAGCATATTTTTTGAGTTGTGCAAAAAAACAGCAACAACAAATCTTTGTATTGACTGATTTTAATCCTCGTGTCTCCTGAGGCTAGGGTGAATTATTTATTCATGTATATAGAATATATATATATATCTAAAATTTCTTACAGACATATAGACATGGCATTTAAACATTATGTGTGTACATTAGGTTATAACACTCTTCAAAATGGATTATTTTTCTTTAGGATTTTTACCTTTCCAGTATTCTTACTACATCTGGTTTAATTTTAAAACTGCCATCTTGAATTACAGGACAACCAGTTCATAAATCACAGGTCTTTAATATTTCTTTGACTATTTAATTTTGATTAATATACAAAATTATGTTTGTACATCAGACAGGTGACAAAATGTAGATCTTTTTTGTTAATGCCCTGTTTTGTTAATTTTCTGGCTGGCAGATTTGGTCTTCTAGAGGCTAAAGTTTAGAGGAGAATGGATTAGAAAAGAGAGTTTGGAAGCTAGACTAGATGAGCTTTTCACAGTTCCCACCAGATCCTGGCGTTTTTAGCTCTGCTGTGAGAATCTGTGGCAATGTAATTGAGGAAGTATGTAACTGCCTTAATTTAATGTCTTGGGTTTCACTTTAAGTCAGATGTTTGAGTAGTCTTTATTTAAGCTTTTGTCTGGTTCAGGTAGTCCATATCTTGGTCATCTACAGGAAAAAAACCCCACCTTAGGAATGTTCATATTCACACTTCATTTAATGCCTTGATTTTACCAAGTGATTCACATTAAATAAGCCCAAATTTTACACTCACCTATTCCTCAAAAAGCTAAAATGATTGCATTTTTGCTTTCTATTACATCATACATATATGGAGAGAGAAAAAGATAGTTTCTTTCAGGAAACAAACTTTTCCTGAATCAGAATTAATTAAATAAATAAATTTTTAACAGGTAAAGCAAGGTGCAATTTCAGTGCTTTAATACTATTATTTCAAAACTCCAAAGGAGGAAGCAGTCTAAGTTAGTGCAGTACAAAGAACACAACATATTTTTATGTTGAGTTCAGCCACTGGCAAGACAAATGTTTCTTCCCTGATTGTTTATACCAGACTGCTGAATAATAGTTAGGGCATCCCAGTGATCTGTTCATCCATTTGACTGAACTTTCTGAAAGTAGCTAGGATCCTTTACCCCCCATACTTCTCTCTGTGTAATCTTCAAAATTGAAAAGCCTGTAAAAGAGGAACATCTTTTTACTGGCAGTCCTTTGCTGACAGCTTTATACCATAAAGCAGTTATGTTCACCCTTATTCCCTCTCCAGTGTCATATTGAATATTTTTCCTGAGTATTCTTATTTGGCAGTGTTCAGCCTGTCTTTTCAAGGGTCAGATACAATGGCACTGTTCTGATAGTTGCTGGTAAAAAAAAAAAAAAAAAAAAAAAAAAAAAAAAGGAAAAACAAATATCAAAAAATATTCACATTTCTTTGAACAAAAGATATTTGCTTCTCTGGTGCACTTTGGTTAAAAAAAAAACACAGAGAGATCTTTAATCGCTGGAGTTCAAAATTTTGAACCCCAAATCTTCAGGAAAAGCACTTGAAACAAGATGGGTGGCCTGTAGCTAAAGCTCTGTAGAGGCTGTCTGGGAAGGATATTGAGCCTAGTGTAGAATAAATACTCTGTGGGTTCTTCAGAGAGCACTCAGTGGGCAGGAAGGAACAGAGAGCCCGCAATGACACTCTACTAAAGTGTCTGCCATGAATCTCAGAATTGTGTCTGTGCAGCTATGGGAATCTGAGAAAACTAAGTTGATGAACAAACTCAGTATCTCCCTAATCACCTACTATCTCTAATGCTTCTTGAGTGTAGCTCCCGACCTATTCAAGAAAGATAAACTAAGAAGCAGTGACTTCCAAGACTGAACAAATAGAGCTAGAGACATTTTGTTAAAAAAGTAGTTGAAAATACCTGGGAAAGAGAAAACCCTGAAGATGAAGACATTTAGCATTTTTCCTCTGCAGATTTTGATTCTTTCCTTAGGCTATAATATGAATGGAAATGAATACAGTGATCTTTCCCAAGGGTTTTATTCACAGCTGAGTAGGACTGTCTATATTGACCTCAGTGACAACCTGCCTTGGATTCCTAGTCTCATTTGGACTATTTCATGTTTCAAAACCTATGATATAATTTGCTATATTTGAAAATTACTGCATTATAGCCATCCAGGAATAGAATTATAGGGAGAAAGGGAGTTCAGCCTCTGAAAACATGAGCAGCATTACAGTAATGTTTATTCAGCACTAGAGAAATTAAACATTTCTTTTATAATAATTCCTGTCTAACTTGTTCCACTGAGTATCATATAAAGACTGTTTTCTGTCATAAGTCTTTTAATGAACATGAATTATAAAATTACTTGAGATTTACTCTCATGGAACTTCTTCATCACTGACTTAAAGAATCAAAGGCGTCAAGGAGGTGGAGATATAAAACACAAAGCCTATAAAATATATAGAAACAAATCTATAGCCACAATCACAGAACTGGCTGTTCTAATGTTATGTTTCCCTTCCAAGCTCACACAAAGAAAGAGCCGAGCTCTCTCAGTTTTGCACAAAAGTGAACTTTCTTATATTGCAGATGAATCCCAAAGATTCCCAAATATCCAAAATGGTCTGTAGCAGACTTCACTCCTGCAGTCTTGTTTTCATTCTTATCCTAATGGTGCTGCATTTGCTCAGTATAACACAGATATCTGTGTTTTTTCATCTCAAATGGCAAGGTCTTCCTTTTCTTCTAACTTCCATATTGATCTTTTTAAGATCTTTATGCCATTTTTGCTCTTGTGTTCAGTGTCAAATTTTTCCTGTTTTCTGTGTAACAGATCTTTCCATATCAGCAATACGAAGTTTATCATCAACTAAAATAAGTAGCACTAAGTCATAACATACAGTCTCACAAGAACTTAAATTTTCATTTAGGCCAAAATAAAATAAAAACTTCTAGTGGGTGCAGTGAAGCACTTAAATATTCTTCTGCTGCTTTTCTTTCCTTTTCTTGCATTCTCGTGGTCAAAATACGTAGTCATTATTTTCTCTCATTGACTGATCACAGAGGAATACGTGGGTAAAAGTGAGAAGAGGAAGAGGAAGATTTTGCTTAAGAAAAGATCTTTCCTCTGAATTTGAAGTATTCCTGAATCAGAATGAGAGGCATCCAGCCTAGGCAGAGAGAGCAGCAACAAGCCAAGTTTGATGCTTGTTCCTGCTTATCCTTTCCTGACCTCTTTCTACCCCCGAGAAAGGTTAAGTTGCATGTGAAGCAGAAAGAGGTCTTGAAAGGTCTGCCCAATAAATCCTTTCCCCTTAGCAGTGCTGAGAGTGAAGGAAGGCAGGTACAATTGGCCTGAACCAGCTTTAAATCAATAACTGCTTCTTGTTTTTTTTCATTTATTTTTTTCCTTTTCACAATGATTAGCATTAATAAGAATGACAATAAAAATGCTTTTGCTCTAAAGTGGCTTTGGTGGTTGATTTGTACTCGCTTATCTCTAAGTTTCATAGATACTTAAGAGGCTTAAAGTCCTTCAAAAGCAATAGTTAAGGACTTGATCCATTCACTTTCTTTCCACAATTCCCTTCTTTCCAGTCCTCAAAAGATGTTTTAAAAACAAAGCTCTCCAGATAGTCTTGTCCTCTGTCTATGTGGCACCCTCTCTACATTTTCATCCCTGTGTTTCTGATGCACTCTATCTGATGATCTCTATCAGTTGCCTCCCAGATGATTGCAGCTCTGTGATTTCAAAACTTGGATGTGGTCTAAATTTCTCAGTGGAAATCTATAACAGTGGTGTGGGAGTTTTGCACCACTTAATTAGTGGTTTGTCTGAGTCTCGTCTGCCTTCACCCAGAGCCAGCATTGACAAATACGTGATGGAAAAGGATTTTCTCGTGCTCGGGCTTGGGTGTTTATTATATCTTATCAGAAAGTACAGAGCGTACGACAGCTCTTCTAGCTACCTGCTAGAAGCAAGGAAAAATGGCTTGAGATGCACCTGCTACAAGGTCTTTTAAAGTTAAACAGTCCAGTAGAGAATTAACAGCAATATTATTTAAACTTTTGACCTAATAACTATATTCCCCCTTAGTGTGACACTGACTGACCAACAAGAAACTGCTACCTGAAGTTCATGAAGAAGAAGAAGGAAGAAAGGAGATGAACACTGAAAGAGACAACGCCCAAAATTCTTCATGTTGTCGCATACCTATTGCTATGCTATAAAAACCTCAAATTTGAAACCCATCACCATGTGAAAGGACACACTTTTAATTCACTACACACTCATGATTTTAACTTCATCACTCATGTTTAGAAGCCGTGTCCAAGGCCTCAGGTCAAAAGCAGTGCTCTCCAGGGGTCAGTGCCAGAAAGCACAGAAAGCTCAAAAACCCCAGGTTTTTGGGATCCAACAGAAATCCAGAATGCTGAACTATTTTCATCCCATTTTCAGAGCTTCTCTTTGGTTGTTGCCAGACTTACAGCTTCTTGCAAACTTGTACTGAAAAGACTGCAGGGACAGGGTCCTAGAGTTACCAGGGGCTTTACTATCTCCTTTTGGTGAGCAGAATGCAACAACAGCAGATGCTGTAGATGTTGGATTTTGACTTTCAGCAACAGGCTCCTTGACTATGTCTTCCCTGGTTAGAAGTTCTGTCTAAATGCCAGTCAATCCCTTAGCTCTGTTTTCCTTATCATCTTCTCATTACACCAGACCAACCAGCACACCCAGGCAATTACTTTCTGATTAAAAAATTTAATCCGGGTATTGGAGAGGTAGTAGAGTAAGCCAAGAGAAGAGAAAGGCATGTTCAAAGACAGTTTCAGAAACTGCCTTTCTGACTGACATGCTGGTCATTGCCACCTTGGTAACTTGAATAGTACAATTCCTTCTTCCTTTTACACTGCTCACCCAGTTGTAGTGGCTTATATCCTTATAGTGTATGCTTATCCTTCCTTCTGTACATAAATGGTAACTTACACTCAGTCTTTTCACTGTATGGGTGCAAACATCCAAATAATGTCAGGCTATAGATTGATTATATCTATGAATAGCTGTCTGAGATCATGCAGCAGATACTGAGGAAATGAATTTGAAAACACTGGAAAATTAAGAAACTAAAAGATAGAAGCATTGTTGTGGGAATAACAAGAGGCAAAGTTTTCCTACCCTGTGTATACATCTTCCAGCTTTGTGGGTTTTTTTTAAGTTCTTTTTCTTTAATGAAACAACACTTAAATTGAGATATGTATGTGTGCCTTTTCCAGCTTAGATGCTTAATTGCATTGGTTTAGTGCATGGACTGGTCTTCACTAATTCATGGTGGTTATGCCCATGCTGTTAACATCTTTTCTTCCATGTCTTTTGTCATTTGATTGCTCCAGACAGTTTTTCAGCATTTGATAAAATATCTGAGAAGGTCAGCTGTGGGTCAAAGATGCTTGGCTGGATCTATATAAGCCAGTCTGATATGAGGCAGAATATATCCAAGTTCAGCCAATCTGTCCTGTGTACTCATCTGTTTGCTTGGTCACTAGCTCAGGAATCTGTTTTCCACAACCAGCTGTCACTAATTTTGTTAGATCCTTTACATCCTCCTTGTCCTTCTCTCTGATTCTATGTCATATTTCTGTTTATTCAGACACTTTTTCTCAACTTTGGCGTCTGACTGTTTATCCAGGATATCAGAAATTTGACAATAAAGATGTGAAAAATCTCTTGTTTTTTAAATAGCATTGCATCTCCACATTCAACTAATCAGGGCTCCTTTGTCCCTGGGTGATTAAGAACTTGTCCACAGGATGATTTTCATGTTCATATGTCAGATGGACCCATCAGTTGAACTAAATATGAGTCGGTGTTTTATTTTGAACTGTTCCCTTTAGGATATAACCATCACAGATACTGCAGTTACCATCCAATTATCCTCTGCCTTCCTCTCCCTTTTTTTCACAAGGATGTCTTCTTACTATTTTTTAAGGGAGAGAAAAAGAAAAAGAAAAAAAAAAGAAAAATAATAAAAATTAAAAATTAAAATTTTAAAAAAATTAAATTAAATTAATGTTTAGAAAAAAGCACAATGCCCTAGCATCTCTTTATTTTGTCCCCTGTAACTTTCTGCAGTCAGTACTGGATGCTAAAAAATTTATTAAAAGCACCTTAGTAGAAAGAGGGCAAATAGGCCTCTAGAAAAGGAGGTAAGCCTAAGGCAAGAAACCTGAAAAGATGTCCTGAGTTCTGATCTAGTGTTACTTCTGAGGAAAAAGTCACTGTTGACTCTAGTATCTACTGCGTTTTTTGTGATTTTTTTAATGAATAAGCAATTTTGTCATCCTTTGCTGAGAACAAAGTATAATGCAAACAGTGACAATCTTTTGTAAATTTCACAAGTATTATCCATGTTTGTGGTGATTAATTTGGAACAGAATTAGGATGTTTGTAGGATTTTTGTTACATCTTACTTTATGACAAAAGGAGCCTTGAACTTATTATATCAAACACTTGCTGGATTACTTCTCAGAAGTGTACTTGCCTCTCAATGCAGCCAAATGGATAAAAATGAAGTCAACAAGGAAATGGATCCTTAAAGACAGAAGAATGCCAGTTTTTCAGCTCAAAGTCCCTCAAGCACAAACAGAATACAGCAGAGCTGAACCTAGAAAGAAGACGATGTCCTGTTTGTCCCTGAGAGCACAAGCTTGTCCTAACACTTTATTTCTGAACATCCATTAAAACCTGGGAGAAAAATGAAAGCAATAACTAACAAGACCTTTTGTAGGTCTAATTTCAGGTGGCAGTTTGTACTTTTGTTATTTCTAAAGCAGCTTGTAAGATGCTTTGCATCTGATCTACAACATTTTATTTATCTCTTGGTCAAGCTTTGATAGAATTCTTCCTGACTTGGAGAAGAACAGATATGGAGAATCACATGACTTTAGATAAAATTTACTGTAACACCGTTGAGATGGAGCATGTGTGGTAATACACAGAATGGTATAGTTCATCTAGCTGGCATGCTGTTAGTCCAGCTAATACTTTCTGAGTGAATTAATCTCATTTTTAGTATTTATTGCTTCAGGAGGGAGAGGGGTGGGAGTATCTTTTGGCCCTCATTACTGGCACAAACAAATGAAGGTAAACATATTCGTATAGCAGAATTCATTACCATTGACTTAGATGAAAGGCTATCCTGAAATTTAAGGGGCAAATGAAATTACTTTAGCTTGTGGGGTGAGACACTGTTGGACTGAATATCTTGTTTACATGTTTGGAATCTCAGCAGAGAACAACTCTCTTCCAAGCAGGGCACTGATGCTTACAGCCTCTGCAAGACTAGCAGACTGAGACAGCAAATGTTTCAGACAAAGTCAAGACAGGTTCTCCTTTAAAGGTGACAAGAAGTTATATAGATGACTGCAGGTTACTTAGAGATGACTAGCCTATCATGTTAATGTGATTATTGTATGGAATAATTGCACTTAATGTCAGCAGTTCTGGTGATATGGTCTTCATCAGTGAGATATTTCCCACTACCAAAAAGCTGAAAGCATGTCAGCCCAAACTTCTGTGTTAAATTGTAAAACCAAGGACACAGTATTAATCAACTTTTTATTTTTCTGGAAGCACTGATGTGTCTGTGTGTGTGCTCACCAGGGCCATGCTCCACACCCACCCCTGGAGCCCCAGCCTGGCCTGGCAGTGCCCAAATGGCCACAAGTCCCACATGGGGGGAGGGCCCAGCAAGGCCAAAGCACATTTAAACCAACTCCTGTGGCAAGCACACCTCCTGACCCTACTTCCTCTTGGAAATTCTATCCTGAACACCCCTGAAACAAGGACTGGAGCTGTATCTGTTCTTTTCTACTTCTTTTCTGTCTTTCTCTCTTTATTCTTTTTCTAATTCCCCCTTGCCCAATTTTTTTTGACTAACTTAAAATCAGATAGGCTTAGAGTTTGCTAAGTTGAATGCACCAAGTTAATCCTTTGTGAACTGTTTCATGCTGATTGAATGCTGCTCTACAGTTTTGCCAGTGTTCTCTGATTTTCTGAAGGTTGTCAGTAAAGTCTTTTTTTGTTTGACCTCTTGAGAATATTTTGTCAATATTTCTCCTTTGCATCTAACTCAGGGTACAACCAAAAACCGTAAGTCCTTTTAAGAGTCTCATCAAGCAAGAGTTTGAGGCCTTAAAAAGAGAATTTACCCATTTGCAATCTGCATGCTGTAGTGTTGGTATAATTGTCACAGCACTAAACCAAATACAATGTAAAGGCAAGCTACAGGCAATCCAGGAGACTCCTGGAATGTGTGGAAGATGACTTCCTGAGGCAGGTAGTAGATAGCTCTACTACAGGGGGTGATGTGATGCTGGACCTGATTATCACCAGTGTGCACAAGCTAACTTTGAGCAAACTGACATCATGAGGCAGCTTGAGCTGCAGTGATCATGCATGGGTAGAATTTGCAAACCTGAGGAATATAGACCAGGACCTTGAATTTTAGGAGGAGTTAATTTATAGAGCCTGCTGGGGAACTGCCCTCTGGAACAGGAAAGCACAACAGAGCTGGCAGATCTTTAAGGACACTTTTCATAAGCACAACAGCTCTCACATGTCATCAAGTGTAGAATGACAGCAAAGGATGTCAAGAGACTGATGGTCAGACTTAAGCATAGGAAGCAAATGCACAATCAGTGTCAGTAGAGGCAGGTAACCTGGAAAGAATACAGGGACACAATCAAGTCGTGTAGGGACGGGGTGAGGAAGGTCAAAGCATGGCTGAAGATTAATTTGCCAAGATTAATAATAAAGGCTTCTGCAGGTATATCAGCCATAGAAGGGAGACCAGCCACACTGATAAGCACAAGTGGTAAAAGGTGACTATGGATAGGGAGAAGGCAGAGGCATTGCCCCATTCCTGGAATTGTTCAAGGCCAGGTTGTATGGGGCCCTGAGCAACCTAATTTAGTTAGTGATATGATCTTTAAGATCCCTTCTAATTCTAACCATCTTATGATTTTATAGTTCATTCTATTCTATAAAAATATGTGTAAGCTTCTAAAAGAATTAGACATAGAAATTTATACTTATAATGATAAATAAATTTGATTTGCTCAATTTAAGTCTCAAATGACAAGAGAAAGATAAGGAATAAACTTCTTAGGCTGAATTTACTGGACTACATTTACAGGACACTCTATTTGCAGTGTGAGGAACAGCTTGTTGTTATTTTTACTCAACTCTTCTAAAAATAAAAATATAATGCTGGTTTTAATAAGTTAGATGAGGGCTCATTGAAAGAGTTAGCTGGATTTTTCTTTTGCTAATGGACATCAGAGAATTTTTCATTTTCGAATGCATAAGGAGAATTAGGATGAAATAAGTACAATTGCTTTTAAATATCTGTCCCCAAAAGCTAGGTATCAGACTGGTGAAAGTCCTTATTTTGAGCTACTGTCGTCTATTTAATTTCAAAAAAGAGCCTGAGGATTTATTAATTGCCACTGGTGTAGCTGACTTCAAAATAAAGGTCTTCCATGTTTACACAGATGTTGCACAACCATGGAAACCATTAATTCCCCCCAGCAATTTTCTGCCAAGTTTCTTATATGTTTCTCTTGTGGTTGCCCAGGACTCTCAAAGTTTGGTAACATTAAGCACCTGCATATTTCTCTGTCCCAAATGAATGGTCTTATCCTGTAGACAGTATATTTTACCAGATCAGACCAGGAGCAACTTAAAGACAGCTAGAGCTCTGACCCAATGCTCAAGAAGAGTATTCTACCAGGTCTCTTGGAGATCATGTTCTCTAATATTTGCATCATAAAAGGGTATTTGAGCACTGTTCTTGGGAGATGATCCAGCCATCACACTCAAGGATACTTTTGTCTTGTCCTGAGTCAGCTTCTTTGAAGCATAAATATTCAGGAGAAAGAGGGTGTTTTCATACCATGTGTAGGATTTCTGTGTGAGAGGAAGAAGATAGGGATTCCAGTTTCTTCTTCAAAAAGCATATAAAATCTAACCTGACTAAAAACAGTCAAGTTGAAAGCCCTCTTTTTCTCAGTTTTTTTTTTCCTATTTCATTCTTCTGTGAATTCATATTCAAATTTACTTCTTTTGCTTTATAGCCTTCATTAATTCCAAGTGATGAGTGAAGTTAATGGGAAGTTTTCTTCCCACTGAGGTGCAGATTTAATGCATGCTTAAGAACACAGAGAAAGCCTGTCTCAAACTGAAAGCAAAGAGAATGCATAGGCTCCTTGAAAGGTAAGGGTTATAAAAATAAATTGCCAACATCTTCCCTGTTTGTTTCTCAGGGGCTGAGCTGCCACTAGTACATTATGCATGTTGTTTTTTTAAAGACACTAATTATTTTACATGATGTTTATTAAGCCATTTAAATCATTGCTATTCACCAGCTACCCAAATTCTTCAAGTGCGAGCAAAAGAAATAAAGGTCATCCATGGCATTGACGTGCTTTTGATGAATATGGTCTGTATAACATTTACCACAACTCAGAACAGAAGCCATTATTTAAGTAAAGCTGGTTATTGTTCATTAGTACAAAGAGTGTGCAGTAAATACAATGAAAGATTGCTTGGTTTACTATGTCTTTGTCATCCAAAGCAGCTCTATGAATAACTACAGGGATTTGTCTTTGAATGACTTATTTGCTTGCTGCCTAATAAATAACATGTAATTAGGTTAATATATTGTTTCCTAGTTATGCTAGCAATTTAGTGGAGGAAAATAAAAGGGTGATTTCAGATACAAATGAATGGTAGATAATTTTAACACGATCCCTTAAAATACTTGGACTCATTAGGTATGGCTTAAACTGCTGGGAGGTCTATGTGTAAAGGAAATAGGTTTAATGAGTTCCTTATTACTCAGGTCATGAGTTATTACACAGGTAGTATAAAATGCAGCAACTATTCTGCATTGAATAAAACATCCATGGTGACCTGACACGGGAGAATGAAAATACGCTATGCTAGTTTACAAGTCTGGACATTTTACTCAATCTACCAACATTTTTTCCTGGAACTTGTGTTTCAGGATCAACAGTGAATAGCTGTCCATTTGCATCAGCTGGCTTCACTGGAAATTAATGTTTAATGAAATGTCTTGAGAAGACTTCATGGCACTCAAAAGAGTGTCTTGTTTACTGTGTGAATGTTGAACAGGCTAAATGCCATGATGTATAAGGGCAGTGACAAAAACCAGCAGTAGGCAAAAAAATTTTCATTAGCTCTTTACTAAGGAAAAAAATGAATGTGAAGTCACCAGTGATACTTTAAAAACTAAAAGATTGTTCAATACTACACTTGCTTACCAGCATCTTGTTTTAGAAGAAATTTAGTAATGTTCTTCAGGATGTTAAGACAGTGCATGTGCTCCTTAGGGCAATTTTAGAATTCTCTTAAACTGCCAATTCCAAATCACACGCTGTTTGTAGAACTCAGTATTAGAAACAATGAGGAACAGTGGTCTTTAGACATCTGAGTAGGGGCATGAGTGACTGTTACTCACATGCAATTTTTTTCTCCTTATGCAAATACCTTATTTATTCCATAATGTCACAGGCTTTATGAATTTTCAAACTGGGTCAACTATAGAGAAAAAAAATCAAATCCAATCATTATTTGCAGTCAAACACATACTCAAATGGTTTCTCCAAGTCTCTCTGGGCTGACAGGGGAATTACACGTGGGGTTTAAGTATCAGTTATACGGATCTTCTACTGCTTTTCCTTCAGTAGCAGCTTAGTTCGTGTTTGTTAAGCCTGTTTATAAAAGATGCCAAAGATTCAATCCTTGGTTTTAACCAGACTGAAAGTACTCACCTGTGAAAGTCACAGGTGAAAAAGTCAAACAACAAGCTCTTTCCCTGACCCATACTTCTGAGGCAGCATGGCCCCCCTGATGAACTGGATTTGTCCACACAAATGGTGGTTTCTTATCATCTGTGAAAGGATGTGTCCCATGAGCAAAGGCTGACTTAGTTGGAAATGATACAACTTTAAACATTTTTTAATGTATCTTTTGTCAGGGGTTTGTTCTCTTGTGCCCAGGAGTAGAGGAATTAACTTGCTCTTCAAAAGACTGTTCATCTGGTGAGCCTGATGAGCTACAAATTGGGAATAGACAGAAGACACATGGGTGATAGCCATTCATGAACATAACTCCAAATATCACCCCTGGAGAGGTTAGATACCTAGTCTGGGAAAAGATTGATAAGAGAACCAAAGAATGAGGACCAAATTAGCATTGAAGGTGAAGGGAGCTATAACCAATAGGAGATTGAATATTAAGAATTGTGTAATTTAAGACTAATGTATGAGAATTTCTTTGGGTTTTGTCTGTATAGGTATGTGAAAAGTCTGGTAAAGAACCATGTGTAATGGAATGATTTTCACTGCACAACCCAGACATGCATGGAAACAATTTCAATTGCACATCCTAGCCAGAATAAAGTAATGCCTTGATCCTCTAATGCTGAAAAGATGTTGTTGGAGCGTTTCAGACTTTCCTGAGTTTTGGTGACAACTTGATTGAAAAAGGCTTCGTTGGTGGGTGTCAGCTCTCTTGCTATCTGTGCTGGGTCCAGCTGAGATAAATCTAATATTCTGTAAGGTAACCCATAATGTGCTGGTTCTTTATTTCCTTTTTTGGTAAAACAGTGTTGATACACTAATATTTTGTCTGTTGCTGAAAAATACTTGAACACCTTTAAGGTCCTCTATTTTTTGCCCCCTGTTCCCAAATTGAGCATCCTTGGGAAGGTCATGAGATTAAGAGAAGACACAGCCACAACAGCTGAACAGATCTGACCAAAGTAATACCTTATACCAAAATTTATTATGTTCAGAAACAAAAGTTCAAGGGAGGGAGAAGACAAGGAAGACATCTGTTCTGGGGTTTATCTTCCAAAATAGCTGTTACGTGTGCTCAGGCTTTACCTTTCAGGCAGTGGCTGGACACCTGACTACCCATGGCAAGTAGTAAACAAATTCCTTTGTTTTGCTTGCATGTACAGCTTTTGCTTCACCTATTAAACTGTCTTTTACTTGATCCATGAGCTCATTTTGTCCTGATGCTGCAGATGGGTGGGTGCTCAGTTGTTTGCTAGAGTCAACTCACCACACTTTCCTTGTAAAGCTGGGACTGGTAAGATGCATTTTTAGAAAAGTAAATTTTAACTCCAGCCACAGTTCTAGGATTTCTCCAGCTCCTTTTGTGTCTTGCATGGTATGTGTTTTTCACCAAGCATCCATTCTCAGTAATTTGAAAACCAACCTGTACTCCCTAAGAGTGGCTACAGGCAAGTGACTGAACACACTGCTTTGAACATCTAGCACTAAGGCTCTAGAAAATGCACTAAGGAAAGGAATTATGGAGATGAGATTGCTCCTTTTGTCCTTATCTCACCCCACTGGATTCACCAGCAACTACTGTTCACTGTTTGGCCTGTGTCATAGGCTGTTCTTCCAGTTCTGTGGATTGCCAGAGGCAGGAGGGGACAGATAGGGAAAAGTGATCAATTCTCAGTTTGAAGTGAAATGGCAGGTCAGTTCCAGTGAGTTTAGAATAGGAAGTAGGTAGGAATATAAAACATGGCTGGTGTACAACACCTGATATGTTTTGAAATCTGCAGTGTATCCAGTTTGAGAGCAAGCTGATACTTATCCCTCAACTGCATGCTTCCAAATATTTTCAGTCACTTTTCATGGACTGTTTAGTAAATGACTCATTTTAGTGCACGTTTAGCTTGCTTAAATGGCATTATTTAGTGCTGTGTGTTATTTTTGGTAAAGCTGGTATAGATTTTTTATAGTAACTGCATCAAACTCAGGACATATATGGCTCAATCTTCAACACGTATGATTAAATAAATAAATAAATAAATAATTTACTGGAAATTATCTTTTATCTATTGCCCCTCTGCAAATTGATCCTCTGCATGTTTATCTCATGTCTATAATGCTTTCAGGCTTCTTGGCTTGTTTATTTAAATGCTCTAGACAACCATCTATTGTAAATTTTACATGATGTTCTTTTAGATCAGCTGCTTGCACAAGCAAATTTGAAATACATGGGTGTGTACACAAACACATAATACATGCCTGTCTGTCTAAGTCCAGGTTTCTTGTAAAGGAGGAATCGGAAAATCTGACTTGTAAGGGTCTTTCATTACCCTCCATCTTCCCTTTATATTTTCACACAGAGTGAAAAGGACCAAGATGGCCCCTTTTCAGTGTTTAAGTATGCCCAGTTCAGGGAAGTGAGTGTTAGAGAACTGCTGAACCAGAATGAACCAGAATAGGAGTGAAGTATTTGCTTAAATGTTTTGCTAATGCACTTTAATGCAGTGCTTACATTAGTGCATGTGTTAATTCAGTATCTATTAGCTGCAATTCAACAAAGGTGATCAAGTAAGGGCATAATGTAACACTGCACAGTCCCCCTACTTCATCACCAGTAGCTCCTAAACTTAAACATATATTTAACTGCTTTACTCAGCTGCCTCTTTAGTGAATGTGTTTTATGTTATCTAAAGTTAATAATTTTCCAAGCTAAGTATTCTGCCTTTCCTCCAGTTCCCTTCATAGTCTGTGTTTGCCACTGCCCATGAAATAATTAATCAAGGGGGAAACAAATGTATCTTCTAATTAACACAGACAACATAAACAGACATTCCTTAGTGCAATAAGACAGCTAATTGTTTCCTCTCCCTCCAGTGTGGGAGAGACAACTGCACACGTGGGGAGGAAAGCTTTCTCCATTGTGCTGAAGGGGTTGTGCACCATTTATCAAGCTGACTGCTCTGTCATATCAGTGGAAGGACCCTGGAGAGCCCTGACCATGAGATTGAAGGTTGGTACCAATTTACTGCAACACAAATGCATTGAACAGGAAAGAGAGAGCTTCTAATCTCTTCAATTTTCTTACATTACCCTGAAGGCTAGGGAATTAAATGAAACAGTAGCTGGTGACAACTTTAGAGGATACTGAATGCATGACAGGAAAAGTACTAAAATAGCTCAATAGTTTTATTTTACACATTATACACTTTATACATTTATACATTTTACGTTAATCTTACCCCTGCATAAAGAAACAGGTCATGCCTCTTGGATATATGTCTTCTCAAGAGAAGGAGAAAAGCATACTGAATTCAGTGTCTGTCTGGTTCAAATTTGTTAGCAGCATTTACAAAAAATGTATTTAAAATATATAAAACCAAACACAACATATCCCAGGATCTTGTAACTTTCTTTTAGTCCATTGACTTTGGTATATTTGCATTGCTTTTCTGATCTTTAGCAGTGCCAGTCTCTGGAAAATCATTAGAACAGCAGAATTTGTACTGCCAGTCAGCTTTCATGCCCACTTCATCCAGAGTTCTAACACCAGTCTCTCCAGAAAAGTAAAGGAGATTCATTTCCACATTGTGCCAATGGGAACAAACCAAGGTCTTGTCCAAACACTTTGGCTAGAGAATGCTTTAAACACCAAACATTCAGCCTTATTTCCTGATTAGTAATTTCTCATCTTGCATTAACTGTTACAATGCTCAGCACTTATAGCTATATAAATGTCCATCTCCATCATTAAATCTTGCTTATTTTTGATGCTGCTGAATGCTGAGTGGAATCTTCCTCTCTGAGACTGCAGTGTTAATTCACAAAAATATGAAAAGAAGGCATTTATATGGCATCATTGTAATTTGCACAGATTTAATTCTTGCCCAAAACACATACCACCTTCCTTTACAAAGCTGTAGGAACAGTTGCATTCCAAGTGCTGCAAGCAAGATATAAATAATAATAGTACTACATAGTTATATATAGACGGGAATAATCTTAAGGCATCCCTATACCTTCAATTTAAAGGATTGCTAAAGGCCATCATTTCCCATTTCCTAGTAGGCTGAGGGAGGGGGGAGTCACACAGTAAAAGGACATACAACAATTATTATAGCATTACCATTTGCAATCCTAGAGCTAAAGGTCAGTGTGGTTTGCTACTGTAATATTTCCAGGGATTTATAACTTGCCTGAATAAATTTTTTCTCCAGGTTAATATTTTCTACATTGAGTGTTAATCTGTACATATTTTTTTTCAGCATAAGAAAGGAAGGAAATCTTTCACTATAGATATGAATGCTGTTTCAGTCTTAGGCTGTTTTAAATTTATGGTCTCTTGTAAACATACACATTTTAGACTTTAGAACTCTGCTTTAGAAAGTGAGATCTCATATAAAAGAAGTCAAAGTGATTTCAGAGTTTGAAAATAAAAAGTAATAATATTAAAATTATAATTTTCAAGTTTTATAATGCATTTTTGTGTCCACACATGTATGTCCTTTTGTATAGATTTGTATAGATTTTATTAGTCACAAAATGGCACATCTTAAACATGTAATTCCTCTTTCAACACTTGAAAAATAATTTTATCTGGACTATAAGAAGTAGTGATCTATTATCACACGGAGAACATAACAGTTCTGCAAGGTAAGTACCATTTTCCTCCCAGGAGAGCTGCTAAGCATCTGGGCCTCAGAGCAGTAAAGTATTTGAGCATATGTTTTCCAAGAGAGCCCCTCTGCAACTGGGGCGGGGGCTGATGGTCGCTGTGAATCACGGCCCTGCATTGCAAGGGCTTCTGCTGTCACTGGGAAAGGTCAGTAGGGAAATCTCTGCCTCCCCAGGCCCGCAGTGCCCCCTCATCTTTACTTCCACTGTTTTTGATGCCTTCCAAAAGTCCCCTTGCTCCCACCCCAGTGACCAGCCTTCCCCTTTCCACACAGACACCCGCTCACTCCAGGTGCAATTGCAGCCCCTTCAGCTGTCTTAACACCTTCTCTGCATTCTCACTGCAGATCAGTTGGAATTCTGCAGGTTTAAAATAGTCTTCTTTGAAACCAGCTTCTCATGATACTGCTCCTCGCTAAGCCGTGTTCCGTCATTAAAATTAATCAGGCAGATTAAGTAGCTTTTATCCTCCCACTTTCCACAGTTTTAAGCTGATCTTTTTTGCCCTATATCCTATCTAAAAGAGATTCACCCACACCAGAGTGCTGGTTTCGAGGAACCAGGAACACAAGACATCTTTTTTAGCCTTTTCCCAACTTTACTTTTTTCCCTTCTTCTTTTTCAAGAGAAATTCAATCTTAAAGTCTTTACCAAGTCATGTGGTTTTGAAGAAAGAACTGGTGTGAGGGGCATATGCTTTGAATCCCTGGGAGGGAGATCCCTCTGTTTCCTACCCTGAATCCTTATGTTCCTGGAACAGGATAGGTCATTTATAGACTTTTGGAGATGTAGATCTCTAAAGGTCTCATTTCCCTTGTCTCTCTTTTTCTCCATTATTGTAATCCTTTTTTTTTTTTTTTTTCCCCTGCATCTTGAACTTCCCTGGCTCTGTTTATCTGGACGTAAACCACCACAGCACCATTCTCCAGCATCTGTTATACAGGATCTAGCCAACCTCATACACCTCTTCATAGCTGGGGACAGACCTCCAGAAAGCACTTAAACCTTTTCCTGTCATTTGAAGTCATGCTCTGTTTCACGTTTGTTCTTGTTTTCTCCCACCTCTGTGAACTACTCCTTCTTGTGGTTTTTTGGGGGGATTTCTTTTATTTTATTTCATCGAATTATGTCATAAAATATTTTCAAGGGGAAAAAAATATAACTTCCACCCAAAACACAATCTCATGAAAACACTAGTTTATCGAATGTTTACACTTTGCTCAACAACTCAGAGTCTTTCCTCATTGTAAAATATGCCTGAGACGTTAAGAAGCAGGTTTAAATATTACTGTTTCTAGTTTTAAATCAAAAAGAAGTAGATGACAGCAATCCACTGAATTGATTTGCAATAAGATTGTGTCCCACTCTAGTGGAGTTTTTCAGCTCTGTCTCACTATGTAAAAGCATTTCCTATTTTAAACTTTCATTCAATGTGAGACCAAAAGAAACAGTTTTTTCCTTTGTCCCACTGTAATTGTAAAATTCTGTAGTGCAGAATTATGACGATGAATCTAAACCTGCTTTTCTTACATTGACTAAATTATTTCTTCTTTGTGAGGAGACTTCTTCTTTGCAAAAGCATGTTAAATCCCTTGTCTAGGCATTTCTTCTCTCCTTAAAAGGTAAATGGCCTTGTGGTGTTTTTTTTTCATTTCCCCATAGGAAGGATTTTCTTTTTGAGTGTTTTCTATTAATCATTACCCACATTGTAAGATCTAATCCTAAGAAGCTTCCAAAAATGACAGAATCTTTTAAAATGCTATCTTTCTGAGCACAAATGCTAAAAGAATCTATTTTAATGTGAGTGCAGTTCCTGATATCTGTGGCTCTAATGCCTTTTCAGGTAAGAAATATCATGACATTTGATCTCCTGTCATGGTGGCATCTGTACAGTCTAACTCAGGATGGGTGAGAGGGATGATAAAATGCTTCTTTTAGTGGTAAGGATAAGAATTAAATTGCCTTCAACAGAAAACAAAATCACGATGAATGAAGTAATTAGACAATCCATTTTTAAGTTTTGAGGTGTTGAATATTTGGGTACCGCTCTTAAGAAGTGATGAAACTAAGTTCTCTGAAGGTCTAATTCTAAAGAGGCTGGGTTCCACTGATTTTTTATTTGGTTTTGGTTTTGTTTGTTTGTTTGTTTGTTTGTTTTTCCCCAGGGGCATCTTTAATTACAATGACAGGAGGGTTATGCTTATTACTATTTCAGGAGGATATGGTTCTTACTATTGCAGAGGAGTAACTGAAGGAAGGGTATTTCACAAACATTTTAGAGAACTTAGAACTCTCTCTATGATATGAAGATGTCATATAAAGAATAAAGATAATATGATAAAGAATACTGTCTTGTTACTTGTATCTTCAGCAGGGAAAAGGGTTTAGATGTTTCGGTCTCGGGGTGTACTTTGACATGAACAGGTACTGTGTGTGGAACTGCATCACACATCCATGAAAATCGCTTGACTCATTTAGTAGATCCTTTCTGCGCAGCCTGACGTTTTCAGATTTACCACACCATCGATCTGACTAATAGGGCTGGGCAGAGGGCCGAGCTGAGGGCCAGCAGGCGTTTCCCATGCTCAGTGTCTGCACCTCATTGCACGGTGCCAGGGCAGCACAGAGCTGGGTCACCCAGCTGGGGTCACACTGACGCTCCTGCTCCCTTGTCACGGTGCAGCACAGAGCTGTGACACCCAGCTGGGGTCACACTGACACTCCTGCTCCCTTGTCACAGTGCAGCACAGAGCTGTGACACCCAGCTGGGGTCACACTGATACTCCTGCTCCCTTGTCACAGTGCAGCATAGAACTGTGACACCCAGCTGGGGTCACACTGACACTGACGCCCTGCTCCTGCAGCACCCACCCAGCTGGTCACAGTGCAGCACAGAACTGTGACACCCAGCTGGGGTCACACTGACGCTCCTGCTCCCTTGTCACAGTGCAGCACAGAGCTGTGACACCCAGCTGGGGTCACACTGACACTCCTGCTCCCTTGTCACAGTGCAGCACAGAGCTGTGACACCCAGCTGGGGTCACACTGACACTCCTGCTCCCTTGTCACGGTGCAGCACAGAGCTGGGTCACCCAGCTGGGGTCACACTGACGCTCCTGCTCCCTTGTCACGGTGCAGCACAGAGCTGTGACACCCAGCTGGGGTCACACTGACGCTCCTGCTCCCTTGTCACGGTGCAGCACAGAGCTGGGTCACCCAGCTGGGGTCACACTGACACTCCTGCTCCCTTGTCACGGTGCAGCACAGAGCTGTGACACCCAGCTGGGGTCACACTGACACTCCTGCTCCCTTGTCACAGTGCAGCACAGAGCTGTGACACCCAGCTGGGGTCACACTGACACTCCTGCTCCCTTGTCACAGTGCAGCACAGAGCTGTGACACCCAGCTGGGGTCACACTGACACTCCTGCTCCCTTTTCACAGTGCAGCACAGCTGGGGTCACACTGACACTCCTGCTCCTTTTCACAGTGCAGCACAGAGCCAGCACCCAGCTGGGGTCACACTGACACTCCTGCTCCCTTGTCACAGTGCAGCACAGAGCTGTGACACCCAGCTGGGGTCACACTGACACTCCTGCTCCCTTTTCACAGTGCAGCACAGAGCTGTGACACCCAGCTGGGGTCACACTGACGCTCCTGCTCCCTTTTCACAGTGCAGCACAGAGCTGTGACACCCAGCTGGGGTCACACTGACGCTCCTGCTCCCTTGTCACAGTGCAGCACAGAGCTGTGACACCCAGCTGGGGTCACACTGACACTCCTGCTCCCTTGTCACGGTGCAGCACAGAGCTGGGTCACCCAGCTGGGGTCACACTGACACTCCTGCTCCCTTGTCACAGTGCAGCACAGAGCTGTGACACCCAGCTGGGGTCACACTGACGCTCCTGCTCCCTTGTCACGGTGCAGCACAGCGTGTCCCCAGCCCAGTCTCACACCCAGAGGATCTCTCAGCTGGAGTTCTCCACCATGGGAATAGGACGGGGCAGGATGTGTCATCACTGTGCCTAATTGCTTACTGATACTGCTGGTGGCCCTCTCCTCTCCTTGTCCTGATCAGAGATCTGGTGAGTACTTGTCATTCAGTCAGGAGTCTCAGCTTTCTGGCAACTTTTTGTAGCCACTCATAACACTGTCAAAAGCAGTCTTGAGAGACTGAGGCAGAGGGCTGGTAGATGCTTCAGGGAAAGCACCTGAATGAGAAATGGCAACTGAACATAACATAGGCTCGGGCAGCAAACTGCTGGAGAGAATGTGAGAAACTGCACTGCCATCCAAATGTGTCTAGCTAATGGACATTAATAGA
Source organism: Muscicapa striata striata (assembly GCA_030060385.1). Lineage (NCBI taxonomy): Eukaryota > Metazoa > Chordata > Aves > Passeriformes > Muscicapidae > Muscicapa > Muscicapa striata. The sequence continues at coordinate 565,427 of JAREIS010000005.1, read as the reverse complement.
TGTGATGACTAAGGTGGCTTAAAAAAACAGAGAGCTTTTACCTTCAGAGATGAGTTTAAATATTTCTGCTGTGATTTATCTCTTTCATAACATATCAGCAACAAGAAGAGCACTGGAAAGCAGGGCACTAAACAGCCACTAAATTAGTAGCCACATATGTTGTGGTTTGCAGAAGAAAATCTTTTGTTTATTCAAATTAACCTATAAGTACACGATTTCACAAAATAAAAGCCAGCAGCTTTGGTAGGATCAGAAGGAGAGAAGGGGACTTTTATGCACTAAGAAACCAGCCCTATTTCTTATTCTGAGGCTTGATAATTTTAAAAAATGTGACAGCTAAAACCCACTGGCACATGCTGCAAAGAAGGATGTGATAAAATAATGCTACTCATCTTCAAGGCTGTCAGTTCAGCAATCAGGACTTCTATTCATCTCCGCGGCCTGCTAACTCAGTGCTACCATGCGATAGATAAACCCTAATCCAAGTGACAGCGTTCAAATCAGAACTGATTTGATTGTTCACATATGATACCACAAGACACCAGAAGCCTAAAGAGTTTATAAAAATGCCTGGGTGTCTCTTGTAGGCATACTTCCCCTCAGAATTTCTTGCAGTGTAGGATATACCAGCTCCTAAACCAGGGGTAATTTGTAGGTCACGAAAAAGCTTTGGTGGCACAGTCGGTTCTTATCACAGTCTAACTCTAGCAGGAGAAGGGAAAGCTCAAAAATAAAATGTGTTTCAGACCTTGTGAAACCCACCTATTCTGCTTTCAAGTCTGCCTTACAGGAAGTGGAATCCTTTTCTTTCTCTGCAGAGACCAGGCTCGCAGATCAAACATGAATACATTTGTTTCCATGCATAAAGCAGAGTACATGGGAGAGTGGTTTTATGGCACACACGTCAGTATCTCGAAAGCCATCTTTGCCTCTCAGGATGCAACAGAGCTCCTTTCAACAATAGCTGCAACAGAGCTGATATTCAAACCTGAGGCAGTAATTGGGATTTTGGAGACTTGGTGGGAGCATTACATTTAGGTTCTGAAACATAATTCTGAACAAAGAACTGACTGGTACTTTGTGGAGATTTCAAAGTTTAGTGTGCCTTTATTTTCATACTTTTCACTAGTGTGTCCTGAAGTTTTAGAGTAACACTTAGGAGAATAATTGTTCAAGTAGTTCAAGAAGACAATGTCTATGAAGTAATTGAAAGCAGAATGTGACCTGTAGCTGTTCAAGATCAAGAACAAAAACTGAACGACTTTTCAAGGAAATTGTCAAAGTGCCTGAATACAGAGCGAAATTATGGGACTTCAAGAGACAATGGGTTTTCCACTTGTGTCCGGGTCATTTCACAAAACAAAGGGTAAAGTTCTCTTTGTTGTCTTATGTTGAGGAGAACAGATGTCTCCATTTAACAAGGTACTTAAGCCTGTGTCTAGTTTCAATCTCAGGAAAAATTCTTCACTCCTGTTCTTTCACTACTCAGTTGAGCTAGGATTGTGAAGCTAATTGCTCCACAACTAGACTTCATATCAATTGTGTGCACATGTAGATTTACACATACACATCTATGCATGTATGTATGTATGTATGTATGTATGTATCTGTCTATCTATCTATCTATCTATCTATCTATCTATCTATCTATCTACCTACCTACCTACCTATCCATCTAATGTTAATAATGTATTTGCTTGTTTGTTTATTAGCAAGACTGTGGTTCTTATATTTTTCAAAGGATATGGGTGTGAGAGAGGTTTTTCTCACACATGTTTTATGTGAAGTGGATTGTTGGTCTCATAGAACTACTGTATAGTTTCTGTTTCTTCTTTTCATATTGATTAAAATATGTAAATGTCTTCTTTTTTTCTTAAGCATTTTCCTCTAAGATTTAGAGGTACATTGAATAATATTTTTCCAATGTTATCCTCAAGAGAAATGCAACATGAACTTGTCTGAATCATACTATGCTTCTTTTCTTTGTGTTCTGCTTATTTTATCTTTGGTTCTGCTTTTGTTAGTTGTTGTGGGATAAATGTTAATAGAGAAACAGAGAGAACTCCTTACTGAAATATTATCAAGTTGTCTTGAGAAAGGAAAAAATTGCCATGTGCAGTATACAAAAACAAAGGCAGCCTACATATGTACTTTGTGATGTCAGAGGAATTTCAGTACTTGTTAAATTTCCCAACACAGCTTTAGGTATTGAAAAGTCTTTTAAATCTGGTCTCTTGATTTTATTATAGTTGGTGTTCTTTTCAGTACTTACTGTTGTAACTAATGCTATCTTTATACTACATGCAGGTTCAAACTGGGAATTTACATTGCACTCAAAAATGCACATCTCATTTGGCAAGTTTACTTGTGTTGGTGTCACCCTGCTCATCACATCTGAGCTGCACTGGATAGCTGTGGCCTCTGTCAAGACACAGTAGGTTGTCTCAAACAGGTCACACTTCTCTTTCTCTCTCTGTATGAGAAATTTTCTGACTATTTACAACATGTATCACCCTGTCCCAGGTTTTGATGTGCTTGCTCCTGCGAGCCACTAGTACAGCAGAATTTAACTGTCCAGACTCTCCACACTTAACAAGTACATAATGTACTCAATCCTGGGGGCTGAAATGCAGGCAGAGCCTCCAAATCTGTGCAAAAACTGACCCTGCCTATACTGAATGATTGCTGCTCAGTACCCACTGACTGGTTAGTCCCACTGTACAGGTATACTTGACAAGCCAGAAATATTTGATCTTGGCCTGGCATCCCTGAGTATATAACACCTGCTATGGTGAATGTTTGCTTTATTGCTAGTGAAGGGGTCAACAACTGCTCCCAGGGGCATGATTTTATTATTTTAAAGTATGTTAGAGTGAATAAACAAAAATTACCTGTGCCTCTTTGTTAATGGTTATTTTGATTAAAACCCGATGTTTTTTGCATTTCTAGTTGAGGTTAAAAATTAGCATTAGAGTTTGTATATTTTTTCTTTTTTCTTGGATTTGATGGCAAGAAAGCTGTAACCTTGCTGGGAGGGTGACAAATTCAGATACAGACAACCAGTACTTGACAGGTTCTATCAGAAAACCAAACAAGGGAAGAGTATGTACGCCTGCTACCAGCTGTCACAGTATTGAACAATGAATGTTTGATGAAGCTGACCTGCAAATACACACATCCCTCTGAAAGTGAGCTGTAAGTACTCTCTGGCCGACAAAATTAAAAAGAAGAGGCCTTTGTTGATGATATATAAAAATATATATGGAAAATATTTATTTAGATCTCCCTTTCTAGAAGTACATCAGTAAAATTTGAATCATTATTCAATTTTTGCTAAATGAAATCTGTTGGAGAATTCAAATCATGGTCAAATGGCTGCTGAGGCTGATGGAGCTGTCCTTTTACAGCAGAGATTATCTTGGACCTGCTGTTTATACCTTACAAAGCTCTATTATCCTCAAAGAAAATCACAATGAATCTTGAAAATAGTACCTTCAAGTCACGTTCTGAAGGTTTTTTTTTGTTTACTGTGTTAATTGTGTATTTTTGCTACAAGTAAAAACCAAAACAAGAGAGAACAAAACCAAACCCAAACAACAAAAACCCAAATAAAAAAAAACAAATTTAAAAAACCCACACAAAACCCCCCAAACATAGAAAACCCCAAACAAATAAACACATGGCAAAGAGCAAGAAAATGTGGTTAGATTTGTCCAGCTTCAGTAAATACTTTGTGCATCCAAAGGATAGTAGCCTTCAGGCTAAGCCAACTTTTATCATTAGAATGAAAATTTCCTTGTGAAGACAGCTTCCTCTAAGCAGCATATCCTGGGTGTATTATCCTGTCATCGCAGACAAGTGAGATTCTTTGCTTTGCCTTCTGTTACTGCTGCTTTTACCTTATTGGAGAAAATCCTTTATATCTTTGTCCTTATTGTTAGGATGCAGGTGCTAATGACAATCTTTAATCTGGAGGAGATTCTAACAGGGGACAGGGTATTTGGTGGAAATGGCTTATTGAACTAGTCACAATATTTAGCTCTTGTTGTTTTGTTTTACCAGGCTTACAACTGTGATATAAAATATACCAACCCTTAAACAATGAAGAGTAGCACAGGAAAAAATAAATTTAAAAAATAAAAAGTTTAAAAGGGCACTGATGTTGGCCTGCTTCTGGTCTCCACTGTTTCTTTTTTTCTCTAGGAGCTCAGCATTTGGGCCAGCTCTCCAAAGTATTCTCTACTGCTTTGTCTGTCATGCTGGTATTGAAGAAAGCTTCATTTTGCATGGAAAAAACAGCCAAGGAATGGATCCTAAGTAGCCCCAAATAAAGGAGAAAAAGGAAAATCCTTATACTTCAATTTAGGGAAATCAATACTTATCAATCTAGTTATTTTTGCCTTTATATCCTCCTCTCTGATTCTTTCTTCACTTCTTTGCCTAAAGAAAGAAATTTAGACTCCCAGAGTTTAAATTACAAGTGACAGTAGGCAAAGTTTGGAGAACTTCTGTCTTCGATAGAGTGGCTGATGTAGTGAGAATAACAGATGAGCCCTTTTGGAAGACAGATTTGCAGCTGGTCTGTTGTTTTTGGGGTTTTTTTCCTTGAACGTGTCAGTTAGTCTACATAACAGATACGATTTTTCCTTGCAGAACTTGTTGTGCTAATAATATTCTCAGACCCTTACAGTTACAACAGTACTAAATCAGTGCTAGAGATGATAACAACCCATCTGATTAAAAAAAAAAAAAAAAAAAAAAAAAGATGTCTGATCCCTCAGCTTTAATGCAAAAAACTGTATTTAAAATAAGAACAAACAAACCACACAGAGTCACATGCTTTTGTTGCACTTAGTATGGTAATTTGAGAAAATCTTCAAGATACAATTTTTCAGAAGATCATTTGACTATTAGAAATGCTCACTCTGTGCCACAGGATGTGATTCAAAAAATGCCATTCTGGCTTGTCAAAGGCAGTAGTTGAGGACTACTATCTTGAGTTCTGTTTCAAAATTTGAAGGATATTAATATGAATTACTTGCTTTGTTGCTGTTATCTACATGTTATTGCCTTGTGAGACCTTTCCTTATCTGCTGAGACCAATGTGCAAGTGAGCTGTTTGGTGCAATTCCACTGAAATCAATGGTGGTACTTTCCACTCCTAGGACGCAATTATTTAATATTTACCTGATAAGATGCCCCTTACTTTTACTTTGCTTGTTTCTCATGGAAAATGTGATTTTTTTCCCCAGTGGTAAAAATGACAATTTATATATATGCATGAGCATCTGATTAGAGATAAAATCTGTAGCATGTGAGAGAAAAAAAAATTGTCCTGTGTCCTATTCCTATGAAAATATTAATATATTTCACTGACAAGTGTCAGAGAGAAACTTGTCAAAATTGTTTTACATCAATATCATTTTTTATATATCATAATGAATGGATAATGTATTGCAATAATAAACTTTAGGGGCTTTGATAATAGAGCCTGCAGGTGGCTAGTATGGATAAGTGAACTGGCACATTGCCTGGCCTGGCATTTGCTTCAATAGTTCAGTTTTGGCAGCTTTTCCCAATCTGAGATTACTGTCTCCCCCTTCCCACCTCTGATGTAACCTTTAAATAAACGTATGCCAGTTACAGACCAGATATTTGAGTGGAGAACTAATTTTTTTTTTTTCTATAATAAGACCATTCCCAGGTTACCTGTCTGTTATAACCTACCCCTAAAGTTGAGAATAACCCAGGCTTTTGTTAATATATCCCTTAGGTAGGTTGAGTGAAATAGATAGATAGATAGATAGAGATAGATAGATAGATAGATAGATAGATAGATAGATAGATAGATAGATATAGACTCCTTAGATGGATTAGAGTGAAATGACACTCAGTGATTTATAAATGTATATAGGTGAGGTTTATTTTAAAATTACTAGGTTGCAATTGAAAGCAGGTAGGTAGCTATTTTGGTTATTATTATCTATAGTAATATAGCAATATAAAAGCATGAAAATATCACTTAAGAAATAATATAAGGAAAAGAAAGAAAGGGAAAGAAGAGAGTAGAAAGATATCACTGCTTGTGGATCCAGTGATAAGAATTGATTGTTGCAGTTTAGATGTCCCTTGGTTGAAGTGATCATCACACAGTCTTGATCCGTGGGTCGTGGGGGAAGCCCACAGAACACGGAGGTCAATGGGTTATATACATCCAGGTTCATCTCAACCCAACCCTCTTCCCTGGTGGTGGGGAGCTTTATGCTGTCTGATACAACACTGTAGAACATGGCAGTCCTCCCAAACAAGGCCCCAGAAATGTTCTGGGGGAACATCAGTGGTCTTTAATGGTATATGACACCTACCAAGACATGACACTGCCTTGAACATCAGTGTAGTTGAACCAATTGTGCCCCATCAGAGGGTGTTAGTTGTGTAAAGGAGGACTTTGGCAGGATAAAAAACATTATCCCACCTCAAGAGTGCAAACCCCGCCCCAGCAAAGAGCTCAGCTGGCCCTGCAAATGGTCCATTGTTTTGAGCAGTTAACCATTAACATTCCAATCTCTCACACTCTTAGAGTATGATTCCAAGTGCATAGTAGTACCAGACTGAGTTATTTTCTAAGCATATTTTGAGAACACTATTGAGTTGTATAGTCATTTTAATAATTATATCATATTAGGGATAATATCTTTTGGCTATGTTGTTTAAAATTCCATGTCACTGGTACTTTGAAGAACAGCAGACTGGTGTAAGTAGCAGCCTGCTGTGAGCAGAATTTACCTGAGTACTGAGTTAGTATTACAAGGAGACAAACTGGAAACACCATGTCCCTGTATGAAGAAGAGCATAGTCTTGGTTGGGTGATGCAGTCTCACATTAGCTTGCTTTGAAATTCTTCAGGTTGAGATCACACACACCATGCTTGCCACCTCTGTGGAAAAGCAGAGGTACTCTGGTTAATCCACAGCCATTCCCACAGCTGAGACAAAACAGTTAACTTCTGACAGACACTGGTGTCTCACTGATCAACTCAGGTCAACTTACCTGTGTTTCACCAGAGTGCAAGTGAATTATTAATCTGGTGGACAGATATCCATAAAGATAATAATAGTAATAGTTAATATATATCTATTAGATTAGTAAGTTTTTTATATATTATGAAGTATAGTTAAAATATTTGCAATTTTTAGTAGCAACAATGTTCCAAACATACCTGGCTAGGAAGTGCAGATGGATGCAGAATTTTGGAAGAAAATAATTCTGATCTTGCTTTAATACTTTTCCTACCTTTTTCTTGGGTGCAACAATGATATATTTTTGTTATCCTTTGAGTAAGATGTTGTGATTTCATGGCACGTAAAATGTTTACATTATTCTTCAAAACCTGTCACCTGTCATTTAAATATATTTCTTTTCTGACTCTGACACACCCTTATTACCAACATTTCTACCTTGCTCATACTTTTCATTATTTTCCCCATTTGCTCAACATCTTTGCTATTTTGAGTCACTTTTACCTATTTTTCTGTCCTTCTCTTCTGGTTTCTTTCAATCCTCTTATCTAAACCCTCTTTGTCCTCCATGTCCCTGCCCTCTCTCACACTCCCAGAGCTTGGTGCTGGCCCTGTGACTCTGTGAGATATATGAAGCTTACATATTTTTGTCCAGCTTGGTGATTTACATTTTGGATAAATTCAGCAGTGCTTTAGAGCTGGACCAGCAGCCGGGTAAATGTCATCAGCTGGGCATGCTGACTCAGAAAATGCTGCCAAGACTCCAGCTTCAGAGGCTTTGCCCTGCTCCCTCAAAGAGGCTGAAATACTGTTCTGATATTCACTGCTCCAACCTCAGTGCCTCATGGTGATCAGAACAAGCTGTTTCCCATTTAAAGCCCTGTAGGGCAATAACTGGTGATCCCCAAGGACCCCACAATGCCTCTGCCATTACTTTCATTCAAGTTCAGTGATGTCTGAGTTTCACCATAGCACCTCATGCTCAACATAGAATTTCCATCCTCTCCCAGTTAGGGAGATATTTCTATTGCATTATTCCTCATTCCTTTCTTCCCTCCATGGCCTGACATGGTGAAAGATTTGCCTGCAGGAATGGTCTTGGCAGCTCTTAAACAACCATGTTGTTCATGGCATGACTGGACTGGGCTTGGCTCCTTATGGGTCTGGCTCTTGCTTTATGGGTTTCAGCACAGTTCAGCACCATGAAGATTAGGTATCTGCAGGGAATGCAGCTTTGGAAATCACAACATACTGGAAGTGCTAAGGGCTACTGACATCTGCACCAAAAGGTGCTTGACAGCCAATAGAAATGGTTTAGGAGAGACTAAGGCTGCAGCACTTACAGAGATCTCACCACAGTTGCTCTGTATGTAAGTTTCAGTCTTACTTCTGGCTTTGAATGGATTCTGTTGTACAAAGAACTTAGCAAACATGGAACAAAGCTTGGACCCTTCCTTGAAAAGATAAACATTCAAATATTGTCCTTGCACAACAGAAAAACAATATCATTTACCTCCAAGTTAAATACTCCTTTCAGATCAGAATCTTTTATTGATACCTGCATTGTTTACTTCTACTTTTACAGACTCCTGGATCAATGATTTTATCTTGCAATGTTTTGTTTGTTTTTGGTTTTATTTTTTTGGTTTGTTTTTTGGTTTTTGGTTTTTTTTTGATGGACACTGGCTCTTGAAATACTGACACCACTGCTTTGAGCAGTGGAAATGGAAGGCAAGATCTTTTTCTCTGCCAAAGATTTTCCTCCTCAGTCAGGCTCTGTCAGTGACAATAATGTTGGCAGCCCTCACTTTGGAAAGCCTGAGGTATAATGTGATTTCAGGCTTTCATACTTTTCAGGTTGAAAGGTTTTTTTTTTTTTTTTTTTTTAATAAGAGAATCTGTACTCATCAAATTCTTATTTCCTCAACTGGGTTACTATCAACTGTCTTGTCATGAAAATCTCACAGCAAATAGAGAAGACACAAGCTCTCATGCTGTGGCTTGGCTTAGTTTCAGCATGTCCACACAGTTAGGACTTCAAATCAGTGTATTCATTTATAGATGACACTTTACTGTCCATGTCTGTTTTCTTGTCCTGCACATACTGCTGGCAGGACTAAAAGAGTCTATAGTGCTCACAAGTAGGAGTTAGCGTGTTCATATCTTGTAGGCTGTGGGTTTCATACAATTTTCTGTCTCATCCTGGGTTCTCCATGGTGTTTTCACTTGCAAAATAGTGCTGTCACACTTCCTTGTTGGGGTGGGTGGTACTGATCTCTTCTGCTAAAGGAAGAATGGGGTAGCAAATGATGTAAAAAACATCACAATGACAAGGTGCAAATTTATGGGGTACAGCAACTAATGTGGGTCACTCTATCTCAGGAGTGGTCTGTCGAAGAGAAAGACTTCAGAGACAGCTAAAGAGAACTGAAAGATCAGCCCGAAGGAAACTGCCCATATGAAAAGGGACTGGAAACAGTTAGACCCATTTATAATACAAATTGCAGGTATAGGAAAGGTAGGTAGGAAGGTATATAGAAGAGTGGAAGAAAGAGTGGACAGAGTATGCTAGAACTCTAGATTTTAAAAATTATTCCTCTGAAGCATCTTTGAAGCACTGTTCACTTAGTATTGGACTTAAGCAGGCCACAACAATTAACATATTAGCTCAGACAAATGTCTCAATAGTAAAGTACATTCTTTGACTATATGTTTTAAAATAAAATTAGTAAATTTTAATGCCAAACAGAGTTGGCTTTAAGTAACAGAACAAATTGAGTAGACTGTGTTGCATCTTTTCAAACGATTTTGAGCACTTTTCTATGGCAATTTAATTAGTAAAGGAGAAACATAAGAATCTACATGCTTGCTCTGATTTTGGGTGACATTACCTATATAACTTGCTAGTTGTCTCTTCTTGAGGCAATGGAGGGAGCGTTAACCTTGTGATTATTTTAATGACCATCACATGGCAGCTCTTTGAAAAACTGTTTTTTAGAAAAGATGCTCCCCATTTGTCTGGGAAGATATGGATTGACTGAGGATTAAGGATGGATTGCCTCTTCCTGAAACATATACTGCAACTTTTCTGACTGCAACTTGTCAACACAATTAGAAAAATGAAACACCTAGTTCTGCTTTTGGGAAAAAGTGGGTGATAGATGAGATGAAAATGAGTGGTAAATCATTTGGTAGGGGAAAATTAAGGAATTGGAAAATAAGGGAATTTTAGTGTAATGAAGTTAGAAATATAAATCTGAAGACAAAAAACTACTAGATAATAACAGGTAATAACATTGGTGGTGTAAACACAAAGTTCATTTTTTCTTTCAGAATTTGGGGAGAAAAATACCTAGCACATTTGGCTGAATATTTTTTCCCTTTGAGGATCTGCTTTTAGAAAAACCTGATTTTTCTTAAAAACACTTGCAACATGAAATTATTTGAATTGTATCTGCTCCTTGGTGAACGAGTAAACACCCGAATAGTAACTTTTATTTCAATGGTACTATTCATACACACAATTGTGTGTAAGTGGGAGTGAGAAAATGACAAATTTCTTCCTTTGCCATTTCTGTGAATAGCTTCTCTTTTAAAAAATTGGCTTAAAGGAAAGCATCTCTCTTTCATGCTACAGTACTCTTTTAGCTGTTCCAAAGATTGGATGGAAAACATTGGCACACTCAAGACAATACCATTAGCAGCAGTCTAGGTTGGTCTTGTGGTACAGACTGTCAGCCTTGAGGTGGATGTTATCATTAAAACATTACATCCACATGCCTTACTCTTTCACCTGTACATGGAGAAAAATATTTGGCAGTGTGACAGGGCCAACCTAGAACCAATGTTTTCCTGTCTTTCCACTAAATCTTCCAGATTAGTTCACTGTAGGTCCTAGATAGCTTACACATGGAGGACAGGTTGCCAACACTCCTGATACTTCCATTTGATTCCATCTGGGTACTAGCAGTGGTTTTATTTAATGCATTATTGGGGGAAATGTAGCATTTTAAAATGAGTTTTCTGGAAATCGTAAGCAAATTCTCTCTATCTCAGATCTAGGGATCATGTTATGGGAATTATTGCTACAGCCTGATCTCAATGAAGATTGCTCTAAAGGGAATTCCAATTTTCAGCAATGGTTAGTTCTGAAATTAGCTTAGCTGATTAAAGCATGGTGCTAATAACACCAAAGTTGTGGGTTCAATCCCTGTTATGGGCCACTCACTTAAGAGGTCAATGAACCAGTTTGGTACCTTTCAGGACAGAATATTCTGTGATTTAATTGTAAAAATAGTTATGATGGATTCCAGTGATATATGTTTTTGTTGGTAGAATGAGAACAACTCTGCAGTTACTACTTGATATTCATTTAAAGCAGCATTATTACCAAACAGCCGTCCCATCTCTTCTGCCAAGTCCTTGTTCATGTGCCCTGCTTTTGTATTGTGCCACCACAAGTAGCTGCACAGCCTTGTAGAAAACCATGTTGATAAACTAATCAGCTAAACATTCCTCTTGTTCGGCTGTTTACTGTAGTTTTCAGTTGAATCAGGCTCCCAGCCTTGTTAATTTACAAACCCTTTACTGGCACAACATAGCGATTGGTGTAAGAGTAGCAACAAATGAGCAGAGGAACAGAACCAGGTTTGGGGGGAAGGATGTGGACTTTTCTTGAAGGGTAAATTGAATTATGTGTTTAAATTTAGGCTTCTAGTTTAAACACATTCAGAATTCTTTTTCCATGGACATTGCTTAGTTTTCATTTACTTTGCTGTTTTCCTCCAACATTGCTACCAGTAAATATTCCTATGTTTGATCTGAACAGAAAGCACCAAAAGGAAACAACAAAGATACAGAGGGTTTTTTTAATATCTTAACTTCAATCGATTTTTTTTTTTTTTTATACTCTTGCCTAGATTTTTTCAGCTCTAATTAGTTCTGTAGAATGATTACTGATTGATTTACCTGTGTATAAGATTTTGTTGAATAGGCAAGTAGTACTTGTGATTAAAATTTGGGGAAAAAATAGAATTCCTTTGTAAGTTTTTTTCACAGTTCAGCTGGGATAAATAATAATCCTTCACCAGAGAAAAAATATTCATTCTTGTTTCAAGGGGAAGAAAATAGACTGGCCATTAACAATACATTGAAATTATCACTTTTATCAGAGTGAATATGCTGCTCTTGTAAAACAGTGGTAGTCTAGCTGTGTTTAAAAGCCATATAAAAAAAAGTAGTTTTGCACCTTCTTTTGACACTTAGTCAACAATGCATGAAACATGATGCACTTAGCAATGCCTGAAAAACTTACTAGACAACATGACCACTTTTAGGCACAAAATACTAAGGTTTAAAACATTGCATCACCTACATTTCCATAATATGTTTCACCAAATATTTAATGAGTTACAGTAGTATAAATACTTTCCCAAATTAAGTCATATACTGAAAAACTAGAGATAATAAAATGCTGTAGAAAGTCTATTGCAAAATTCCTGTTATTCCAGACTTGGATTTCAGCCAACAGACCTAAAATTATTTTAGAATGTAGAATGCTTCTCACTTTGAAATACAAGCATGTATAGAGGCACACACATGGTACCAAATCAGCAGATAATGTGAACCAGTGCAATTCCACTGAAGTCATTAATTTATAGCAGATGAGGTTGTGGCCATATGCTCATATCTATGTGTATGTACTTGTAACACACTTATATGTGACCTAAAATCATGTGTGCATGTAACAGTGTAATCACATACAATTGCTTTCTTCTGCCAGCAAATTTTTCATTAGACTGGAAAAATGGAAAGCCTTAATGTACTTGAGATATTAATTATTTCTGGTTATGAGAGACACACAGTTTTTCACATCCCTCCTGATTTTTAGGGTGTCATTCTTTTCCTCCACTGGCTGCCATTTCAAGGCAGAGAAGATACTGATGGGCAAAAAACTTTCAAGCAACTTTAAAAGGAAAGTAGATGGTACAAATTGCAAAACTTTTTGAAAGGAAAAAAAAATGTCCATAAAATTTCAGGTGCAATGGATTAAAAGATTGAAGAGGTTGATAGACAAATTATTAAAGGAAGCATCTCAGGAGGTAGAAGCTCCCTCTCTCTTCTGTGTATGTACACAAACCACTGCTTTTCGAAATAGATGTTTCCATACTTGAAAGTCTTGTTTCTTTTTTTTCTTTTTCTTTTTTCAAGCTTATTTGTTGTTATGCTTTATAAATATACCATGAATTATTCCCAAGTGGGCAACAAACCTAATTCTTTTCTAATCTACACCTTCATAAAACCAATATAATTCTGTCAAAATGAATGGAAAGAATAGCACCATTATTTTGCAGAGTGTTAAAAACAGCCTTGTTCCTGCAAAGGCAGGATATCTGTTTTTCTTTGAGCTTCCTATTATCTATATTAAGCCTCTAGGCTACTTGTTACCTCTATTGTGATTGCTAATGCATGTTCCTGTTTAGCTCTGGTATTATCTCTTGCATGGTCCAGGGATAGCTTGTTCTGTCTTGGTGTTAAGTGCTGGTGAGATGCAATCAAATTTTGTACCTTCAGACCACCATAAGTGACACTGAAGGGGATGATTCATCAACAGTAACTGCTTTAATGGACCTCTTCAGCATGACAGAGTATTATGTGAATCACATATTACAATGAAATGTACCATTGAAGAACAAACTGCAAAACCTAAAGAAAAAGAAGGTATCCAGGTCAGTCAAAGAGTGATCTCAATACTGATTAGAGCCAACTCTTGTTTCTAATTCAGAATTAACTGGTCTTTCTTTGTGCTCCTGACTGGCCTACTGCTAATACTACACACTCTATCTTGGTTTTAGCAGTAGTGTCACAGAATATCACAGTGTATAAAGTTGGTAGGGACCACAATGAGGTCATCTAGTCCAACTTCTTGCTCAAGTAGAAGTATCTTAGACCACATGGCACAGGATTGTGTCCAGATGGTTCTTGAATATCTTCAATGAGAAGACTCCACAGACTCTCAGGGCAATCTATGCCAATGCTTGATCATCTGCACTGTAGTGTTCCAGAAATGCTCAGCACTTTCTTTAACCTGTCCTTTGTGTATGTTTGATACACTTATAAGGTGTTTTTCAACATCACTGCTTCCCATAGATCTTTATCTCCTTTTCCTTTTCCTCCCATTTTTCCCTCATTTTACTCATGGTGTATGTCAGGGTTAGTTTTTCTTTCCTGCCTTGCTATTTCCAGCAGGTCGCCACCTTCTTGTTGAGATGCTCTTGGTTTAAAATCCAGCACCACTGGGACAGGATGCCTGCAGACACAACTTGGGACTGAAATCCCACAGAGCAGAGGCCAAATTTGATAGATATTTTCTAACATTTTGCTTCTGGAAGTATCGAGGAATAAAAATAAAGCCTAAAGGAAATATGAACAATGAGAATGAGGTACTCCTTTATGATTTCATGAGTACAGAAAGAATTCAGATTTAGTTGACTGTAACAGCTCCCATTAGACAATGCACATTGAAATAGAGCCATGTGTGGTTTGATTCCTACCACAGAATGAATACTTCTGAGGAGAGTGTCATTTATGGGAGAGTAAAATGTGGAAAAATTAATATTATCCTAAGTAAAATGCATTTTTAAAATATACCTTCTGTGAATAAATCCTCTCTGTTAAAAAATATTCAGAAATCATGAGAGAGTCTGCTGTAGCAAGGTTCAAAAAATGCTAGTTCACAAAACAATGGCAATGGTCTAGGCTTTGCCTGTAGAAACTTTTAGTCATTTCACCTATCTGTGACTGCAGGTGAAAATTACAAATATGGTTGATTGTAGTTATTTATATATTCTGAAACAATGCTGAAGAGTTTTCAAGCTAAGCACCAAAGAGTATATAACCACATCTTGAAGAGAAGTTCATACTTTGCAAGTTCAAATGACCAGCTAAGATTGTTATAGAGAAAATATGTCATTTTACCCTCTTTACAAATTAGTTAATGAGGTGCCATTGGAATAAGTAACTTCCCAAAGGTCACATAAGTTTGTGGCAAAACAAAGAACTGAAATTAGCTCTCCAAGGTGCACAGTATGATGGTGCAACACTGCCTTTATTTTTAGTATTTATTTATATTTAGTATTTATTTATATTTAGTATTTATTTATATTTAGTATTTACTTAATCTCTGCTGATATTTAAAATTTATTTTTAATCTTAAAGAATATTAAGAAATCTCTTTAAAGAGCCAAAATCCTTAAATAACCCTCCCAACCTGTTTTCCTGAATGCTTCTCTGTCCCTTAGGTTACCATAGGAAATCATGTTATGATCAAATTTAATTGTATAGGCTCTGTTTTCATCAAAGAAAGTAAACCTTGACATTAGGAAACCTGAGGGGAAAATGTTTAAAAGGGAAGAAGGCATTTCATATTGGAAAGATTTGCATGTGTTTGGTATTAGATAGAGAGCTTTTGAGAAACATAGAAGAGTCTGAGCACTCAGGCTTTTCTGGGTTCCCCACCGGGGACATGATACTGCACTTGGTTAATATGTTATAAATACAAACAGGCCAGCACTTGCTGAATTTACACTGCACATTAAAAATTCGAAGTTCCAGAGGGAATTCAGAATTCCTGCTCTTAACAGAACTGATTTTCTCTGGGGAGATGTAACGTGCTGCCGCCGTGATCAGCAGCAGCATGGAGACAGGTGGATTCTGCAGTAGCAGGAACACTCGTGCTCCACTTGTTTAACCCACAGGCTCTATGCAGTGCTCTGTGCACACCATTGCTCACTGTAGACTGCAAATTGTTCATATGGGATCTGTAAGAAAGGTCTTGTGATAAAAATCAAAATCTGCCCTGCACTATGCAGAATATGCTTTCTAGCTGAAAACAAAAAATGTTATTAAATTGTCTCATTTCTTCAACATAAGATTTTAATAAAACTCTTTGGTATTTTTCTTTCTTACCAGTTTGCTGATAGAGTCATGCTTTTGACATATTTTTTAGAAAAAAAAGCATAATCCTGTTGTCCTAAACCATATTCTAGAACTGATAAGAAAATATTTTTGTTGAAGCTGTAAAAAACAGATCTAAAAAGAGGACATTGGAGTGGGAGTGTGAAAATTTACATCCCAATCCTGTATAGCAATCCTGGCAATGGCTGTTTTGCTGTTGGCTAACCATCCCAATACTCCCTTTTCAGATGGTTCCCATCTCATACTTTCTACCAGCTGCTAGGCATTCCAACTGCCATGCCCACTGGGATTTTGCTGTTCCTGAGCACTCTCAGTGCCTAGTGGTGAGCTTAGTGTCAGACACTCAGTCAAATCAGCAGAAGTTATGTGATGGGGCATCTAAAACCTGAGGTTTTCTGGTGACTTCCCTCATGGCAGGGTCAGCAGCACACGGCCTTCACCATGCCTGAAAGCAAAAATCTCACCCAACTCTAGCAAAGTCAGAAAACTTGGGTTTGTTTGTGTCTAAGGTGAGTTTTACCCCTCATCTCCAATTCACTGGTTTGCAAAGCGCCTTAAAATAGCTCAGCTGTCAAAGCCAATGTATGAACCTCTCGTCACTATACCAAAGTAAATTATTACTTATCTAACATTTTTAAAGGTGAAAATATATGGCATTGCAAAATGGCATTTGACAGCAAAATGTGACTGCACTGACTGATGTGAGCTTTCAGTCTGCTGTGCTCCTAGAAACAAATGGACTGCTTTCACACATCTCCAGTCTCCAGGTCTGGCTCTGGTTACTACAGTGACTTCTCTTTGTTCTGCACTTGAGTGCTGTAAGAGTCAAGGGCTCATGTGTCATGTGCTATAGATAATCTCAAAAACACCTTAACAGACAATGTATGAACCCCAGGGCTGTTTATATTCATTAAACTAGTCCCCCCAAAGAGGTCACATTGAGTAAGTTAAACCATGTCATCAAACATGCAGCATACATTGCAACAGGGGTCTGGCATTGCAGGCTTAAGATTTTTTGTGAGTTGTGTCAAGGAGGACTGTTTTGTCCTTAGCTTGATGAACAGTTTCAAACAGCCAGCACTCTTGTAGTTCAAATGTAAATGAGAACACAAGTTACAGCTATCCTCACTTTTCTGTACTGAAATGACAAAATGCATTTTCTCTGACCTGACTGCTTCATACCCAGTGAAGAGCTGATGCACAGATGTCATGGTTATAATATGTATACAATAAAATAGACCTAACAAAATCAAACAGCTGCCTGACAGCAACATTGCAGTGGACTGTCTTTCTGTGTTGCAGGCTGTAATATGTGCCTGACACATAATCAGATCACAGGTTGTATTTGTACCCATGGCAATAAAGATAATATTTAAAACTGATAAAATAACAACTTTTCCCCAAAATATTTTATGACCTAATCAGGGGAACCCCCCCTAGAAATTATTGTGTGTTTACTGTAGAGTACTGCTTTTATCAAAATCTATCTGTTTCACCTGAAAATAAGAATAGGAATGTCTAGATATTTGCAGTACACTCCTACACATCCCACATCCAGTTTTCCCTTGAATTTAGTGAGTTTTGGATTAGCTCTTTTGTTAATTGAAACAGTTTTTAAGGCTGTTTCAGTATCGCTTCTAACAAGGATGCATATTGATATTTGTTTTGCCTTGTACTATCACTGTAAATAACTTCACAGCCCTCACTGATGCTGTCTATTTAGTTTTTACAGAGTTGATATCCAAAATGCAAGTACACATCAATTTTCTAACAAATATTAAGAGACAGCATCTAGCTAAAACTTGTTATGAAGAATTTAGTGTGCATATTTTGTCTCCACACTTGTTTTATTCTGCTAAATAGCCTATGCAGAAAACTATTTACTTATCCATTAAAAAACAAAACAAAACTACCAAACAAACAAAAAAAAAAAAACAAAACAAAAACAAAAAAAACAAACAAACAAACAAACAAATAAAAAAACCCCAAAAACCAAACCAAAACAAACAAAAAAACCCAACAAAAACGCCCAAGAACAACAACAAAAAACGCCCAACCCTGTTCCATTCTGTTTTGGTTTCTGGGGTTCTGTTGTCATTTTATCCTAAAGTGCTGTTTCCTCACATTTGCATCTACCAGCCTTTTTAATGTGATATTCCATTTAAACTGCCTTTTAATTGTATGTGCTGCCTTGGCAGAACATGACTGATGTACTAGCGTTAATTAGGGCTCCAGTCAGCAGCCTATGCCAGCTGGAAACTGAGAAACAAGCGTAAATTATTCTGTCATCAATCAGCTCAAAAATGTTTGAATCACTAATTAGTTTGCAATTTGGGTGACAGTTTATCTGACGCAGGCGGTGTCAGAAACTTCAGATCTTAGATGAATAATTTGCCAGCAACAAGCACATATTCCCTGCTTTTAAATACATGAAGGTTTATCTGCATGTTGAAAGGTGGCTCAGCAGTCTTCATTAACTTCCAACTGGGACTATGTAAATCAGGAATCAGTGTGAGGCACTTCAGTCTGTGGTGGCTTAGCAGATGATATTTAGAAAAAGAAAGCCTCTTTTCTCTCTTTTTTTATTAATAATTCATAAACTGATAGACGAGAATGTTTGGGCTTTAACAGCTTAAAAAAATCACAATGGTTAAAAAAAGAGAAGGCAATCACCCCCTTTTACATGAAAATTAGTTGTGCTGCATCTTGCTGTTTAACTGATTTAGTCTCCTCAACCCGTCATGTGTCTGGAATGTTAAGTAGTAAGTGATTAGCCCTTGTCCTTTAAAGCAGGATCATTATTGGGGTTTTATTAAATGGCAGACTTGTGTTTCCATTTAAAGGGTAAGAGAGGTGGGGGAGGGGAAACAAGAAATTGCTAACAGGAAGCAGAAAAGGTTACCAGTGTCTCAGAAGGAGAAACTATTCAACATTATAAATGCAGTCGAGGGGGGCTTAACATCTGTATTATTCTTATCTCTAAGAGAGATAAGTGTAATATCTTGCAACACATACAACTATTCTGCATCCCATAGATAAAACAAAACTGTAAAAACAATTGAGGGAGACAGTATTACTGTGCAGAGAGACAGCAATGTGTCTTCCACCTACTCATCCATCCTTCTGGAACTGAAAGATGGCTTTGATACGGAAAGGTGCAACAAGAGCAGGGAGGAGAGCTGTAAGCTGGCCGTGGTGCCAGATACAAATAGCAGTTGTGGATAAGATTCTGAGGCTCTCTGTGGCTGGCAAAGGGCACGCTCCCTGCATTCAGAGCTTTGACAAGGTGAGAGAAGCGGGGAGCATGATACTGTGTAATTACGATTAGCTAGTGCCACTCTAAGCACAGCTCAACAGTGTCATTCATGGGGGTGCTGCTGCTTAGTAAGTGTTAACAAAAGGATTGGAAGTAAGAAGTCAGTGACAGTTTGGTGACAGTCCTTTTGCCTTCTGTCCCAAGTCCCTCTGCTCTCAAGTTCTATTTGATATAGCCAGAACAAATCATTCCCTGGTATGTCTCATTTTTAGCACTTTATCTACATTGGTTTAAAACTTTACTGAACTTTGCCTGCTTTGGTACATTTTTTTCCTGATATATTAAATAGACTTACATGAAGTAATTTTGTTTTCAGAAATTTCTAGGGAAAATTAGTTTTCTGCTTTAGGGAGAAAAAATCCTAACTAACAAAACCTGTTGGTTTTATATATGGCAAAAAATTGTGATTCTTGTGGCTGCTTCATTAAGAATTTTTAAGGTCAGCAAAATACACAGTCTGCATGACACAGCAGTATTTTGCACCATTTTAATAGAAAGAAAAAGGCAAGGTTGGTCAAATTGCAATATCCTTTAACAAGTTCACATCACCGAAGACCAGGATAAATTAGCTGGAAATACAGTAGATGTGGTCTTTAGAAGTCGCCTGGCTGGGAGCATGAATTTTCACACATTGTTGCATGTGGGCTGTGAAAAAATCAGTACTGTACTGGAAGGAGGCTGCAGAACCCTCAGGCCATGCTGGGTAACCTGTCCTCTCTCCTGTTGGCCACCTCATCCAGGCTAAGCACCTTCCATGGATAGTCCCTCATTGTTCTACTTCTTAGCTGGATGCCCAAGTGGGATTCTGAGTGACTGGGAAATCCTGACTGCTGGCTGCCCTAGCTGCAAATGCAGAAAGCCCTGTGTAGCAATATGTACCTAGAAGATCCAGTTTTTGAGGAATCAGATCAAGCACTCAACACGAATGGGACTTTTGTCTTTAATCCCTCTGTCTCAACTCTGTCAGCACAATGCTGTAGAAATAAATTTCTGTTTGTCAAGCACTTTCATGAACTATATAAAGAGCACGTGCAGAAATTAATGAGTCTGGCTTTAGAGGAAAGTTTAAATAGTGGAAAATAAACAAAGGTTCGGACTGCACATTGCAGAATGAAGATAAAGCAAAATAGTGAATAACTTCTTACTCTGCAGGCTCTCCTCTATACGTTGAGTAAGGTTATGGTCTGCACAGAATTTGTTGTCAAAAGGTAAGCTGGAGAATGATAAACCCACAGAGGCAGATCCACTCCAGAGCTGACACCAGTTTGATGGTAAAGCAACACTAGATATGTTGCAGTTGCAATGCTACCATAGAAAAATTCAGCTGTCTTCTAGCAGTAGATGATGGATGGAGGTCATGCATCTGGCAACAGCCCTCCTTCTTCTGCATCACATACTTTTCTTGTTATGTCCTACTTAATATAGGAAGAAATCATGCTACTTCTGCATTTTCTTGACACTTACCATCTTGCTTTCCACATCTCAGAGGAGATCTGAGGTCATTCAAGTACTGGAAGTCTGTTTCTTCTCTTTTTCTCTCACTGCTTTTATTTCAAAGTGTCTATTCTTTATTACTAAATGAAATTTAAACCCAGTAGTGTTTTATTAATAACACTGCTCTACCCTAGAAATCTTTTTGATGCTGTAAAGCAGGTGTCCACTGTAAAAATGGACACAAGGACAACTGTTGAGATCATTGTAATACTGTCATTTCTCCTCTTTTGACTGATTCTTAAACCTTAGTATGGGAAGTACACATGCATGTGTTGTCAGAGTGTAACACTCCATGAGATGTCTAACCAAAAAGAAAAGATCACCAAATCAGTTTAAGCTAGTACATATGGGCTAAGTATTTATCTACCAGAGTATCGACAAAAGACTACAACAATCACTGTCCTACTTTATACACAGAGCCCCTGTTCTCAGCCCTCTACAAACTACATAGATGTGACAGATGACTGATGAGAAGAAAAACTGCCACTTCTTCAAAAAGGAAAATGTCTGCTAATACACAGAGAAAATGGTTTGTATAAAGTGGCACTGGAAGCCTTTGACAGCATTGGCAGCTGAGCAGCTGCATAGTGAATCCTAGCTTAAGGCTTTAAGCTCCTGATAGTTCTTTTTATTTGCATGAGGTGCAGATAACTTCTACACAATCATGTTGTATTTCTTTTTAGATGATTACAGACCTTTTATATGTCTGAGGTCAGCTTCTCTGAGTTTAACTTATCTCAAAGACAAATTATGTTTTTATGTGTTAAAGTGATCTTTGGACCAAGGGCAGCTGCTTTGTCTTTAAATGCTCACTCAGCTCTATAAAAACAAGAACTGTGTGTGTGAGAGAGAGACAGAGATATTTTAATTTTTTTTTTTTAAATGTGTAAGGTAGGTAACATCAGAAAATCCATGTCTGCTGTTGTCAGAAGCTGGTCTCAGAAGAGGTATATTGCAATTGGAGGAAGGGTCTGGGTAGTAGCTCTATGTGGCTCAGCAGGAAGAAATCAATTCCCAGAGGCTATTCTGTTATCTCAGGACTTGTTGCTGAACTATACTATCATGACATCAAGGAGGAAGAGTGAGTTAAAATACTAAAAACAGATTGTTTAGTACCATAGAGAATAAATTCCTGCTGTGTCTCCTTGATGCCTCCTTTGAAGTTCCTTTGAATGCTGCGAAGTATTGTAGAACTTCTTTGATTTTGTTTTTGGGCTTGGGTTTGTTTTGTATTCAATGCAGTTGTTTTTACCATATGTTGCTATTGTGAAAGGATGGAACCTTTACTGTTGTACATCAGTTGGCATACTTTGTCAATACTGAGGGAGAGGCATGCCAGGAAAAGGGTTAGCTTTTGTTCACCCATTACTGGCACTGATGAGACTAGTGAAGAAAACATCTCAAACAGTTTTTGAAACTAATTTCTCAGAATAGGGAAAGGTTTTTTTTAAATCAAATATGTTTCAAAGGGAGTACATTACATAGATGTTTCTCTCCTAGTTTGTTCTCTTGATTCCTTCCATTTCATACACCTTAATAGACAGAGTCAATGAGAAAGAAAGAT
Source organism: Muscicapa striata striata (assembly GCA_030060385.1). Taxonomy (NCBI): domain Eukaryota; kingdom Metazoa; phylum Chordata; class Aves; order Passeriformes; family Muscicapidae; genus Muscicapa; species Muscicapa striata. Next base: position 543,058 of record JAREIS010000005.1, on the reverse strand, counting down.
GAGGTTGAAGAAGTCCTTAAACTCAAGTAAATATTCTTAAAGGAAACCTGTTCAGACTGTTATGCAGACCTCATCACAGAGAATGAGCCAAGACAGGAAATATTTAGGGTAAAAATCATACTAATCCTCAACTGTTACCAGTGAAGGACTAGTGAAGACTGAAAAGGGGCCATGGGTCTGGATGAGCTCTTGCTCTATATTTAGATATTCATAGAATCAGAGAATCAATTAGGTTGGAAAAGACCTCTAAGATCATCAAGTTCAACCTATGACCAAGCACCACCTTGTCAACTGGAACAAGGCACCAAGTGCCACATCTAGTCTTTCCTTAAAAAACTTCAGGGAAAAGTACTCCACCACCCCTCTGAGCAGCCCACTCCAATGTCTAATTACCCTTTCTGTGAAGAAATTTCTTCCAGTGTCCAGTGAACTTCTCCTGGCCCAGATTAAGAAAGACTATGTCCTTTTATCCTGTCCATGGATCTCTGGGAGAAGAGGCTAATTCCAACCTGATTAAAAACTCCTTTCATTAGTTGTAGAGAGCACTAAGGTCCATCTGAGCCTCTTTCTTTCCAGGCTAAACAACAATAGCTCCCTCAGCCATTCCTCACAGGACTTGTGCTCCAAACCCTTTGCCAGCCTTGTCATCCTTTTCTGAATGTGCTCCAGGTTCCTCAGTGTTGGTCCTGCAGTGAGGGGACAGAACTGGAGGCAGCACTCAAGGTGTGTCCTCAGCAGTGCTGAGCACAGGGGGGCAATCCCTGCCCTGCTCCTGCTGGCCACACTATTGCTGGAACAGGCCAGGGTGCCATTGGTATTCTTGGCCACCTGGGCACTGCTGGCTCATGTTCAGCTGCTGTCACCAGCGTCTCCAGTTCCTTTTCCAGTGGGCAGCTTTCCAGCCCCTCCACCCCTAGCCTGTGGCACTGCCTGTTATTGTGACCAAAGTGCACTGGCACTTCACCTTGTTGAACCTCATACCACTGGTCTTGGCACCTCTACCCAGCCTATCCAAGTCCTTCTGCAGGGTCTTCCCATCCTCCAGGAGATCAACACTCCCATCCAATTTGGTGTCATCCATGAATTTACTGAGGACATGCTTGGTCCCCTCATCCTGACCATAAACAAAGATACTGACGGGGCCCAGTGCTGATCCCTGGGGGACACTCCTAGTGGCTCAATGACAACAGGATGCACCATTCATCACTGGTGTCTGGGCCTGGCTGTCCAGCTTTCTTGACCTAGCAAAGGCTACCCCTGTCCAAGCCATGGGCTGCCAGCATTTCAAGGAGAATGCCATGAGAGATGGTATTGAAGGCTTTACTGAAATTCAGGTAGACACATCCACAGCCTTTCTCTCATCCAGTCACCCAGTCAAGGAAGATCAGGTTGGCCAGGTATGATCTGCCATTCTTAAACCCATGCTGGGAGGGTCTGATCCCCTGGGTGTCCTGTATGTGCTGTGTGGCACTCAAGATTATCTGCTCCATAACCTTGTCAGGCATCAGGTCAGGCTGATCTTGCCATCAGGCCTGTAGTTCCCTGGATCTTCCTTCTTGCCCTTTTTGTGGATAGGCATCACACTGGGCAACTTCCACTCATATGGGACTTCTCCAGTTAACCAGGACTGATGATAAATGATGAAGATTAGATGACTGAGCTCTTCCACCAGTTCCCTCATCACCATAGGATGAAACCCTTCTGTCCCCATCGACTTGTGGGCATCTAAGAGGCACAGCAGTCACTAGGTGCTTCCTCATGGATCACAGGGGTCTGTTCTCCTTGTCCCTGCCTACCAGGTCAGGGGGCCAGTTGCTCTGAACGTAACTAGTCTTACTGTAGAAGAATGAGGCAGAAAAGGCAATAAAAGGATCTCTAGCCTTTACCTCATTTTTGGTGACTGTATTTCCCTCTTTGTTGAGTAAAGAATGGAGTTTTACCTTGACCCTCTCCTTTTGTTATTAATATGTTTTTAAAGACTGGTGTAACTGATAGCGACCAGATTAAGTTTTAGCAAAATTTTTGCCTTTCTAGTTCTATTTCTACATGACCTAACAAATTATACACTTCCTGAGTTACCTGCCCCTTTTTCCAGAGGTTATATACCCTCTCTTTTTCTGTGAGTTTCTGTGAAAGCTCACTGCTCAGTCAAGCCAGTCTTCTTTCCTGCTGTCTGTTGGCACATAGGAATAGCTTGCCCCTGAAACTTCAAGATTTCTTTATTAAAGTATGTCCCACTTTCTTGGCCCACTTTGTTTTTAGAAGCTGCTTCTCAAAGGTTTCTCAGCCAATATCCTGACCAGGCTAAAGCCTGTAGTTGGAAAGTTCAGGGTAGATGCTCTGTTGCTCTCCAGAAACATCCCGGACTGCCTCCTCTCTGCCGTGGTGTTTCCAGCAGACATTTGGCTGGTTAAACAAGGGCTGACAATCATGAAACATCAGCCATTTGATTGTAGAATAGTTCATCCACCTCCTCATCCTGGTTGGGTGGTCTATAACAGCCTCCCACCAGGACATCTGCCTTTTCAGCCCTCCCTGATTGTCACCTGTAGGCACTGAACCTTCTCATCCTTGAGCTCTGTAAAGTCCAAACACTTCCTAATGCACAGAGCCACCCCACCGCCTCTCCTTCCTTGCCTGTTCCTTCTGAAGAGCTCGTAGCCATCCAGTGCATCACTCTGGTCATCCCATCACATTTCTGCCATTGCTTTCCTGCTGCACAGTGGCCTCCAACTCCTCCTGTTTGTAACGCATATTATGTGCATTGACGTAGTTGCACTTCAGCTGGGCTGGGCATTTTACTCCTAACCCTGGCATCCTACCCCTAGGCTCATCTTAAGTGAGCCTGGTCTTATTCCCATACCCCTTCAAGCTGAATGCTTCAGGTGGAAACCTGCATGCTGTGGAGGTCCTTGCTGGTCAGTAGGCAATGATAAATGTCTGCACAGTTGTTAAGTGGCTGGGTTCTTCACAGCCCCCTGCTGATTACAGGGTTCAGCATTATCCTAAAGTGAAAGGAAAGCCTCCTTGAAAGTCTGGTCTTCTCTGCTTCCTGATCATTTGCTGCTTATGGAGACAAAGGGTATGGAAGCGGGCTTACAGCTGGTCTGTGAGCCAGAGAGAGTTAATTGATAAAGTTTATTTTTGAAGGGAATTTTACCAAGGCTGTTGGTATGGAGACCAAGAAGAGAAGAAGGAAATAAATGAGAAGAAACCTGCAGCTGCAAAAAATATTTTTAGACAAGTTTTGTGAAAAACAGAGGTGGAGATGGGTGTACACCAATGAACATTATGTTGATTTATTGTAGCCAATGAATAAAGTGTAAACTTTGTAGAGGGTATAAAAGACAGCATGCTGTTATAATAAATGGGATATGAGCCTTCTAAGATTAGTGCATCCTTTCCCCAACAACAACAGAAGGGTACTTAGGGCTATTTTCCCCCTCTTCCCTCTCATCCTAGAGGACAAGTTGCAGGACATACTAAACACAGAACTAGTCTGCAAAATTTGTTAAGTGCCCTGCCTCTTCAGAGAACCTTGTATCACTGCTACCAAGTTCCTACAGCTGTCTCGTAGTAGTTGAGTGATGACTTCCTTTTAATTTTTCTTCAGCTTTTTGTTCTGTACCCTTGCCTGATGATGGCTTCTTCCAGATGAAGAGGGTTGCATGGCTAGTAACTGGTCTTGAAGTTGCCAGCTCCTTGAAGTTAGCTTGGAGCATTTGCAATTCAAGGAAGTCTTGAGATATCCTAAAGCATTTGTAAGCTAAATATCATAGTGCTGAAGGTGCAGTTGTTTGTTTTTTTTCAGGGACACAATGTATTTTAGAAAATATTTTCTGTGTCTCATACATTCTGTCCTTTTTAAATTGGACATTTATTAGCTATAATTGTTCATAATTCACTGACGCTTAACAAAATACACTCCTAGAAACCTTTCAATCAACTCCCAGCACTTTGGGCATGAAGGGTCAACCTTTATGCCTTATGCTCTTGCAGTCTTTATGATGTCTCTATCATCACTCATTCAGAACACTTTGCAGCAGATTTTCCTCACTTACCCTTATGCTCTTTGGATAGAATGTTTAATACCATAGGGGGTGATCCTTCTAAGTATGCTCCTTCTCTGCCTTCATTAAATTCTAATGTACATCCACTGGATCCTGATCAAATAGATAAGAATTATTGATTCTATGATCTTATACTTTACCTTGCTTATAAACAAAAAAGAGTAATCTCTGTCTTTAATTGTCCCTCTAACCATGCAGATTTAAAATATTTATACGTTTTTAAATGAGAAACTGAATTTTTCTGAACTAAAGATATATTTCCACGATTTCACTGTTAATCTAACTTACTGATATGGGTCCTTTATGACCAACCTTTGCTTTATCAGCACAGTTATCAAAATCAGCTTCTCATAATATTTCTGATGCAGTAGAAATTGGGGTGAGATTTGGGGATTATTTTTTGGACATGCTGGGAGGAGCTTATTACACTTTTCAACATAATAAGAATAAACCTAGGGCGCTTAATATTGAGAAATTACATTCAAGGCATGATTTTCACATTGTTTTGTCAGGAATCACATATTATTTCAACTTCTGTGTAGTCCACTGTACTTCCCTTAGAACAAGACAAACCTGGAAAATGTACATAGTTTTTGTTACAAGCACAATGTGAAAGAAAGTTCTTTCAGTACTTACCAGAGGCTCCTTAAGGTCTTTTAGTACTAAGCCTTTCCATGAGCTATCATGAAAATTACAAATGTTCCTTTTTTTCTGTAATTCTGAGGTAGCATCATTTCAGATGACACTTTCCATTCCCTACCTGCTGTGGCAGGGGATGAAATGACTCAGTTTTGTAAAAACTTGACAGGTTCTCCATCCTCTGGATTTGTATCTCATCAGCAGGTAACGAAGCCAAGATTGTTCCTCCCACCTTCTTCTTCCTCATCTGATATCAAAAACTCAGTGTGGATTATTTTGGAAAATGTTAGGACAGTGCTCTCTTCCTATGAATTCCATTCATGGCATCTTGTACGTCATATAAACACAATTTGAAATTATTTTCCACTAGTCTTAAAAAGGCTTTTGCATCTTGGTATATATTATTTCTGATTACATTCTACTATGCTAGAACTGCTTTAAAATACCTGGTGTTAGATGTAAATTCTCCATTATATAGACATAATATTTTTTCTCTTAATGCTGCTTTTATCCTTTTACTTTCAAAGGGTGAAGCAGAATTATGGAATAGAACTTTCTAAAACTGAAGTTTATATGTTTGTATAATTCTGGATGTATCTAGCAGCCTGTTGACTTTTCACAATGTTCAACTGAGCAACTGACACAGCATTCTTAATGTACTAAATCAGGAAGTCAAGAATGTAGTCTAATACCCTTTTTTCTTGTGAATTTGTTAAATGTATCTTTAATCATTAAACAGATGACTGATGACTTCAGAAAATATACGTATTTTACACTAATACATACAACTTGGGCTCCACTTTTATTCTTGCCTCCTATTTAGAAGGTAATTAAAACAAAAGCAAAGATGAAAGATTCATCTTGTCTTTCTAACATCAGATTGTCATAAAGTGCAACTTAGCCCACTTTAGCAGTAATTTAGACACCATGTGATGGCCTGCTTCCCATTTTAATCAGGTTTGAAAATCATCATGGGTCGGCTTGATCAGTCAGGTGAACCATTCAGCAGCAAACTTCAGGTTTATGAAAATAAAATTATGAAGCTCAGAGTTGGAAGTTAAAATAGTATAAATTATAGAAATAGAAATGAGAAACCCTGCATAAGCATTGTATGTATTAGGACCTTTGTATGTATAAATAACCCAGAAAATATAGGAAAACTGGTGAAGCCACAGAAATTCATAATCAAGACCAAAATACTCAAAGCAGTGCAATGGATTTTAAAAAAGGATTTGAGAGGATTTCTAGTAGCACTTCTGTGGATAAACTTCCTGCAGTATTTGAAAACCTTAATCTAATTTTCTGAAGTTGGATAAACAATGACCAGAATAAGATATAAGAATAGCCTATATTTTCATATATGATGATAAATACCAGATGAAAACACCAAGATGGACTAAATCCATAATGAGGAATAAGATGATGACATTCAAAACAGAGGAAAAGGGATTTTTATTATTTTTTATGCAGACAATGAGATATAGTTCAGCCATAAAATATTATTACCCTCTCCACTGGAGCTTCAGCCATTTATCACAAGATTTTTAAAACTAGTTAGGATAAAATACTAGAAAATATACTGCTTCCTGCACCAAGGAAGGAGCAATAGTGATATATTTACTTTTTATAAAAGCAAAAACTTCATTCACCTAATGTCTGAGTGTTTTTTCAAATCCTGTAACTTATTTCTCTGATAATTATATTAATAATAAAAATAATAGTAATAATGAAGAACGTAATTGTAATACGTTACCCTGGCTGGAAATCAGACATCCACCAAAGCTGCTCTCTCCTTCCCCTCTGCAACTGGATGGGGAGAGAAAATATGATGAAGGATTCATGAATTGAGATGAGGGCAGGGGATCTCTCATCAAATATTGTCATGGCAAAACAGTCTGGAATTGGAGATATTATTTGAATTTATTACCAACAAAATCAGAGCAGGATAATGAGAAGTAAAAGTAGACCTTAAAAACCTCTTCTCCCACCCCTCCTTCCTGCCCAACTGTACCTCCTTTCCCCAGTGGTGCAGGTAGGCGAGGAATAGGGGTTATGGTCAGTTCATCAAAAGTTTTTCATATTTCTCAGAGAAAGGAGTCCTTCCCCTTCTCCAGTGTGGGGTACCTCCCACAAGAGATAGTTCTCCATGAGCTTTTCACTGTGAGTGCATTCCACAGGTAACAGTTATCCACAAAATGCTCCAACACTGGTCAGTCTTCCACAGGGTGCAGTTCTACCAGGAAATCTGCTCTGGTGTGGGCTCCTCTCTCCCCAGGTCTGCAGGACCTGCCAGGAGCCTGCTCCAGCACAGGCCTCCCACAGGGTTAAGCCTCCTCCCAGGCATCCACCTGCTGGGTGTGGGTCTCCTCCACAGGCTGCAGGTGGATCTCTGCATCCCTGTGATCCTCCTTGGGCTGCAGCTGCTCACCATGGGCTGCACCACAGGCTACAGGGGCATCACCTCCTGCCCCTCCTTCTGCACTGACCTTGGTGTCTGCACAGCTGTTCCTCTCATATGTCCTCAACTGCTCTTCTCTGGTCTCAATTACAGCTGCCCAAGAATTTTTTTCTTCTTCTTAAATTTGCTAACACAGAGGCAATTAGCACCATTTCTAACTGTCCCAGCCCTGGCCAGTAGGACATCCATCATGGATCCAGCTGGCGTTGGTTCTGCTGGACACAGAGGAACCTTCTGGCAGCTTCTCACAGAAGTCATTCCTGCAGTTACCCTGATACAAAAACCTGGCCATGCTAACCTAACACAATAATTTGTTATTTTTTTAATACTATTTTATTTGCAGTAGTAATAAGCCTATACCAAATTTCCTTTCAATTTTGGCTCACATTTATGCCCATTCCCTCCCCAGCAGGCCATTAAAATTCATTAAAATGGATTTGATTGAAATGGAAGAAACTTTAAATATATCTTGAAGGGTTCATGTATTTGGAGTCAGAAGTACCAACAGAAGAAACTGGATCTTGGTTCATAATAAATGTATAAGCAAAGCTGTAACAATATTCTGGTCCCTAGGGTATAATTTCCTCTCCTCTTGTAAGTGGGGTTGTAAATATATCAGAATATAACCATATTTTCTTCTACACTGTGTTTATGTTTCTATCATCTCTGGAAGCAACTGTATTAAGGCTTCATAGGGTTTTTTTCTCCACTGTGGGAGACTTTCTTTTTCCTAGAGCTATGCCTGGATATTTAACTACAGGCAATAGCATAATGAGTCCAAGAAAATGACTATTGAATTTCAGAAACACACTTAAGTACTTCACAGAGAAAATGTCTCTGCTGGGCTATGGTCTACTATTTCCAAAGTTCAAGGGGAAGAAAAATAACAAAGAATTGTACCTTTGATTATTGAAGAGCTGCAGCAAGTTTAATCCTTGAAGCTTGAAAGAGCTTTCTGTAAATCAGCCAATTTGTTGAAAAGCCCTACCATGAGTATTTACAGACAAATCACTATATGAAAATTACTGTGCCCCACTGAAATCCATAATGAAGTTATCACTGAAAAACCGTGGTTGTTCAGCCATGCTGATGATTATTTCTAATGTGATCAGGTAGGGCTGGTCTGTGTAGAGCTTCATGCAGGCATTTGATTCAGGTATTGAACACTCAATCTACTGAAACTATTGAAGACAGATGGCTCTTTTTTTTTTTTTTTTTTTCCTGTGGATATCTTATAAGGGAGATATTGTACTAGGTCTAGTTTAATTTCTTATAGTTCTATTGATGTATTGGTCAGATGGGCAGTTTCAGCATTGCAGGCACTGCAAATGAGAATGCCTGCCAGTGTTTTCTCTAGTGCTATCTTTATTGTAGGTATGCAGCTCAGCCATCAGTCAAAAGTATAAAGGAACTCATTCTGACAGTAATGTGTTTTGACTTTATAAAACTAAAACATTTGTAGGTTTCGAGAATCTTAACTTCTGATATGGAAAAAAATACATCTGTGTATATTTATCAATTTTTCAAAAGCTTATATGTTGGCTAGATATTTCAAATTGATGTATATAAAACCTTTGTTGTCTTTTTCTAACAAAGAAACAGAAAAACTAATTGAAGAAAAGAAGACATTTGTTGGTAGCCTACAAAGAAATGCTTGAAGGCAGAATTAATTGGCAGAATACTTCATGATATGCCAGTACATTTAGATGCAGCTAAGTGCTCCATTCTGGTAGAGCTCTACCAGACTTCCAGTGCTTTGCCTGTCTGCAAAAAACACTTGGTGGCATGGTGGTTTTCATTTAGTCTGTATGTTTCAAAAATAAATTATAATGCAATTTCTAGAAATGAGAGAAAATTCTTCCAGGGCATGTATTTCATTTTAAGGACACAAAGTGAATTGTAGGTGGAATTACATGTTATTCTATAGCAAAGGCTGTTCAGCATTTCTCAGACTTCAGTACAGAGAATCAAAAATTTTCAAAGCATTTTGTGAAAAAAAAAAGAACCTTGGTTTACTAGAGAGAGGACTGACACTATCTATAGCTGCACATTCACATTCATCATGGCAAATGCATCAACTGCTTATTTAAAATCCTGATAATCAGCAAGGTAATAACTGTGTTTTTACCCACCTTAACTCAAGGCAGCTGAGAAACCTATACCATATAATTAGACAAGTTTTGGCTTTAGAGACAAAAGACAATGCCAAAGACAACTGCCCATGTTTGTTTGTTTTTTTTTTTTTTTGGTTGGTTGGGGCTTTTTGTTTTTGTTTTTTGTTTGTTTTGTTTTTGTGTTTGTTTTTGTTTTTTGTTTTTTTTTTTTTTTTTTTTGGTTAGGTTTTTTTTGTTGTTGTTGTTGTTTGTTTTTTTGGGTTTTTTTTTTTTTTTTTATTGCAAACTTAGCTTTTCAAATATTAGGAGAAAAACATTTCTATGCCATGAGGTAAACAACCTATATGCCAATTATTCCAAAATAGCCTAAAGGGTGTAAGTGTCCAGACTTCATTTCTGACTTACTCATTCAAAAAATATTATCAATCCTACTCTAAGAACCAGTCCAACTGAGGAATGGAAATTTTGTTATTAAATGTACAGTCATTTTGGGTATCTAATTTAAAACTATATGGCTAGCTTTTTCAGCATAATTAGCATTTTCTATCATTTAATATATTTAAAGGATTGGATCACTGACCTCACTTACAGCTGTGACTGCTCAGCATTTTGCAGATTATTCAATATGGTCTTAAAATACCACCCATAAAACAAAAATGCGCAATTAGTGTCTGCCTATGAAAACTTTGGTTTTTAACTTGTCTGAAGCAGCAAAGCTGCTGCAGCAGTGACAGGACATCTTGGAAATATAAATACTGATACAGCACTGCTTTCAGAGCTATGCCTGTCTTTGGTCTTCCACTGGTCCTGTTCCACTGGTGCTTCCACGAGCTCTGTTCAGTGGCACCTCCAAACTCCTGCAAAGGATGAGAGATCCCATCAGCATCCTTTCTATTACTTGACAACTGGAATAATATGCCCAAATCAATTGCTTTTTCTTTGTACTGAAGGAGAATGAGGTGAAAATAAAAGTAGGGTTGCTTAATTACTATGCTTGAATGACCAAAATTGAAAATACTCTTAATATTGGTATTTCTTAACTTCTGTGGGCTCATAATCCCGCCAATCAGTCTTTCCGTGAATACTTTATATGAAATTTTTATGAAAAAGCAATCTAAAGCATTGACTCCTCTGTCCTTTCCGTTGCTAAAAATCACGTGGTATCAAAGTGAGATGTTAAAAGCACTGCCTTCCTGGACCTGTATCACTGGAGCCAAGGGGCAGCAATAGCCATCACACCTGCTGTACTTGCTGGCAGCAAGGGTATCTGGGATCTGATGTGGAATTCAGGGAATGTGAGCAGGCACAGTTCCTTCTGGCTTTTTTGAGTCCTGTCACAACCACTCCATCTTGGTTTTTTTTTAGTTCTACCACTTAACTGTCATTGTTACTTTCTTGTTCATGGCCTAGCTACTGTCAAATCCTGTGGATGTTCTTCCTTGTCATCATACTCACTGTTTTACTACCATGTTTGCTTCAAAACAATCTCCACTCTTTTGCATTTTTTCCCAAAAAACTCTTCTCTGTATTGTTGGGTCCCCTTCTGCTCTGTCCTGGCCAGCTAGCAGCACTGACTCTGCTTACAAAGTTCTCAAAGAAGTCTCCATCTCTATTTTCCTTGACTCCATTTTTTAGTCTGAGGAAATCGAGCTATAAAATCCTTGAGCGCCTTGAATAAATGGTAAATGCCTCAAGGATCTGTGGGTTTTGGGAAATTGCAACTTCTGATATGGCAAAAAACCTCAGTGCACATTTGCCAATTTTTTGAAGGCTTCAAAGGTTTCTATGTTGACCAGATAGGTTGCATAAATTTCTCTGCAGATGCTAGAAAGTGTGATTTCAGTGCAGATAATTCCACCTGCTGTATTTCAAGGAGCTCTCTCAAAGTATCGGTGTTTTAGAATTTCCTAAAAGATTATTTTTAATACAAGCAATACAGCTTTTCAGAACCACCCAAAACATTTTGTCTAAAATTGCCAAAAAATTAATATTGAGGTGCTTAATAGCAAAGTAGAACTTCAGTCCCAAAATGGATGATATTATCAACATGATTTTATAGTAAGAAGTCTTAAATAACTCTAACAAGAAGAAAGTGTAATATGAGCTCGCTCACTCTTTTATCTCATCACTGTGATGATTCTGTCCATGGATTTATTGAAAGAAACAGGAAGGAAGAGGCAGTTGGATAAATGGCATCTTATCATTCACCAGGCTGGGATTTCTTCCATGTCGTCTGATATGATTTAAATGGAGCAGCCTCCACTGGCCACCAAATGGATACAGTAGCCCATATGTTAAGCTAGGATTGCTTCTGTGGGAGGCAAAGAGAATCCATCCCATATGCTCAGTAAACTGAGAGCTTTGAAATATTCACCACTTTCACTGGACATTTCGTTTATGCTTTGTTTAAGGATTACTGAGTTGAGCTCAGTCTCAATGTGAAAATTTTAAGTGGCATATTGTTTCTCTGAAATTCTGCACTTGAATCTGAATTTACAGCAAAAGGGCTGATGCATGATAGTGAGAATTTGTGCTTTAGAGAAAACTAGTTTCCACAGTCAATATACCAGGCCCTGTATGCCATGGAGCAAACATTTGTAGCAGACGCTTCCTCTCATTCAGGCAGTTTCTCTACATAATGGAAATCAAATTAATTCATGCTGCTTTTCTGCACCAGAATGCTTTTTTTTTCCCCAAAAGATTAAAAAATATTTACTCATTCATCTTAGACCATGTTGGATTTCTCAGCAGTCACATAGCAGTGATTTAAGTAGCATTATTACTTGACTTCTATTATCTGATGGTAAATGAAAGTGAGGAACAGGAAACAACAAGAGAAACTCAAAAACTAGTGGTGTATTTGAAATGAGTGGCAATTTATAGTTGCCTAGAATTGAAGAGATTAAAGATAAATTTTGTTTCAAAAATTTAATAACAATTATCTAATTTAGTATAGTTAAGTGAGATTATCAGGCAAGACATAGCATTTCATTTAAAAGAAGTACGTTGGTGGCACTAACAATATCAAAAGTATCAATTATATAAATGGTAGTAACAACAAAAACATTCAATTTCTTAATGAAGGTCAGCAGCAACTATGTAAAATATGTAAGGCTCATAAAAGTCATGGCTTTGCAACAGTGACTGAAGCAGATGTTCACAAAGTCAGCATTTAAACATGAAGACATCATAAAATAAATGAAGACAGTATTTAACAAGTTATCTCAAGAGTAGAATATGGAAAATGAATCAATAGTTACACATGCAATTCAGAAGGACACTTTTCTGTAAGGTAACTGAAAACAGAACTGAGAACACTGTGTTGAATTCATTCACTAAATAAGTTTGCTCATAGCTGTATAGATCTGTGTGTGCAACAAGTCAGCAGAATCTGTTGTGTTGTATCAGGAAAGAGATCTGCCACAATAAAATTGCCTATCTTATTCTTGTATAAGAATGGAAAGCAAGTCTTATTCTCTCTGTAAAAGTTTCAAATTAACTCAGCTGCTCCATCAACATAGGTTCGCACCAACACAGCTTTTAGGAAAACAGAAGTCAGGAGAATCAGATCACATTTTTGCCTGGAACCTTTCAGTGTCTTCAGAATAAATCCATCTGGCTTTTATCTTGAGGCCACCTATTTTAATTTTTTTTTTCAATCTAAATGGTAAGCAACAACTACAGAGACAGCCCGTAATTTTCATGCTGTCTTTTTCTTTTCATTTGCCGTTTACTTGCATAATTTCCCCCCCTTTCTTCCTATTCATTCTGTCCTTGAAAGAAAGAGAAAAAAAGAGAGACAAAGAGAGAGAAAGAGGGAAGGAGAGAAGGAGAGAAAGAAAGAGAGAAAGAGAGAGAGAGAAATAGAGAGAAGGAGAGAAGAGAGAAGAGAGAGAGAGAGAAAGAGAGAAAGAAGGAAAGAAGGAAAGAAGGAAAGGAAGAAGGAAAGAAAGAAGGAAGGAAGGAAGGAAGGAAGGAAGGAAAGAACGAAAGAAAGAAAAGAAAGAAAGAAAGAAAGAAAGAAAGAAAGAAAGAAAGAAAGAAAGAAAGAAAGAAAGAAAGAAAGAAAGAAAGAAAGAAAGAAAGAAAGAAAGAAAGAAAGAAAGAAAGAAAGAAAGAAAGAAAGAAAGAAAGAAAGAAAGAAAGAAAGAAAGAAAGACCACGAGGAAAGGAAATAATACTTCTTATTTATTTGAACTAAAATCTCATGTATTTGGAGTACATTCTTCTGTCAGCTGTTTCATCCTTTGCCATTCCTCACTGTTTGAAAGGATGATATGGTATTTGACTGCCAAAAATCCAGAAATCAAGGACCAAGTTTTCAGTGAAGGTTTCTGTCTGTTTATATCAGTCATGAAAACTGCAATTGGTAAAGAATGTTACAGTGTCCCACTAAACATTAGTTTTAACAAACTATTAGTATGCTATATTCAATAATAAGCATTAAACTAATAAATAATGTCTAATATTAATTTAATAAACACTTTACATACACTTCTGTCCCTTCTTGGTTTTTTTCAGCACCAGATTCTAAAATAAGGTTTGGTTTATCTGTTTAATTGACCCTTTTTCCTCTAGTCTGACAGAACTATAATGGTTCTCTTCTTAACCTCAAACTCTCTGCTCTTTAATTTTGCTTTATGTGTCATTCTGAAGATTAACAAAGCAGTCTTTTTGAATTGCAAACAATGCAAGTACCACATCATGAAAACCACAGCACTCTGACCTGTAGTTACTAAATTACCATTTTTTAAGTAAGAACATTTTTGAGTAAGAACAAGAGTTTTAGCTTTCATTCATACATGCTTGATTTCTTTCCATAGGCAGAATGGTTATATGACCTAAGAAATTAACACGTCAAAGTAAAAATTCCCACAAAGCAGTTCACAAATGACACAAAAGAAATATCAAAGTTCTCTGAGCAAGGTTCACCTAATCATGATATGGATCTAAGACCTACATTTCCCTTTTTACTGAGGCACTTTGTTTTTCCACATTATTCTGGAGTGCAGAATAATGACTTGGCATGTGGAGTTTCCTTACTGCTGTATTGGGCTGCTTATAATTTTTTGTCTGTTACATTGAAAATTGCCAACACCAAGCTATCTCTTCATCTACTGTATCTTTCTCCAGTTTTGGATAGTGTCTTCAGCATATTCTGTCTAGGAAGGCTTCCAAAAGTACTTCCTGAAATACCTATTGGAAGAGCTTAAAGTTATTTCTTCTTTGAAAGACTCTATACACAATTCAGATCTTTTGAGCTTTTTATAAAATGCTTTGAAAAGAGCTTGAGGTAGCAAAATATACAAAACCAAGCAACAGTATGCTAAAGAGAAATAGTAAAGATGTATTTCACCCTAAGAGGCAATTAATTATTTTGATATTCAAAGCATGCATCTAGTGTATATTTACTCAGTAATTAAAAACAGTGGATGAACCCTTAATTTAACATGAGCATTGGATTTGCTTCATAGTTAACTTCTCTTGTAAGGGTGTAAACCTTCTCCTGAAGGATGTGCATCCCGTGTGTATTGGTTTGACTGTGATATTAACTTAGTGTAGAGAAAAAGACATTAAAATGTCACCAACTTGAAAATTCAAGCCTATCTGAATACTACTACTACTACTACTACTACTACTACTACTACTACTTCTACTACTACAACTAATAATAATAATAATAATAATAATCATGATGATGATGTAGCTATTTTATAGGTGACTGACACATATGTTTCATAGTCTCTTCATTTTTAAAATACTTTTCATCTAATTAAATAAGACAGAAATTTTGGAGAGTAACTTCCACTAAAGCTATCCTTCTAAAAATATTGTAATTTTCCTCAAGGGATGTTTTTGTCTACCATGCTGGGTTTTTTTAACACACATGCCTTTAATTTTTAAATCATTTAGTTATGATGCACTTCATAACACAAAAGTAACCAGACACTTCTGATGAAATTAAATAATGGCTTTTATCCTCATAAATAAATAAAAATAAATAGCAGTCTTTGTCTTTAGTCATTTTGTCCAAAGTGTGTTTCAATCTTGCACCCATCAGATCTTTTACAAATTTTGTTTTTCTCATTTAGAAATTGGAAAGCTGAGATTTATGCATGTTTGTGATGATCAACTAGATAATTGCTGAAATTTCTGAAGCTCTATAGGCAAACATTAAATGATTTAGAGATATAATTTTTTTTCAGGTAATCCTGTAAGGGTTGGACTGCATAGTTTTTTGACAGCCTCACATGTTACCCTTATTGTGAAAGTCCAGAGCTGTGGATGGGATAAATGGGTGGTGAGTGTATTGAGAACTGGATGAATAGAGGATTCCAGAGGGTCATATCAGTCCTATCATATCACAGGGTCTAGCTGGAGGCCTGTCACAAGTACTTTGTCCCACATGGTTGAAGGGGCAGGTGCCTCCTCAGCAGCTCATGGATGGACAGAGCTGGGAGCAGTGGCCAATAGCCCAGAGGGCCGTGAGCCCTTCAGAAGGGCCTGGGCACCCTGGGGACATGGGCACAGAGGAACTGTCTGAAATTCAACCAGGGAAATGCAGGGTCCTGCACCTGGGCAGGAACAGCCCCAGCTACCAGCACAGGCTGGGCTGACCTGCTGGGGAGCAGCTCTGAGGAGAAGGACCTGGGGCTCCTGGTGGACAGCAAGCTGTCCATGGGCCAGCAGCGTGTCCTGGTGGCCAAGAAGGCCAATGGTGTCCTGGGGTGACTGGGAAGAGCATTGGCAGCAGGTCACAGGAGGTGATGCTGCCCCTCTGCTCAGCCCTGGGGAGGCACCTCTGGAGTGCTGTGTCCAGTTCTGGGCTCCTCAGGACAAGAGAGACAGAGAGATCCTGTAGCAGGCCTAGTCGAGGGCTACTGAGATGATGAGGGGACTGCAGCCTCAATTTTGAGGAAAGGCTGAGACAGCTAGGAGAAAGATCTTGTCAATATATTCAAGTATCTGAAGGGAGGGTGTTGGAGGATAGATCCACCCTCTGCTTAGTGGTGCCACTTGAAGAGGAAGATGAGGAAGACCCTCTTTAATTTGCAGATGACTGTGCAGTGGTACAGATCGCCCAGAGAGGTTGTAGAGTCTCCCTTGCTGGAGATATTTAACAACTGTCTGAACACAATCCTGTGCCATGTCCTCTGGGATGACGCTGCCTGAGCAGGGAGGTCGGAGCAGATGACTCCACTGATAGTTCCTGCCAACCTTACCCATTCTGTGATTCTCAATCTTTATGAGAAATTGAGAAATTCTATGCTCCTTTGGTCTTTCACCTTTTAATTTTTGGAGGAATAAAAGCAAAGAAAGTGTATGAGGCTATTCAGTGCAAAACATTCTCTGCTATTCCTCTTGGCCTCCAGAAACATTGTAAGAGTCAAGGAAAGAGCTACAATTTTATCTCTGCTTCCTTTCCCTTCTTCACACCGCAATGAAGCAGTTATTCTAGCTCTCAAACTTCCAGGGTTTTTTCCAAAAATTCTTTTTCATTTCTTTCCAACGTCTGATCTAGTCCAAAATCCGGCCCTCCATTTGTTCCCCTACATATTTCCCCTTGTAATAAATCTGTCTGCAGCAAGGATGCCCTCAGAGTCCTGCACAGTTCTTGCCTTCCTAATCTTGTTGCTGCCTTCCAGCATGGGCACCTGAAATCCTCACAGTCCCCTTGCCTCTCAGACCTTTCGGTCAGAACTCTTTGCACAGCCCTCTAATCCAGGTCCTGGTGCTCCTGGAGCCCTCCTAAGTCCTAACCTCAGTCTTTCCCACTGATGCCCTGGTGCAGCCATTACTCCCCATAAGAGGGGCTCTGGTAATCCGTCACCTTTTTTTCCTGTTTCCAACCCTGGCTCAGCCCTTGGATGCTGTGGTGCAGGAGAGGGAAAGCAAGCCTGGCTCGTACAGCCAAAGCTCTTTCACACCCAGAGCACACCTCAAGCCACAGGTGCTCCTGTGACTGCTTACCCCCCATTTCCCACAGCTAAAAATACATAACACACACTTAACACGTGTGCCTCATTCAGAGAAGGTCAGAGAAAAAGCACAAAATTATGAAAGGAAGAAGTCAGAAGACAATATGTTATTTTTCTGGTGCTTTTTGCAGCATCTTTGCTCTTTCTTTACTCATAGTCTGTACTTCCTGGTAAGAGAGCTGTCCTGGAGCTATTGGTGACCTGAGACAAATGAAGGGCACTGTATGGGTCTGGTCAGTCCTTCCTCTTCCCTTACAACTAGCTCAAGGATGAGGAAGAAAAGTCTGAGTGAGGAAAGAGAAGTAAAGGGGAGGGAAAAAATACAGAGAATTGGGAGGGAAAGGCTCTGCAATGACCTTTGAGCCAGACAAAAAAATCACTGAGAAGTCAGAGGTGAACATTTAGAGATTAAGAGCTGGAGAAGAAGGTAGCTTGTTTCACAGCAAGCCTTGCAGCACTGTAATTCCCTATGTACTTCTCACTGGCCATTTCTTCTGGCATTTGCTCTTCTTTGAACAACTGGAGACTCCCTGGGAGAAGGCTGCTGGAAGTGCTGCATCAGTGAGGCACTGGGGCTAGCAGCAATTCTCATTTCTCACAACAATCTCTTTACTCAGCCACAAAGTCATATGCTAGGTTTTCTTCTTGTCTTTGTATATTAGCTGTTGTTTTAGATCTTCTGATATCACTGCTTAAAAAACTAGGCTCTATGTGAAGGACATTCAACTTGCCAAAAGATAACAATCCTGCTATTCAACAAAGTGCACTTCATTGCTTGTGTAGAAACACGGGTTATTTGAAGTGAAAGCCCGTTGTTTGGAATGCATTGGTTTTAAAATCTTCCATGCCTTTTTCTGCAAAAATTGTAAGAATTCAAAGCAAATTTTGATGATTTGTCAGTTTGCATCTTTTCATCAGAAACAAAAGAAAAAAAAAATCCACATCAGTTTATTTTTATTCAGTGATGTAAAAGTTTAGATTTTGTAATGACTTTTGTCAAGTGGTGTGGCTTGTCTACTATAAGCCTCTTGGCTCTCCTTTAGCTGTTAGTTTTAAAGTGTTTGTCCTCTTTCTGTTTAGTGATATTCACCCATAACATCTTCAGAAATCCCCTCCACATGTTGCAGCTAAGAGATAAGTCTCAGTGTCTAAGAAAATGGGAGGTTTGAAGTCTATGGAAAACATTGCAAATAAACAAGACTAGAAACAAATTTCTCTCCTGTGCATCTTACTGAGAGTGTACCAGTATCTTCTAGTCTTTATCAGTATAAAATTAGTATTTTTGCCAGTGATCTGTTTACATCAAGAAGTAACCTAAATTTGGGAAGGGTTTTTTTAACACACAAAACTTGTGTTTATACACATCTCCCAGTTTTCCTTAATATTGGGCACAAAATATATCCTGTGTTACCATGTGAATACAAGATGCTACCCAAAAGTCTCAGACTAACTCTTGGTGTAGCTCTAAACAGATTTTGTGTTTGACTTGGAGTTTTATATTAATTCATGTTCCCTGTTTTTTTTCAGAAATTCTATATCAAACCTGAACAATGCTTTTGGTGGAAAGTACATCTGAAACCATTGCACTTTTTGATAAACTCACTCCTTGTGAGTATTGGAAATTTTTTCTAATAAAAGCTGTTTTACTAATAAAGTGATTCATAGTATTTGAGGCTGGGTTAGTGCCCTCAAACAAAGTTTAGTGAAAGGATTTGAGGGTAACACTGAGAAAGAGTACGAGCTAAGGAGGACAGGAAGCTTTTTTCAGTGTGCTCTAAGCCTGGAATTAATTGTTTGGAGCTATTTCAAGGGAATCTTCTTACAGAACCTTACACAGTTTGGAATTGAGTTTTCATCCTCACCATTAGTACCACAAAGCAAAGCCTCACTTATCAATTTGTATGAAGTGAGAAAGTTGTATTTCCTCTGTACAAAAGTAGTTTGAACATTAAATTTGGCATTCTCTACTAGAGCTCCCTGCTTTCTAATACTAATTTGTTGTTCTGTTCAGCATGGGGTGTCACAACAATGTCAATATTTTCAGCTATAAAATGCAATTGAGCCTGTGAAGTTTTTCCAAAATAATGTCATTCAAGCCAGATCATATGCTATAACAAACAGTATTTTTAGTCTGTTGGCCACCAGTGTTTTCACTCATTTTGAGATGCCTCCATTTATCTTTGTATTCTTGATGTAGAACATAATTCTGTGAAATTTTTGTATTGATCTTCAAATGCATGTTATTTGCAATTGGTTCAGCCATGTTTTTTGGGTGAATTCAATATATTCATACCAGGATAGCAGAACACCAGTGGCTGATATTTGTGTTATTTGTTTTCCCTCAACTGCCTCAGTTTACCATGCAAGTAAACAACCACTGTTAAGCCATGACCAAGGAAACATCTTCCATATTCCCCCAAAATACTACATTTTCAGAAACATCTACCTTTCCCCAGAGCTAATGCTGTGGAGTGAATGGTTGGAATCTCCCCAGAAAAAATACAGCAAATGGTGTCTGACACTAGAAGTTTTACTCCATAAACACAGAGAAAGAGTGCTGCAAGCATACATGTTCTGGTTTACATGAACAAGTGGGGTCTTTAACACTGCTCTTGAGATTACTGTCTGTAAGAGACTGTAGAAGAATGGTTTTGCTTGTCACAGAATGCTTTGGGCTGGAAGGGACCATGAAGGTCTTCTGTTTACACCCCTTCTCAATGAACAGGGACATCTTCCACTACACCAGGTTGCTCAGAGCACCATCCAACTTGGGCTGGAACAATTACGGGGATAAGGACTCCACAGCTTCTCTGGACAGGCCACTCCAGTTTCTTACCAACCTCACAGTGAAAAAAAAAAATTATTCAAATTGGTTCACTTGAGTTGTGCAATTATGACAATCATTCTCAGCAATGTAAGAAAGGTTGCTGAGAACTTCTGGTTGAATACAAGGAATGTATTCTTTTGCTGTACCCATGTCTGTCTAAGCTTTTCATTTAGCTTTTAGCAAATGAGGTGGATTTTAAGATGGATTAGCCAATGGGATGGATTTTTTTTTTTTTCATCTAAATGGCCTCCAGAACACCATACTCTGCAAATTACAAAAGCTCCCATCCTCTCATCACAAAACACATTGCCAAAGGTTTCCTTTTTTGCCTGATTACAGTAACTAATTCTTATTTCTCTTAGGTCCTCTGCCTTTCCAAGTGAACAACTTTCAGATTTTTTGGTGGAATGATTATGCAGAAGCAGCATTCACAGTGCTACAGAGCCCAAAGGGGAAAACCATGGCTTTACCATCAGCCCTGGAAAGGGGCAGTGCAGATAGGAGTCACTCTGTTTTATTGTTTGTCCTCAGTTTGGAGTAAGCACTAGGCACTAAGAACATCTCTTGTGCAGCCTTGGCCCAGCTAGACCTGAGGGTGTAGACACTATCTGTCAACTCTCCTGACCCATCCCCTGGTAAAAGGTAACTCCAGGGGTGCTCTTCTTCACTCACTGCTTCCCAGTTGACCGAGGAATCACTCCTTAAGGTATACTACTTTCCTGTGAAAACCATGCTTCAGCACATAGATACTTGACTCAAAGATACACAGCACCAATACAAAGATTTTCTGCCTGCATCTGCTGTGTTTTCGACCCCTACTTACAGCTAACTTGCCTGCATCAGCACTACCACTCTCAGCAAGGGCTCTACCCTGTCGTGGCACAGGTTTGTTTCCTGTCTGGAAGGAAATAGTCTACAGCCTGTCTGGGCTGTAACTCTGCCTAGTTTTAAATCCTAGCAAAGGACAGCTGCTGCAAAGTGTGCTCATATTTCGTTGTTAAGAAGCACACAGTTTTCAGTATGATATATAATGCATGCTGATCTTTTTTCTTTTTTTTAATCTTAAATACTGTCATGTACTCTCACAATTTTATAATACACAGAAGAATATATTTTGGATGTACCTAGGTGATATTGAAAGGTGTTCAACTTATTTTGGCAAAAATGCTTGCAAGAGGCAAGAAAGATGTGTTGACTTGAATCAAGGCTGATCAGGAAACAGAACAAAAATGGAGCCACAAACAGGCTCCATAAGGCTGCATGTTCATTTTCTTTCAAGTAAGTTGGTGTGCTCCATGACTAGGGCTAACAGCAGTGGATCTGTAGTTGCCTTTGACTGGCTGTGAAACTGGGCCTGTTGTACAAAATGTAAAACACTTCAGAAAAGTATTTTTCAAGAGGCATCTTTCATTCTAGCTGTCTGTGCATTTTTATGGAAACACAGGTAATGCAAAAATTTGTGGCCAGCAATGTTAGTTCATCTCTTTTTAGAGTTCATCTTTAAGATTATCATTCACACATCCAAACATCTTTAGCAGTAACTATTCTTTAGTTGTAGAAAACTACCCTTTTTAATTAGGAATTTGGCTTCAAAAAAAGTTTCAGTTACAGTTAAGATGTATTATGAATTCAGCAGTTAATATGCAAAACACACCACTGAGACAGATCAGGAGATGGGGAAGCCTCTTCCTCCTTCATTATGCAGTTCATTAACCTCCTGTCCCACAACAGTCTGACAAACTTCTTTGAGTTATTTACAGGTTAAAGAATGAACATCAGAATACAATCCCTTACAGACAAGAGGCCGTATTCTGGTATGTTGAATGTAAATCTGTTTGCCAGAGAGATCTTTTTCTTTAATGGAGAGCAAAGTAAAGCAGGGTTCATCTGGCAAGGCTATGGCTCTGTCCTAAGAGCCTATTTTCTCCATGGAAAAGTCTACAGTCCTGTTCCCACAGCTGGCGAGAAAAGAGGACTGGTGCTTGTGTTATGGTTTTCTCTTTGCAAGCTCAATTTCTTTCCTAGGGAAAGCACAGCAAAGAGGAAGGCAAAAAATGGGAGGTGCATGATGTACATAGGTTTATTAGGAGGGGGCTAGGACATGTACTTGGATTTGACAGCTGAAACATGCTTTAGGTCCCCAGCACAAAGAACTACAAATTTCATGGTGCATAACAGCACACTTCAGACAGACGTTGATTAATGTCAAACTGATGTGACATGAAAAGCTTCTTTTCAGTTTGTCAGATCATGACTTTTTGATTTGGGCTGAGCTGGCCTGAAACAAAACATTCTGGTTTAATTTTTCTCATTCAAAACCAATAATGTCTTTTCCTTCCATGGCAATTTCTGGAGTTTTTTTCCCCCTACAGATATTTATTGAGCCTGTCTACAAATACCTGCAAAGATCCAGTTAGGTAGAAAATATCCACCCATCTCCAGTTTTTTAAGGATTGAAATCTCTTGTCTAAGGTCATCATAAAGCTTATATTTAGACTGCAAATGATGGAAAGCCCTCTCCTCTGCCCTTTCTGATTTCTTGATGCTACAAAACATAATCTGACCTGCACAGCTTGACCAAAAGCTCAGCAAGCCTGGGGTATAACTTTAAAATGCCACTTTGAATCAAATCCATGTACTAGAAGGTTCTCTCCAAATCACACTGCTTTGTTCTTCTAATAATGTTGCTTTTCACTAAAATTGTGTTCAGAAAAAATCACAGAGCTGCAGTACAAATGTTTTCAGTGAGATTTCATAAATCATTACCCTTAAGATAACTTAGAAGGATAGAGATAGATTCTTTGCAATATGAGAAACACTTTTGTTCCAAAGTAATTTAGGCACTATCAAAAAACTGAACTAAATTTGTGTAATTTTGCAAACCCTCTTACAACACAAATAGGAATATGCAGTCACATATTTAATCAGGGAAACAGCAAGAGAATGTGCCATGTGTGAACTGTGGCAAAATCAGCATTTTCCTACGAGCTGCCATTAGCTGAACAGTATTTAAACTCAGCAAAATCTGTCTCTTTTTGTTTCATGAAGCACTTCTGAACTCAGCTGAAAATATTCAGAAAATGCTATAAGCAAATCATAAGCATTCTCTAGGTACCTTTTTGCACAAAGGCTCAGGTATTGATGTTTATTTAGGGTGTTAGTTCTGGAAGTGGTTACCTGTATCATGTTAGTCCTTTCCTCTGCCTGGAAAAACAAGAACAAATGTAGATAAAATGCTTTTCTTTGATAAAAGTTTTGTGTTGATTTCAAGACCAGGCCATCTCCAAAGATTTCTACAGACAAAGCTGCAAATAGTTTGCATTTGCAGTTGAATAACAGGTTTCCTAAACTAGAAGTAATTGGGAAGACATTCTTTATTTGGCTAGTAGCAGTTTCAAGCAATTCTTGTGTATACACAGTTCTGCCAGGCTTAAAATTAAGTACATGAATAACTTAGAAATATTTCAAATTGTGTAAAACTATCACTTGGGTATAATGTAATTTGTACATTTCTTTAGAACTAGGAGAAACATCAACATTGCATTAGAATCAGGACAAATAATTCAGTTCTTTTTCTGGCTAAACAGACACAGTCTGATTAAATTTTGCTTAAAGATTAATATAGTCTACGTATGTTTTTTGAAATATCCTTAAAAGTAATAGTATTAAACTACAATCTCAGTCATTATCTGCCTTTTCTCCTCAATAAAAAAACAAAGTCTCCCAGAATGAAGACATTATATAAATTGTACTGTTTAGTAATAGCAGTGTTCATTATGAGAGCCCTAATTATGGTCATCATTTACAAAAAAAGTCAGTCTTGTCAGAGAAAGCATAATAATGAATACTTCTGTTTAAAAATTAATGAAACATTTTTTTCTGAAGGTATGAAGTCTACTAGTCTGCAGGACGTCATCTCGTTTGTTCTTCTCTTTAAAATAATTAATATTCATGAAAATTATATTACAAGTAATTGCAAAATTGGAGTCTTTTTTTTACTGCACTTGGGCATGTTTGTTTATTTGCATGATAAACCATGCAAAATCCAGAAAAGGGGACAAGAATAAAAGACAAGTAATTTTTTAGTTATGCAGGGATTATTCTATACACAGGATGAAGCTGAGCTCTTATTTACAGTGGTGCAAATAAATGGCAAATTTAATTCTACTCCAGTTTACAGAAGAATGGTCAGGAGATTTCTTATTTCTAGGGACTAATACAAAATGTGAGAAGCCTAAATAACAACTTACTGTGTTCTCCTCGAGGGACGACGCGCTCCAGTAGAGGAGTGCAACACAGTACATATGTAAGGGACTTAAACTGGGTTTACAGGCATGGGCCTAGGCTTTACAAACCCAAGATTCATCAGGATTAGTTTTACCAAGTCAGGAGGATGGAAAGGAGCTTTTGGCTTTCAGAAGAACTTATATTTCAGTGTTTTTTGTAGCAGGCTTTAGTTGATGTGTAAATTTTGCCATATAATTTCTAAAATAAAACAGTTTGTAGTGAGCTCACAAACATTTTAAATCTCAGTTTTAATTCATCTGTAGTAACTCTTGAGTTTGGCAAAACGTGGATTCTTCATTTAGAGGAGGCATTTTATCCTTAGCTAGCCTGGCAACACATTGGAGGCTCATAATTTTGAAACTTCATAAAAATTATCTGTCTGTGTTTTCTTCTTGAAATATAAAGAATTTGGAATAAAAATTTTTTGTTCCATCATATCAAAGCAATAGCTCTTTGTAACCAGTTCTGTCTGTGATGGTTGGCTGTGATCTCTTTTGGGATCAGAGTTTGCAAAGATGATGCTCAGACTAAACTCAGAAAACTCTCACCCTTCCAGAATAAATTAGCAAACAAAAATAATGCTGGCAAAGAAAACAGTTTAGAAGCTAAAGTATTAGGATAATTAAATGCGTATTTCAGCAGTATTTATTTGGCATTGATTGGCTGAGGCCACTTACTGTGAAGAGTTGAATAGTTAATTCAAGTGCTAGACATCTCCTAAAGGAGATGACACTGGGGTCATATAATTGTAACAGTAATTTATTTAGTTGAAGCAAATGAATATGTTCTCAATTAGCTTAGCAGGCATTATAATAACACTGTGGGGATTTATATTTGTTTATGTCATTCTGCTGTTAGAATAAAGTTATTGGATCTGTTTGCCTGCATTTATTTCCCCAGTTCATGATTCTTCACAGAAGAGATGTGAAGGTTTTTTTTTTTTTCCTCCTGATGAATAGGTGACCAATCCCAATGCTGCAGATGTTGGCATAATCACTCAAGGGAACTGTGGGATATGCAGCAGTATTACTGGCAGAAGGCAGTGTTACTTACTTAAATCTCTCATACTGACTTTTTTCTTCCTAATATATTCTAAAATTTTCCCCATAAATAGGTGCCTGATGTAAGATTATTCCACCATTGGGGCTCCTGAAGTTTTATCACAGATATGTTATTCTGCTGGGACATTTTTTCCCACAGCTTTAATCTGCTGTCAGTATAAAACAGGAAAGAACTAATTCAATCGTGCTCTACCTCAACAATGCTGCAATCCTCTCATCTAAACTTCTTAATGTACTTATAAAATTTTCAAATATTGATGCATTTTCAGTCTTCACTGGTTGGGGTACATGCCAAAGAGTGTATCAGGCATGATCTACCTACCTGACATGGAGCATATGATTGATTTATGGAAACTTGCAATCTAGAGTTGTCCATTCTTACCAACTACCAACAGAAATAAAGCAACCATCGTGATTTTGTAGAAATAGCTCCATTAAAAAAAAAAAATAATTTCAAGGCTTGCTTGTCTTTCAGCAATCAGAAGATGGCCAAGGAGAGGAGCCCATCGTGACTCCCTGAGCTGTGCCAGGAGAGGTCTCTGCAGGACACACTACTGCAGCAAGGGCTGGGCACACTCCCTTTGTGTGGTCCCAGCCTTCTGGAAAAAAGGCACGTAGTGTATGCTGCAACTCAACTCAATGGTTGAGATATAAGCAGCTCGGTTTCATCACATGCTACAATTTATAAAAATTACAGGCAGGTTTGGAAATCCTTTAGAGTTTTGAAACAGACTAATCAAGTTGTTAAAACAGCCTGCCCAAGTTGGTTTGCTTCATTTTTAATAAACAACATTCACATGCCCTAAGAAACTTTTGAGTGGAATGAGAACTGTGTCTTCCTACACTTCTCCTGGCATTTATAAATCATGCAGAGCACTTACATCAATGCTTTATTCTCTTCCTTATACACATGTTTAAACATTTCATTGAGCAGAGCTGGATATCATTCAGTTGGTATACAAACTCCTTGATTGTGTTTCTTCCCAGTCCTGGGGAATCTACTCCCACTGTTTTCCTGCTTGTGGGAAAGCAACACATGCACACAGTACTCCCAAAAGTCAGAAAGTCAGAAGGTGGTCAAGGAAACTATGCACAACCTGCTTAAAATTCCATGTGATATAGAATATCTGTCCTTCAAAGTGTGCAACAGACAAAATTGTGTTCAATTTTTCTAATATTTTGTGATCAGTGATGATACTGAACTTAGCATATAGATGCAGATAATTCTGTGGCCAGTGCCATTTTACAAAATTTTCTAAGGAAAATTTCAGCTTTCAAAGTAAGTTCATTTTTCTGCCTATGTCGTGGAGTTGTACAACTGTCTGCAGAGCTTTGGGAGAAGAGTTATTTAGTTCTTTTCAGTCTCAAGCTCCCTATTGATTGAGATAATTGGTAAGAAGAAAAACCAAATAAGTAATTTTTCTGTCATAGTAGAAAACATTTTAGAAGCAGTAAGCAGTAACTTTGATCAGGATACCTATGTCGGTACTGGAACATGGATTTCATTGTCTGTCTATGGACACCGGGACTTGGAGGTTGACTATGATTTCCAAAAAAGTTAAACATTTTTTTTTGTCCCTTGAGAGCATTATGGTATTTCACTGCAAAAAGATTATTTCATGTTAGGAAAACAATAATCCTAAAAAATCATCCTTCCTTTCTAGTAGAGTCCCATCACCTCTTAATCGCTGAAAGGTGATTAAGAAATTTTCACCCTGTCCCAGCGCTCACTCTACTCACTGTGTGAAGCCTCTTGTTGATGTTATATTAGGGTCTTTGGGCCATGACAAAGGTTACGAGTTAGTATGGAAACACACCTTCAAATTAATAATGTGTAGTCTTCACAACAGCTATGAGAGCTGTGGCTTGTTGCATGAGTTGCAGTGTTCTATTGGTGAAAGAATATTTTTGTTCGGTCTTTCACTTCTTTGAACTGAATAATTTTGAAGAAATCTTCTGCAGTTTATGGGTCCTGTTTTATAGCAAGTGCTGTAATATTGTGTTGTAATGTTCTGTGTCACTGCTTTATGTAAGCACTTTTAGTCTACCTAGCTCGACATTAGATCCAATATATGTGGGCAGATTGGAGAAAGTTGAATCCACTCTCACCAAATCTCTGCCCACAGCAGTAACATCAAATCTCTTCACATGACATAATCTGTAGTCTATATGTAACGTGTATATAATAGAGCACTTTTATTTCAGGGCAAGCCCAGTATTTTAACTTGGTGGTGGAAGGGTGGAAAACACAGCATGGAAGAGAGAGGTAGAGGAATTCTCTCCCTCTCTTAACACAGGAAGAAGTATCAGAAAACCAGTAGGATGCATCTCCAATGCTGTGTTTCTGTGGTATGTCCTCCAGGAACTCCCTATCCCTGGCCACATGCAGCCTGGAGGACAGCATCCCAACAACCAGCACTGCCACCTTCAACCCTAGTCTCTCTCACAGAGACAGCACAGTTCTCCACCAAAATTTTTGCTCTCTGGCCTCTCTCCATTAAATTCTCTGAACAAACAACAGTAAAAAGAAAATATTTTCCTGCTGATTGTGTTGTTCCATGTGCCCATGTTCTGCATTTTATGCTCACAGAAATTCTAGTGACCACTGAGCAAACTATCATCTCAGGCTGTAGTCAACTGCACAGGAAACGGGCCAGAACAGCAGGGAAATGACGAAATATGGAAAACCTGTGACATTTTGAGCTGTCTATTGAGAAAAATTCCACAGGTCTAGGTTTCCCACAGGTGTAGGTTATCTTTTATTGGCATTAATGGCACTTGGAACATAAGCTTCGTTAGGAAAAATTGCATACCTTAGTGTCCAGATGCATGACCAGTAACCATATGAGGAAATCATTACGCTCCTAGTAGGTCTTCCAAAGACAGAACACATTCTACCTCTTGGTAGAAAAGACACCTTTCATCTCTACAGTTGAGACAAGCCTGAGATATGGGAATTTAACGTTATAGACTTTCTGAAAGGAAAGTGCCATTGGTTATATCAGTACATTTTAAATAAAATTCTGTTACATTGATCAATCCATGCCTTTAATTTAAAGCTGAGATTAATTCCCCAAGACACATTATGATACTCTATTAATACTTGAAAATGTCTTATAAATGTTTATTTTGCATTTGGCATTAACTATTGTACCACTGCAGAAAATGCTTCTATTGACCTTTAGAATATAAATTTGTTGGAATACGACCGACATATTCAGAATTACTCATTCTTGCCAAACATAACATTCCCTTTTCTTTCCCACTGCTTCCACTTTCGTTATATGAAATATAGCTGTATTATATACACCCTCTCATTGCCTAACATGTTTTTTTTCAGAGTTCGAGAAGATTTACTTTTGGAGCTAAATGTTTCAGTGATTGCTCTGTTGGATTTCATTATACTAGTGTAGTTAATCAAAGCAAGTCCAGCCTCGCAACCATGATTCATTGCACGTTTTTTTGAACTTAGTCATTTATACTGAATGAATATACACATTATCACCAGGGTACCCGATTTCCTTTAACATGACACTACACTGTAGTGCCTTAGTAAACTGTTTAAGCCATGTGCACACTGCAGCTGCTTTTTTATTTTCTTATTTTTTTCTCTTTTTCAGGAATTAATTGAAAGCCTTCTGCTTACCAGGGGAATGAGGGACTCACTGGGTGTGTAGCTATTGCCAGGGAAATGGTATTCTATTGTGGTCCTAATGACTGTAATTTCACTATACAAGGGATATTTTCAGATCCACACACTTTGTCTATGCAGCTGGGTGGTCTGCACAATAATCATTAATGAGAAATCCCCAAATAATCATAACATGCTCAAGTTTGGCTGATGTCTATTCAACCACATGCTTAATAGTGGAGTTCAGTTACAGGATAGAGATCCACTGGGTTTCATATGGCTGAGAAAAGATTTTGCAGTTTCGCTTGGACAGTCTAATCTTGGTTTTGCCACTTCCACCAAGAGGTAAAATTCTTTTACCCTCCAAGAATCCCTGAAGGTAAAGATGTAAGGTAGTAGCCTTTGTTACCTAATACTTTCTAACTATTTTACAGTCTTATGCAGCCTAGCATCTGTATTTAATGTGCTAGCAGAGTTGAGTTAAAGTCTCAGCAACCTCTTTTAAATGCTATAAATCAAACACACAGAGCTATTTAGCTGCCTGGAGGTGAAGATGGGTGTTTAGTAAGATTTATCTAAATGCCTAAACAGGTCAGGTACTTAATTCCCACTGAAATCGAATGACAGTACTTCAAATACCTCTGTAAATCAAGATGCTTGTACTTCTGCCAACAATGGATTTTTGAAATGTGTTAATACTAGCATCTGCTGTTGTCATACTTTTATTCTCTGCCTGGACTGAGTACATGTGATAGTCACATGCTTTTAGTATAATGTGGAGGAAAACTGTACTATGCAGAGGAAAGTACTACTAGCAAAACCAGTTTTGACAAGTGTCTAGATAAAATTCAGGCACAGCTGACTATGGAATCTCTGTATTCCTAATCTCTGTTTATGCACAGCTTGTTCATTATAGCATACTCTGTGGTGTTCACCATTTCCAGTACTTGCAAAACACACTGGCTGTTAGGTGTAAGGTATGATTGAATGTGATGCCAGTCCGTGTAAAGAGGACAATGGTGACTGTCCACTTTGCATCAGTTGCTTAGTAAAAGTAAACGTGGCAGGAAGGCAAAAATTATTAATCTTGTAGATGATTCAGTATATTACTATTCTATGATAACCTATGCCAGCTTCTAAGTCCAATTACTGCAATTTTGCATCCAGTAGGTTAAATGGCTATAAATTAATTATCTACAGTTATATAAGATTTCTTTGGTTAGAAGGACCTTCCACTTACTTAAAGCCCCCCCAACAGCTCCTCTGACACAGCTCATTTAGCCGTTGTCATAGAAGAAGTATATTAGAAAGTGAGAAGTGATTTTCACCTCCTCAAGCAACTCTGAGGACAATGGTTAGACAGCACAGCAGGGAACAAAATCAGTTTTGAGGATGACTATTGGATGGCTGCTGTTACTGTCATCAGACTAGTTTGCTACTGCCTAGGAACTATTTTTCATCTTAACAAAAGTACCCAACAGCATCAAACAATTACAAGAAGGGGACACAGACAAATGGTATGCAAATATCTGCCCCTGGGATTGTCTTTGTGTCCTCAATGTCACTTATCTGCCCTACCAACAGCATATTGTTAATTCATTCGCCTGACTAGAAATGAGATTGTATATTGTGTTGGCTATGCGATAATGACAATCCCCTTTTGTGTTTGCTTTCCACAGACATTTGAATGATTGCCTTTTACTGGCACAAATGGTCATAGAACACATGCTCCCCTATCACATGCAGGGGTATTCACTAAAAACTAAATGTCATAGTCGCATGTGTAAGTATTTATTTCAGAAGTATGTGCTTATTGTCTGCTGCAGAAAATTGAAATAATACCTTGTGACTTGATCTGGCTTATCACAGTCCAACCAAGTTGTCAAATACTTGCATATTGGTTTGGGATTAATCTACATGGTTACTTTTTAAAAAAATATATGTTTCAAATAACAAATAATCTGGAAAATTATGAGCTATTTGCAAAAAGAAGGCAACATGTGTCTGATGAAATATTCATTGTGAATTATTCACCAGTCTCAAACTGTACTAAGTGTTAAGATAAAAGATCTGTAAACTCATCAAACATTCAACAAAATTCACCAAGCATGCTGCATCTTTCTTTTTTTTTTTTTTAGTCATGGCATTTCTGCCTATGAAAATATATTCATGAAGTTGCAAGATTCTACATATTTAAGGTTTATTTCCCAAATTAACAATTATTCAGCAGTTAAAGCAAATCTATATTTCCAATAGATCGGTGGTGTTCTGTTTTATTGCTTTATTTCAAAGACTAGTGTTTCACATAGATTAATGCTCCTTAGAACACATAGCTTAGTTTCTTCCCAATGCATATTATTCCAACAACAGAGAAGACTATCCAGCCTTCCTGAGATTAAGTAAAAAGAAATAAAGTAAGAGGAAGATGTATATAAATATTAATTTATATTAATCATCCTTGTAATTTTATAGGATTAATTTTTTCACATATAGAAGTTTTGCTTTCTCTACTTAGCCCTGATTTGAGGGCATGCATTGTCCTACTTTACTTTCTTTACTTAAGTACAGTAAAGATACACCTTCACAGACAATCCCTATTGCAAGCACCTTGACTGCATTGTGATGAGTAGAATATGTATTTTTAGCTTTTTTTTTTTTAATATCTAAACAGTGGAATATGCAATTGTTGACTTTTCAGATCTAAACCATCATTCAATTAGATTATTTTCCGCAACAGAAGTTTCACCAAAAAAGTGTGACTACATAATTTCCTGATCTCTTTATAGGAAGTGATTGTATTTTATGATAGGCCAGAAAAGGGTTTATTGGGAGATAGATAGCCTTCTAAGATGGGTTTCTTGAGAGAAGAAGTCCAGTAGATCACTTTAAAGATTGCTTTTTTAATAAACAGTCCTGCACATAGTTACACCCTGATAGGAAATACAGAAAGGATTCAACAGAATAGCATCACCTTTTTTTTGTAAAACACACAAAAAATTATACTGCTTTACCTCCAATATTTGTGAGTAGTAAATAAAATGTAGTGCTGAATATCAAAATACAGATTTTTTAGAGAACTTAATTGTGAATACACAGAATTTTTCAGGCCAACACACTCTTCCCCCAGTTCTTCAGAAATGTGACTTCTGAAGTCTATAAAGAAGGGACAGGGAAAAAAATCCTCTAGTGTTTTTGGTTTTTGTTTAATATGTAGATAGTGTGGAAAAATGTCTATCTAAACATTTGGGAAAATGCTTGTGTACACAAACCCTAAAGCAACAGTAAGCTACCAGATGGAGATACTAGAACATGGTTTGTAAGTACTGATCTATTGTGTTGAGTGCTTTGTTATGGGTCTTTTGTGCCTGCTGAAGATGCTCTAATATTTTACTGTCAATGACAACAGGATCCTGGAGCTGGGATCACTCCAGCATTTTTAGCATTTACTAGGATAGATGCAGGCCACGTTTCTAGATACATCTAGAGGCATGAAGTGTTAAAAGGCATCTTTCCTAGCCAACATAGTTAAGAGCTAGTTATAGTATATCCAGGCACTTGAGCACAGGGTGTATTGGTCTTTCACTCACTCATTTATTCAGACGTATTTATTTAATTGATGTTCTCTATAAAAATCAAATGCTTATGAAGTGCATGAGGAGACCTCAGGTGAGATGAATCACCTTTATCTTATTCCAGCCTCAGTAATCCTGCTATTTGACTCATGAAAAGAGAAATAAACCCCATTTATAAAAATTAGACATTTGAAAATATGTATCTAATGGTACAGAAATATTTCTTACTAATTTTGGATTCATGGTATATGTACACATATGAATGATTGTTTCAGATAAATTAATTTTCATTAAGGCTGACTGTAACTTGCAAAAATGTTATTTTAAGACAAAAATAGGCTAAGCACCCCTGTATTCTCTGGTTCACTTGTGAAATGGGAAGCATGTCAGAATATACCTCAGTATATTAAAATCAACATATTCTGCTATCAACTGCATGTGAGCATACTACAAAAGGCTTGCTGCTGAGACTACATCAGGACTGAAGTGAACAGGAAAATCCCTTTAAAATGATTAGAGGTTTAATAATGAACTTTTAAAAATGACCCTAACCTAAGGAGAGACAAACCATGTCCATGTTATAAGCTTCATGATGTGAAAAGTCTCCTAAGCACTACTTGCATGGACAAAATTGTTGAGTTTCCTACCATTTTAAAGGCTGCATTTTACGAGTCAGGTTTATACAGGAGGTAAGACTGTAAACCAAACTAAGCAACAGAAGGATGAGAAGAGATGAACAGCTTTTCTAAACAGTGTGTTTAGAAAAAAACAGAATTTCTAGAGCTGCATTGTTTTCTTTGGAGGCAGTACTGTTCCTGGATATTACCAGAAAAAAAGCCACTTTGAGGCTGAGTGACTCAGTGTGAATGGCTGTGAAGACTAGCCCAGGTTATGGCATGACAAAGTGGGAGCTGCAGAATTTAATGCAAGGCCAACAGGTGACCTCCTTGGGAGGTCCTCACAGATGACCCCACATCTGAAAACCTTCTGTATATGTTTTATGTGAGTCAATTTAAAAATTCATCTGACTTAATAACCGGCACCTCCTTAAATCCTTTCTTGAAATGGGTCAAGGGACACAGGAAATAAAGAATGCCAGACAGACAATAAATAAAGAAGGCAGAGAAGAAATTAGACAACACAATTATATGTTTTGGTTATTTTATCAAAAAACCAATCCAACAAACATTCAAAACCAAAACATCCCAAGAATATCTTGCATTTATTTATTTATTTATGGCTCAGCTTTACTTGTTTCTTATAAAAATAGTCTGTGTTGCATTATTATTACCATTAGTTTATTATTATTTCATTTTTCCAGAAAAGCACATTTTTTTCTCTCTGACCCAGGGGAAAGTATCCTTAAAGGTAAGCTATTTTGGCAGTGTTTAGTCCTTTCTGTCATATTCTTCTGCTGTGCTAATATCAATTTAAATGTGTAAGCTGCAAAATTATTCTAGCAGTGTAAAGTTTTTTAGTTCTAATAAAAGACAAAAGTGTCACCAACTGATGGAAACTTCCCTGTCCAACAATCCAGGAGCCACTCTGGCAGTCACTTCTGTGCCATCTGAACTGGGACTGAGGCCCCTTTGCAGATCACACAGCCAGAAGAGGTTTCCAGACTGGTGTGACTTCACACTTCCACAGCAGAGCCTCAGACATCTTGATCCTTAAAATAATTTAATCATGGTGCAGTAACTAAATAAAAAAATAACAGCTTGAAACAGGTGTCTCTGAATAGACCCTGAACAAAGGATCCTCCAGGCTTTTGCACTCTCACAGCCTGAGAAAAGGAAAACCCAGGACTCATCTGCTCCTGCTATGTCTCAGTGTCCACCTGCTTGGCCAGGCCCTTGAGCTCTCTGTTACAGAAAGGGTCAGCAGTTTCCAGCCTATTGCTCTCACCTGCCAGAGCTCAACCTACAGCTCCCACTGCAGCTGCACCCAGAGCTACCTGTGCTGAGCACAGCCCCCCAAAACCACCACCCTCCTCCACCCTACACATTTCATTCTAGGCATCATTAAGCTGGCTTTAATTTCTATTTACTTATTTTTCTCCAAATCTCTTGGGCCCTGTGCATCATTATCTTCAATGAACATCTTTAGTAAACAGGACATTTAAGTGTATTTGTGTTGCTCTGGCTTGTTGCAGTTGTTTAACTGATTGGATCACATGCTGCTTTGATCGTTTAAAAGAGAAAAGTTCTTTACAGCAAAATATGTAAAAAATGTTTTGCAGCAGCAGACTAAGGAGACAGTTGTATTTATTTTATTTTCTCAATTATATATTAGTTTTCAAACACCTTGGAGATTGCAGAACCCCTTTCCCCCACCCAGTCCCCCAAACCCTCTGCAACCTGGTCATCTTGACTTTGAAGGTTCAAGGTTAATCACTTCCATTGCATAAAGATCTCTTTTTTCCTTATGATGAAGAATCTTCTGGGGTTAATTTGAAAGTGCACTTGAGTTTGGGCCTTACATGGAGTGCTTCAGGTTACATCATACATGATCTTGAACCTTAAATATATTGGTTTGTTGCTAGTCTAAGATGAGACAATTGTATTACTGATACCCACAGACAAGATTGATTCTTTCTGCCTTCTTGACAGTTCTGTAAATTTGGATTGGTCTTGAGGTTTGAATATGAATATACTGTTCATCTGATGAAGTTTACAACAATTATAGTAACTTGAAAATTCTGCCTTAATGGTAGAAATAAATAAAGTGATTGTTTTGAGCAAATCCATGTATGCTTAAGTAAAACAACAGAACAGAATATTGAAGACAAACTGTTCTATATAATATAAGGATTTCGTTATGTTTCAATATGTGAGAATTGAAATTGGATTAGAACTGATTTGGGCTGCCCACTGTAAATCAGCATGCTAGCAGCAGAGAGAAGTGAGATTGGTCACCTTTGCTCCACTGCTCCCCCCCACCATCCCAACTACTTTACATAGATACCTGCTCTTTTTGCTGTGTGTTTTGTAATAGTCATATCCCATGAAGCTCCAATTATTGGTAGGTGACATGATACTCCTTTCCAACTTGAGTTTTCTAATGAAAATCCTATTGGTTTTATTTTTGGAAAATCGGTCCATAATCCAGAAGAAGTGAAGTTTTAGGGTCAAATCTTGAAAAAAGGGAAGCTGAAGAACTACATGAACAGTGCACTCTCTCTCTCCCATATGCACATGGGCAATTGCTCACCTGCCTGTTACTTGCAGCTCCAGTAACACAGCAACACTTTTAATCAGATGTCAATTTTTGCATATACTTGGAGCCCCTCCTATGAAATTCTAAATGCACAAACATGGTTGGTTATACTTTTTGTATTTGGATATTCAACTAATATTAGTAATGATTCACCAGAGTTTTCTTCTGTATTAATTTTCTAGAATGTTTTGGGTCAGCTTCATATCAAAGCATAGTGAATCTGAACAATACTAATAAATCCTGATGGTAGGTTTTTACACTAATTTTGCTTAGCTAGAAGTAGTTGCTCAAGACAGAGTCACATAGTGAATACTTGTGGAATTAGGCCCTGTATATAAAGTCTTTTTCTCAGGGATTCCACAGCATTAATTAATTCTCATCACCCTGCTGTGTGTAGCTAAAAATTTTACTATCCCCATTTTATAGATGGGATAAAATTAGTCATATAAAGGTTAAGTGATTTGTGCAAGGTCATGTAGTAACTCTGCAGCAGAGCTGAGAACAGAATTAGAAGTCACAACCTCTGATACCTTGGCTAATGACAAGTCCACATGCCACGTGTTATCCTTTCATAAATGACACATACTCAGACAAGGTCTGACTATAAATTAAGTATTTAAGAGATTCTTTATATAGCTCTTCATATTGTATGTATCATAAAGGGGTTCAGGTGCACCTGATGAAACATTGGATTCTCCGAAGTTGAAAAATAGCCTTGTCCAGTTGGTGAAATGCAAAACTTGCCTGGGCAAAATGAACTGTATACCAAATTCTCAGTTGATCCTAGTGCTTGTTGGAAAAGTCTGTGTACAAGACTGTAGGGAAGAACAAGTTAACTAGATTAGAAGAGTGAAAACAAATTTTGTGGGAGGATCTGAAATGAAATCCTTCTTTCCATCCTTAAGAGACCATGAATGCCTTGTGTAAGTGGAAAACCAGAAGTTCTTGCAGGGTCCACAGTGAGTAGATTTTCCAAATCTCTGAAAGAATGCAAATAGTCAAGAAAATCTATTACTGCCAGATATCACTTCCTACAGTTGTCTTCAATGCTGAAGATAACACAACTCTCTGTGTCTGTCACATCTATATAATTCAGCAGCAATTATATAGCTCTGGGATAGACATTACACTTCTTGCTTCTGCTTGTTACTGAATAAAAAATGTGTCTGTCTTAAATGACATGGCCTTGACTGGACTTGTGGTGGTGGGGTGGGGAAACCATGACATTCAAGGTATTCATTTATGAAAAGGAGAAATTATGTTTGTCAGTTTCAGATAAAGCCTTTTGTTCCGGCCTCGAGAGCACAGACAAAATACAAATCCCTAATAGCTTGGCAATTTAAAGTAAACCAAAATTCGAGGGCAGCAAAAGTAGGAAGGAGAATTTCACTGCTTTAAAATATCTTAAATTTTTCTTAAATGTAATTAATTATATAAGAAACTGTCTGAGCTACCAATTAGAAATAAATTATCAGCTAATACTACTGCAGAAGTTAGTAGTCAGAAGTCAGTGATGTGTTTTTCTAGTTTGCATTCTGATGGTACCCAAAAAAGCCATCAAGGACTGAGTTATCATTTTTCTTTTTTTTTTTTCCTTACATTTGTATTAGGCACAAGTAAAACACACAATAGGAATAGTCCCTGCCCAAAAGACCTTACAGTCAAAAACAGTTAGTGGGGTAAGAAAAGGGTAAAGTAGTATCTCAGTGGTTTCATTTCCTTCACTTTTAAAAATTCATTTATTGTCAGTTTTATTACAGTAATGGTGAATGAGGAAGTTTAAAATGGCTGAGGGAGATGAAGAAACAGCAGAAAATAAATTAGAAAGGAAAGAGGACAGCAGAGTGAAGGTGTAACAGGAGTCAAAAGTGGAATAGGAGAGAAAGGATGGAACTTAGCTGGCAAGTAGGGAGACATGAAGCCAGGGAAGTATTTTAGAATACTGTGGGAAAGAGACTTTCCTATGAAATTTGAAAAGGGCAGGGACTCTCGGAAGACTCCAAGACTTCTTTTTTTGTGCTATATTGTTCTAGTGCTGAACACTACTAAATTTGCAACACCAATTAGCAATGGCAGAAGCTTCAGGTTAGTTCTGGTGCTGATGCTTTGATTCTCCTGGTTACAAACTACTTTTGACTGTTGCAGCATATAAACCTGCCCCAAATTGCCTGCTGCCACTATTTTTAATGATTGCGGAGATACTCTATTTTGGGGGTGATTATATTTTATCAAGTGGATTTGGACAAAAATGTTGGGGTGGGAGGGAATGGAGGATCCTGGTAGGAAGGGAGGTGTGCAGTTAATACACTGATGTGAGGCCTGTAAGATCAGAGATAAAGCACAACCATTACCTTCTCATACCTTTGCATTACTAGCCATTACTGAATGACATGGTGCAGAAAGGCTGTTAGAGAAGGCTAATGCCTATACAGCTGGTGTAATGAAGAAATGGGAGATTTAGGCACAGGAAACCACAGCTCCAACAGAAGGAGCTGAAAAGATATAGATAAGATTAGTGACATATGTAAAGGCACAGATAATGTGTGTCAGAGTCTGCCCAGCTGAATAGGCTGAAGCCAGCAGTAATAGGAAGTCCATGTTCTCCCTAATCCTCCCAGATAAGCTGTTCCATCCAGAATTATCAGCCAACAATCTTCAGGGTATCAGGCTGAAAATGAAGTTTCAGACTGCTTTGATTCCTCATCCATAAATGAGAAAGTGCCTGAAGGATCTTTATTTATTCTCGCTCCCTCCGAAACACTCTTCAAAAAGTGCCAATATACTAGCAACAGATGCATAAAGCCTCGCTTACTTTGATTGACAGAACATGATATAAAGCAACTCTCACTTGACATTTCAGTTTCATAAGGCTTCAAGCAAGTGTATGTGTGTGTGTAACTTTAAAACTTCACAAGGAAAGGAAAGGGGATATATGCAAACTTCAAGAAAATGTTTTCTGAGTGCAACATTTCCCTTGTTTCAAGATCTTGTATGACAAGTTATTTCAGTGTATTGTTTCATTCCTGTGTTTATTAATGCCTGCAATATTTGCACTGTTGGTTTTTGTAAACTTTCAAAATAATTGATATATATGTCCCAAGAAAATATATTTACATTGAAAAGTTAGTTTAGAAACTTTCAAAATATGAATCAGCATGAAAAGGAATATGGATTTGTCTCTTTAAAAAAAAAAAAAAATCAAATTATCAAAAAGGTAAAGGAATAATTTTTGTTTGCTTTTGTATTTCTGTTCTATAGGGATGAAGGGAGAATGCTGGAACCCACCTGTAATGTGCCTGTTTTCCTGATGTAACCACT
Organism: Muscicapa striata striata; assembly: GCA_030060385.1. NCBI lineage: Eukaryota > Metazoa > Chordata > Aves > Passeriformes > Muscicapidae > Muscicapa > Muscicapa striata. Next base: position 503,886 of record JAREIS010000005.1, on the reverse strand, counting down.
GTAGTCTGACTCCCCTGAGGAAGTATCTGGGCAATGGTTATGAGAAATATTTGCACTGTGTCCTCATTAGTTTTTATGCTTTAATATGTTTTTCTATTTTTACACATGGCTTGCCTGGAGCTTCCAGTGACAATATATTCTAAATACATGAACACTCCGGAACACTGACAAAGCTTGGGGATTAAACAATTTGTACTTGGAAAGAAAGGAAACTACTTGAAAGAATCTATAACCCTCAACCCTTTATGATAGGATGCATCTGCTCTTCCTAATGAGGAATGCTTTTCACTTCTGAAAGAAATAAAAAATCAAAAACCCTCTGGATGTAAGTTCTGTTGGGGAAAAGAACAGAATCATGATCAAAGGGAAATGGCAGGTTTCTTACTTTTTATTTACAATGGGCAGCCAAGATAATTAAATAAAATACAAGTAGCGGAAGAACATTAGAAAAGGGAAATTGTTCCTGAATATTAACAGGAAACTTCAAAGAAAGGGTGAAGAAATGTAGATGAAGCATTCCAACTTTTCTTTACTCTGGTTCCATTTCCGCTACAAAAAGCTGTAAGTTACCTGCCTCCAAACCTTAAAAGTGCTGTTTGCCCCTGTTAATCAATTGTCAAAAAAAGCTACTAATTTTTGTAAAGCAACTAAGATTTCAGAATACTAATTATAAGATAATAAACTAGTCTTTTCAGAAATAATAATGATTTTCAGATAATGCAAGATTTTTTAAGGCATTAGCTTTTCCAATGTTACTAGCACAATTTTTCTATTCCCTCTTGCTCTTGCTTGACACTATTTAATGTAAAAAAGATATGTGATTGAAATGTCCATGCTATCTATTTCCTACAGGGAAAAGAATAAAATTGGAGATTACTTTCTAATACTAATTGCAAGACAGTTACATTTTCAGGAAGTATATGTGAGCTTTGAGAACACTAAATACATTCCTGATTGGTTCTCCATAGTGTTTTGCATTTTCCATTTTAATTTGTACTATTGGCATGACTGTAACAAATTTATCTTTAACATGTCTGTTGGTTAACCTGTGCCAAAGAGTGGTAGCAGGTCATTACCAAATCATTTACAGGAATCCACTCTAAAATCAATGTCCCAGTGACTGAATGCAGGGACAGGACAAACAGAAATCTCCAACCCAAGGAATTCTGCAGGAAAATCTGGGAATAGGGGAACAAATCTCAGCTAAAGCAGAATTAGAAAGGCAAAGCTGTAAAAGTTAGAAAAAAGCCAGGTTTGGAAATTAATAATTCATCTTCAAATTCAGACAAATGGCTTTCTCGTCTTTTCTTCTTTCTTGTCCCTCACTACTGGGCCATTAATATCTTTTCTGAATTCCTAAAACTGACAACCTAGAAAACAGGATACCTGTGCCCAGCTTTTCATTGCAATATATTGTAGAAAAACAGAAATGTTGTTTTGTTTCTTCAGTCTTAACTATAAGGGAGTAGGAAAACTGTCCTAAAACTGTTACTAGACTTCTGTTTGCTGAAAGACAGTAAGAAGAAAAATAAAATAGTATTTACAGTGTTGAGTGTCCAGTTGAACACTGCGGTGGGAAGTAATGTCCATGCTCATGCTTGGAGTCATGAGACTCAAATGTAAATCCCACCAAGGTCAGTAGGGATTGTCCTTACTAAAGTGACCTTGGAACTGAATCCTTTTGATCTATCTTCAGCCATCTTATCAATTCCACTAGTGGACTTCAACAGATGTTGGCCTTTTCAATTTACAGGTGGCAGCCATTGTGAGCTGGCTAAAGACAAGTCTGTAGGCATTGCTTCCTCAGCTGCAGATGATTCCCTGTACATTGGAGATAGATGTTTGTCTGTGTATATGGAAAAATGCCTTCAAGTACTGTATTTATTTTTAAATGAATAGTATTTCTCAGCCATGCTTTGGGATTAATTTCAACTGGCTGAGAGGAAAAGCACTGCTCTTTGCGTACCAGCAAGTCCTTGCTTTGCCCGTACAGCACATGTGAGAGAGGGCAAAACAAGAAAAAAGAGATTAAGGGGGAAAGGATAAGTCCTGTTGATTACAAACAACCAAATGAAGACATTATTTCAAGGATAAACAGGACATTGAAAGGATTAAGAAATCTATTTGGTTTCTCAAAGCCTTATGGCAAGGCTGTTTCCTCCACCTATGTGGGCAGGTTAGCCAATAAAGTAAAAGCTGGTAAACCCCCACTTTTTTGTATTGCCCAAAGTTAGTTAACATAACTGATGTCCCCAATCTTCTGCACAATGCAAAACATTTACTGGAAGTGTTGACATGCTGGCACAACCTGTATTTCAAAAACAAAACAAAACAACCCATCCAAAACAAAAACAAACAAAACCGAAAACAAATAAACAAAACCAGAAAAGGAAAACACAAACTAACAAACAAAGAGGAGCTCAGCAAAGAGCTAAAGAGTTAAATAATTTGAAACGCCACACAAAGTGTTCCCACAGTTTTAAAATCTTAATCAGTTATGAAAGTGTAAGTCATCCCCTGCTGATAAAGAAAATGAACACAGGAACTGAGGAAAAATTGGAGTTTCTGAATTAAGAATCTGTGTGGCTTTTCATCAACACTTGGCAGGCAATCCAAAGACTCAAGCCTGTCATCTAGCAGACTGGTATACAATTCTGCATTTTGCATTATATATGCATTCAGAACCATGATGCCTACCTGTGTTTCTGTGGCAGCCATTTCTGCTGTGCAGGCGCTGGGGATGACAAAGGAGAGCATTGAGACATTTAGAGGTCTCTCTGAAAGTGCCTGAACTCACTGATTGTTTTCATTGCCAATTACAATGATTCTCACATAGATAGTCCTAAGGGAACTATCACCTGCCCTACATCCTTTGCTCTGGCTGATTTAGCTCAAGTGGAATAAGAGACAAAGAAAATGGGAAGTTGTTACTGCTCGGTGGGTATTTGCAGAGAGGGATTCTGGATTCCTATCCTTCCTTCCACAGATGCTTCTGTGCAGAATGAAGGGGAGACCTCTAAATTACAATTTTAAATTAAATTGCAAAGAGATTTTGTCATTATTTTGTTTTAGGTCTCTTTTTTTTTTTTTTTTTTTTTTTTGTCTTCAGCATGACTTGGTCTTGATATTTTTAGAGCTAAATTTGAGAAGGTACAGTATGAGGACAGAGGATGATTAATACTGAGAAACCAAGATGATGAGAAGCCCATTCAGGGGGAAAGTCTTCACTATAAGAAGCACATGGCATAGTTTTTTTCTGTAGATTATCCATTATAACAAAGGTGGGAGAGAGACAAAAAACCAGCAAATATACAGCATATTTTTCTTCTCTTGCTGCAATCAAGAAGATGCCTTAAACTTCTTTCACAAAGACGAAAAAACACAAAACAGACTTTTCTAATTTAAAATTGGCATTTGCTTTCTGCTTGTTTATTTTAAATATGTTGCATTTTGTAAATTCAAAACTTGTAAGCTCAGAGTGGGATGCCTCTCATGGCCCCAAGCAAACATCTCTGATTTTAACATCCTATTATGCATGGATGAAAAGCTAAGCTAATAACTAATTTTCACCCTCACAACACAGCCATCTCTGACAAGATTAAAAGCGATTGTTTCTGAGGGATGTTTACTAACATTACCTCAAAGTGGACAAGTGGGCAAGCCAGGAGAAGTGAGATTCTGCATTAGAACATTAGAACCAGCTAATTCTGGCACTGCACATGCGAAAATATACCACATTCAAAAGAGAGGAAAAGACATGGACAGAGACCTCATCATATGAATAAACTAAAAGCAATAGAAGAAAAGACTATGAAGGAAATGCCTAAGCAATTTATAAATGAGCATTTCGTTTCATGCTGCCTGTGAATATTGCGCCATCTTTCTTCACCTTTATGCCCAATCTGGACGTGTTGTGTATCATCACAGCATATATGAGAGTGTGTGTAATAACTATGTAATAGAGAATAAGTGATATCTCTCTTCTTCCACATTCATATGAGCCCACATACAGAAATTTACCTTCTTATAGTGAAATAATGTAAATATTTTTCATCTTGCTAAATAGAACCACTTAAGGAGGTCTCAATAGAAACAGAAATGTTATATCTGGCCACATAAACCCTTTCTTTATTCAACTTAACAACTGCTCTAGGTGCACTGCCTTTTAGTTTAGAGAAAATACATATCTGTTTGTAATCACTAAAGACCGCGATATTTTCTGTGGAGATGCTTGTGAATGACAAAGTTAAACTGTAGCTTGGGTATCAAGGTCTACCATGTGATTTGTCTGAGGCTGTTCTCTGTTTCCTTTTCTCTCCAGGATGACCATGCATTGCAGCTCTGAACGGCCTAATAATTACCTCATTTTATCCTGTGCTATATGCAACTGCATCTCAGTGGAGAAATTAAAGATTATTTATACTCATCCATGTTTTTCTACTTTTGTTTTGTTTTGTTCTTTTGTTTTATTTGCTTTGGGTTTGGGTATTGGGTTTTTTGTTGGCTTGTTGTGAGGAGCCAATGAGTTTTGCCTCGACAGTTGTCGTCAGAGGCATGTTGGGGAGGGATTGCACTTGGGCCCTGTCCAGGAGGCAGCCAGGAGGAGATGGAGCCCCAGGGTCACTCTGCCTGGCCACCAGCTCCTGTCTGCCATGGGCCGGGCAGTCAGCAGGAGAGCCCAGAGACACCGTACCCAGGGACACTGCAGCAAGATGGCAAAAGGTCTCTGACAATGACACTGGGACATGGGACTGGGCCAGCGGTTTCCTGTCGGCGGGCAACTTGGGGATGGGCAGGGGGCATAAAAAGCAGCTGCACCCCGCTCCAGGGGCTTGCCTTTTGATTCTTTTGTGGGGGCGCTTTTCGAACTTGTTTCTGGAGTCCTGCCTTTTGTCTCTTCTGCCCTCGCTGGCTCTTGCTCGCCCTCCCAGTGTCCCTGATCAGCGCCTGCCCGCCTGTCCCAGCATCCCAGCTGGACCCCTGTAATCCACCCGCCCCGAGCCAGGGCCCTGTCCGGGCTCCGGACCCTGCTGCCCGATCCCCTCACCCGTGTCCATTCCCTGCCCGATCCCCTCACCCGTGTCCATTCCCTGCCCGATCCCCTCACCCGTGTCCATTCCCTGCTGCCCAATCCCCTCACCCGTGTCCATGCCCTGCCCGATCCCCTCACCTGTGTCCATTCCCTGCTGCCCAATCCCCTCACCCATGTCCATTCCCTGCCCGATCCCCTCACCCGTGTCCATTCCCTGCTGCCCGATCCCCTCACCCGTGTCCATTCCCTGCCCGATCCCCTCACCCCGTGTCCATTCCCTGCCCGATCCCTCACCCGTGTCCATTCCCCCCGCTTCCCGATCCCCTCACCCGTGTCCATCCCCTGCCCGATCCCCTCCTCCCGTGTCCATTCCCTGCTGCCCGATCCCCTCACCCGTGTCCATTCCCTGCCCGATCCCCTCACCCCGTGTCCAATCCCTGCCCGATCCCCTCACCCCGTGTCCATTCCCTGCCCGATCCCCTCACCTGTGTCCATTCCCTGCTGCCCGATCCCCTCACCAGTGTCCATTCCCTGCCCGATCCCCTCACCCGTGTCCATTCCCTGCCCGATCCCCTCACCCCGTGTCCATTCCCTGCCCGATCCCCTCACCCGTGTCCATTCCCTGCCCGATCCCCTCACCCGTGTCCATTCCCTGCCCGATCCCCTCACCCCGTGTCCATTCCCTGCTGCCCGATCCCCTCACCCCGTGTCCATTCCCTGCCCGATCCCCTCACCCCGTGTCCATTCCCTGCTGCCCGATCCCCTCACCCGTGTCCATTCCCTGCCCGATCCCCTCATCCCGTGTCCATTCCCTGCTGCCCGATCCCCTCACCCCGTGTCCATTCCCTGCTGCCCGATCCCCTCACCCCGTGTCCATTCCCTGCTGCCCGATCCCCTCATCCCGTGTCCATTCCCTGCCCGATCCCCTCATCCCGTGTCCATTCCCTGCTGCCCGATCCCCTCACCCTGTGTCCATTCCCTGCCCGATCCCCTCATCCCGTGTCCATTCCCTGCCCGATCCCCTCACCTGTGTCCATTCCCTGCCCGATCCCCTCACCCCATGTCCATTCCCTGTCCGATCCCTTCATCCCGTGTCCATTCCCTGCCCGATCCCCTCACCCGTGTCCATTCCCGGCCGCCGGGTGCTGTTCCCACCCTGGCATGGAGCCCAGCCCGATCCCCTTGGGACACCGGCGGCACTGCCTGACCTCCACTGGTACCGCTCTGTTTCTTTGCTCTCTGTCTGCTCTGTCCCTGTCTCTCTCCCATATTTCTTCCTCTTGCTCCAGCTTTTCTAGCCCTCTTCAGTGGGGCAACTCCTTTTTATTTTGTCTTTTCCTTACCAATAAACAGTTCTCAGACACATTTGTCTCATTGGTTTAATTTTGTTCCCGACATCCATTATTGAAAGAACTCATCGCTGTTCCCCGCATTGGAACACAACACTTGTCTTTTGGGATTTTTTTCCCTGAAGCGCTCTGCACCTTTATAAGTCCACTGATATTTCAGGGCTGTAAAAATTCTCTTACTTATTTTCATTACTAGCAACACGAAGATGCTGGTTAAATAGAAAACAATGCGAAAAATCGGAATAAGAGAAAAGACATCAAGCAATGCCCCCGATAACTACTGACGACTGCAGGTGAAATTTAACTGTAAGGTTGACATATAAATTGATACGGGCATTACTAGACACTACGCAACTTGCGATGTGGCAGAGTAGATAACAAGATCAATTGCTCATTCCAGCTGAAGAGACAAGAATGGTCTAGAAAAATACAAAAAAAAAAAGTTTAAAAAAAAAAAAAAGGAAAAAGAAAAGGAAAAAAAAAAAAAAAGTGAATATTGCCTGACCAGTACCAAGTTTATGCACAGTAAAAGAAGCAATTGCAATTTTTATCAATGCAGTCAAGCTAGATTTAAACTAACTCTGATCTCTTAACTCTGATCTCAGAAGCAGTGTAGCTATTCAGATGCAAGCTTAACTGGTTTAAGGCCTGAACAGTGCCCATTTGCCCATGTTTTCGACCTTGCATTGAACTTCAGAGAGCCACTGTAACCCTATCCATGTAAGTTTATTCATAGCAGAATTGAGTGCTTCTTTCAATATTGCTGTCACACCTGGAGTGTGACTTTTTTTGCCTCTGTTTGAGTGGTACACCATCTGGAAAACTAACCTAGCTGTCTTGCTGAGGATTACCCATTTGTTAAAGCACCTTCCCAGAGCATGGCCCATAACCTGATCTTCAGTTCTGAGTGATCCACAGTCCTAAGCAATGACAGAACAGTTTTAGATGTCTCTAATTTATGCCAAGTTTAATCTGGCCTCTGCCAGTCCCAAAATCACAGGACTGTAAACATAGATTCAGGCCATGCTTTTGCCACCTTTCCTTGTAGTTCAGGCAGACATAGGGCTTATCCAGCAACTGTACGCCTACTGATTAATTTGGAAAAGTCTCTTCTTAAGCAATTTAGAAATTGGACCTAAAAATAAAAAACAGTTTATATTTAGGATATTGTAGTTGAGAATTGAAATCTGAAAGCCCAGGACAGCAACCTTAAAATGTATCCTTTTCCCTCAGTTTATTTTTCCTTTTACTCAAGAAAGAACAATTTCTCAGGGAGCAAAACACACTTATTTATAACACAGTATGTAATCAGTTCAATCTACCCTCTACCAATAGAAACAACAAAATTTCTACTCAGAACACTGAACAGAAATACATTAAAAACATGACATAGGCCCTTCAGAGGTTTTCAATTATTAGTTTTCTTGCATTGCACAAAAGTACAAGCTGTCATTGTACAGTGGCTTTTTAAAATTCAGAGTATGAAATAGATGAGTTTTCTCCATATAGCTGTTAAGCCCTACCATTGCAAGATGTAAATTCTCCCTCTTTTTAATCTCCTTGCTTCTTTAATGATTCCTGAATACTACAGTTTGCATAGACAGAAAATATAACAATGAAAATCATCAGAGCCCATGGAGCAGGATATGGATCTTTGGGATGCTCTATTTCTTTTCCAGACTATGTCATTAGCTCCCCATGTTGCCACAAACAGGTCATTCTGTTTGGCTACTTCTGGCTTCCTGTTATGCAAAGAGCAACAAGACTTATCTGTTTAAATCTTCTGAGGAAATAAAATTGGATTTACTTACTAAAAAATTAGACTGATTCTGAAAATCAAGACTGAAATCTGTAAAAGTACTAATATTGAAATTATAATTCATTATAATAAATATTATTCCTAGTAAGAATGTAAATGAAGATAGTTATATATAAGTTATTTAGATTAGCACTTCTCGTTAGGTGTATATAATATTTCTATTTCATAACTTTAATTAAATTTGACAGTTTAGTTAAATGAACTTGTTATCTAAATTTGTTGTTGGAGGCTACCATGTCTTTCAAAGTCTGCTAGTGTGGTCATACATTCTAAAAAGTGCCTCTTAATATAATATGTTTGTGAACTTCACTCAGTACATAATTATTGTTTAAGTTCTTTGGACTGGGGAGAAACAATATAAAAATTATAAAGCCTATAGTCTTGAGTGGTAGACCAGAGTCTTTTTGTGCACAGAGTTTAGAGATCCCTGCTATGTCTTTCATCTTCAGGTAAAGACATCCTTAAACACACAGTGACTGTGAACAGTCCATGTCTTCACACTTCCACAGAAATTAGTACCTCCAGCACAAGAATGTGAAAAAACCCAGCTTAATATACGGTATTTGTCACATAAGCCTTTTCAAGATTGCAGGAATGCCACAGTGTCTGAATTTGTCTTGAACTTTCATAGTCAGCCACTCCTGGGAATATGGTATATTTCTTTAAACTCATAAAATGTATTTTTGGCTTGCAATGAGTACTTTCTTCAATTAACACAGCAAGCAATTTATTGTCAAAGAAGTTAAAAAATTGTATGACAATGGTAGACTCCTAAAAGAATTATTTCTTACCAAAGCTGCCATAACAGCAAATAACAAAAACTTGAACATTTCAATATATGTTCTAAAATATTAGCAAATGTGCTTTAGAAAAACTCTGTTGAGTTTGGTGCAAAAACAGAAGTACTATGCTGATATGCTTTCAGCCATATGTTATGTTGTTTTATTTTTCAGCACATGTCATCAACAGTTTTCTTTTGATATGATCAAAGAACCATACACATTCACTCAAATAAGGTATAAAGAAATCTGTGCTTCTGTTTTTCTTTAGTTTTCAATCCTTCATTTTGTCTGTTCTCTAAACAAGAAACCTGGAGTGTTCTCATGGCTAAGATGTGTCTCAATTAAAAGTGAAGTATGTGCTAGAGGAACACTAAAAACTTCAGGACTTTTCAGTTATGCATATCAGTTGTAGGAACCTGACTGCACTCCAGGAAGACACTCTCTGTTGTCACAAAAGGAAAAATACATATACAGATAACTGGAAGCAACTATTTTGGGTTAGTGAACTGAGCTTCTAATGGCATTCCTGTATACGCTCTGAGCTTTCATTACTGACTAGAGGAAAACATTATTACATAGACTTTTGTTTTTCTGGCTGGGCTCCACAAGTGCATCAAGATGAAAGGAACTTTCATTTTTTAAAGGGCTTACACTAATGGTGCAAAATGTCCTCATACTCACTAGTGCCAAAAACTAGAGATTGATGCAATAACATAAAACCACCTGACATTCTACCAGCATTTTCCTGATCCCATGAAATCTCTTGTTTGTACTAAGATGGAAAATCTTTTAAGGATGCTGATTATATTCATTACAGCAAATTTGCACTGGAACACCTATACTTTCAGCTCAGGGAGAAGGAACAGCCTCATGGAGGGTAACTACTTCCCATATTTTGCATGTTAACATTGAACAATTACGGCTCTTGGCCAGAAAGTTAACTACTAATGTTATAATAATGAGACTTTCTTGGAGCCTTTGTTTAAATGCACCATTGTCTTTGGATGCCCCATGAGCTTCTTCCTTCAGAGAAGGAAGGCTGTGTGGAAACTTCTTTTCGGCAACTAGAGAATCAAAGGTTGCTCTATGAAAAAATTGTAGACATTTTGGCAGATCCACAGCCCTGAATGTGTTCCCCAGTCTCTAGCATGTGGAGAAGGTTAAAGGAAGGGAGTATGAACCTTGACATCTTGTTTTCATACCAACCCCCCAGCTGTAACTACTTGGCACAGTTCAGCACTCTTCCAAAGCATTTCCAGAGCTGAATTTGTACTATGTGCCCTTATAGTTCCAGTTGTGGTTGGCAATATGACTACTTCTGTGCCTACTGAGATATATTTTGGCCATGTCGATGTTCACAACAGCCAATATGACAAAACTATAAAAAAAATTGTGTCAAATGCCTAAAATGCCCTAAATACTGCTCTAGTTAGTAATGTACAGCTATTTTACTTCAGAAAGTTTCAGGTTTGTGTGGAATGCACATGATAGCTTCTCTAGATGTGCCACTACAGAGGAGGTACTGCTTAGTGTATCTGGGGTAACTTTAAGCAGGCAGAAAGTGTGTGTGTGTGTATACCATGGCCACAGCACGGACTTAGAGAGTAACATGGGAGCAAGATACAAAGTGTGCGTGTTTAAAAACATAATGCACAGACACATCATCACAGGCATGAAACCTTTTAGAAGGATCTGGGACCAGCACTATTTTGTAGATTTGGTGCTAGCACAGACCCTTTAAAAGTGAAGCTGAGAGTTTCATAACAAGACTTGGAGCTGAGAATGTAATAAAAAAAACAATTACTGCACAGTTGGTGTTAAAATGATAAGATCCAACAGTGCCATGCTGAAATCCTCCCTTCAACAATGTCAGCAAGAGTTTTACTGAGGACCTGACAGGGCAAAGGGTTTCATGCTATGTTTTTACAGGTGATATAGAACTATGTTAGTCTTGACCTGCTCATTTCAGCTTGCCTACTAGAGCCCTGGAAACTTCTCAGTGATAGCCTTTTTAAATTAAAGAACTGTTTGAATATAAGATTCTTAAATGTTGAAGCTACCTGTCTTTACAGATGTTCAGCCACAGAAACTGCCACTTTCTTTAAAATAAACAAACAAGCAAACAAAAGCACAAAAAACCCAATCCAAACCAAACCAAGCCAAACTAAAAAAAAACCTCAACCATACAAAACAAACAAAAAAAACCCCCAGAAAACCCCAAACAAACAAAAAACCAGAATAGTATAGACAGGGAAGAAATGGGATCTAATATATAGATATATAGCTTCTGAAAAGAACAGAGAAGTTAACCCAAGGATCTTGGCAATGTTCCAATTCTAATAATTTGATTTTAGCTCTCTGAATTTCTTCTGTAATTTCATAGATAGAGAATTTTTCAATCCCCATCCATAAGATGTTGTGTAGATTTGCTGTTCACTAATGAACAATGCCATTTTCCACCCAGGAAAAGCTTAAGTCATACATAAACTATCTGGATTTTATCAAATTAATTATTAAGAAAATGCCCTAATTCCACATTAATCATATGTAACTTCTCCAGCAGTTTCACTGGTAGAAAAGGCCATGGTTCTCTAAAGTTCTACTTCTTCTCTTCAGCTTAAATATCTAGAGATTTAATATTACAATACACAGCAGTGGTATCTTTTGAATCAAATAAAAGGTATGCTATTCAGATGACCACAAAAGGAATTGTGTTAATGTAGGCAAAAATTTTATATCACTAACATTCAGCAACATGTGAATCTACAAAAAGAAAATGAGAACTGTTTTTCCTGAATTTTACTCTGTCACTGGGTACATTTTTCTGATGTTCAGCCTTTACTGAGTACATTACGGACTTCTCTAGGGAGCAGAAAATGTTTTTTTAAGTAAACATGAAATGTTTGATAAATGAAAACATTCAAATGAGATTGCTATTGGGGGAAAAAAAATCTATTCTGTTAAAATCATTGTTCTGTTGTTTAAGACAATAATAAAACCCTTTATCCCAAAAGACTGAAAAAAATTGTGATTCACTGTGGCCATACTGCACATTTCTAAAAACTAAACTGTCATATTGAATGTAAATAATATATTCCCATAAGCTAATCAGAAAAAAAAAAAGTAAATGTCTACAGCATACTGAGTGATCAATATTTTAATGTGTTAATAAAAAGAATCCTCAACTTGTCAGTAAAACTATTCCTGTATCAGATGTTCACTCTTATAACAAACAAGGCAACCTCAAATAAACCACTCATCTTTTAAATATTGACCTGTGATGGTAAATTTCAGACTACTGCTTGAAATGGTGTTAGGTAAAACTCTAGAGGACTGTTTTTACCCAAAAAACTATACTTCTTACCTTACACTGTTTTAAATTACACCTTGAAATCTTATGGCTATGTTTTTATGGAGATAAACACCCAAATATCTACTTTAAAGTGAAAGCCTTATTTTTCAGCTTTAAAACACAGACTATAAGCCCAGTACTACAAGGCAATATGCATTATTCAGTAGTGCCTGTTATCTCCAATGGGACCCTTGCAATTAATTTGAAACTGCTCCATAAGTGGAAAATGCAGCTTATATTTTTACATGCCTTTCTTGTGTACTGTACTACAAGTGATAAAGCTGATGTTAAAAGTAGTGTTGAGCAGTAAGTTGAAAACGTAACATGTAGTAGCCTTATTGCAGTTGCCTGAGGCATGGTGGTTTATAGCACTATGGATTTTAGCCTTAAGAAAAATAAAATTAATAAATCTGAGCTAAAAGAATATGAGTCGTGCACAGTAGAATTTGAAAAGTTTAGATAACTAAATAGGAATTAATCAGTTTCTAGATAAGTGATGGTACCTCTAAATCTTGAGACATCTCTTCCCCCAAAATGACTTTCACAGAAATCTAAGTCCACCACTTACAGCTGGATCGTAAGTTTCTAAATCAGGAGATCTGACCTCAGCAAGTTTGAAAAGGATAGCTAAATCATAAACCTAACAATCTGCCAAAAGCTCAGCAAAGCATTTAGGCATGAACATAATTGTAATCTAGTGATTAGCTCCACTGAATTAATAGCACAACTCATGGGCTCAAAGTTAAGCAAATGCTTTAAAGCATTTTATGGACTCAGTTTCAACTATCAGATCAGAATTTCCCACTGCTGCTTTTCAAACACTCTCAGATTTGTAGTTATTGTGAGACTAGAACAAGTGTTGATGTCCAAGAAATCCCTGAAACTCTGTTAAAGCCAAAGGACACACAAATTTCATGCCTTTACAGGGGTTCCTGAATTTACATATGCTAACCTTGGAGCCTCTTTCTGAAGTATAATAAATAATTTACAGATTCCATAGCCCTGTACTAATGCCAATTACAGCAAGTATCGTCACACTTCCTTAACTAAACTGAAAATAAATTGTCCAAAGGCAGACAGTGATTGGTGAAGCTGGTATCAAGTTTTACTACCCATTTATTCAATCCTCACTTTGCTTTGCTATCTGATTCAGAGATTTAAATGCTCTTGTTTGACAAATCAGAATTTGGGCTGAGGCTATTGCATTTAAGCTAATCAACCCTAGCTGGAGTACCTCTAAAATTCTTTTGTTGGTGTTTTTTTTTAAGGCCTTTAGTTTCCGAGGCAGGAAATAAGTAATGAATTTTTCACTTGGTAACATAGTATCAATTTTTGGGATTCCCTAAGTGAAAGAATGCGCTACAGACAGTGCGCAAGTACAAACTTCTCCCTCGAGGGTCTAGAGACAGCACACATCTTATTGGAGGGGGGTGTGGATGTTCTTTGTTGAAGTGTGCTTCTAGATAATATCTGTTACCAGAACTGCACTTCCATCATCAGCTCTTCCTGCTTAAAATGCTGCTACTCCTGCTTGGTCATGAGAACCTGCATTCTTCTCGTGATACAGGTTGTGAGCTCTAACATTTTATTTTATGAAATAGCATTCTAAACATTAGAATCCAAAGTACTTCTGTATGAATCAATTAGCACTCCAGTACTTGGCCTCTTAACTATACTGCAGTCTGTAATTTGACAGTTATCATTAGTAGGCCCTATAAAACTAGTACAATAGATGTGTGCACACTGCCCTCTAATACAATTGTGTTCACTGTTGTTCTTTCAACTGTTGGGAAAAAAAACCCAGAAATATATCAATGCAATTGAATGAATCCAATATTTACTTCTCCCTTGCCATCTCATATTAAAAAAATTACAGAGCATTTTTCATAATTAGTATGTGGTAAAGCCAATTATAAAAGGCTGGTATAGAAAATAAGTGCAGAGAATATTAAAACAAAATTATCCATGGAATTCTGCAGGTATACAACTTTTATAAACTCTGTTTTCTGCTGGGTTACTGTGTTAATAAAATAGGAGTCTCAAAGCTTCCTCTAGTTAAGGTTAATTAACTGTTGATATTAGCACATATGCCTTAACAACATAAAGAGCATTTCCCACAGATCAGTTGATAAGATGCAACACTGAGAATGGGCCAAAGAATCTGTTTGTTACAGTCTACTTAGTGAAGCTTTGACTACAATACCCCATTGCTGAAGTCAGTGAAAAGACACCAGAAAAACACAATCCAAGGAAAATGCAAGCTGATATAGCACAAAAGACTCTTTGTTTAAGAGCAGCAAAAATTTCCAGCAACTGTCTAAAGATGAACGGCATAAGAGAGGGCAACTAAATAACAAAACAAATCCAGTCTAAAAGACAATCATTATAAACCAGGACAGGGGACACTTTGTTTTAAGTGCATACAATGAATTTTAAAGATCTTTCTTTAGAAGGGGAGCGGGATGATGACCTAGGAGCTAGGGAAGGGCTAAGGTTCATTGTCTGGGGCCTACACTGTATACTCTCTTTTATCTTTGCAGATGGCGATCTGCAATGTTAACATCAAGAAGGGGTGAATTGACTGAAGGAGGAAGTCTTGTGGAAACAGGATGATGGTCCTGTTTTCGCTTTGAAGAATAACACAGACTGGCAGAAAGAATCCTGTGACTGGAACTTTGAAGGACACCATAACAAAGAAAAATTAACTTTTGCCTGATTAAGGGTTATTTAAATTGCAGAATGTACACTCTGTGTATGTTAAGAAGCTCAATTAATTACATGCTATGACATGTATAACTATTTTACACAACTCACTACATGTATCTGCTACATATAGCACAGAAGGAGGCGAATAAGATTGGACTGTATATAAAAAGGGTAGAAATTTCACTTTGGGGAAAAACCCAAAAAGACTTGAGGCAGAGGACTGGCTACTCTCCTCCCTTTTCTTCTGAGCAAGGATGCCTTCTTGGTAAGTTTCTAATTATTATTACCTAGGTTGATACAATGTTACTGTTATTGTTAGAGTTCTATCCCAGCTAATACTTTTGTCAAAAGCAATTCCAAATCTGGATTTCCGCAGCTTCAATAAACTGTAATATTTGTGAATCTTTCTTCCCAAGATTCTTGAGTAACGTGACCAGATCCCTAATGCCAGATTGGCTCATCACACTATTCATGAATCTGTGATTGCACAAGTTCTTGTTGAACATGACCTGACCTATAACATTGAATTGGTAAACCACATTATTTGTGAATTATTTGTGGTCATGGGAAAAAATTGAATGTGACCAGACTTAATAGTGCCAAATTAGTTCTAATCAGAAATTAAGCCCAATTCAGACCCAACCCTTCTGAACTCTGAGGACCAGCTGGAGAGCAAGAGTGTTTATTTTCTGCCAAATTTCTTAATTTTAATGCAAAAAGGGCCAATAAAGTATTATGGAGGAGTGACACATTTTATGGATGAGTGGGTTCTGAAAAAATCTATTATCAATTCTTTTTAGAGTTTGGCTCTAGTCCAGTAATTTTTATCTGAACAGAACATGCTAACAGGTGTTAGTATGGTTTTGATTGCAAGAAGTGACTGTTTTTTAAACAGGATACTATTAATTTGCTATCTTCAACTTTATCCTGCCTTTCTCTGATAGGAACTCTGTTATGTCAGGTGCTGTTTTACAATTTAAGGAGGAAAAAAAAGTCACAAAAAAGTTTCTTTAGTAAATAACTCCCGGTTTTGTTTTCAGCCAGCTCACATCAAGTTCAACCCAATATATATTGCAAATTATTCTGAAAATAAGCAATTTAATTGTCCCTCAAATTTAGCCCAAATCAGTTTGACCCTGTGGGTTGTATCTTTTCTCTCTTTTATAGCAGTATTCATCCAAAGCACTGCTATATAACCTGATGGTATCATGTGAGCTACAAGCAAGTAGGAAGTGAATCTCCATTCATTGTGTCCTTAAGTAAACTTTATAGAGGTTCATGAGATCCCCTATTGAAAGGATTTGTTATCAGGAACAAAATGTCATTGTTTACCTTTCAGACAGGTGTGGGTTAAAGGGCTGGCTGATAGCTGGAGTACCTGCAGTGACAATCACCACATGCATACCCAGTTAGACAAATAGGAGGAGTCCTTCAAACAACAACCATTTCCTCATTATTTTCTTTAATTATGGTTTGTGAATGTCCATTTGTCAATGGCCAGTGAAGAGAACTGTATTGTTTGTGTTCAGTTTTCACGGAGACCAGACTGTGACCCCAACTATGAAGCATACCTAGAAGACAGAACAGTGTCTCCCATTTACAGAACCCACTTTCCTCTACTGCAGGGGAGTGAAAACAGCTCTCCACCCTACAAAAGATGCTCTGGAGTCCCCACTGGGCTTCTCTTTTGTATTGGGGGCAGGAAAGAAAAATGTGCCAAGGTCAGGAAACACAAGGCTGTAACATAGGAGAGTATGAACTCTCAACTCTACTGACCAGTATGAACAGGAATAACAGAAAGGTAACTTCATATGTGACTTTGGCATAATCTGATGTCTTGGCAATTTCTCCTCATCACTGCAAAATATCCTTATAAGCCACAAAAGTCTAATTTTGAAGGTTTTCTAAAGAAATTATTCCATGGATATCTCCATGTCCACGTCATGCATATGACCTGTCCATACAGGGTCAGTCTACATTAATCCATTAAATACAGTAATAGAAGCAGAATGCATTCAGTGATTCTCAAAATCCACATACTGTTCAAAAGTTTCAGTGCTGAAAAATACTAAAAATTCAAAACTGCCTGGACTGTAAGACAGGAAGCTCATATTTCAACTAACAAACTTATTTGAAGCACATCATCTCCACTATTTCCATTCTGAGGAACAACTGGAGAGGAATTCTTCTTCACATTAGGAAAGCAAAACTGTGTTTCGAAAATAATCGTGTTGTTCATAAAAACATAGAATTAGAGTTTTCCATGGGTTTAGAAGAAAACTTATATTTACAGCAGCTATTTGCTGAATTCAGTCTCTGCTAAACACATTCATCTTAATCCATCATCTTAATATTCCACAGATACTCTAAGAGGTCTGTACATCTTCTGAATGATGCTCCTAAGGAAGGTCTGAAGGAAATGAAGATGCTTCACAATACATAGATCTTAACTCCTGATTCCTGTGCTGGCAGAGTCTGCAGTACAATGACAGCATGCAATTCAATTTCAATATATAATTAAAAATTAAAAAATAAATGGCGTCTTCACATTTTCAGAGCAACTAGAAAATTTGCAGTATAGGATGAGAAAAGGAGAAGTACAAAATCTTATTTACACTCTGAAAATAAGTTTAAAATATTTTTTTTAGGTTTTGTATTAGATAATACTTTTGTGCTGCTCAGTTCACTTAGTTTTGCCAAAGTTAATGTTAATAGAACACTAAGGTAATGACATGTTATATCAATTTAAAATTATTTTTCTTCCTTTTGGCCTCTTACCCTTTAGTATGAAGTACCCTTTCCTCATCCTACTTAAAGCACTTTGAACTTGCAGAATTAAATTAGTTTGTATAGTTCTCTTGCATGTCACAATATAAGTAATTTGAAAATGTTCAGTTCCAAACTTGTGGTTCTCTTTTATCAAAATTAAATGACAAAATTCCCCTTTTCAGTTTAGTATTTACTTTTGAAAAGCTAAAGTTTTGAAAATGTGGAATAGTATTTATTGCATCAATGAAAATGTGAGTTAAAAAGTCAAAAAATTTGGCTTATTTAGTAATTAATGTGTGCCAGAGACTAAATAGTGACACTTGTTAATGGTATTGCAACGGCTTTCTTTATCTTCAAGGCCACAGACTGCATCTTGAGTAGCCAGAAGGAATGCTAAGTCCATTCACCTCATCTTTTAATATGGTTAGCAAACTCCTAACATTGCAGTAAGCACTGAAACCTGGTTAGAAAGATTAAAAGGTGAGGTAGAATGATAAGCCATGTGTTCTACTACAGTTATCACTCCTGATAAGGATCCTCGTTCTTATATTGCGGGTCAATGGAAGGGAGGCTGTGCTGTGTGAGTGGTTGACTTCTTCCTTGTTGTAACTCTGGATTTTAGAACTTAGACTGGCCCATCTGAAATCATCTGATTAGTTTTCTGGAAACTAAGAAAATCTTTTATCTGATGTTGCAAATCAGGTAGTAGATTTTAAGTTACTGAGACTAAGGTGCTTCCCACGAATAAATGCAGTAAGAAACACTGTAATCTTATCAGGGATATAACTTGTGATGTAGACGCAATCTGACTATAAGGTATAACTAAGGTAAGAAAATGCTTTGTCCAGTCCAGTTTTGTCAGTTCAAGCCTTATTGCATTTATTTCATGCTTACTGCAACTAAAGAGTATTACCACAAAATGTGCAATAAGCAGCCTTATAGCTATATGCATTTGGCAAATGTTGCAGGTGGGCCTCAGGACTTAAGTCACTTGACTAGGTAGCATTCACATATTGAACATTATAAAAAGGCTTAAGCAGAACTTAATAATGGCATAGGACTTTATGAGACTTCTAAGTGAGTTAAAGTTTTCCTCCCAAAGAATTTGTGGTTGCTTGGCCATGGATAAAAATATTTGTTAGTGCTAGTTCATAGGTTTTAATGCAGAAAGAAGCACTGACTAGGAAAAATTACTTTAATTTCAAGTATCTGCCTGAGCCATTTTTCACCATGTAAGTTTGCAGATCCAGCTTCCAGTACAGGATAACTAAACTATTATTCTTCCTTCAGAAAAGAATATCAGTGTACTTTAACAAAGGTTTTCGTTCCACATCCCAAGTGCAGTTCTTGTAAGCAGAACTGTGTCATTGCAAGAATTCTGTATGTAGTGAATCAGAGAGAAGTAAAGTAAGAGCATAAATCCAAACCACCAATGCCTATAAAAGAATGAAATAAAGTGTGACTTTGGCAATGTAAAAGAAAAAAGTAAAGACTTGTATGAAAAATAGTTTGGAACATGCAAAATTCTTGTTTTGCAAGGGAGTTACATATAAATTGGCATATAAATCATTGCATTACACAGAGTACCATAAATTCACTAAATGTGCTTACCAGCAACAACATATCCCTAAGGTCACTAATGACTAATTGTAGGTAGGGAGTGTTTTAAAAACTTGCTGAGACAGGGTCACTCGATAGTACTTGTAAAATACCAGATCATAAACTGTGTGTCATGCTGTTACATTCTTCTACTAGTAATTTACCATAATTAAAAAATAATTAAATTTACCATCATTAAAATTTTTAAGCAGAGAAAACTTTGTTTCAATTCAACTAAAAACCTCACTGAGTTTATCTTTCTGAAAGCTAAGAAGAGCACTTGTTACAGAGTGAACTTAAGTATGTGTAGAGATGCAAGATTTACTCTAGGGCATTCTGAACTGATTATCAGTTTAACACCTTATTTTTGTGAGTCTCTGTGCCGCTGTGTGTGTGTGTGTGAGTATACAGCTGACAAAGTATGGTGACCTTGTAACTTGGTCCCAAAATAAACTGTAATATGTTGCAGAGCTAGGCACAACTGTTCTTGGTCTTCAGCAACAGTCATTCCAGACAGGGAATGCGTGGGGTTACATATAAAACAGCCTCAGGATTCGACCATTTCTTAAAGGTCCTTTAGTGCTGATAAAATCGGTGCTAAGGTTATGATGTGACTAAAAAAAAAAAAAAAAAAAAAATCACAGGAGTCTGAAAGTGGGTTAGAATATCTTAGGTGGAAAGTAGTGGGGTTTTTTCACTTCTTCAATAAGTACATATATAAGTAAATATTGTTCTGTTCACTTCAGGCTCTAAATTTTGAATGTAAACAAAAGCAGGCTAGTTCTGAACTATTAGGACTGAAGTAACCAGTTGCCTTTCTTGACAAAAGAATGGATGTGGTATTTTGCAACCTCTGGCTCCACTGAGATATTTTATAAGGGTATTTCTATACCAGTCAACACTCAGCACACTTACTGTGCATACAAAACTGCCTAAATATTTCTTGCAGTCAATTCACTTACGAGAAATCTTTAGCAGTATGTGTAAAACATTTAAAATCTAGCTTCTCCACTTTCGAGGTAACAGTACAGGTTATATAACCTAGCACAAAAGATTTTTCATAAAAGAAGGGAAAAACAAGGAAATTTAAATATAAAACAGCCCATATTTAAAGATCCATCAAAGCAGTGTCAGAAGTGACAAAAGACAGGAAAACAGAATGACAATGACATTCTGATCTTAATTCACATAATTTAAAAGTGGCAAGTTATAGCACACTTTCTCTTAGACTTCCAAGTCTCACGGATCTTGATAGAATGCTGCAAAACTGTACAAAAATAGACAGTGATTAGTTACATAAAGAGTTAAGTATATGGATTTATATGTCTTGCTAAAGCTTTGCAAACCAAGCTCTGCCTTACTTTTAGCTACAGAAATCACTTAAGACAAATGGGCAAGCAAGACCAAACACTGGTGGAGCTTTGATGAACTGCTGGTAAACTGACTGGTGCAAGAAGACCAGAGATTGATTTGACCAAAAAGCTGCATGCTTTTGCCTTCTAAGGTGTTGAATACCTTTATGTTTGGAGCTCTGTACCTAAGGCCAAATTCAAGTATTCATCCAGCTGTTACTTTTCGAATTCAGTTTCCTCGGATATACTATTTATTTTATAAGTGGACTTATGCTTCTCCACTTTGTGGATTTGATAGTGATATCCACTGTGAACACCCATCAAGTTTTCAAAGATGCTTGCAACTCTACAGAGTGAATTGCTCTGTTCTATTCCTGCACAGCTTTCACATTCTTGGTGACAGCCACTTCAGCATTTCTAGATTTGGCAGCCATACTTCTGAATGTCAAGACTTGGTCCAGGCATATGGTGATTGTCCTCTATTTCAGTGGAGTTGGAAGTGCTCCTCTGTCTAGTGAGCAGTGCTCATGATTGATTTTTTAAAAGCACTTTTGGTACTGGAAGATTTAGACACATGAGAAGCAGCACTTTCATAATTAGCCAGGTGTTTTATCATGAAATCTTGAAACTATTTAGAGGTCTAAATCCAGACGGAAATCTGATTATAACCTTGGTAAATATGAAAATTACAGCAGAAACTACACATGCAAGAAGGCTGGAGGTCGAGTACTGCAATATGCAACATGTAGACATTTTTGGTGGTAAAAAAACAGAAGGTGACAGGGATGTACATATTTTGGCCCATTTAGCATTTGCCATATTAGGCAAAATCTTTCTTCCAAAGGATTAAGAATCTGTTGTGACAAACTGCTCCAGATGCTAGTGGTCATAGCACTCACCATAGGGGCGCAGATTTTGGTTGCAAACTCCAGAAAAAGATGGAATTTTTACTATGTGCAGGGCTCTTGCAGCTGAGTCCTAAGCAGTGGCAGAAGATAGATGTCATTACCACCTTCATCATCACCACCACCACCACTACTGTTCCACTGGCTCAGTCCTTGAAGGTCACTCAAGCAAGGCAAAACCTCAGTGGTAAAACTTCGGTGGCGAGTCCTATCAAGGCCTCAAGGTGCTCAGCAGCTGCAGGCCTCAGCCAGAGACCTGTAGGCAGTAAAGAGAATTCACAACCAAACCTGTAAGCATACATAATTTAGCTACCATCGTTAGGGTATTAATTGCTGAGTGTATGTTTTGAGACTATAGATTTCGTATACAGGCATCAAAAATGACATGACTAAACTACATCTATTTTGCATGTAGGTTTAAACTGCAGCTCATCAGGAATACAAACTGCTTGAAGGCAAATCTAAGCATGACAGACACAGAGAAGAAAAGAAAAAAACCCCAATCTATGAGCCTATCCTTCATGTATGCATCACTGCACAGCATTGTCTAGAGAGGGGCTCTGCAGAAAAATTGTTGAGGGGTCTTTTTAGGACACAGCACTACTACGTGCAAAAAAATATTTTTTTTTTGTTTTGTTTTGTTCTGTTCTGTTTTGTTTTGTTTTCTTCGGGCGAGCGTGTGTGGAATCAGGCGCTCACGTTCCCGCTCCTCCGTGGCAGCCCTGTGGAAAGCATGCGGCACGCAGAGCGGAAGGCCCTTCCTGACGCCTGCTCCCCAGCCTGCCACACGCAGCGGCCGCGGCTGCCGCAGCTTCATCTGCTCCAGAGGCGAAGCTGCGGCTCCCGTCCTTTCCTTTCCTCCACACTGGTCCTTCCAGGTGTGTTTACGTTCCAAACCTGCAGTAGGCAGAGGGCACAGCCGCCCTGCGGAGCTGGGACAAAACGCCCCGTCGAACACAAACGTTCGACGTTATTATTACAATGGACGGCATTACAAAGGAGCATTTAACAAGCATGTCTTGAAGCGTTCCTCTTGCGAGTGGAGAACACCCTGTCCCTGTCACGGCTTCTCCGAGCAAAGGCGAAGCAGCGCCGGGGCAATTCCCGGCCCGGCCCCGCCGCCAACCCACGAGGGCACCGGCGCCGCCGCACCCGCCTTTTGAAGGCGACGCTGCCCCTCATTAGCGCCCGTCCCCGGCGGTGCCCGCGGGCGGGGTGCGAGGCGGGGCCCCTGCCGCCCCCCGTTCCCTCCGCGCCACCGCCCCGCGCGGAGGAGGAGGAGGAGGGGGAGGAGGCGGTGGGAGCAGCGGCGGCGGCGACAGCCGACACCGGCCCCACGTTACTTTGATTGACGGCTGAACAAATGTTTCCCCTGTTCGAACGCCGGCGCCGCGGAACGCCGGCGATCTGTGGGCCCCGCCTCAGGCGGCGGGCGAGCGGGGGCGGGCAGGCGGCGGAGAGCCTTCTGATTGGCTGCGGGCCCGCGACGCGTCAGGGCCCCACGTGGGGGAACGTTCGGGGCCGCCCCTCTGCTCGGGCCCGCGTGCCCATTTGTCAGCGGTGAAGTGATGGGCACTAGTGCCGAGCGGCGATTAATGACAGCCTGCCGCCCATTGGTCGCCGCCGCCGCCCTTCATGGGCGGGGCGCGGAGGGTGCGGCTGACGACATCGCGGTGCTTGATGGGAGAAGTAGTCCGTGGAGCGGCTGCAGGCGGGCAGTCTTGACGTCGGGAGGACTGCGACTTCCAGGGTGCTCCGCGGCGGCGGCCTTCCGGCTGCTGTGAATATGTATCAGAATGTTAATGACGAGCCGCTGCTAAATTTGGTCAAAGGAGTCACTTCGGCAGAGCGTGCTGTGGGAGCGGCGCGGAGCGGCTGCTGGGCTGGACCGGGCTGGGCAGGACACGGCTGGGCCGGGCCGGACCGCGCTGCGCTGACGAGCGGAGCGCGGGGCTCTGCTCCGCGCGTTGCCGCCACTACCGCCACTTCCCGGAGTTTCGAAAGGCGTGGAGGGAAAAAAAAAAAAAAAAGACGTAAATAAAGCTGCCCGGACCGTACCGTATTTTTTAATCTTTCTCGCTCTTTATTTTTTTTTAAAAAAAAAAAAAAAAAAAAAAAAGGCGGTCGAGCAGCACTAGCAGGGGAGATGCGTTGCGGGCGGTAGCAGCGAGGACCGGACCGCCGCACAAAAGGGCACCGCACCGCACGCACCCCGCCGCGGCAGCGGAGCAGACGCCCGACCGCCGCAGACACCGTCCCTGCCGGGGCTCCGCGCCCCGCTCCGCCCGGCGCCGGGAGAGCCGCCGGCAGCAGCAGTAAAAGTTTTCAGGAAGGGAGGAAAACTGCCGGCGGGGAATCTCCGGTGGAGCGCGCGCCGGCGCCGGCGGAGGGCTTTCCCCGCCCTCCTCCACCTCGCCCTCCGCCGCACGGGGCTCGCAGCCCGCCGGAGCCCGTGGAGCGGCGGCGGCGGCGCTCGGGAGAACCGGCCGGCGTCGCCCGCTGACCGCCCCCGGGGATGTGGCAGCGGCCCCCGAGCGTCGCGGACGCCGCCGCCGTCGCGCCTCGCTGCTGCCGGCGGTGCCCCGCCAGCCCCGGGGCGGCGGGGCCGGGGTCCCTGCCCGCCGTCTCCGCCGCCGCGCCTGCAGCCCTGATCCCTGCCGCTCCGGCCGCCAGCGCCCCCCGAAGCGGCGTGGATGATCCGCGACCTGAGCAAGATGTACCCGCAGACCCGGCACCCGGTGAGTGGCGGCGGCGGCCCCGCGGGCAGCGCTCCGGCGCGGGCACCGCGGAGTTGTAGCCATTTTCTTATTGTTGTCCGCCGCGCCGCCGCCGCCTCCCCGGGTCGGGGTTGGCTTGCGCGAGTTGCCCTCGCCTGGTGCGCGGCGGTCCCGGCGCCAGCCCCGCGTCCCGCGGTGTGGAGGGTCCGAGCGGGCGACACCTCTCGCAGCGGCGGTCCCTCACCGCCGGCGGACACGTCGGGGCAGCATCTCGGGGCGCTTGGGCATCGTGCCTCCGCCTGCAGACGAGCGGGGACCGGGGGGTGCGCCTCGGCGGAGCCCGGGTGCGAGGGCCGCGGCGGAGGGCGGGAGGTAGTGACCGGGTGAGACGGGGCGATTAAAAGACCTGCTGTTCCTTGCTTGCAGGCTCCTCACCAGCCAGCTCAGCCCTTTAAATTCACCATTTCAGAATCCTGCGATCGGATTAAGGAGGAGTTTCAGTTTTTGCAGGCTCAGTACCACAGGTAAAACTGCCGACTTTCCCCGCGCGGTCGGTCCTCTCGCCGTTCGCAGTGCCGCGCCCGGAGGGGCGGCGGGCGGGGGCCCGGGACCCCTGGCGGAACCGGGAGCGGGCGGACCCGCCCCAGCCAGGGCTCCTGCCCGCTCCTCCGCATCCCGCTCTGCTCCCGACCCTGGGGACGTGGGGCTCCTGTGGGCCCCGAGCCGAGCGGTGCGAGCGGATTCGCTTGTTTTCCGTTTTTGGTTGTTCAATTTTTTTTTTTTCTTCTTTTCTTTTGTTTCTTTTGGTCTTTTTGTTTACTTTTGGGTGCGGAGTGGGGGAGGGCGGGTGTTGATGGAAAAATATGTGTCTGGTTGAGCTCGTCCTCTGCTTTTCTTCGAAATGCCGCTCAGGACAGGCATCTTGTCTTGGCTCGGCCCCCTCGCGCCTTTCATTGACATGTCAAGTGCTGATAACCTGGAAGTGAGGCGGCGAGCTATTTCATTATCCTTAGGTGAAACAGCGCTGTGTCCTCAAAGTGACAAGTGACTTCTGGCAGGATTGTTTAGCGGGCTTTTGAAATCAAAATAAACACTGGAGGTGTTAGTATTTACCACGGTATTCATTAAATTATGTGGAATATTTTACTTGCAATTCTATCATCAGTAATAGTAAAGATCAAAAATTCAAATCCACAAGTTTTTCTTCTTAACGTGGTAATGTGCATTTGATTATTTTGTGAGTTGAATAAAAGAGGCGTTTCTAAAACACCTTATTAAAACTCTGAAACCCAAATTATATTTTTATTGGAAGCTTCTCAAGCTTAACTGTTATAGGTATGAACCCCTGTGTGCTTCTTCTGTGAACTAGTGTTGGTGTTTAGTTTTTTTTTGTCAGAAAAATAATTTTCTGTGTATACCACAGGTATGTATGCAGTTCTTTTAGGAGATGAGGATGATGCATAGTATCCCTTGAAAATGGAAAAGTGAGCATTCCCCATCCTAAACTCCCAAGCAAGAGCTGGAATACACACTTACATTTGGATAGCGGAGAAATGTTTGAAGAGAGGAGTAGCCAGTGCTCAGGAGAACGTGGCTTTAGTGTTACAAAGTACCCATGCTTTTTCCTTTTTGTCTCTTGAACAGTTTAAAGCTGGAATGTGAAAAACTGGCCAGTGAGAAGACAGAGATGCAGCGACATTATGTCATGGTAAGCAAGCTGCATAACAAATTCAAGATGTCTATTAGCCTGGTATACTGAGACTGACATACATTCGGATTGCTGGAGGCAAACAGGAAGATTGTAGTAGCGCTGCTGTTGTTGAGGTTGTGTCAGTGCTTCCATTATAAATCAGTAGTTTCTGGGGTCTTTTAACTTGTTTGCAGCAGTCAGTATCTGTGTGAAACTGGCTTTTTAACCTTTCAAGCAGTTGAGGATGTTTCTTCCAAATGCTAGCAAATCACTTGTCAGCCTGAGGACGATGTTTTTAGTTTTGATGACTTGTCCCAATGATGAGATCTCTTTAAAATGGTTTGGGATAGTATTTTTTTTTATGATGGGAGTGAGACAAA
Source organism: Muscicapa striata striata (assembly GCA_030060385.1). Lineage (NCBI taxonomy): Eukaryota > Metazoa > Chordata > Aves > Passeriformes > Muscicapidae > Muscicapa > Muscicapa striata. The sequence goes on along the minus strand of JAREIS010000005.1, from coordinate 477,434 downwards.
ATTGTACAGAAGCGCATGCAAATCCAAAGCCTACTTCTTAGAAGAACTGTTGCTCTTTGGCGGCTGAATCATTGTTTCATTAAATTGAGAATGTCAGGGATCTCAGCTGTAAAGGGATTTCTTCAGTTGTTGTGGTCTGCCTGGTAAAATAACGTGCATAGAAAGACATCTCGAAATAGATAATTGTGTGATGGATCATGATAACTGTAGAGGAGCTCTTGCTATCTCTTCTCATGTGCTTCTCTGAAGGATTAGCCGTTTCATATGCACATGGCAAGTAATACTCCTGTATACACAAAAAGAGTAAATAACCTTGAAAAAATCTTAAGCAAGAGCACAAGCAAATTGTAAGGCGTGCAGTTGTCATTTTAATGCCTGATATGCCTAAGTCTTGGAGATTGTTTGGTATGAACATTACACACTGAGCAGAATTCCCTGCAGTACTTGGGCACAGCAGGACGTACTTAGATTGGTGTGTCTGCTCTGGCCCTGAATTTCCATGCTCTTTCCCTTTTTTTATCGTTGCAATTTAATTATTGGATTTTTTTGTGGTTTTTTTTTTTTTTTTTTAGTTAAAAAAATTAAATTTAAAATAATCGGATCGGTCTGTTAGATGTTGCTGATTAATACGTTTATATGCTTGAAGCACTTTGGGTGTTTTTGTCATGTTTTATGTGTGCTAGTGAATAGAATCTTGGTCATTTTCAGCTTCTAATCCTTGACTCTGCATGTGATTATTTTTCTTTTTTTTTTTTTTTTTTATCATCTGTTTTTGCCGTGTTTTTCAGCTGTTCTTTGTAAATGTGACATGAAACAATGTAGATAAAGCAAAGAAAAAAGTTTATTTTGAGATGCGCTTTTTCCATTCCAGGAACTCTTCACGGCAAATAAATGTGTGTAGGTCTGTATGTCTTTGTACAGATGACGTTTCAGTCAAAGTGAATTTCAAAATAGTTTTCACGATTGCAAGGTCTAATAGAGTAATTTTCTTTTTTCTTAGTATTATGAGATGTCCTATGGGCTGAATATAGAGATGCATAAACAGGTAGGTAGATAATTTGTTTTGTTATAAGAGTGGTCTGTATAATTTCTCCCATCAATCTTAAAACAGATGTGTATTCTGTGTGACTTGCCTTAATTGCATGCTTGAGTGCGTCAGAAATTTTTTTTCTTTACCTGGCCCTGAATCTTCTCTCTCATGTTTGGTATGCAGACTCTTTGTAGGTTACGGTATTGTCTGCCAGTTGTGCATTATTTGCTTGACTTCCCACATGCAATTTTTGCACATGCAGGCACTCCTGTACTTTACAGGGAGGGTGTCTGTGAGTATGGATGAGTTTGTGGGTTGTATCTTATTTTCTGTCTGGTCTCAAACCTTTGGGGTTTACTTTTTCAGATGATAGCTGTGTCATGAATGTGTATTAGGGAAAGGAGTGTGTGTAGATAAAAATGGGTTTTTTGTTAACCTGTGCTGATTTAATCTGGAGCTACAACTGCAGTTGATGTTACAGCTGTGTTGATGTTTTGTTCAGGCTGCTTACTTGGACTTCTGTCCAGAATCAATGCATTAGCATCTCAAACACAAAGGAGTAAATGAGCTATTTGTGAGGGTGTAAGCACAGAATCATAAAATGGTTTGGGTTGGAGGGGACCTTAAATAACATCAGGTTCCACCCCACCCTTCTATGGGCAGGGAACCTTCCAGTAGATCAGGTTACTCAAAGCCCTGTCCAGCCTGGCCTTGAACATTGCCAGGGATGGGGCATCGTCAGCCTCCTTTTTCCAGAGCCTCACCATCCTCCACGTGAAGAATTTATCATAATGTCTGAACTAAACCTGCCGTGTTTTCAGTTTAAGGCCATTTCCCTTTGTCCTATCGCTGCCTGCTCTTGTCAAAGGCCCTTTACAGCTCTCTCATAGGCTTCCTCGAGATACTGGAAGGCTGCTATCGGTTCTGCGCCTTGGACTCTAGCACTTAGGCCAAGATTAGCAAGAGATTAGTCAGCTAGAGCATGCAAGTGTAAATTAGAGTTTCTTGTTTCATAATGTGTATTTTTTAACCTTCTCTAGAGGAAAATGAATTAAACATCTGACCTCTTTTCCAGTGAGGGAACTTTTTATGTAGTGGAGTTTAATACTGACAACTCATTTTAGCAAATGGTTGAGCAATTCACCAGCGTTGCTGGGAAGTGTAAGCTGCAGGAATAAAGAAATGATTGGATGGGAGAAGAAAGATCACCTGTAAATTGGTTTGTATGCACTTCTGTTCAAAGTTAGGGATCTGGAACTTCTCTGGGTTTGGAAATAGGATTTCTTTATCTTGTTAACAGCAGACATAGAACTCAAAAGTTTTTTCATGTTATTTGTTATATTTTGTATTCCATAAGCACCTCAATGCCATAGAACTAATTAGGGCCATTTTTACTAGGTGGCA